>CM055276.1:3092160-3723441 GCA_029237695.1 Conchocele bisecta | reverse complement strand
AGAGCCACATTTCTGTTCCGTCATTGTTGAATACAACGTGCAATGGTTCTGCGTCTTCATCAGCAGAAATAACCGTTTGTATGAATTGCAGGTCCGGTGTCAGATGGATAACTTCTTTTCTGTTGGTGGAACAAACAAACAAGCTACCTTTTGGATGTACTGCTAAACTTAATGGCCTGATCAGGTCACCGTACGTGTGCTTAATGTTACCTAGTGTGTCAGTCTTAACAAGTTCATGTGCTGTGTGACTAGTAATGTATATCGATCCGCCATTTGGTGATAGAGCCACGGCTGATATAGATTCCAAGGGAACCTTTATTATTGGTGACATCGACGTGCCATCAATGGATATGCGCTCAATATGACAATAGGGATCCGCTGATACGGCAGCAACTATTTCCCCCGGCGTGAAGACTGTAAGAGGTACAATTTCAGCCGTTTCTGTAACATTGACTTCTTTTGTACATTTGAAGACATCTTTAATAATTTCATAAATGTAAATTTTATTTGTCACACCTACGCAGCTTACTGCAATCTGCGAGTCTTTCACGCAAACTACATTCCATGGCATGACCTCTAGCTTATGAAATGTTAACAGCGTATGGTTGGGACAATATAACTTAAGTGCCCTGTTACTCTGGTCAACCAGGACACTGCGAGAATCAGATAGGTTGCATAAACCGGTAATTCTAGGCGTATGTTCATCTGACCGTATAGCGCAGGAAAATGTTGTTGAAAGTTGTGCATATATTGGTTTATTGGGATTCCATTTGTACGTCTCGCACTGATTTGGAATGGATACGTTCACTTTGACAGAGAAATGTTTGTCAAGCTGCGTGACGTGTCCTTTGAATTCGTCTCCAACTGCTGGTCGAATTGTCACAGACGTTGTATCGCCTGCTAACCGAACCATGTCTCTCGTATGTATCGCAATTGCATCTCCATATCTTCTTGTAGCTACAAACTTCTGTATATCATCGCCATGTTGCGCAACAATTTGTGCGACGTTTTGAACACTCTTCAAATCATCTTCTAATATTTTGCAGGCCCTCAAGTGGCAATTTAGCTTTTCAGATTCTTCTGTGTATTTTTCGTTTACTGCTTTATCAATTCTCGAGCATGTCTCGTTGAATGCCTCCAGCATACGTTTCCTACATTCGTCAAGAATCCGCGGAACATTCTCAACGTCGCTTTTTAGAGAGGTTAATACAGCCCTATCATTTGTCTGTATCGCATGTATTCCATCCATCATATGCTTGCTCTCTTTAATGATCTCAGGCAAATCCGGCTTTCCCTTAAACTTGTCCAAACAGTCCTCAACCCCAGTAACATCTGAACACTTTCTATGTGTGACAAACAAACATTTACTACAGCACAGTGACTTATGATCGTGGCAGAAATATTCTATTTCTTTGCCAGGATGTATAACACAATCCGTGACAAGCATTGTCTTTCGCTTTCTGTCCGTCTCAACTGATACAAGGTCGGCTATAGTATGATGCTTCAATGCTTTCATTTTCAAATGAAAATCGCGACATTCCTTGCACATTTGCTGATTGCAATTAAAACAGAAATACAACGCCTTTACATGTTTATCATCCATCTCACAGGTTTGACAATCCTCGCTTTTAACCTCCATATTTTCCAATGTGACACCGTCTACATTAGTTATATCAGCTACCTGGCGATATTCCGAAAATTCACTGACCCCGTTTTCCTATCAATAGCAGCGCTTATAGGAGTAACTTTTCTACACTTTGGGCAATTACATTGTCGGTATTGTGATACGGTGGAGAGTTTCCGTGATACGGTGCAGACAGGGTATATGCGTGTTTCCAAGATGGCCTAGCAGAATGACAGCAGATAGGTGTCACTTTAATTAAATCGTTTACAGCTTACAGAACATTATCAGTAACATATGTTATATGTACAGACGCAGAAATGAATATGATGTCCAACGATCACGCTCACAATACTAGTGACAACGTATGTTCTGAATATTTCGCTTGCGAAGATGACACCTTTTTGTACGTGCATTTTGAATCTAGGAAGCGTTATGAAAGTGCCGATTGCTGGAAAACTACCACGTGTTATTGTCCCTTTTCCGTGGCTATATCGAGTGAATACATTCTAAATGATCCGTGGAAAGTGGCAGCTCTCTACATGCAGGATATGACATGTTTATGGCATTTTCTGATTTATCTCGCTATGGTTTGTACCGCCTGTTACGGTGTAGAGTTTCTGTAAGCAACTGCATAAAATGATACGGTGTTGCGCGAAAACAAGCTACGATTCGTACCGGTGAGACCAAATAGATATGGTGTGTCGCATATTTCTTTTTAAAGCCAGCTGGCATTAGGTGTGATGGTTACAGCATCATTGACCGGTAGTTGCTCGTCTTCTCGCATTATAATTATAAAACAAGGTCAAATGTCCACTCATGATGACAGTCCTTAACCCGCTCCCTCAACTAGTTGTTCGGTGTGGTGGGGGAAAATTGGGTTCAGGTTGCCCTGCATTCCGTTTTACCGTCAGTCATTTACAGGACATGGCTATTATCTCCTCACCGATAGGCAGCAGTGGATATAGCGATAGTATTGTATTGTTAACAACTTATGAATACCTTCATCGGTTTTAATAGTAGGCCACAATGTGTGTCTACAGACTGGTTCTTGGTTTCGCACAAACCCCATGAATGCGCAACAAATGGAAGGCACGGTGACACGGAGTTATGGGTCTATGAGCATGACCGGTCTTTATCTGAAAGACAGAAACGCTTACAATTAGACAAACATATATAGAGGAAGTCTCCACTCTTGTAACAGAGTATATCGACAATAAGAAAACAAACAATGACATGACAATTTTAAATTATCTAAAACACACAAATTGCTGAATACACGCGCATTGCTGAATGCAAACACAATTACTGCGCATATACACTGAGTGTTAGTCTATTTGTAGAGCCAATTTGATTTTCTGAAATCATCCAAACACGAAGTAAAATTGATATAATAATCTCAATTGGCGAAAATGACTATTCTCACATGTGAATTTTTCGTAATTTAGTACACAAAAATACAAATATTTTTTCACTTCAAACCTTCACTAAAAGGGGTATTATTCTTACACCACACAGTACGGTTATACTGAGCATTCTTATGAACAATTTAGTTAGTATGATGTACTAACAAAATAAAAATATAAACATGCAAACATTGCATAAAATAAGCAGTATATACTGAAACCATTTAAAATGCAACAAGGAGTTCAACATGTTAATTATTCACCCATTACATAATTTGGCAAAACATGTTACTGAGGAAAAATAGCAATTGTATTATCTATCCAAATAATGAAAGTCACGTGGTGCACTTCGGTCACATGGCTGATCATACATTGGTGTTCAATAACATGTCCACCTTCTTGTTGCGTGTTTACATCGTTTCAGAATATTTCTGACCATAAATACGTAAACAAATTCATCTTTTTAAAACATTGTTTTAAAATGGCGTGTCCATGGATATCCAGACAGGTAGGCATACATGAACAAAAAAAAAACAAAAAACAACAAGATCATTGGAAAATTAACTACATATATTGCTTGAATTCCCAAATTTCGATTTTCAATGTTTGCAAGCAACTGTGAAAAAGTATTTTCACACTAATAACATGTCAAATTCATTTATTAGCCAGGTTTTTTGAAAAAAAATCCAGGCTATTGGATTGGCGAAAGCCGGGCGGGGCGGGCGCGGCGGCGGGCGGGCGGACGGGCGGGCGGCGTCCACAATCAATGTTAAGTTTTCGTGTTTAAGTCCATTTCTTTGTTACTGTACCACCTAGGACCACCAAACTTTCGCAGCTTCATAATCAAGGGGTGCCCACCACATATCACTATCCAACATGTTACTTTTTTTTAACTTGACCCATTTTTTCCGCGCAGTCGACTTAGCCATTTTCAATGTTAAGTTTTCGCGTTTTCAATGTTAAGTTTTCGTGTTTAAGTCCATTTCTTTGGTACTGTACCACCTAGGACCACCAAACTTTCACAGCTTCATAATCAAGGGGTGCCCACCACATATCACTATCCAACCAACATTTACTTTTTTTTTAACTTGACCCATTTTTTCCGCGCAGTCGACTTAGCCATTTTCAATGTTAAGTTTTCGCGTTTACAATGTTACGTTTTCGTGTTTAAGTCCATTTCTTTGCTACTGTACCACCTAGGACCACCAAACTTTCACAGCTTCATAACCAAGGGGTGCCTACCACATACAACTATCCAACATGTGACCATTTTTTTACCTTCACCTATTATTTCTACGTAATTGACTTAGCCATTTTCAACGTTAACTTTTTAACGTACGTCTGGTTATATTTTTTGCTTAAAACTTGTTTGTTATACTATATCTCTGCAACTGCTTCGCCCATTACCTTGAAACTTCACATGGGTGTTTATCATCGTCCATATTTTCATTCTAACCCCCAACCGTGCGGCCCCTGTTCGCAATGTCAAGGTCAAATTACTTTGAATTTATTTGGTAAAGTTTTTTCGTGTACTATATCTCTGCAACTGCTTCACCCATTGCCTTGATACTTCACATGGGTGTTTATCATCATTGTCGCACCCGCTTGCGGAAAGCGCGATATCCTCGGCATTTTGGCATACGTCCGTCCGTCCGTGTGTCCGGTTAAAGTTTTTTCGTTAAAGTTTTTCCATCTACTATATCTATTTTGTTAGTGTCCATGCCTCGCCCCAAGGCGCGACATGCAGGCCACGGCCATCTAGTCTACAAAAAGTGGGTATAATTATGTTATGCAAGTGTCCATGCTTGGAAAAAACCTGGCCTTCGTGGCTTTGCCTCGTTTCTTGTTACATTTCAGCCATTAGTTTACAGAATATAACGGTGAATTACAACACTCGGTAACAGTAGTTTACAACTTTACACCACTCTCGTGTTAACCATATATCGAGATATGACGTCAGTAGCGTTACAATGACGTGTTTCCTTTGAATAATCAAATCGTGTTCTCGGACACACCCTTTGAATCGCGAGACAGTCACCATCACTACGACCCGCCTCCAGAAATTATTTCGCATAGCTCTTGGCCATATTATACTCTTGAGTAGCTTTGTTTTTATGAAGAAGCATACGTGAAATGTAAGAAAATGTTTATTTAACCAGGTGAGCTGATTATCTTGAAATAATTCCCTCGTGATGATGCGTCCAAATGCAAAACAAACTTGGATCGCTACGCTCACTCGTTTGTTTCTGTAAGGACCCAATCACTCGTGCATTATTTCATGATAATTCCAGCACAAAAATATTTACACAATTCCCTAACATTTGATTGGCCCGTAGTAAGTCTCGGTCCAAAATCTATATCCCAGTAAACTCCCACGCCTTACTACTTTCCGTAACCGTGAGGCGCAGTTAAAATAATTCTTAAGAAAACGGAAAATAAACACATTTTATTGATTAATTTATTTCAAATGCTGGAATTATAAGGAATGAATGGCCTTTTTGTTGAATTTATCGGGGATATACACTTGGAAAAGTCGTGGGAATACTGGACGAGGCCTTAAAAAATTATAATTTTCGAAAAAATTGTAATTTGTTATCGCTTCGTCCAGTATTCCCACGACTTTTCCGAGTTTATACCCCGATAAATTCCACAAAAAGGCATTCATTCCTATAATAATCAGTTCACCTTGTTAAATAAACGCTATGTATTCACCCATAAAATGACCAAAACCAATCTATGATAACCGTATTCCTTATACAAAATTTGCTACGTGAAACTATCGAAAATACATTAATTGCTGCATAAATATTTGAAATTATTTGAAAAATGGACTAAAAGATATAATCTCCAGACATTGTGTAATATGTTGATGTTTAATTATTCCACCATATAGACAAAAGGGTCGTATTTTTACATGGATTTATTAATGAAAGCTATACATTTTATTATAATTGGTCGGAATGCAATATATTTTAAAAATTGTTTTCAAATAACGTTTCCATAAAGATCCAGAAAGATAGAAACAATTATAATAAACAACAACAACATTGGCAAATTAATTGCATGTACATGTACATGTAAATTTCAATTTGTTCAGTGTTTGCAAGGAACTGGTGTATGAATATTTTATGTTACTAGCTCATAATCATTATTCACCAATACAATGACAAAAGCCAATCTCTAGTAATCACATTCCTCAACATAAACAATTCATGCTATATGAAATTCTAAAATTACATTGTTGTAGAAATATTTCCAATCATTGGACAAACGGTCTAAACATACAAAATCTCTGCTATTGCATAACATGTAAGACTTTTATTATTCCACAATATGATAAACGAGAGGAGTGGTATCTAAATGTATTACATGTATTAGTTATATGAAAGTTTTATTAACAAACTTTATTTAAAGTTTGTCGGAATCACAAAGTCTTCGACCATGACAATGTAATATATCCGTTTTGGCCTAATTATACCCCCCCCACAACGAGTTGTGGGGGGTATACTGGAGTCAGGTTGTCCGTCCGTCCGTCACTAAACTTAACATCAGAGAAATATTGTTAATAACTTCTATTTCCTTCATCTAAAATGCTTAATATTTCACACATGTATTCCTGTAAGGCTCTACTACTATGCTGTGCCAACTCCTTGACCGTCCAACCCCCGCTGATCCCAAGGTCAAGGTGAAATAATTAAGTCTCTTTACAAAACTTAACATCAGAGAAATATTGTTATAACTTCTGTTTCTTTCATTAAAATGCTTACTATTTCACACATGCATTCCTGTAAGGCTCTACTACCATGCTGTGCCAAATCCATGACCGTCCAACCCCCACTGATCCCAAGGTCAAGGTGAAATAATTAAGTCTCTTTACAAAACTTAACATCAGAGAAATATTGTCATAACTTCTGTTTCATTCATTAAAATGCTTACTATTTCACACATGCATTCCTGTAAGGCTCTACTACTATGCTGTGCTAAATCCATGACCGTCCAACCCCACTTATCCCAAGGTCAAGGTGAAATACTTAGTCTCTTTACAAAACTTAACATCAGAGAAATATTATTATAACTTCTATCATCTAAAATGCTTAATATTTCACACATGCATTCCTGTAAGGCTCTACTACCATACTGTGCCAAAGCCATGACTGTCCAACCCCAGCTGATCCCAAGGTCAAGGTCATATACTTAGTCTCTTTACAAAACTTAACATCAGAGAAATATGTTGTAACTTCTATTTCCTTCATCTAAAATGCTTAATATTTCACACATGCATTCCTGTAAGGTTCTACTACCATGCTGTGTCAAATCCACGACCGTCCAACCCCCAATGATCCCAAGGTCAAGGTCAAATACTTAGTCTCTTTACAAAACTTAACATCAGAGAAATAAGTTATATCTGCCATTTCCTTCATTGAAAATTCTTAATATTTCTCTCGTGCATTCCTCTAAGGTTGTACTATCATGTTGTGACAAACCTACGACCGTGCAACCTCCGCTGATCCCAAGGTCAAGGTGACATACTCAGTCTCTTTACAAAACTTAACATCAGAGAAATATGTTATAACTTCTATTTCTTTCATCGAAAATTCTTAATATTTCATGCATGTATTCGTCTAAGGCTCTACTATCATGCTGTGACAAATCCCCGCTGATCTCGAGGTCAATGTCACATACTTAGTCTCTTTACAAAACTTAACATGAGAGAAATTGGTTATAACTTCTATTTCCTTGCTCGGATCTGCATCACATTTCACACACGCATTGCTTCAATGAACCTCTACCACCGTGTGACAAATTCACGTTCGTGCTCAGAGTCAATGTCACAAGCCCACACACTTGGATTTTTGTTTACATATTTAGGGGTACATGGGCCCACGCTGGGGTATACCGTAAGCCTCGCTTACTGACCAATCTAGTTATTTTCTTGTTTATGTTAGTATACCCCCCGCAATGAGTTGTGGGGGGTGGGGGTATACTGGAGTCAGGTTGTCCATCCGTGCGTGCGTGCGTCCGTCCGTCCGTCCGTCCCGTCCGTCCGCTCTGCCTGAAGTGACGTTGTGGGGTGATTCACGAGTACATGACATGCATGTGGGTTTTTTTTGCATGTGGTGTGCACCCCATACGCAACTATATCTTAATGAACTCCATCACTTCTGAAAAGCCCAAAAAAGCAATAAAAAATTGACACCCCAGAGGGTGATGGTCAAAACCGTCCGTCCATCCAAACCCCACAAACAATGGCTGACTAAATTTCCCCACAAGTACATATTGTACTTCACTGATCAAACCCAAATACCCCACAAGTGCATGCAGGAGACATAATAAAACGAGAGCAAGTTAGTATAGGGGAGATAACACCTTTAGCATTGTTTGCACCCCACAAATAGCACCAAAAAAAAACCCAAAAGACTTGGCCAAAAACCCCACATGCAACAACCCCACCAACTTTGCAACAAACCCCACACGTTTCCACTTCAAGGGAGTACAGTCCCGTCCGTACAGTCCGTCCGATTCACTACATAACATCAATATATTTTAATAATAAACGTCTATTTCTTCATCTAAAATGCTTAATATTTTTTAAAAACACACATGCATTCCTGTAAGGCTCTACTACCATGCTGTGCCAAATCCACGACCGTCCAACCCCCGCTGATCCCAAGGTCAATGCCAAATACTTGGTCTCTTTACAAAACTTAACATCAGAGAAATAAGTTATAACCTCTATTTCCTTCATCTAAAATTCTTAATATTTCACACATGCATTCCTCTAAGGTTGTACTATCATGCTGTGACATATATACGAATGTCCAACCCCCGCTGATCCCAAGGTCAAGGTCACACATATTTAGTCTCTTTACAAAACTTAACATCAGAGAAATATGTTATAACTTCTATATCCTTCATCTAAAATGCTTAATATTTCACACATGCATTCCTGTAAGGCTCTACTACCATGCTGTGCCAAATCCACTACCGACCAACCTCCGCTGATCCCAAGGTCAAGGTCAAATACTTAGTCTCTTTACAAAACTTAACATCAGAGACATATGTTATAATAACTTCTATTTCCTTCATCTAAAATGCTTAATATTTCATACATGCATTCCAGTAAGGCTCTACTACCATTCTGTGCCAAATCCACTATCGACCAACCCCTGATGATCCCAAGGTCAATGTCAAATACTTAGTCTCTTTACAAAACTTAACATCAGAGAAATATGTTATAACTTCTATTTCCTTTATCTAAAATGCTTAATATTTCACATATGCATTCCTGTAAGGCTCTACTACCATGCTTAGCCAAATCCACGACGTCCAACCCCTGCTGATCCCAAGGTCAATGTCAAATACTTGGTCTCTTTACAAAACTTAGCATCAGAGAAATATGTTATAACTTTGATTTCTTTCATCGAAAATTCTTAATATTTCATGCATGCCTCCTAGTTATACTATCATGCTGTGACGAATCCCAACTGATATCGAGGTCAATGTCACATACTTAGTCTCTTTACGAAACTTAACATCAGAGAAATCGGTTATAACTTCTATTTCCTTGCTCGGATCTGCTTCACATTTCACCACACACGCATTGCTCCAATGAACCTCTACCAGCCCCCTGTGACAAATTCACGTTCGTGCCGCCCCCGCTAAGCCCAGAGTCAAGATCACAAGCCGACACACTTAGAAATTATTTTACATATTTAGGTGTACCTGGACCCACGCGGGGGAGGGGTGTATTCCGTAAGCCTTGCTTACTGACTCAATCTGGTTTTCAATAATGGATAATTCTATACCCAACGATTTATGAGCACACATAATGAAAACCTAAAACAGTATACCATAGTAACATGGTAAGTGTAAGACTTTTCTATGTGAAATATGTTTATTACTCATGCTATCATTATTGTTTGCAATATAACATATACGACTATGTGCTATTGGGTCATATATCTCAAATAGAAGTAATTGTGGGATGTCGTAATTCGTAACCAATATATTAGAAAAGAAATGTTCTTTTTATGCCACCGGGTTTCGAAGAAACGGGTGGCATATAGTGTTTGGACCGTCCGTCCGTCTGTCCGTCCGTCTGTCCGTCCGCCGTCACACTTTTCGGTTAACCAATTTGTCACAGTTTCTCAAATATGCTGCAGGTGGCATCCGCGTTCGACAGACGCATTTCTTGTTTTTATTTTAAAGTTTTAACTCAATGTAATACATTTCACTAACTTGCTAACAATGTATTAATCATGGGTGTTACTATCTACCAGTCTTTTACGATACATTTCAACACTGATTCCACATAGTATGTACAGGCTGTGTGAGCTAGTTGATTATGAGTTACTTGTATATTGATCATAATTTAGATCACTCTTATGATGACAGTATATCGATCATCAGGAACCTTCGATCAGGACATTTTGTCACATCAACTAGCTAATACATGTTGTCGTTGAGGATCATGCGAACATGCAGATAGTCCATTGAATTAAGTTATTTAAAACTAGTGAAGATGGCTGAAAAGGTATATGATAAACTATACAATTGATAAACAATGTTTTGAATATTTTGACAAATCTAAATCAGAAATAAATACAGCAACTAACACAATTTAATGGTGAAGAAATAACTCAATTGAAAACGTACATGTTGATGATGCTAATTAAAAACAAAATGATAAATGTGAAAGCAATGAAAATGACCAAAGTGACTTTTCCCAATTTATTTTTCATCAAATACAAACAAAAATATTTTATATACTTTTACTCTTGCAATAACATGGTAGTCTTCCAAATAATGAGAAAAATAGTTATCCCTATACATCGATAAATGATAGGTCATAACAAAAATATATATAATGCAATACATTTATTCAAAAATATGTATTTTTTGTCGAGCCCGCTTGCGGAAAGCGAAACATAGTGATCACAATGACGTCCGGGTGTCCGTCCGTCCGTCCGAAATCTGCGTTAAAGATTTTAAATACCTTATATCTCTGCAGTTCTAAGTCACATTGACTTGAAACTTCATATACTTATTAGTCATGATCCATATATTCATGCTGTATCCCATTTATACGGCCCCTGTGCCCAAGATCAAGGTCAAATGACGTAGAAATTTGCGTTCCGAAATCTGCGTTAAAGTTTTTAAATACAAAAATGTAGCTTAAATCTCTGCAGTCCTAAGTCACATTGACTTGAAACTTCATATTAGTCATCATCCATATATTCATTCTTTGTCCCACTCATGCGGCCCCTGTGCCCTATGTCAAGGTCAAATGACTTAGAAGTTTGCGTTAAAATTTCTGTCAAAATTTGCGTTAAAGTTTTCACATACCTACTATCTCTGTAACCGTAAGTCAGATTTGCTTGAAACTTTGTATGCTTATTGGCATCAAACTTCAAATAAATACACTCTGAGACCATCAAATGCCTCGGTGGGCTCGACATGCGGGCCGCGGCCATATGGTTTTAAAGTATGTACATGTATATGACTATCTGTCACGTAAGTTTTCCGATAAAGATGCATGAAATTTCAAGGTTATATGTATCTGCCGATAGTATTACCCATGTGTTATTGTGATCTCATCAACATTTAATATATCTGACATATTTTTTTTTCAAAGGCAAAACACCCGTGTCAAATGCAATTCATGAAACCAGTTAAAGGTACATACCCACTCAGTCGGCACAAAACGTTCTTTATCTCAGAGACATCAGAAACATTTTCTGGCAAAATAAACATTCATTCACCATTACCTCACGTATTGATTGACCTTATTATACATTTTATGTCGGACTTAAATGTTCACATTGGTATCAGGGGCGATAACTGTGTTTCCTTAAAATGTTAACGGACATTACTATTTATTCTCTGTATTTATTTGTTGATGTGCAATGATCATACTTTATAATCTGTCGAAAATATTATTTTTATCAGGTAACGAATTTAATTATTATAAATCATAAAAAATATAATGCCTCATTTGCATATGAAAATAGCCTGATACCACCGCGCGTCACTATCAATACAATAATTACTGAATGATTGTATCTGTATAGCAGGCACTCGTAATTTTTAGAACTGGTGGAATGAATAGTGACACAATTGTACATTTATTTAATTCCTATAAAGAACATGTTGTGCCTACTGAGTGGGCATGTACCTTTATGGCCACTATCTGATAAATATACAAATTCTATATTTTACATTGCTTCAACATATGTAAGGTCGATTTATAATTCACTAAAAAGTCTGGCAACCCACTGAAAGTCATTAAATAACATAACATGATTAGTATGCCTTAGAATCTACTCTGACTATATAATACATGGCGTTTTATTTTATTTTTAATTTGCGTGAAAAGAATTAACATTCAGATCATGCAGTTATCTCCCAATATATATAGTGTTATTTAAATAGAAATATGCAGGTGGTCGCACCGTTGGCCCGGTAACAATATAAATCAAGGTGTGTGATCACGTGGTTTCCGAACCCGATTTTCCGACGTGACGTAATCTGTGACGTAATTTTTACTGTAGATTTTCATTAAAATCTTCCTAAAAAACGGGCGGATTTTGATGATATGTAGCAACGTTCTTTACAATAACGTATACATTTCACAAAGAATCGAGTACCGTTTATTTCTTACATTAACGTGCTCTAGTTTTTATTATGCCACCGGGTTTCGAAGAAACGGGTGGCATATAGTGTTTGGACAGTCCGTCTGTCCGTCCGTCCGTCCGGGCCAACGTCCGGGGGTTTAAGAGGTTAGGGGCGTGGTCTAGAACAAATGAATCCTTTGATTTATTCCGTAAGCTCATAAAATCTATTGTTGTTTAGGGGCTTTTTCTTTGATCTTCAAACAATAGAAATACCCCATAAGCCCAAAATGTTTGAACGTCCGTCCGTCCGTCCGTCCGTCAGTCCGTCACACTTTTCGGTTAACCAATTTGTCACAGTTTCTCAAATATGCTGCAGGTGGCATCCGCGTTCGACAGACGCATTTCTTGTTTACATTTACCGTAACCGATTCTTCGTCAAAACGACACAATTATGAGATTAAAGCCGCCTATACAATAAAGGGCAACGTGTACCGAATTTGCTGCGGTATATTTCATAAAAATATGTCACTCCATTAGCAAGATATTAAAGAAGATCTACTGTAAACACATCTAAAACAACATGACGTCATGCCGTTCGGAAACCACGTGGTCCCCCACCTGGTTCATCCGCCCCTGAAACATTTACTGACGAATTGGCGTGGCAAATGATTTCCACGTCACCTGTCATAATTTGTCTGTAGCAAGGTTATATTTTTAACAAAATATGGTTACCTGAACAAATTATAGAAGAAAAATAAGGATACTAGTACATCATGCAACAGGTTAGCATGTTCCATCTTATCTTGTGTTATATTGATGCATTCCCTCTGACTACTAACATAACAAAAATCCTGTACATAAATCCCGAAAGTATACGAAGAAAGAAAACATTGTTGCGGTAGCAGGTTAAGGACTGTCAGCATGATTGGACACTTGACCGTGTTTTATTATTATAATGCGAGAACACGAGCAACTGACGGTCAATGGTGTAATCAACGCCGCAACATATGTCAACTGCTTCTGAAGAGAAATGTGGGACACACCGTATCTATCTTGTCTCACCGGTACAAACCGTAGCTTGTTTTCGTGCAACACCTTATCCTTTTATGCAGTCGCTTACGGAAACTCTACACCGTAACGGGCGGTACAAGCCATAACGAGATAAATCAGAAAATGCCATAAAAAAAAACATGTCATATCATGCATGTAGAGAAATATGACACTTTCCACGGATGATTCACAGGGTGAAGTAACGGACCGAGGTCTATAAATACATTAAATATGCCTAAAAGCATAAATAAATGAAGATTTTTTTTATTTTTTTTTTACCCCTTCAATCTAACCATTATAGGAAAGGGATCTAACTTTTTAATAGGCCGAACCCGCACGGGCTCGAGACAACGGACTTTCACGAAACGTCAACTGAGTTATATCATTGTCGCCTATTGCAGAAGTTGGGAGAATGTTAGTATTCCGCAACGATATATTCCCCGATGCGATATGTCAACGCGTTTTCGAGCTATCGATCGTTTTGTTGTACAAAAATTATCATCATTGCTAGGTCGGGAAAGAACGGACACATTTCCGAGGCCGATATTGCTATATGAAGGAGTAAACATCGGGTTCAAAATACACTTTTACGTCGTCCCGGCCCGTAAAGAAACATTTTGCAAAGAGAAAACATTGTTTCCAATCGAACATTTGATCAAACCTACATTTATACCCGTCCTGTGCGTCACGACAGACAATTTAATCACACAGACATTTCTATCATTTCTCGGGAAGTCATTTTGTATAAACATCGTGGGACAGGTTTACTCGCCGGAACTCGTGCACTTACTGTGTTAACAAAAAAAAAACGGAACTTTTATAAACGGTTATAATTCCATATTTTATAATACCTATGTTGATGGTAAAAGTATCAAGTTAAAGGTATGTCTCTCTACTCCGATTTCAAGTTTTGTCAAAATATATTTTTTTCTAATAAAACATGTTTTGGCAGCATGAGAAATTGTCCGTGGGGTCAAATTTATTTTTGACCGAATATGGTCATGTTTATATATCAAATCGAAGGTATCAACGAGGCGATCACTCTGGTGCATTTTTTTGTCGAAATCGGATGGCTATGTCATCCAAGATGGCCGACGAAATGTCAAAAGGTCGTCTTTTATTATAGATTTCAAAATTCTTCTTCACATGAACCGCGTGGCCCATGGTGGCCAAACTTCAAAGTGATGGTCCATGGGTGAAGCCTTTTCAGATTTGTTAAAACGGAGGTTATCGCTAATCCAAGATGGCCGCCGTCTAAAAATAGCATAAATTCTTAAAAAATCTTCTTCTCATGAACCGCTAGCCGGATTTCGACGAAACTTGGTAAGAATGATCGATGTACAATGCTCTTTCAAAGTTGTTAAAATGGTGACTCCGGGGTCAAAAATGGGCGTTGCCCGTGGGGTAAAATTGGAGTAAAATTTTGTTTCTGACCGAATATGGTCATGTCTATATCAAATCGAAGGTATCAAAGAGGCAATCGCTCTGATACATTTTTTGTTGAAATTGGATGGTCATGTCATCCACGATTCTTCATTTATTTATGCTTTTAGGCATATTTAATGTATTTATAGACCTCGGTCCGTTACTTCACCCTGTGTATTTACTCGGTATCGCCACCGAAAAGAGATAATAACATGTGCGTGTTAGCCAGAAATCGGCACTTACATCACGCTCCTTCGATTCAAAATTAACGTACAAAATGTGTCATCTTTGCAAGCGAATTATTCAGAAAATACGTTGTCATTAGTATTGTGAGCGTGATCGTTGGACATCACATTCATTTCTGCTTCTGTACATACCAGATAAGTTGTTGATAATGTCCTATTTTTTCAGATGTTATATATCCAGATAAACACGAATAACAAAATTTGTGTGAACATGGTAAAGTTCTCGGTTTCTTGAACCTTTCCAAACAAATTTAGAATTCCGCCCCTATTGACTTCAGAGTTCAGCCATTTTGTTTTAATCTTGAATTTTTATAATAACTATATGTAGGTTATTAGACTTTACGCCAGCAATAACCCCCCCCCCCCCCCCCCCCCCCCCCCCTGCGGGATTTTTGGTGAGTATGATTTTCGGATTCAATTGCCTATTGTCTATCAATTCTGGTTATATGCGCTAAAAAGCCGTACAATGATTGAGAACACATCTTTCATATTTAATTAAATCAGCAAATGGAAATAAGTTTCAAATAGGCTGTTTTGCAACATTTCTTTTCTGCGAACAGTGTAGTGTTACAAACGGTTACAGACATTCATAATTTGAAACACATACACATCGTTTTCGCTGACAAATAAATATAAATTACAGGGGAGTGTGATGCAATATCATTCCACAATTGGCAAACAAGTCAATATGGCCGCCAACATGTTCGTGCTTTTTTCCTATTCTTTACTCTATGGAGCTGTTTTAATTAGCATTTTGTGTACAATATTGCATGTACCCATACCAGTTTGATATACAAGTCGAATCACTTGATAATAGATACATATCCAAGTATGCAATGCTATCATTATATTTTTAAAATGGCCGCCAAACTAACCAGGTGTTCAATAATATTGTCGATTAAGCTGCAGTTTTCAGTAATTAATCAACAATAACATTGCTATGCACACATAGTGTGCTATTTTGTTTAATTTCAAAGACAAGTATGGGTGTATTTCCATCATTTTGAGTATTGAATAAATGTTTCAAGGTGTTTTCAAAATGTATTGACTATTGACAATGAATGCAATGTTATTATTGAGCTGTCTAGTTAATGTGATTGGTAGCAAGCACACTTCTCCGAATTAGGCAAGCATGGTGCTCATTGGCCAAGATGTTATGTAGGATGGTACAATGTATGATATATGCTTATTCCAAGTATACACGTTTTTCTCATAGAGTAAGAATCCCACATGTGTCTTCACATGTGAAACATTGGAAAATAGATATAACAATGTAACGCTATATAATTCATGCAGTCATTGGTGTTTTCAGTTCTAAATTAAACACTACATGTGCTGTATCTATTGTTCTAATTAACCATTATGAAAACTAATATATTTAATACAAAATTTAATCATGTAAGGTGTCACAATGACTGTCCGTTTCAAGATGATCGTCAACATGGTTGCTTTTACAATTAGCATGTGATATTGACGGATCTATATATATATAAAAGCAACCATGTTGATATATATATATATATATATGTTTAATTAGAACAATAGATACAGCACATATATATACCTCCTCGGTATAAGGGTATTATCAACTATACAGCTGCAATTTGTTAAAATAGTTGATAATACTCTTATCCTGATGAGGTTCCGCATCTTAACTTGTGCTGACACCAAAATATGCTAACCCATAGCATATACTTGAATATATGTCTCTGGCTGCTTTAGTACTGGAATGTGTCCATCAGGAGTGTACTAAATTTTAGGGATGGTTACGTGGATTCAATGCCACATAGGGGTATATGTATGTACAGGAATGTCACAAAGACAATGTCTAGTAGCTACGTGTAGTATGCGTATGCTAAACAGGTCAATACAACTATGCAGTCAGGAAACACATGTGCAAATGGTAAATGATTATATTGTTTCAGATCATTATATGACATTGCCTGTTGTCAAAGAGAGAAATATATATCCCGAGAAGATCAAAGAGCCAGGAAAATACACAACCTGTGGTACAATGCAACACAAAGTGCCTACCACAAACCTGATTCTGACCGCCCACGTAAATAGTTTGAATGCCATGTGGACTGTAGTTCAACTGCATAGTACATCCAAGTGTAATGTGTCTAGATAGAGGCTGTGATATTGTTTAAATGAAATTTTGATACATTGCATAATAGGTTGTGGGAATACATTTATCATTTTGGGGGACGTAAACGCATATTCGTGTTTCTATTAGTTTTGTGGCAACACACAGTGACATGGTAATACATGCGCTTGTGTAATATAAATACTTTGAGTGCTGTAAATAGATAAATTCTGAGATTTAGTGAAACATGAGATCATCCTTTGTGTAATAGTATTCTCCTATTGATGTATTATATTCCATCTGGGTCATCTTTGGAATATCACTACAACTAAATAGGATCTCCTGTTGTATGTTTAAGTTATGTGTATGCATGCTTTTAAAACTAGCCTAGATTGATTGTTGAATACCCCAGAATGGCTTTGCCATACATGTAATATACCATTATATATAATAAACTATATGAACTGTAGACGCATTTATGGTCATCAGTTATATAATTATAATACGAGCTTGGAGGACATATACATTTTTTCATATTCAATTGATACGTTTAGGTATATTTGTCACATATTCAGTTTGGAAAAGTATGTATGAACAACTATATTTAAGTGATGTTCTTTGAAATCTATATTTGAAATATATAATGATGCTGTTATCCTAACGCTATAACGGTATATGCCTATCTGAACTATTACAAGTTGATTATATACCTACATCACTTTGTGTTTTGTTTTTGGTAATTTGACACAACATGTATAGAGTAACACATGTGAAACATTTAAGCACACATAATGTTCAAAGCAGTATTTTATACATGCGTACATAACAGCTATATGAATATAGTGGATACGAGTATATTTACAGAGCACATGCATGCTTTTAGAAAGATCACGTATCTTAAATTTACTGGTTTATATGAAAATTATGAAATTTTATATCAAACTTACAAGTTATCAAATTCTACTATTAAGAAATCCTGGTTAAATATTAACCAATGCCTCACTTTCAAAATACAATATTGCCTCTCTAATGCACTAATGGAGAAATACATCTACATGCATTAGGCAATGGCATGATGCATGCACGGGTGTGCACTTACACTGGTAATAGATAACGGGCATACACATTGGAACACACACGTTATCGTATGATACATAGTGTATTTCTGCAGTTACATGTATGTGTCTTACCGAGATACAGGTATTTGCTTTTCCTCTCTGGTTGTCAGCATATCAACAAGTTATGCACTTTTATTATATACATGTACATGTACATGTGCCATCTACGCATTTGAGTCCTGTTCCTACTGCTGACTGGGAATGGGTTATGATGTGTCTATTGAAATACAAAATAACTACTCTGTACTTTATGTGGAACCGGGATAGGTATTATATCAGTTTCATCGGTTCATTAGCTAATTTTATTATTTTGCCAAACAAACTAATTTACTTGCATGGTTTTCATCTTGAAAGTGTACGAAGTATATATCCAGTTTTATTAGCCAGGTTTTTTGAAAAAAAATCCAGGCTATTGGATTGGCGAAAGCCGGGCGGGCGGGCGGGCGGCGGGCGGGCGGCGGGCGGCGTCCACAATCAATGTTAAGTTTTCGTGTTTGAGTCCATTTCTTTGTTACTGACCACCAAACTTTCACAGCTTCATAATCAAGGGGTGCCCACCACATATCACTATCCAACATGTTACTTTTCTTTTAACTTCACCCATTTTTTCCGCGTAGTCGACTTGGCCATTTTCAATGTTAAGTTTTCGCGTTTACAATGTTAAGTTTTCGTGTTTAAGTCCATTTCTTTGGTACTGTACCACCTAGGACCAACAAACTTTCATAGCTTCATAATCAAGGGGTACCCACCACATATCACTATCCAACATGTTACTTTTTTTTTTAACTTCACCCATTTTTTCCGCGCAGTCGACTTAGACATTTTCAATGTTAATAAGTTTTCGCGTTTACAATGTTAAGTTTTCGTGTTTAAGTCCATTATTTGGTACTGTACCACTAGGACCACCAAACTTTCACAGCTTCATAACCAATGGGTGCCTACCACATACAACTATCCAACATGTGACCATTTTTTTACCTTCACCTATTATTTCTACGTAATTGACTTAGCCATTTTCAACGTTAACATTTTAACGTACGTCTGGTTAAAGTTGTTTGGTTAAAACTTTTTCGTTATACTATATCTCTGCAACTGCTTCGCCCACCCTTACCTTGAAACTTCACATGGGTGTTTATCATCATTGCCCATATTTTTCATTCTAACCCCCAACCGTGCGCCCCTGTGCCCAATGTCGCAATGTCATTACTTTGAATTTTTTGTTAAAGTTAAAGTTTTTTTGTGTACTATATCTCTGCAACTGCTTCACACCCATACCCTTGATACTTCACATGGAGTGTTTAGGTCATCAATTGTCGACCCTGCAAATGCTTCAAGCACCTTGATATTCTGGTGCATTGTCAAGGTTCAAAGGACTGAATGTAAGGTTAGTTTTTTTTTGTTGTTTTTTCGTGTACTATATCTCTGCAACTGCTTCACCCAATATTCCTTGATACTTCACATGGGTGGTTATCATCATTGTCGCACCTGCTTGCGGAAAGCGCGATCCTGTGCCCAATGTCAAGGTCAAAATTACTTTGAATTTTTTTGTTAAATAAAGTTTTTTTCGTGTACTATATCTCTGCAACTGCTTCACCCAATACCTTGATACTTCTTCATGGGTGGTATCATCATTGTGGCACCTGCTTGCGGAAAGCGCGATCCTGTGCCCAATGTCAAGGTCAAATTACTTTGAATTTTTTTGTTAAAGTTTTTTTGTGTACTATAATCTCTGCAACTGCTTCATCATCCTCGCTTACCCAATACCTTGATACTTCACATGGGTGTTTGTTTATCATCATTGTCGCACCTGCTTGCGGAAAGCGCGATCCTGTGCCCAATGTCAAGGTCAAATTACTTTGAATTGTTTTGTTAAAGTTTTTTCGTGTACTATATCTCTGCAACTGCTTCACCCAATACCTTGATACTTCACATGGATGTTTATCATCATTGTCGCACCTGCTTGCGGAAAGCGCGCTCCTGTGCCCAATGTCAAGGTCAAATTACTTTGAATTGTTTTGTTAAAGTTTTTTCGTGTACTATATCTCTGCAACTGCTTCACCCAATACCTTGATACTTCACATGGGTGTTTATCATCATTGTCACACCTGCTTGCGGAAAACGCGATATCGTCGGCATTTTGGCATATGTCCGTCCGTTCGTCCGTGTGTCCGGTTAAAGTTTTTTGGTTAAAGTTTTTCCATCTACTATATCTATTTTTTTAGTGTCCATGCCTCGCCCCAAGGCGCGACATGCAGGCCACGGCCACGGCCATCTAGTCTACAAAAAGTGGGTATAATTATGTTATCCAAGTGTCTATGCTTGGAAAAAACCTGGCCTTCGTGGCTTTGCCTCGTTTCTTGTTCCAACTTAGGTTGCTGGTGTTGTTTACAGCTATCTTAATGTTCTATAGTTTAGTAATTATCGTGTGATACATGGAGTAATATGTGCTACAACTTATTCATTCAGCATGGTAGAAAATATACATTTTCTATATCCAGTGTGCATACTAGTATCTACGACCTATAACAATAATAATTGTATTTATTTATTTATTTTACTTAATTGTTTTTAACGGGCTGTAAGCAGCTAAGATATGATTATATGTATCAGAGACGTAAATATTGGAATACACAACATAGTAATCATGATAATTGGCATGATTGCATAAATATAAAATGGATAGATAGTGAGACGAACACGCATGCATTCTGTATCTGAAATATGTGTGGACAACTAATAGTATAGGTTTTAGTAGCTACACATTTATATTAACCTTTCATAAGTATATGGCAGCGTATAAAATACGGAAACGTATTGCATGCACAATGGTAATTGTAAATTCAGTGGGTGGGGAATGGTTAAAACTACTTGTATGCCATCGCATCATCTGCTGTAGACATTATGTAATCAGAATATGGACATGGAACATATCTTGCAAACACTATTGGGTACCATTATCATTGATACAATTAATATACACTACGTGAGATTTTCATAATTTGACTCATAACGTAGTTGTTACCTTCACTAAGTAAATGGGAAGCGGACGGACAGACGGACGAACACTCGGACACACTGTATCTGATGTGTGTACGGATAGGTATTAGTAGTGCATAAGTAGTTGCATATGCATTTAAACCATTTAAACCATTTATAAGTAAGCGACAGTGCATAACATAAATGAAATTCATTACATGTACAATTCCCATTGTAAAATTTGTGAGTGGGGAATGGTTACAAATGCTTTGTTTAAACATTGTACCATCGACTGCAGACATTAGATAGTTGGCATATATGCAGTTACCATGTCCAATGAACGCTACTAGGTACCATTGACACAGAGAAAACACAAAAGTACCATACGTTTATGGAGATTTTTAGGCAGATGTTTTGCCATTGAAATGCAGTGGGTGGGGTATTAAAATTCTTCATCTGAATAGTAAGATATTATTTAATTGAACTTTATTCCATTGTATAGTTATGAACACATCTAAAACGTACAAAACTGCCATATCAGTTGTTTCAAATTGATAAAAAATAATCAAATATTTCAATGAAATGTTTTTTACTATAATTGCGAAAAGTCTGAGGTGGTATACTTCAAAATGGTGCCAAACATTCATCCAGTGGGTTACAGAGCGCAGACATACCGCATAACACTCGTAATTGAATGTAGTTTCAGAAAGTATATGTCTGCAAAAATCCGCCTTTGGGTGGGGGGGGGGTGTTAATTTTTGGCTTACGGCCTATGTATACAACGTATGAGATAGTGGCGATTATAGGAACCAGTCGGCCAATAAATAATGTGACCGTAAATTATCAGGGCAACGGCATTGATTGTTATCATTATGACAGAGAGATAAATAAAATAGATGCTACAGGAGGAAAGGTATGTCTGTGCCAAACATTGTATTATAGTATTTGCATGCTCTACACTTGCAGGTTAAATTTTATGTGTGCGGCTTGGTGTAGGGTGAGATAGAAAGATTTCGAAAGTTAAAGTAGACGGTTCCGTCAAAAAATGGGAATTAACTCCGCAATCCGCATGACCCCGTGTTTGGCATGGATCTCGAACCGGCTTATGTCAATGACTCCAGGAATGGAAGTAACACAATTAATTTTGTAGCAGGTAGTTTGCGATCTATGAGTCTGGGAAATCAATTGCCTGCCTGTTTCCTATAGTCCTAGTCGTGTGTGTGCAAATACATCCTGGTCAATTCGTCCTGGACTCAATTCGTTTCATGTTGATGTTATGTAATGGTGAGTTGGTAACCCGAAACCCCTGTCTGTAACACAGGGCGACTTACAATGATAAACAGACAGTATACTTGCACACTTACACACATGTGGAATACTCTGACATGTGACACAAAATAATTGCCCATTAAAAAGTCCATTACCCCACCCACTTGGTCTCATACAGTCCGAGTATTCCACCTGTGCATGTACAGTGAAGCCCACCCGTAAATTGAAAACACAGTCGTATCCACGCTTTCCACTTTAGCTGTGTTCCGCTATCCTTGGTGGGTGCACACAAGTCATTTGGCCCCTTTCCCTAAAAGTAATAGGATTATGAATAATCTTATTATACATACAAGGGGTATAACCAGATTTAACCCTCACATAAAATAATGTCAAAGACGTACCTGAGGCCAGTTAGCGCCAAACCAGTAGCCTATTTCACCAACATTGCAAAGTATACTTTAGTAGCAAAGTATACTTTGAGGGAGAAATTTTCAATTTTATGATAAATTTATTAATTTTTATTATACTGAATTTAATACATTATCCCAGCCAATTTGGCTGTGATAATGTAATACATTCAGTATAATAATTCTGCATACTTTTAATCATGAAATATATGCATGTGTTAGTTCTATATGAAATAATGCATTTCAGGAAAAATAAATTATTACTCCCTCAAAGTATACTTTGCTAATAAAGTATACTTTGCAATGTTGATGAAATAGGCTACAGGTCTCCGTTCGGGATTCCGGTACGAATGAATCCCGATCGTTAAATTACCCATCGCATGCTCCCAGCACCTGATTAAGGACATGGCACCAGGTCGGGTTATTCTAATTTCAGGGCTGGATATATATCTATTTCGATGTAAATATTCTGTTCTGAGTTTTGAAATTTCCCCCCAATGCAGCAGGTTAAATGCGGGATCGAACCCGTTGGCCCGGCTGTTGATAGGCCGTTAAACACTAATACATCAAATACAATAGAATCAATCCACTGTCCTTACTTACTACTTGCTTACTTACTTTATTACTTACTTGCTTACTTAAAATATCACCAGGTTCACAAGTGGCGTCCATTACATTAGGAATACCTTATGAACAAAGAGAAATCAAAGTACTGAAAGTACTGAAACTAGGTTAGCTCCACAATATTACTAATACGTATTATTTATTTATATATTGATATTTAATGGCTTATCATCAGCTAAAAGCATTTTAGGTCGGTTAACAGGGTCAAATGCCATATTCCATGTGTAGGGAAGAAGGAAATTCCCAAAATCAGAACGGAATAGTTACAGACAGGTTTCGCACACATTACATATATTTTGATAATTATCAGAAACAGGTGTACAAAGAAAGTTCGCATTTGTTTGTATTTTGACAGATATGACACTCAACACCGGAAATATATGCGTCACATGTCAGACATTCACGCGAGCTCAATGATGCGCCATAATGATTTTTAGCTCGCATGCACGAAGTGCAGAAGAGCTTATGGCATACCCCCGGCGTCGTCGGCGTCGGCCTCCACAAACTTAACAATGGGGTAAATGTCTTATAACTTCTGTTTCCTTTCATGGAACACCTTGTTATTTCATACATGCATTCCTCATATGACACTCTATCATGCTGTAGCAAATCCATGACCCACCACCCAACCCTTACCCCAAGGCCAAGGTCACAAACGTAGCACATTCATAAACTTAACGTTGGGGTAAATGTCTTATAACATCTGTTTCACTTGATGGAACGCATTGATATTTCATACATGCATTCATCTTCTGATACTCTATCGTGCTATAGCAAATCCATGACCCACCGCCCATCCCTTACCCCAAGGCCAATGTCACAAACTTAGCACATTCATAAACTTAACATTGGGGTAAATGTTGTGTAACTTCTGTTTATTTACAGGGAACGCCTTGATATTTCACACATGCATTCATCTGATGATACTATATCGTGCTATAGCAAATACATGACCCACCCCACCCTCCCAAGGTCAAGGTCACAAACTTAGCACATTCATAAACTTAACGTTGGGGTAAATGTCATATACACTCTGTTTCCTTTCATGGAACGCCTTGATATTTCATACATACATTCATCTGATGACACTCTATCATGCTATAGCAAATATATGACCCACCACCCTCACCCCAAGGTCAAGGTCACAAACTTAGCATGTTCATAAAGTTAACGTTGGGGTAAATGTCTTGTACATCTGTTTCCTTTCATGGAACGCCTCGATATTTCATACATGCATTCATCTGATGATACTCTGTCGTGCTATAGCAAATCCATGACCCATCGCCCACGCCTTACCCCAAGGTCAATGTCACAAACTTAGCACATTCATAAATTTAACGTTGGGGGTAAATGCCTTATAACATCTGTTTCCTTTCATGGAATGCCATGATATTTTTATGCCACCGGGTTTCGAAGAAACGGGTGACATATAGTGTTTGGACCGTCCATCTGCCCGTCCATCCGTCCGTCCTCCGTCCGTCATCGTCCGTCCGTCCGTCCGTCCGTCACACTTTTCGGTTAACCACTTTGTCACAGTTTCTCAAATTTCGGTTAACCACTTTGTCAGTTTCTCAAATATGTTGCAGGTGGCATCCGCGTTCGACAGACGCATTTCTTGTTCTTACATGCATTCCTCAGATGACCCTCTATCATGCTGTAGCAAATCCATGACCCACCACCCAACCCTTACCCCAAGGCCAAGGTCACAAACTTAGCACATTCATAAACTTAACGTTGGGGTAAATGTCTTATAACATCTGTTTCACTTGATGGAACGCCTCGATATTTCATACATGCATTCATCTGATGATACTCTATCGTGCTATAGCAAATCCATGACCCATCGCCCACGCCTTACCCCAAGGTCAGTGTCACAAACTTAGCACATTCATAAATTTAACGTTGGGGGTAAATGCCTTATAACATCTGTTTCCTTTCATGGAACGCCATGATATTTTTATGCCACCGGGTTTCGAAGAAACTGGTGACATATAGTGTTTGGACCGTCCGTCTGTCCGTCCGTCCGTCCGTCACACACACTTTTCGGTTAACGACTTTGTCACAGTTTCTCAAATTTCGGTTAACCACTTTGTCACAGTTTCTCAAATATGCTGCATGTGGCATCCGCGTTCGACAGACGCATTTCTTGTTCTTACATGCATTCCTCAGATGACCCTCTATCATGCTGTAGCAAATCCATGACCCACCACCCAACCCTTACCCCAAGGCCAAGGTCACAAACTTAGTACATTCATAAACTTAACGTTGGGGTAAATGTCTTATAACATCTGTTTCACTTGATGGAACGCCTTGATATTTCATACATGCATTCATCTGATGATACTCTATCGTGCTATAGCAAATCCATGACCCACCGCCCATCCCTTGCCCCAAGGCCAAGGTCACAAACTTAGCACATTCATAAACTTAACATTGGGGTAAATGTTGTGTAACTTCTGTTTATTTACAGGGAACGCCTTGATATTTCACACATGCATTCATCTGATGATACTATATCGTGCTATAGCAAATACATGACCCACCCCACCCTCCCCAAGGTCAAGGTCACAAACTTAGCACATTCATAAACTTAACGTTGGGGTAAATGTCATATACAATCTGTTTCCTTTCATGGAACGCCTTGATATTTCATACATACATTCATCTGATGACACTCTATCATGCTATAGCAAATATATGACCCACCACCCAACCCTTACCCCAAGGTCAAGGTCACAAACTTAGCACATTCATAAATTTAACGTTGGGGGTAAATGCCTTATAACATCTGTTTCCTTTCATGGAATGCCATGATATTTTTATGCCACCGGGTTTCGAAGAAACGGGTGACATATAGTGTTTGGACCGTCCGTCTGTCCGGGCCAACATCGGGGGTTTAGGAGCTTAGGGTAAGGGTTAGTAACAAAGGATTCCTTTGTTATAGTCGGTAAGCTCCTAATTCCATTGATCTTTAGGAGCTAATCCTTTGATCTTTTAAAGAACAAATAGCTCATAACTCTCAAATGTTTGAACGTCCGTCCATCCGTCCGTCCTCCGTCCTCGTCCGTCCGTCCGTCCGTCACACTTTTCGGTTAACCACTTTGTCACAGTTTCTCAAATTTCGGTTAACCACTTTGTCACAGTTTCTCAAATATGCTGCAGGTGGCATCCGCGTTCGACAGACGCATTTCTTGTTCTTACATGCATTCCTCAGATGACCCTCTATCATGCTGTAGCAAATCCATGACCCACCACACAACCCTTAACCCAAGGCCAAGGTCACAAACTTAGTACATTCATAAACTTAACGTTGGGGTAAATGTCTTATAACATCTGTTTCACTTGATGGAACGCCTTGATATTTCATACATGCATTCATCTGATGATACTCTATCGTGCTATAGCAAATCCATGACCCACCGCCCATCCCTTACCCCAAGGCCAATGTCACAAACTTAGCACATTCATAAACTTAACATTGGGGTAAAAGTTGTGTAACTTCTGTTTATTTACAGGGAACGCCTTGATATTTCACACATGCATTCATCTGATGATACTATATCGTGCTATAGCAAATACATGACCCACCCCACCCTCCCCAAGGTCAAGGTCACAAACTTAGCACATTCATAAACTTAACGTTGGGGTAAATGTCATATACAATCTGTTTCCTTTCATGGAACGCCTTGATATTTCATACATACATTCATCTGATGACACTCTATCATGCTATAGCAAATATATGACCCACCACCCAACCCTTACCCCAAGGTCAAGGTCACAAACTTAGCATGTGCATAAAGTTAACGTTGGGGTAAATGTCTTGTAACATCTGTTTCCTTTCATGGAACGCCTCGATATTTCATACATGCATTCATCTGATGATACTCTATCGTGCTATAGCAAATCCATGACCCATCGCCCACGCCTTACCCCAAGGTCAATGTCACAAACTTAGCACATTCATAAATTTAACGTTGGGGGTAAATGCCTTATAACATCTGTTTCCTTTCATGGAACGCCATGATATTTTTATGCCACCGGGTTTCGAAGAAACGGGTGACATATAGTGTTTGGACCGTCCGTCTGTCCGTCTGTCCGTCCGTCCATCCGTCCGTCCGTCCGTCCGTCCCGTCCGTCCGTCCGTCCGTGTCCGTCCGTCCGTCCGTCACACTTTTCGGTAAACCACTTTGTCACAGTTTCTCAAATTTCGGTTAACCACTTTGTCACAGTTTCTCAAATATGCTGCAGGTGGCATCCGCGTTCGACAGACGCATTTCTTGTTCTTACATGCATTCCTCAGATGACCCTCTGTCATGCTGTAGCAAATCCACGACCCACCAACCAACCCTTACCCCAAGGTCAAGGTCACACATTTAGCATGTTCATAAACTTAACGTTGTGGTAAATGTTGTGTAACTTCTGTTTCTTTACAGGGAACGCTTTGATATTTCATACATGCATTCATCTGATGATCCTCTATTGTGCTACATCAAATCCATGTCCCATCCCCCACCCCTTTCCCCAAGATCAACATCATAATCTTAACGTTGGAGTAAATGTCTTTTTACAACTTCTGTTTCTTTACAGGGAACACCTTGATATTTCATACATGCATTCATCGGATGATCCTCTATTGTGCTACAGCAAATCCATGACCACCCACCACCCCTTTCCCCAAGGTCAAGGTCACAAACTTAGCACACTCATACATGCATTCCTCATGTGAATAGCTATCATGCTGTAGAAAATCACCAACTTAGTGCGTTCATAAACTTAACGTTGGGTTAAATTTTGTATAACTTCTGTTTTCAGGGCGCGTATTGACATTTCATACATGCATTCATCTTAATATGCTATATCATGCTATAGCAAATCCACGACCCACCTTCCACCACTGACCCCAATGTCACGGTCCACCGCACACCCCTTAACCCAAGGTCAAGTTATATAATATTCATGTTTGTTATACAACTGTGCCAAGTTTGAGTGAAGGCTGCCAACAAGGCGAGCTTCGTTGACTTCTGACAACTCTTGTTGTTGTATTACGTGGATCAATTTGAAAACACCTGGAAGTTTACATGGCTTCGCACACCCGAAAATCTTCCGATCTAACTTATATAATATAACAATTAAAAGTGATGCTCACCATGAGTCTATTATATTTTCAAAGAATAAAGACATACTAACTAAATATTTAAAGGTTTCACCGTGTATGAAAAACAACACATATTGACCAAACGCCCACACCATCGCACCGACGAAAATAAAGCGGCATTACTATTCTACTATCTGTGCCTGGGAGAGAATGAGCCGACAAAGCAGCGGCTGAATCGAATCAGCAGGTAGCTCCAAGGCAGCTAACCTATAGTCTGTTTCACGAAAGCTGCCCAAATTTTACGGCTAATATAAACAATGCAAAAACAATATTTTGTTCGATAGTATTAAATTAAAGCAAAATTTAAGAATGAGCCTTCTTTTTATTTCGTGAAATTTGGTCAAATATTGATTTTATTACGAAAAATTGATTTGTCTATGGGAATTTAACATGGGGGAAAAAGAGGTAAGGCAGTGTGGGAGGAGTCAAAAAACGAAATATTTTGGAAATTGACTCCGAAACCTGACTAGATAGCTTGGATATGATCTATCTAAGAAAACAAAAGTTAAATTTTAAAAATCGGTCCAGTATTTCTAAAATTCAAAAAAATTTCCCCATGTTAAATCCCCATAGACATCTTCACTCCGTGAAGATGTCTATGGGGATTTAACATGGGGAAATTTTGTTTTCGCAATAAAATCAATATTTGACCAAATTTCACAAAATAAAAAGAAGGCTCATTCTTAATTTTTCCTTTAATTTAATATTATCAAACGAAATCTTGTTTTTGAATTGTTTATATAGCCGTAAAATTTGGGCAGCTTTCGTGAAACAGACAGTAGTAAACCTAGTCAACATGCATTTTCTTTAGTATCCCCTTGCAGATAGGCAATAGACGATATCGCGTTAGTCCATGTACGATTGCGCGTACGCACCCGAGTACGATTGTGCGTACGCATGCGTACGCGCGTGCGTTAGTAACATGTTTCGTTTTTCAATAACTTACGAACCGCTTCACCAATGTTGATAATCTTTGACCACAATGAATGTGTGTCTTTGTTTTGCATACAGAGTTTGTGTACACAACTCTTCAGAAACCGTTCAGTCGATCGATCTGAAACTATGCACACGTCTTCTACACATACTGAAGATGTGCACCTTGGTGTTTTTATGCCGAAAATATAGTTTTTAACAAAAATATCACCTTTTTAACTTCGCCATTTTTTCTACATTTGTCTATACAATTCTATATACGGTACAGAGTTTGTGTACACAACTCCTCCGAAACCGTTCAGTCGATCGTTCTCAAAATATACGCACGTCTTCTACACATATTGAAGATGTGCACCTTGGTGTTTTTATGTCGAAATTTTTTTTTTAACAAACATATCACCTTTTTAACTTAGCCATTTTTTCTACATTATTGTATCCAATTCCCTATCATTTCTACTTTACACTCTACTTTTCTATCTCTGCCTAAATTAGTATACATGTTTCGCACAACGAGATGAAGAAATAATGCTATAGACTTTCAAATTCTCATTAATGTTTCTTGCCTTGGTGACAGCTTCACATTTCTGCATCTTCGCTGTCTGGCCCATATTCGACGGGCGTATTTTGTGACTTGCGGCACTCTTGTTCACTATTGTTACCGCTTTTGGTCCGTCGTCGCCGTTCGCCCACAATTTCAAACGTCCTCTTCTTCGGAACCGCAAGTGTACACACATATGACAGGGGATTACAAATTTGTTTAAATAGAGGTCGTCGCCAATCCTTGATGGCCACCGTCTAAAAATACCACAAATTCTTAAAAAATCTTCTTCTCACGAAGCGCCAAACGGATTTCGACGAACTTTGGCAGAAATGATCGATGTACAATGTTCTTTCAAAGTTGTTAAAATGGTGAGCCCGGGATCAAAAATGGGCGTGGCCCGGGGGTCAAATAGGGTTCAAATTTTTCATCGAAATCGGATGATTACGTCATCCAAGATGGTCACCGAAAGGTCAAAAGGCCATAATTTTATTTGAGATTTCAAACGGTGTCTTCACAAGAACCGGTTGGCCAATTCTAGCCAAACTTCACAATTATGGTCCTCGTGTGAAACCTTTTCAGATTTGTTTAAATGGAGGTCGTTGCTAATCCAAGATGGCCGCAGTGTAAAAATAGCACAATTTATTAAAATAATCTTCGCACGACTGACTTAGATGAAACTTGGCAGAAATGACCGATGTACAATGCTCTTTCAAAGTTGTTAAAATGGTGACCCCGGGGTCAAACATGGGCGTGGCCCGGTGGGTCAAAGAGGGTCAAATCTGATTTTTGACCGAATATGGTTGCATCATATAGCCTCGATCAATTAGTTTCGGAACACCTAACGACATGTGCTTCCTTCACCACAGCAACTTTCAAACACAATAAATCAATAAAGTACGACAACTATTCAATTCAGATAAAAACTTACCATAGGAATTACAAATGTGGTGCATTTCATGTCAAAATCGGATGATTACGTCATCCAAGATGGCCTCCGAATTGTCATAAGGTAATTACTTTTATTACAAATTTCAAACTTTCGCGAACCGCTGTGCGATGTTGGTAACACTTTACAGAGATGGTGTATTGGTGAAACCTTTTCAGAATTGTTAAAATCGAGGTCGCCACTAATCCAAGAACATGTTTTCCTATATAATGACCCTCGTTTTCTCAAATTTTCGTATTTGGTACCATGGACATGTGATGATGTGTGTTGATTATAATAGAGGATGAGAGAGTATGCATCTTTTAACGATGAAGGCCAGTCTTACTTAGTTTCACACCAAGATCCAGTTATATACGTAGTCACAAAAGAAACGATACATACATACGATTGTGAATAAATGTATTGTAAACATTACATTTTACATTATTCTCAAATATAACATGAACTTCAAATGTCTTACGATAATTTCATTAACAAAATGGCAAGTTAACCAACTGATTTTGACGTCAGACCGTTGTGAATCACGTAGGGGTCACCATGTGAAGTCACACAGAAGTCAATAGCGCGTATGGCCGCCATTTGCATCCATAACGGGGACGATCATCAACTGATCCACGTGTTCTGTATCGTACTGCCAGACACGTTATTGTAATGCGCGACACTCCAAATTGAGCGGTGAGTCCAACATTCCAATCGCTCGAAGTCGCTGATTTTCATTTAATCTAGGCATTCCGTTTCACAACATTTCCTCAACTTTTGATGTTTTTCTTTCGTTTGGGTACAAGCCCTGTATGCACACTGGTGGTATTACCTGTACATGTACCTCAGAGTGTAGATATCGGGGAGCTCGTGCACATCATTACAATTGACGTAACTGAAGAACGGTTCAAATTCGGACATTCCCTTGCGACACGACTTGTACACCACTGTATACTCTGACCAAATGCGTACGATTGCCGGGTTTGATACGTTATGCTTTCAAAATGTGTATCGTTTCTTTGGTGGCTAAGTGTATATGAGGCCAAGTGATCTTGGTGCTGTGTACTTGTGTATTCCCGTCTGTACATGCCTTTGTTCACGGTTAAACGTACTTAGAACTCCATTCAAATTAATATAATGGAGGATGGAAGGGCATACGTAATGGTGAAGTCTATCATTGTCGGGATTAACACATGGATGGTCTGATATGCTTGGTTTTCTTTCTCTCTAAATTAGATCCGTGATATGTGGTGCCATGTAATCTTGGTTGGGTAAGGGAACCAGATCGGGCTATTCTGTTTTCAATACTGAATAGATACATGTAGTGTAATCTCGGTGCAAACCAGTGGTGTCCCCCACCCCCTGCCCCATACACGTGTATACTTTATTAAAACTAAAACGGATGTCCATTTAATGTCCAATAATTGCTTCTGATACCATTTGTGAAAATATGTATTGTGATAAAAAGTAGGTTGGAAGCATCTTGTTGTGGTTCGAAACCTCGCGAAGTTGTGTAAGGTATATCTGTACATATAGCGAGACAACTCCTACCCTGGCGACTTCTCAAGTGTGTCACATTAACACTATGTGCCTGTCATAGGCTTATGTTGATGTTTTTTTGGTGACAACTTTACATACCTGTATCTGCTAGATGTTTATGGCATTGCACAGGTGAGCGATATAGGGCCATCATGGCCCTCCTGTTTATTATTATCAAAGCTGCCAGCGAGGTGCTTAGCTTAGTGATAACGAGGCTCTTGTTTCTCAATGAAAGCATATGTTGTGACCTCTCATTTGAACCGTCTCTACGAGTCGACGAGACGTTTCAGATGATGGTCACCAACTATACATATGACGAGCTATAGTCTTGGAGAAAATGTTCAGAATTTCCGATCTACAATAAAATAGTTCATTGCATAAAAAGTGCTTTCTCAGTTTAGTAACTTAGTGTAATAAAAGTCATAATACACTAGTGTAATAAATATGAAAATGTGTCGCTACAGGAACATGCTACGTATTTAGCCAGCTTCAAATTATGATAATGTGCTTATGCAGTAAATAGTATCTAACATTTGTGTTGATTTAATATGATAATGTGCTTATGCAGTAAATAATATAACTATCATGTGTTGATTTAATATGATAATGTGCTTATGCAGTAAATAATATCTAACATTTGTGTTGATTTAATATGATAATGTGCTTATGCAGTAAATAATATCTAACATTTGTGTTGATTTAATATGATAATGTGCTTATGCAGTAAATAATATCTAACATTTGTGTTGATTTAATATGATAAAAATGTGCTTATGCAGTAAATAATATCTAACATTTGTGTTGATTTTAATATGATAATGTGCTTATGCAGTAAATAATATCTAACTTTGTGTTTGATTTATAGATAATGTGCTTATGCAGTAAATAGTATCTAACATTTGTGTTGATTTAATATGATAATGTGCTTATGCAGTAAATAATATCTAACATTTGTGTTGATTTAATATGATAATGTGCTTATGCAGTAAAAAAAAAAAAATAGTATCTAACATTTGTGTTGATTTAATATGATAATGTGCTTATGCAGTAAATATATCTAACATTTGTGTTGATTTAATATGATAATTATTAAACTCGTTGACTGATTTCAGAAACTCGGCATAGCCTCGTTTCTTATGAAATCAGTAAACGTGTTTAATAACTATCATATTAAAGGTACATGCCCACTCAGTAGGCAAACACTGTTCTTTATATCAGAGACATCATCTGATACATTTTCTGGCAAAATAGACATTCATTCACCATTACCCCACGTATTGATTGGCATTATTATACATTTTATGCCAGACATAAATTTCCACACTAATACCAAGCGCGATAACCGTGTTTCCTTAAAATATGTACTATTTATTCTTTGTATTTATGTTTTGATATGCAATGATCATACTTTATAATCTGTTGAAAATATCATGTTTCATGTGACGCATTTAATTAATAGAAATAATTAAAAAATATCATGCCTCATTTGCATATGAAAATAGCCTAATACCACCGCGCGTCACTATCAGTAAAATAAATATTACTAAATGATTTTATCTTCTGTATAGCGCGCACTCGTAATATTTAGAACTAGTGGAATAGTGACACAATTATACACTTATTTAATTCCTATGAAGAACAGTTTGTGCCTTTAGATCATCACTCATGCCAGATCCTCGAGAGATGGCCGGATTAGCTCAGTAGGTAGAGCGGGAGACACCGGGTTCGAGTCCCACCTCGACCACTGCGAATGCTCGATTCGGCGTGTTCTTGGGCAAGACAACTTGCTAGCCTAGTCCTATCGGATCGGGACTTAAATAGTCGGTCCCGACATGCAAGGTCATCGAACCAGTGCCGTCGTTAAATCAAAGCATTTACATTTCCTTTAGATCCTCTAGTTATTCTCAGGTGAGCAGGGACGTTAGCCTATTATACATTTGGGATACGATTTTCGGCGTATTACAATTATTAAAAACACCCATAAAAAAAACAACACAATGTGTCTTCTTCGCTTATACTTTCATCGGTTTGTATATTTTCCTTATTTCTCTTTAACCCTTTCCCCCCTAACTAACTGGAATGGATTTTGATATGTTTATTTCACAACCGATCCATTCGTCACAAAATTATTTTCAGACCAGTCCATTTATGAGCATGGGGTGTTTTTGTTCGCAAAAATATGAACATTACTTGCAAATAGTTCAGATCCTGATGAGACGGCTCGTCACGAGCCGGCTCATCTGGATCTACACTATTTGTCAATATAATACCACTATACAGGCCTGTGGTGTTGAAAGGGTTAATCTCATTCGTTATATTTAGCTATTTCCTTCATTCTATTTTCATAAATGTGTCATATACACAAATCTCAATGCCAAAATCAGCAGTTTAAAAGATGGCCAGACGTGAGTATACGTCTGATAAGAAGTATGCAACTATTCAGAATTTTCCATCTACAGTAGTGGGTGGCAGGTGCGAGCATGCGATGGGTAATTTAACGATCGTGATTCAACCTTATTCCGACTGGTTTGGCCCTCACATACGTCTTTGGCATTTTGTATGTGGCAGTTGAATCTGGTTATACCCCTTATGTGAGTATTATGATTATTCGTAATCCTATTTTAGGGGAAGGGGCCAAGTGACTTTGGTGTGACATGAACCTGGCACCAGGTCAGGTTATTCTAACTTCAGGGTTGAATATATTTCTTCTCGATGTAAATATTCCGTTCTGATTTTGGGATTTTTCCCCCAATGCAGCAGGTTAAAACGGGATCGAACCAGTTTGCCCGGCCTTACATTACCTTAGCTTTGGATAGGCCGTTAAACACCAGTAAAATAGTACTACATGTAGTGTATCCTCAGTGAGCAAGGGATACATTCAAACTTTCGGAGTATGACAATTAACTAGAGCAAGTGAGCAGAGCCTCACGGATAACCCCGACCGCCGCCTGGACCGAGAAACAATAACTTTAACGCAAATATTTAAAAACATTTATCGCAAATTTCGAAGTAAGTTGATCTAGACATTGGCCACGAAGTGACATGTGTGTGGTATGGAATGAAAATATGGATGTCGATAAGGAAGTATATGGAGTTTGAAGTCAATACGACTTACCGTTGCAGAGATGATGTGTACCCGAAAACTTTAACGCAAATATTACGGACGGACGGACGGATTGACGAAAACTATATGTATACCTCTCCACATACTAATGATATATCTTTCATATTTCTCAACAAAAGTATATGTTGTGACCACTCATTTGAATCGTCTCGACTATGCGGTTCCGATGATGACCACGACAAATAAATATGATCATGGAAAAGGGAGAAAATAGTCAGAAGTGTCCATCATCAGGAATCAAAGTACTGAAAGTACTGAAATATGTTATCTCCACAACAACTGGTGTAACTTGCAGGGTCAGTACTGAAATATATAGAAAATCGTCCACCCCCTTTTACTGCTAGCTCCGTACGTACTGTCCCGTGAGACCTAAAGATAATAGCTGCTGTATTCATACGCACGACTTGTCTTGATTAGTATTTTCCAGAATTTAACTGATAAACTGAGCACTAAGCTGTGAAAACTATAGAGAATAGTATATGTTGAGTTTTCGATACAAAGCAAGACATACCAAAACGCCATAGGATAAGTTGGCACAGGGCACTATTTACTTGGTCGTACTCGACGTCTATGCGTAGCACGATCAATGGCTGCCCCCACATAAATTTACATGACACAATATGCTATCTCAAGGGAGATAACATATACAAATGTTGTATACAGTGGCACCTCTCTAAACCGGACACAGGGAACGATTACTTGTGCTTAATTTTGATAGGTTTAATTACCCTTTATCTCCGATGTTAATGTCTGTTCATGATCCCAAACCACTCACGCGTGTCAAACCACTCATCTGCCTGTTGTACAGTGGAACCTCTCTAAACCGGACACCATTGGGACCTCCCAGGGTGTCCGGTTTAGAGAGGGTCCACTATATATCTGCAGGGGAACAAGGGGCGTTAAGTATGCTGCCGCTATTTCTTGTGGACCGGGCTATCGCCGCGTCGTCCGTAGGATTGTGGACAGGGGTCATTGGTCAAGCTGTGTCCATCGTTGGGTCAGTAATCGGTGGCCGGCTTATCTCAAACCACAGGTATGGCGCTAGATTCAGAAGCGTAACGGAGTGTGGAGGTACGGAGTGGCCCATAGCGCTCATTTCCCTGCGGAACTTGCACTATCCGTGTCCGTATCAGCCGCCTCGGAACAATTGGGGATTGATAATAACAATTGTTTATAATACTGAAAAATACCCAGTGTTCCGAACGCTGGCTTTCTTGTAGCCCGAAATGTCTGTCTGTAACGCAGGGCGACGTACAAGTAAGTCGCCCTGCGTTACAGACAGACATTTCGGGTTAGCTTTTTTACAGTCAATGGTCATTAATTTTGTTTATTTAAATTACTTAAACTAGTGTCTATAATGGGCACTAGTCTACGGAGCCCCGCAAGGGACATGGATTTTCTTTTATTAATTCGTTCCCACGAAATAACAATTCATTCCCTCGATTTAGCAATTCGTTCCCTCGAATTAACAATTCGTTCCCACGATATAACAATTCGTTCCCTCGAATTAACCATTCGTCCCCACGATATAACAATTCGCTCCCTCGAATTAACAAAATTGGCGTTAACGTTTTTGAAATACTTGTAGTTTTGTTAACGTTTTTAAGTGCACTTTATCTCTGTAACCTGTAAGTCCGATTGACTTGAAACTTCATATCCTACTTTATCACCGCCATACTTTCCTTAAATAACCCACCTATGTGGCTTTTATGCCCAAGGTCAATGCCAAATGACAAGCTATTTGGTGGTCGGACCAGGCAGCGGCCCGTGGTATCCGTGAGCCCGTACACAATTTCAATTATAAATATAACAATATGCATGATCACGTGGTTACAACAACAACAACAATAGCTGAAAGTGTTGAAATCTCGACCACTCCAAAGTAAGTATTATTTTATATCTTCCTTAATATGCAACGGATTTTGATGAAATATGGCGCAACAAACGCGTCTTCATGAGCTGCATTTGGTGGTCCCGGGAGTTCGGCACATACATATGTCCTTTTTGCGAAGAATCGATTTCACGGACATCGATTCTTCGCAAAAACGACAGAAGTTTGGGCTAAAGTACCACCAAATGCAGCTTAACAAGACGCGTTTGATGCGCCATATTTTATCAAAATCCGTTACATAATAAGGACAAAATCAAAGAATATGTACTCTGAATCAGAGGGCTTCTGGAAGTTTCAGTACTTGTTGTTGTTGTTGTAACCACGTGATCATAAACCTTGTATAAGCACTAAGCATGAAACGTGTCAATTTCAGGTTTTCTGTCCATGAGCTGGTGACGATTTCATGCCGACTTCGGTTGATTCCGCTGGTGCTGTTATTGCTCTGTATCACAACGTGGACGTATATTGATCAGAGTCTACACACGCCACTTTATGGTAATTCGTGCCAGGGGTGGATCCAGGATTTGGACTAGAAGGGGCGTGGATTCTCACTTGTAAATCAGTCACACTTGATCGTCAACCTTCGTAAAATACAAATAGTTTTTTTTCTGCAATATTTCTCATTTCGCTTCAAAAGTATATGTTGTTACCATTCAGTTGAACGGTCTCGACTCGACGAGACGGTTCAACTGAATGGTAACATCATACACTTTGGGTGGGACATACGACAAATAATAACATCTTTCCACGTAAGAAGTGTGTTAAACTCTAAACTCGGCATTTTTAGAGGGGGTTGTGGCGACGCACCCCACATGGATCCGCGCCTGCATGCCACAGTTAGATCACGTGTCGTCCAAATGTATTATGTGATAATCCACGAGCTTTCGCTTACATGTTGATGAATGGGGTCTATTAACTGTGTTATCACATTCTCATGTCAAAACACTGCCCATGTGCTTTACCCGACATTAAAAAAGCACGTTGTGGTTGAACTACTGTTTGTTTCACAAACCTACCGAAATTGTACGGCCATATAAACAATGCAAAAACAAATTTCTTTTCGATAATGTTAAATTTGATCAAAAAACGACATTCGTTTTTGCGAAGAATCTATTATTTCCGTGTCTACAGACACGGACATCGATTCTTCGCAAAAACGACATAAGTATGTGCCGAACTCCCGGGACCACCAAATACAGCTCGTGAAGACGCGTTTGCTGCACCATATTTAATAAAAATCCGTTGCCTATTAAGGAAAATATCAAATAATATTTACTTTGGAGTGGGCACGCTTTCAACACTTTCAGCCATTGTTGTTGCTGTTCTAACCACGTGACCATGTATCGTGATATTGTATCCAGATACCTCAATGGGTTAAAGCGTCGCAGATTTATCACATGCTCTCGCCCCCCCCCCCCCCCCCACGATGACAACAGGTGAACTATCGGATTCGACCCCATTAACCCGGCATAAAATAACAGCAGCTTTAACAGGCCGTTAAACACCATTACATGAATATCACATGTTCGCCCCAGTAATTATGTCGTATTGAAGACGATTAATAATTACAAGAATAACCAAGTAGTATTATCATATTTTATATATTTATATTTTAATCAAGTAAGATGTATTTTCGTGCAACGTGTAAACTATCCCTAGTCACATATGATTTACAATTAATGACGTTCATTAATTTTGCAAGCAGCAGCAACCAGAATGTAAATAGTCGATCATTTCTCTGTTCAGTACATTGATATGCATGTACAATTGTTAGCATAACACATTGTCTGATACATAAAGTAACATGCTAGTGTATTGCGATGATATCAACTTTATCAGGTAGGTTATCGCATTTGGTAACGAGCCGTGCTTCTCACTGACCGGAGGGTGGGGGGGGGGGGGGGGTGGGGGGAGCTGTGTATGAGATGGTATGGCGGCCTTCCTGATAGTCTGGTTTCTTCCCACATAAAGGATCACCGTTACCCCATTGCATTTGTGCCAATTGATGGCATTTGTAAATTGTTCTCACGCTTGCTTATAATCATTGTAAAATAAACCAAGTATACTCGGCGAGTAATTCCTACAGTTTACTAGCCGAGCATATACCATACTGATGTCATTCGGCAACGTAGCATGGCGTCATGTTCAAATAACGAGTGATCATGTTACGCTGTAACAGTGCCAGTGCCTGATACAGCATTGCACGCCCCATCTTGTTGCTGGTATGTTACCGCACAGCAGATGTTTCATTGACTGACCAGCAAACAATGGAGATCCTAATGCTGATAGGGTCTGATCAGGATCTCCATCGTTTGCTAGTGACGCCGATTTCATCCTAAGTATGCCCCATTGTGTGATGTTTAGTCACAAGTATATGTATTCTGTACATTTTCTGTTTTCAGTGCTAGCCGTATGCAGTATGAATCTACTGTTGCTAGGCAGCGGCATCGTAACCACGGCAACGTTCACATTAATGATGTATTGCTCACAGATGGCGCCACACAGTGTGCAGGCCAGCCATTACACTACCATAGCAACGATCGAAGTTCTGGGCAAACTGACATTCTCCATTCTCATTGGTTCATTGACAGATATAGTCGGATACCCTCTTGTGTTTACATTGTTTATTGTGCTGACAATGGCCGTTTTACCAGTTTTAGTCAAATGTCCAGATGCCTTGAAGGACATGAATATGAATACGAAGAATAAAAATAAAAGCAGATGATAACGACTAACAAATTAGATTATTGTTATGTTATTGATATTTTGTGAGTAAATAGTAAATTACAATTGAAAACAATTTTCAAAACCCCCAGCTGCAATTTGGTCCGAAGATATTGAGGTTTACATATGTACATATTATTCGGTTGTGCATGTGCTTATTATCCACTCACCGATCTCGGCAAGAGGGGATATGGCTTTAGTCCATATACGTGCGTACGTACGTGCGTGCGTACGTACGTTAGTAAGACCTTTTAGTTTTACAGGAATAAATGTTAGTTATAATATTTAAGGTTATTATCCCCTGCCGGTAGGCAAGATGTGGAGATAAGCGTTACTCCACGTGTGTGCGTGCGTGTTTTTTGCGTACGTTAGTAACACCTTTCATTGTTCAATAACTTATGAACCGCTTCATGAATTTTGCTAAGATTTGGCCACGTTGTGTCTATTGATGGTGCTTTGTTTTGCATACGACCCCAGTCGGACCACCCAAGCTCAAAGTCACTGATGACATATGTTCACCTTGTTTGTCAGGCAAATGCGTTAATGTTATTATTATTATTATTATTATTATCAAGGCTACTAGCGAGGGGATTAGCTGCCCTTAATATGACCTTCCCCATTTGACCTTCACAACTGTGCTTATGAATACATGTACTTATTACTTTTGGTTAATTTAATTTGCCACAATTTCTCCAATCTGCCACCGGTGGCATTCGTGTGCTCACAGGCCATATGTTCTTGTTTCTGGTACCTGCGTAGCTATAATGTGTTATCTACGGCTACAACTTGACCCATTCAAAAAATGTGAGCAACCGAAGTACATACCCAAACCTGTTGTATGTAGGTCAACATTTAGTAAACTGTATATTGTATACCTTTAAACAAATAATCTTTGATGTAGAACTAGTAAATTGCCAAAAATAATAGAACAGGGAAATCATTTTCCCATGGAAGCCATCTTTTCTCTTGTTCTTGTTCATCATTCAATATAACGAAATGAAACTTTCAAATGTATAAGATATACATGTAAATGTCAGATAAACACCTTGACACTGTAACATAACCAATTCCTGTATGTGTATGTTCTTTATGAATACTGTATTGATACAGCTTTGATAATTTTATATCGCGAACATATCAAACACACCGGATAACCAGTTGCAAAAATCACTATTCCATGTGTTACAAAGAGATGGGGTTAAATTGCTACCCTCGCGAGAGGTATGGAGCGGGGTAGCAATTTTGTTTGTAGTACCTGCTACACGGACGCTGGTAAGGCTATATACCCCCACCACCGCATCATTCGGTGGCTGGGGCATACAATACACATTTAATTTGAAATCGGGAAATACAGTAATATCTAGGCTCAAAGTTATCTGGATCCCCGCGAAACGACCCTGTTTGAAAACGGACCCAATACGAAAGTGTCCCATTTCGGTCTAAACGGGACCCAATTTACGTGGGTCCTGTTTCGTTGTATATGGATAGTGTTTAGAAAATATAAACATTATCACACCTCTGTGTGCATTATTTCGTTGTTAGCAAGCGAGTCCGAATTATCTAACACAAACACATTTGCACACTTGTGAGATAAATTATATTTTATGAACACCACACATCAGTATTTTCTACAATTATGCTCGCCGAAATATTTTTTTCGGGGAAGCATATAGTTAACGCTTTGTCCGGCGTCAGAGATTTACGTTAAAGTTTTTCAAATTGCTATATCTCTGTGACTGCTTGGGATATCAACTTGAAACTTCATATACACATTGATCACCATCCATATTTTCATTGTATACCCTACTCATGCGGCCCAGGAGCCCAAAGTCAAGGTCAAATGACTTTAAACTTTTTGTTAAAGTTTTATTTTAAAAATGTTATACGCCCGTTTGAAAAAAACGGGACGTATTATGTATTCATCTTGTACGGGCCGGCGGGCGGCGGGCGGCGGGCGGCGGGCACAGCTTGTCCTCGCAATAACTAGAGTTCTACTTGACGGATTGTAACCAAAGTCGGTATACATGTTTATCACGGCATGCCGAAGAAGCCTATTGATCACGTATCTCCCCTTGGCGGCAATTTTTAGCTCGACTATTCGAAGAATAAGTAGAGCTTATGTTGTCACCCCGGCGTCGGCGTCGGCGTCACCGTCACGCCTTGGTTAAGGTTTTTAGTCAAGCTTGTATATGGAATACTACTGGCCCTACACCCACCATACTTGCACAACTTCATCTCCTAGTGATGTACATCAATAACCCCTGATCTATATTTGACCTTGACCTACGTTTCCTCTTGAATTACTTACTTAATTCCCCTTGGTTAAGGTTTTTAGTCAACCTTGATTAAGGTTTTTTTTCAAGCTTGTACATTGAATACTATTGTGCATCCAGACACCATACTTCGACAACCTTTTCTCATAGGTATGTACATCAATAACCCCTGATCTATATTTGACCTTGACCTCTATTTCCTCTTCAATTACTTACTTGATTCCTTTTGGTTAAGGTTTTTAGTCAACCTTCTATATGGAATACTACTGGCCCTACACCCACCATACTTGCACAACTTCATCTCCTAGTGATGTACATCAACAACCCCTGATCTATATTTGACCTTGACCTACATTTCCTCTTGAATTACTTAATTCCCCTTGGTTAACGTTTTTAGTCAAGCTTGTAGATGGAATATTCCTGGCCCTACACCAACCATACTTGGACAACTTCATCTCCTGTGATGTACATCAACAACCCCTGACCTATATTTGACCTTGACCTACATTTAACCTTGAATTCCTTACTTAATTCCCCTTGGTTAAGGTTTTTACTCGACCTTGGTTAAGCTTTTTACTCAAGCTTGTACATGGAATACTATTGTGCATACATACACCATAATTGGACAACCTTTTCTCATAGTGATGTACAACAATAACCCCTGATCTATATTTGACCTTGACCTACATTTCCTCTTGAATTACTTACTTAATTCTCTTTGGTTAAGGTTTTTAGTCAAGCTTGTAGATGGAATACTCATGGCCCTACACCAACCATACTTGGACAACTTCATCTCCTAGTGATGTACATCAACAACCCCTGAACTATATTTGACCTTGACCTACATTTAACCTTAAATTACTTACTTAATTCCCATTGGTTAAGGTTTTTACTCAACCTTGGTTAAGTTTTTAGTCAAGCTTGTAGATGGAATACTATTGTGCATACAGACACCATACTTGGATAACATTTTTCTCATAGGGATGTACATCAATAACCCCTGACCTTTATTTTACCTTCACCTACATTTAACCTTCAATTACTTGGTTAATGTTTATAGTCAAGCTTGTATATGGAATACTTCTGGGCCTACATCAACCATACTTGGACAACTTTATCTCCTAGTGATGTACATCAATAATCCCTGACCTATATTTGACCTTGACCTACTTTTATCCTTGGATTACTTAGTTATCTCCCCTTGGTTACGTTTTTTACTCAAGCTTGTATATGGAATACTCCTGGGCCTACAGCAACCATACTTGGAAAACCACGCACCTACGTCCAATGTCAAGGTCACTGTTGAAGGTCAAATGTCAAACCTATTGAAATTCCCTTCCGCTCTATATCTGCTACACCGATGCATGGATTATCAAATTGCTAACCACGCACCTACGTCCAAGGTCACAGTTGAAGGTCAAAGGTCAAACCTATTGAAATTCTCATGATGAGAAGGTGTGTCGTAATCAATAACCACGCACCTACGTCCAAGGTCAAGGTCACAGTTGAAGGTCAAACCTATTGAAATTCCCTTCCGCTCTATATCTTCTACACCGATGCATGGATTATCAAATGCTTTGGCACAAATGTTTCTCAGGATGAGAAGGTGTATCGCGATCAATAACCACGCACCTACATCCAAGGTCAAGGTCACAGTTGAAGGTCAAAGGTCAAAAATATTGAAATTCCCAAATGGCTTGGCACAAATGTTTCTCACGATGAGAAGGTGTGTCGCGATCAATAACCACGCACCTATGTACAAGGTCAATGTCACTGTTGAAGGTCAAAGGTCAAACCTATTGAAATTCCCTTCTTCTCTATGTCTTCTACACCGATGCATGGATTATCAAATGGCTTGGCACAAATGTTTCTCATGATGAGAAGGTGTGTCGCGATCAATAACCACGCACCTACGTCCAAGGTCAAGGTCACAGTTGAAGGTCAACGGTCAAACCTATTGAAATTCCCTTCCGCTCTATATCTTCTACACTGATGCATGGATTATCAAATTGCTAACCACGCACCTACGTCCAAGGTCATAGTTGAAAGTCAAATGTCAAACCTATTGAAATTCCCTTCCGCTCTATATCTTCTACACCGATGCATGGATTATCAAATGGCTTGGCACAAATGTTTCTCATGATGAGAAGGTGTGTCTCAATCAATAACCACGCTCCTACGTCCAAGGTCAAGGTCACAGTTGAAGGTCAAAGGTCAAACCTATTGAAATTCCCTTCCGCTCTATATCTTCTACACCGATGCATGGATTATCAAATGCCTTGGCACAAATGTTTCTCAGGATGAGAAGGTGTGTCTCGATCAATAACCACGCACCTACGTCCAAGGTCAAGGTCATAGCTGAAGGTCAAAGGTCAAACCTATTGAAATTCCCTTCCGCTCTATGTCTTCTACACCGATGCATTGATTATCACACTATCGCTACTTTGGCTGCCAGTGGGGGTATTCGTGTGCCGACAGGCCACATTTCTAGTTTCCCTTGGTTAATGTTATTAGTCAACCTTGGTTACGGTTTTTATGTAGGCCGCAGCCACCTTCTTTGTCAAGCTATGTGTACATCGGCAACCCTCGTAGTCGAGCTATGCTGTTCTCCTACAGCTCTTGTTATTTGTCGCACTCTGTATCCTTGTCCACGCAATAACTCGAGTTCTACTTCACCGCTCGTAACCAAATTCGGTATACATGTTTATCACGGCAAGACGAAGACGGCTGTTTTCGGACTCGAGTTCTACTTGACGGATCGTAACCAAATTTGGTTTAGATGTTTATCACTTCAAGATGAGTTATCTCCCCTTGTTGTCTGGCCTTGCCTCGATGGGCGTATATTGTGACCTTCGGCACTCTTGTTCAAATTGATATATCACTGTGACTGCTTGGGATATCAACTTGAAACTTCAAATACTCATTGATCATCATCCATATGTTCATTGTATACCCTACCCATGCTGCCCAGTAGTCCAAGGTCAAGGTCAAATAACTTTTTGTTAAAGTTTTGCGTTAAAGTTTTTCATATTGCTATATCTCTGTGACCGCTTACGACATCAACTTGAAACTTCATATACGCATTGATCATTCTCCATATTTTCCTTGTATACTCTACCCGTGCTGCCCTGGAGCCCAAGGTCAAATTACTTGTTTGTAAACTTACGTTAATGTTTTTCAAATTTCTATATCTCTTCGACTGCTTGGGATATGAACTTGAAAGTTCATCTACACATTGATCACCATCCATATTTTGATTGTTTGCCCTACCCATGCTGCCCAGGAGGAGCCCAAGGTCAATGTCAAATTACTTTAAACGTTTTGTTACGGTTTTACGTTTACTTAAAGTTTTTCAAATTGCTATATCTCTGTGACTGCTTGTGCTATCAACTTGAAACTTCATATACACATTGATCACCATCCATATTTTCATTGTATACTCTACCCATGCTGCCCAGGAGCCGAAGGTCGAGATCAAATGACTTTTTGTTAAAATTTTACATTAATGTTTTTCAAATGGCTATATCTCTGTGACCGCTTGCAATTTCAACTTGAAACTTCATAATCGCATTGATCACCATCCATATTTTCATTGTATACCATACCCTTGCTGCCCAAGAGCCCAAGGTCAAATGACTTAGATATGTATGATAATCATTGCATAATATGTGCTTTCGCATTGTATTAACACAGTAACGTATGACTGATCTTATAAGAAACTCTGCACAGCCTCGTAGTCACTGATCTACACAGATGTTTACCACTGTTTTTGAAACTATCCCAAAATACCCCATTGTATGTATAATAATCATTGCATAATTTATTTATGTTTGTTTTCTCTGTGACTTATGACTGATCTCATAAGAAACTCGACACAGCCTCGTTCCTTGTGAACTCAGAACACTTGATGGACGCGAGAAGCTATATGTATTACATGTTTAATTATGAAAGTAAATTAGAATCGTGCAATCCATGTTAGACCCAGATCAGACTACAGTCACAGAAAGAACATAGCTTTGTCTGCGTACGGAATGCGAGATGAATATCGTCACGCTTACTGAATTACATGCATATACAGTCGAACCTGTGCTAAAGACCACCTCCGAATAGCAATCACCTGGCTGTAAAGGCCACACTTTTGTTGTACCAAAGGCACAATTACTATATAAATGACCCTGTTAATAAAGACCACCTGTAAACAAAGGCCAGATTTTTTACTTCCCATGGCTGGCCTTTATTCACAGGTTTGACTGTACATTATCTATCAAAGTATACTTTGAGGGAGTCATCATTTATTTGTCGCGAAATGCATTGTCATATAGAACTTAACGACTGCATATAGTTGATGATTAAAAGTATGCATAATTATTATACTGAATTTATTACATTATCACAGCCAAAATGGCTGTGATAATGTAATAAATTCAGTATAATAAAAATTAATAAATTTATCCTAAAATCTTAAATTTCTCCCTCAAAGTATACTTTGCTAGATAAGTATACTTTGCAATGTTGGTGAACGTAGCTTTGTCTGCGTACGGAATGAGAGATGAATATCGTCACGCTTACTGAATTACATGCATATACATTGTCGGGAAATACCTCGATTTGATTTGCTCATGTCGATACCGATCCATAAAAGTGTACGATCGACTATGGTGAACAGTAATATCGTTTTCATGATAACTATTATCTTTCTCTAAATAATAATATTTTGTAGAATGTGTACATACTGTGTAGTCTTATATGGGCCAACTCTGGGTTGGTGTGTACAAATGAATGGAGCAGCATGATCGCACATGTCGCATATCAAACTTACCCAGTCGCTTGCTTCCCCTCTCAGGAAATATGAGCATAGTTCTCATGTACATAACGTTCTTGTATACAACATTATATATCAAATGACCGCCACATATCTCACTTGTCAAGCTGTTTTGCGAACAGCTGAACTGATTAGTCTACACAGGTAAAGAGTAGCCAGCAGGTGACATATCCAGGTATACTAGCACAAATACATGCCGTCTGTCATCGACTGCCCACACAATTTGCAGTCCTTATTAATGATATGTCGGACCTATGAATTGTCTATAGTACAAGGTTTTTTGGTGGATTTATATTCCCACAGGTGCCTTGGAGTAAATCAGCTTGGTTGTCCTCTTGACGACATTGGGCAACTTTTATTATGCAAATTAGTTGCCGCCATTCGCGAAAAACATATTTCCTATCATATCTCTACAACTATGCACAGGTGAAAGACTCGGACCTAGGACCCAATAAATGGATCATTAAACGTTGCCCCACCCACCCATGTCCTTACAATATACAGTATAGCCTTTCAAGGTGGGCAACAGCTTGGGAAAATGTCCTAGACAGGCATAGTTTCGGGCTCGCTCAAACACCACACGTTTCAAATTGTCTGCTGACTTACGCCTCTGGCAAATAATAAATGCATTAGGTCCCCAAATATATTCACTTTAAACATCTGTGTTTAATATATTGTTAGTTACACACGTTTTAGCTACCAACGTTACAGAGAAATATCTCTTTCCGAAAGAATCCCACACACACATCGCCACCTGATTGGCTGTAGTATTTGTAACCTCCAGTTTAGGTTTTCCAGTGACGTCATTATTGATCATTCTGCGAATATAACAAAGGAAATCCGAAAGTAAAGTTCACGGAAGGTTATGTCGAAATGTTGGAACGCACGTTTTAGATCATTCAAGGTTAGTGAATGACACTTATTAGTCACACATTTTAACATCGTATTTACTGATGTTTTAATATTTCAGTGATTCACGTAAATATGTTGAGACTGTAATGGGATTTCATCCAGATTTTAGACGTAATTTATGCTTCCACAGCCCACAAAAATGTATGACATTCTTTCGTACACACAAGTATCGCCTTGGCTGTGGTAGCTAATTTGCCCGTAACTAACGAAATGCTTAAAGTAGATCATTGAAGTGAATAAGACCTAAGACATAACTTGTATCGATTACCAGAGACATAAGTCAGCAGAAAAATCTAATGTATGGTGTGTGAGTCCGATACTACGACATTTACCCAGGCTTTTTCCTACCTTGAAAATGCTATAGTGTCTATTGTACGGAAATTGGTTGGTGTGGTAACGGTGACACTTATCACAGCTGTCAGGTACATATATGGATCTGGTGCTATGCTGGTCAAATTGTCATAACTGTCCACTTACAATGAAACAATGCTGTAAATGGAGCCAAATGCCCGGGATGACAGCAGTGGGAAAATGAGTCGCTCTAATTGCCACGAGGGTGAGGTGCACTACATGGTAAGTGACGGCTATATCCCGAGGCAATATGTTGTTTGAAGATTGTGTCAACATCCTCTGTACTTATCAGAGCCATTAATTGCCCCGTCAATGGTCCATGTCATCGGGCACTGCGACTGAGAAGGTGCAATAAGCCAAACACAACACGGGTCTTATATGGCGTTTGCGACTAGTGTAGATCCAGTTCAGCCTGTGCATCCGGACAGTCTGAACGTGATCTGCACTTTTCGGCATTCCTACGAAACACACTAACAAGCAATATAGATTGTATTTAGACTACACATGGCAGGAGCGTTATATTTGATTAGGACCAACACTGGTCATAAATCACGCAGATCACATTTCTCCAGTCACAGCCACATATAGGACCAAGCTATGTTTAATCAACGTAACCCCAATTTGGAAAAAAACAACGATTTTCTTCTGGAAAACATCTTTAGTTTTTAACATCAAGTCCAAACATTTTCTATTTATTTGAAACAAGTCAGTAGGCAAATAGATTAGAAAGGGTAAAGAACTGTACTGTCCATGTGAAAATTGAATATCTAGTTTTAATTATTTGTATCTGTCGAAGAACAAACTATGTGATTTAATTAGTTATAATTATTTTAGTATTCGAAAACAGTATTTACGGGAAAATAAGCGAGGGGATATTCAATTTACACAATTTTAGTCCTGCAATATAACAATTATCCATGTGCAAAAACAAACACATCAATATTGGATTTTCGGAACTGTAGAAAGCATCCTGATGTGCACAGTGTATCTATTCTTCCATGTCTGTCAAACTGGACTCAACCAATCAGCTTGGCATATGTGTGGCCTCGCGGATTCAATATACACCTGCCGCATTATTGTTGACATTCCTGCGTTGTGTCCTTGAGCAAGACACGTATCCACACTGCTCCAGTTCACCCAGCTGTAAATGTGTACCGATAATTCGTAGTTGCTCTGTAAATACGAATTACCGGCTTCTCAAAAATCTCTACCTCCGTTCTTTCTCCCATTCTTGGGAGACGGCATGCAATGTTCTAGAGCCAGTGCCGCCGTTGAATATAAGCTAAGCTAAAGATGTTGACATCCCCGGGTATGGAAGGTGTTCGAGCCAATTCCCACCCTTAAATATAAGCCGTAATGTAATGTAATCACTTCACAAGTCGCCAATGCAAACGTTGCATAATGTTTTGGAGATGGATTTCAATAAGTTTTATAAGCTTTCAATCCAATCCAAACTACTACCTATGTACATGTTTGTATGTGAATGCAGTACATAAATATGTTTATACCAAATATAAGCCGAATAGAATAGAATTGTTGACATCCGGTGGGCAACCGTTTGAACGTAGCTTCACACTGACTATGACAGATAAACAAATGGATTCAACCAATCAGCATAGAATAGGTGTGAATTTGTTAAATTCAGAATACACCTGTCCCAAAATACACTTCCTTATTTGCCTGCTGTCAAATCAGAATTCATTTCATCTCAAAATTGTCAAAACACAAGTATGCTGAGGTGACTATCTGCAAAGCATTGCAGAATCAATTTACGAAATGTCCGAGATTATGTCAGCATTTTTAAAAAAAATAAAAATTAACATTTAATTCCACTTTTTTTCCGATTTTGGCTCGGCTGTCGGTTTGACCGTAAATTACAACCGACTTCCGCACAGATAATCATCGCCGACGATTGCAACCAACGCATAAATAATCCAAATACTAGGCGAAGGACAAAATAACAATGAACGTATATATTAAACGACAAAAACGAAGAAATTATGCAACACATAAATGATGTCCGTAAATCCAAACGATATTATATAAGAAAACTTTATCCACCAATCAGGTAAGCTGTACTAGTGCTACGTCATAACATTTTTACGGCGCCATCTCGCGCCAGTTGGTCACAGTAACAGGAGAGATAAGCGATGACCAATTAATTGCCTGGCTCTGTATAGGTGTCAGATACGGTGCGATATGAGTAATCTCAATATCACGAAAAATACAAACGAACCAGAAATCGGTTATTATGGTCGCCTTTGTTGTTTTTAGAGCATTTTGAAGAAAATAAGTGATAGTTTGTAAATGTTGTAAATGAATACATTTAGTAGATATTGGAGAAATAGTCGCATTATGTCAGTCACAGCTAGACACATCTCGGTCCTGATTTTGGGATTTTTCACTATCCGTACGTGTGAAATACGGGATTCGACCCCTTTAACCCGACAAAGACACGGTGGGTGGGAGATTATATTTGGGTCACAGCTTAACACATCTGGGCCCATTTCAATACAATTCAGTCCTGATTTTTTGGATTTTCCACCATCCGTACAGGTGAATATGGGATTCGATTCCATTAACCTGACAAGGACAAGGTGGGTGGGAGGTTTTATTTCGGTCACATGTCAATAAATTTCGGTCATGATTTTGGCATTTCCGACCATCCGTACAGGTGAAATATGGGATTCGATCCCATTGACCCGACATGGACAAGGTGGGTGGGAGGTTTTATATATGGCTGTGATTGGGGTAATGGGAGTGTGATACTTGATCTGGATCTACGCTGGTTGCAAAAACCCATAAGCCCAATTTCTCCAGTGACAGGCACATTTGTATTTCTCAGTGAACCTATTCATTTGACGAAACGATTAAAATATATACTTCCGAGAAAACAATAAGGAAAATGCATCATTCGCAGTAAGGAAATGGTCTACCATCGGCATATAAATGCTTAATAATCGCAGAAAACTGATGTGTACGTCACAGTTGACCCATTCCTTTGACAAAACAGCTCGTGACGAGCCCGCTCATCTGGTTCTACTCTGTTTGTACACATAATGATATAGCTAGTGTTGAAAGGCTTAATATGAGGAAGATGGATTATGTTTTAGTGGACCCATTCCTTCCAAATGGTGAAGCAGGACAACTCGATGGCATACGCGTTTTTCGCCAAGACGGAAGACATGACAATGTGGATCTATAGATACAATACATTTGTCACTGTAAGTAGTCTAACCCTTAGAATGTGGGAAACAAAAATTGCCGTCTGCCGTTGCCGAACGTTTTATTGGCATACCGTGCGCGCACATCGCCAGCAAATCTTTGTACGCAACCTGTGCTGAATCGACTTTCTTCGCCATAGTTAGGTAATGTACACTGCCAATATGAGTAGATCTAAGTTAAATAGTCCGAAATGGTCGATATTTTCGAGTATATTGTGGTAAAACAGAAACAAGTATTCATTTCCTCGTTGTAAACAAGCTTGGGTATCAAAATGGCCGCGTCTCGTGGAATTGTGGGTAATTACACATACTTATGTGACGTCAGTGAAAACAAAGGATTATAAATATTGTTTTATATTTTGTCTTTCTTCATAATAACAACGTAGTTTGACAGAACTTCAAGAGTGTTGTTAAAGCATGACCTTGATGAGAAATATGGAAAGTAAATTGTTTAACCCTTAGAATGCAAGAAACAAAAATGGTTGTCTGTTGTTGTATTATATTTTGTCTTCGTCCTCAATGAAAACAGAGTTTAACAGCACTTTAGATCTAGAATCATGTTTAATTTCTAAATAGTTGTTAATAAACCATGCGTTGATGACAAACATGGAAAATAAAGTATAAAGGGCAGACGACAAAAAATTAATTCAGCATTGTAAGGGTTGGCCTTCACTGATGGTTGGGTTGATCATGTACGTACATGTTAATATTTTGATAATTGTATAATCTCTGACTGATTTCAGTATTCTCTGTGACTAGTATCGATACATCTGGTTGATTGTGTATCACGTATAGTCGGTGATTCTATATTTTATGTACATCTTGGTGCCGTTTTTCTAGTTTCGAGGTAGAACCAATAATTCATTAAACTGTGTTTATTCCATTGGGTGACAGTCCAGGTGTTACATTTATAATAGTATAGCCAATTGTTCTCGTCATTTTATTTCCACTTCAAGGGACCAGGGGTCTCAGAAATGTCATTTCCGTTACGTACATTTACATGACGTAAATATAGCTTTACATTTTTTTCTTTTCAACGGCATACAACATTAAACTGATGGGGCATCTATTTAGAAAAGTGTCAAGAATATTGTAAGCTAATTGTATTAGTTTGAAACAGAGAAAGTTAGTAGCAAGTCGTGGAATTTCTCATTTATGGTAACCCAACAACATGTATTTAATATGAATTAGTAAAGTTAAGCAAAACAAAATAGCTTGGCATGTAACAGAATGCCGTTTTACCACATGTACCAAACATCGCTATAAAGCTACATTTAATTAATAGCACAGCCTCCAAAAATATGGGCGTAACGGAAATGATTTATGTAACGGTAATGACAAAATGTAACGGTAATGACTCTCCATTTAATTCAAATACTAATACAGCATATATAACAAACATATGTATACTTTGTATATGCTATACAATATAACTTCAACTTAATGTTTACTTTTAATGTGATTGCCAATAGAAACCCACACTCCTGGGAGCTGTGTCTGTTTTTTGTTGTTTCAGAGCTTTTACTAATTAAATCCTGATATATAAATGTTGTAGGTCTGAATAAATGTGCCATTGTTGACCGACAACTGATGGGACCTGGTTTATATCTAATTGACGCATGAACTGACTGGTTAGTATGGTAATTTATCATTGCCGTTACACGATCGTCATTACCGTTACACAATTTTATAACGGAAATGACCGTAACGGTAATGATTTTTCTTTAAAAACTCTCATTTTTCACCCCTCTGTATACAGCGCATCGTGAAGGTAGAATATGCAAATGCAACGTTGTAAGTGTGTCTATCCACCCATTTTGGTTTCAGTCGACCTACATACATATGGACGTGTATAAAGCCCGAACGGTAATGATGCATGTAATGCGTAACCTTAATATTCCGAATACAGACCGGCCTCGTTCTCTGCAATGGCTTAAGTTGTGTTACCACCGTGTTTATTTATAAATCGGGCGCCCATAAACAGTGTTCATTGCATTAGCATGATTAGTAGCCGAGAGTAGGAAAGGGAGGTTACTCTGATTTTACATGTTTTTGTTCAGCGTAACGGTAATGATTCGATTTCGCGGGACAGATACATTAACATCAGTATTTTTGACAACAAAAGGCAAATTTATTGCAGAATAAGTTTAATGTCAATGTTAAACTATTTTTATTCAGATGCAATATATAGTAAAGTACAAATGGACAAGATTTGAGAATTACAGGCTTGTGAACTGTGCTGCTTGATGATCGGGACATGCCCATTTGGTGCACCACACGTATGCCAACAACATAAAATAATAACTAAACACACATAACAAGAATTGTAAATACTGTTTTCTTAATGGATTGGTATTATACATAGTTTCTTTACTGAAACAAAATTAATGTTCCTTATAAATTGTGTGATTTGTCAGTACATTACACCGGGACATCAGATGTACATACAATATAGAATCACTGTAGTACCGTCTGCACTTTTGCTACAGTTGTGTGCTATTTGATCAGGAACTACACGGGTCGGTACTCCCATAAGCCCCATTTCTCCAATCAAAGTTCTAGTTCATGTTGTTTGTTTACAGAGACAAACACCCAGCCTGCTGCGGGCAAAAAACGTTGTGATGACGACATTTACTGAGTCGAAAATCTGTGATGTTTGTGGTAATTAAACTACTGCGGGGTAATTTCTTCCAGTGGGGCATGCACCTGCACCTCCTAGCTTCGCTCGAAAAAATCTCCAGAAATTTGTTTCTTTCAACTTGTCATCTCTGCATTACAATTTGGGCGCAATGATTACTATTCCAGTTGGCGACTACGCTATTTCGCCCGTCCCCTCTAGAATTATGATTTTTGCGGTGCCAAACAATAAGTGTCTGGATGTCATTTTATAATCAGTGGGACCAGTGGTTGCGAGTGTCTGGCAATAAGGAATGTAATACGAAGTGTCGAAAGGATACAGATGATTTACCTGTCATAATGCTCCGAACGGAGCGAATACAGTATCAATAGATAGATAGATGCATCGGACGACTGCACGGAATGAATCCCATCCACCGCTACAAGCACATCATAATACCAGGAAATAAAATATAGACAGAAACCCAGTGTCAATGTATATATGTACAGTAGTTTTGATTTATGTGCACATTTTACTACAAACTTTAAATACGATTTTACTGTGATTTTAAAACATGCCTTACGTATTTTATACGGTGCCACGATAAGCCAGTGTGGGAACGTCAACAACATCAACAACAACAACAACATGCACATTTTTATTTCCCGTAATAAATTAGTCAAAATAGAAGTGTTTGAATATGAAATTACGATATAAAAACCAATTAGGAATGAAGCGTAGATCTTTCCTGACTTAGTGAAAGAGGTACTTTTTGCAACATTTTAAAGGTAAAGGTTCTTTTTTTTAAATGTAATGGGTTTTCGTGGGTGGCATTTTTTGGCTAATGTTTCGGATGCACGGAGTCGGGAACTGGGCACATACATGCAGTTTTCTATGCATACATAAAGTAACATAAAGTACAACAGCACACTCTAATTTTGTATGACTTGAGCTTAAATTTTTTAGTGGGCTATAGGCTTCATATTCATAATTTAAATCACCTCGCAGGCTCTTGATCGAATAGTTGCAGCATGTAACTTTGTTCTGAGTACATAACTCTAATTACATTTCATTACATTGCACTACATAAGAATGTTGCCTATAAAGCGGAATATGTGCAGTCACATGTAACTCTGTAACACTCCCGTACCGTACGTACCAAAGATACAGTTCTCCCATCGCATTCCCCTGCAGAGTAGCGAATCGAATCAAATGTTAATTATGAGCAAGTTTGTGTATTTTTTATATGAAGTCAATGTCGGTATTATGAAACTAGCATTTTTCATTTATTATTGCATAAAATTTACCAACACACATGACCTACAAAGTAAATTTAAGCTAGAATCTACTAGAGACCAAATCATTACCAGCCAAAACTCGCATGAAATATTTTTGTTGGACCCTTGTTTCTAAATAGACAAAATTTTATTCCCTGGATATTCTGCAAGGATAAACATTACTTTAGAACTGTTAGTTTGTCTCAGTTTCCTAATTCTAACACAGATTTCAATTGGAAGATATTTAAAAAATGTCATAATTACTATCTAAAGTGCAAATCAGATCTGATTCGCTACTCTGCAGGGGAATGCTATGGGAGGAACTGTAACTGATAAGTACGATACGGGAGGATCACAGAGTTACAGGCTGCAACTATTGATCGAACAGCGTCACATGTCTGCATTGAAGCACAGGTTGAAGTAACGGACCGAGGTCTATAAATACATTAAATATGCCTAAAAGCATCAATAAATGAAGAAAACAAAATAAGCTAAAATTTTTTTTACACCCTCCATGTTATATCATTATACAGATTATAATATGGACGGTGTAAAAAAAAATTTAGCTTATTTTTTTTTCTTCATTTATTGATGCTTTTAGGCATATTTAATGTATTTATAGACCTCGGTCCGTTACTTCAACCTGCGCATTGAAGGTCAAGGGTAAAAAATGTGCATGATATTTCATTTCCGCTTTATATCTTCCAAATCGATGACTGGATTTTAAAATGTTTTGCCACAAGGTTACACTTCGAGGTCAAAGGTAAAAAATGGGCATGAAATTTTTATTCCGACCTATGAAACTCTTTCTGATATTAAATCTGTTTATGTGTCAAAGCAATGTTTGTGGGGGTATTCTGATCACTCCTGTGATAGCTCTAGCTATACCCCCGCTATACGAAGTATGTCGAGGGGTATATAGTTTTCGTCATTCCATCCGTTCATCCGTCTCATTTGCATTAAAGTTTTCGGGTACCAATTATCTCTGCAACTGTAAGTCGGATTGACTTCAAACTTTATATACTTCCTTATCATCATCCATATTTTCATTCCATAACACACCCATGCGGCTTTCATATCCATGGTCAAGGTCAATTTACTTAGAAATTTGTGTCCATAATATTTGCGTTAAAGTATTTGGGGTATGCGTGAGCTTCTGCTCACTTGCTCTAGTTTCTAATTCCAGTGACCAAATGGAGCGTACATAAGGAGTGTATAAGCAAGAAAAAGCCATCCACGGTCCCAGCTGTACTCGAGAGACCAGGTGAGATGATAGTATAGCTTCCTGAACATGTGCTCGTGCTCTAAATCAAGAAGATTGATTGGTCGAAGCTGGGCTGTGCCTGCCTTCAAGTACAAATAAAGACTTTGAGTAGTTCTTAAAAAACAAAATCAGAAAGATTGATTGGGTTGATTTCGATTAGTTCTTTCTCCAAATAAAGAAAGTTTGATTGCCTGAGGCTGAACTGTCGTCAGTCTCTACCAGTGAAACTGCCTAATTTTGAGCACTTCTCATTAATATCTAAAGCAGGAATTTTGATTTGTTGTTCAGCTAGGGATGGGGTGTGGCCTAGAGTTTAGAGCACTAGACTTCAATTCCAGAGGTTGTGGGTTCAATCCCCACCCTAGGCATGGAAAGTACTGTTTTTTCCATCCCACTGGTCTTTCGAATGATACTTGAAACAAAGATCCCGTTTCGATATGACCCTAGCTGTTGCAGGAATGTTGAACCCATTCACTTTCACTTTATTGATTAATCGGTTTCAATCAGGAATTTTGATTTGTTGTTCAGCTAATTTCATACTACTGTCCTCTGCTCCAGAGTTGTATAAATCCAACTTTAATTTTGATTTGTTGTTGAGCTATGCTCACTCGGCCAATCAAGCTACTGTCCCGTCTTGCAGAGTGGTACAAAGCCAACATGATGTACCCTGGGGTACCGAGCCCCTGTCCCCGACTCGCGCCACTCAAGTTTAGCGTGGGTGACATCATCACGGTCACACAGAGGGACGGCGACGTGGAAGGTAAGTGGGTCATGTTTATTGTATGAAGGTTGTGGGTTCAAACCTCGCCTTAGACATCAAACATGCTTTCATAGTATTTCCATCCCACTGGTCTTTCGCATGAGACTTTGCGACTAGTGTAAATCCAGATCAGCCTGTGTGTTGGCACTGTCTTATCAGGATCTGTACTGTTTGCCATTCCATTAATGAAACACGCGTCATGCTTCTAACCAGCAATATAGATCATTATCGGGCTACAGGAGTTTGGTATTCGATCAGGATCTACACTGGTCACAAATCTTATATGCCCAATTTCTCCAGTCACAGTCACATTTTAGCCATTCTTGGTCAGCAGAAATAAATGAATTGAATTTCACAATTTTGCCTTTTTAAAATGTAAAACTTTTAAACCATGATAGCTAGAGACTATTTCATATATGTCTTCATTATTGTGTGCAGATATGCTAAGAGATTTATTATTTTAGTCGCGCCCGCTTGCGGACAGCGCGATATAGTCCGTACGTACGTCTGTACGTTTTGGGGCGCCGTGTCTGGACACGGGTGCCAACCCGTGTCGCTGAGATTTAGGCTAATTTGGAACAAATGCACTATACAGTGACTTTACAGTCAATTGCGTGCCAATGAAGTATGATTGCAAAACTACGTTGTTGTTAGAGAGGTTCCAGGGACCAGTGGCCTGTTTCACTAAACTTTGTTCGACTAAGAAGTTGGTAAGTGCAACATTGAAAGATACAGTAACTTTTTCACTGACAGTCGATGTTGCAAAAGCTTTCTTGTGTGTGTTCACATTTAATTATGTGTACATATACATGTAGGTGGAAAATGGTAATAACATTAATGAACCACGTTAATGTGAGAAGAAAATTAATAAAAATCTTTGTACAAATGTTTTTATTGTACAAAGTTTAATGAAACGGGTCATAGGTAGTGATCACAAGAATGTTACACCTGATCATTGTGTCTATCCGCAGGGTTGCAAAGGAGGAGACGAAGGTTGGTTCCCGTTACAGTACGTTGATAAGTGGGATCCTCACACTGTAAGTTAAACGGTAGAAAGCGGGAAACGAAAATTGTCGTCTGCTGTTGTTTTCGTATTTTATGTCAATTAAAACATGGTTTGGCGGCGCTTTATAATCATTATGTCTCCCCCATATAGGGAGACATATTGTGTTTGGCATGGTTGTTCGTCATGGTCGTCCGTCTGTCACAAAATTAGTGTCACTCGTTTCTCCAAAAGTATTTTAGTACCGGTAGTCGCAAAACTTTACAGGAATATTTGTCATCATGTGAATTTGTGCACCTGGGGTTTTAGATGCGGATTCATCCAGTATTTGCAGAGTTATGGTCCTTGACTTAGTGAAACTTGGCGATTTTCAACTTGTGTCGCACATAACTGAAAAACTATTTGAGCTACAGTCATTAAACCGTATAGGAATATTTGTCACCATGTGAAATTGCGCATTTGGGTTTTAGATGCGTATTCATCCAGTATTCGCAGAGTTATGGTCCTTGACTTAGTGAAAATTCCTGATTTTTAGCTCGACTATTCGAAGAATAAGTAGAGCTTATGTTGTCACCCCGGCGTCGGCGTCACCGTCACATCACGCCTTGGTTAAGGTTTTTAGTCAAGTTTGTATATGGAATACTACTGGCCCTACACCCACCATACTTGAACAACTTCATCTCCTAGTGATGCACATCAATAATCCCTCATCTATATTTGACCTTGACCTACATTTCCTCTTGAATTACTTACTTAATTCCCCTTGGTTAAGGTTTTTAGTCAACCTTGGTTAAGGTTTTTTTTCAAGCTTGTACATTGAATACTATTGTGTATCCAGACACCATACTTCGACAACCTTTTCTCATAGGTATGTACATCAATAACCCCTGATCTATATTTGACCTTGACCTACATTTCCTCTTCAATTACTTACTTAATTCCTTTTGGTTAAGGTTTTTAGTCAACCTTCTATATGGAATACTACTGGCCCTACACCCTCCATACTTGGACAACTTCATCTCCTAGTGATGTACATCAACAACCCCTGATCTATATTTGACCTTGACCTACATTTCCTCTTGAATTACTTACTTAATTCCCCTTGGTTAATGTTTTAGTCAAGCTTGTAGATGGAATACTCCTGGCCCTACACCCACCATACTTGGACAACTTCATCTCCTAGTGATGTACATCAACAACCCCTGACCTATATTTGACCTTGACCTACATTTAACCTTGAATTACTTACTTAATTCCCCTTGGTTAAGGTTTTTACTCGACCTTGGTTAAGCTTTTTACTCAAGCTTGTACATGGAATACTATTGGGCATACAGACACCATACTTGGACAACCTTTTCTCATCATAGTGATGTACATCAATAACCCCTGGTCTATATTTGACCTTGACCTACATTTCCTCTTGAATTACTTACTTAATTCTCTTTGGTTAAGGTTTTTAGTCAAGCTTGTAGATGGAATACTCATGGCCCTACACCAACCATACTTGGACAACTTCATCTCCTAGTGATGTACATCAACAACCCCTGACCTATTTTTGACCTTGACCTACATTTAACCTTAAATTACTTACTTAATTCCCTTGGTTAAGGTTTTTAGTCAACCTTGGTTAAGGTTTTTAGTCAAGCTTGTAGATGGAATACTATTGTGCATACAGACACCATACTTGGATAACTTTTTCTCATAGGGATGTACATCAATAACCCCTGACCTATATTTTACCTTCACCTACATTTAACCTTGAATTACTTGGTTAATGTTTATAGTCAAGCTTGTATATGGAATACTCCTAGGCCTACATCAACCATACTTGGACAACTTCATCTCCTAGTGATGTACATCAATAATCCCTGACCTATATTTGACCTTGACCTACTTTTATCCTTGGATTACTTAGTTATTTCCCCTTGGTTAAGGTTTTTAGTCAAGCTTGTATATGGAGTACTCCTGGGCCTACAGCAACCATACTAGGAAAACTTCATCTCCTAGTGATGTACATCAATAACCCCTGACCTATATCTGTCATTGACCTACATTTAACCTTGAATTACTTACTTAATTTCCCTTGGTTAAGTTTTTTAGTCAACCTTGGTTAAGGTTTTTATGCAGGCCGCAGCCACCTTGTTTGTCAACCTATGTGTACATCGACAACCCTCGTAGTCGAGCTCAGCTGTTCTCCTACAGCTCTTGTTATGCAGGCCGCAGCCACCTTCTTTGTCAAGCTATGTGTACATCGACAACCCTCGTAGTCGAGCTATGCTGTTCTCCTACAGCTCTTGTTAACTTGTGTCGCCGGTAACTCAAAAAGTTACAGGCATGAAACTATATAGGAATGTTAAATCAGCATGTGTAATTGTGCACTTGGGGTTTTGTTTGCGGAATTATCCAGTAAGGATGGAGTTATGACCCTTGATAATTGGCAATTTTGTCGGCATCACAAATTCATCACAAATATGTGTGACACGTATTTCTAAAAGTGTTTCAGTTAAGAGTTGCAAAATTTTACAGGAATGTTTGTCACTATGTGCAGTTGTGCACCTTGGGTTTTTGATGCGGATTCATGTAGTATTGGCAGAGTTATGGCCCTTGACAAGTGAAAATTGCATATGGTATCTCCCAATATACAGCTAACTTACTCAGAAAAACAAGGTAGCTACATATATGCTGTTCTTGCCTTAAATTCTAATTTTCCAAGTCTCGATAACATGCAGTGTTTGTGTGGGGGGAGACATATGTTTTTGTCTGAAAAACAACCCTCTTGTTTCCATTGGAAATGATTCTAAAGTGTGGTCAAATCATGTTTTTGTTGAGAAAAATGTAAAGTAAAAATAAACATCAGTCGGAAAACCTTTATTTGTCATTGAAAGTGTTAAAATAATAATTTTTTCTGCTTTTAATTTTAGGCTCCCTGAATATGCAGGTAGTTACTGCTTTGTCTTTCTGTCGTGTGCTACCACAACTTTGTTACCATGGTAGCTCAGAAAGTTGATGTCTGATTGGCTAACATGTTTATACGCTACATCAGACAGATTAATAGTTCTGGTATATCGAAGGATATATGGAGAGTTATCACTCTTTAATTAGGGCCCCGCCGAGATTCGGCGATTCGGCGGTGCCCAATAGCTGTCTGTCTGTCCGTCCGTCCGTCTGTCTGTCTGTCTGTCTGTCTGTCTGTCTGTCCATTTATTTTGGAAGTTTTTGTCGGAGTTTCTCAAATCCTTAAGTGCATCAACAGACCACATTTATTTTTTTTGGCCGATTCTCTTCATACTCGGTATACATTCCAACCATCAAGTACAGGAGTGCATAACATAAACATTTCCCTGTCCAGAGAACTACTTCTACAGTTATTTATTGCTGATTCTCTTCATACTCGGTATACATTCCAACCATCAAGTGCAGGAGTGCATAACATAAACATTTCCCTGTCCAGAGAACTACTTCTACAGTTATTTATTGCTGATTCTCTTCATACTCGGTATACATCCAAACCATCAAGTGCAGGAGTGCATAACATAAACATTTCCCTGTCCAGAGAACTACTTCTACAGTTATTTATTGCTGATTCTCTTCATACTCGGTATACATCCCAACCATCAAGTGCAGGAGAGCATAACATAAACATTTCCCTGTCCAGAGAACTACTTCTACAGTTATTTATTGCTGATTCTCTTCATACTTGGTATACATTCCAACCATCAAGTACAGGAGTGCATAACATAAACATTTCCCTGTCCAGAGAACTACTTCTACAGTTATTTATTGCTGATTCTCTTCATACTCGGTATACATTCCAACCATCAAGTGCAGGAGTGCATAACATAAACATTTCCCTGTCCAGAGAACTACTTCTACAGTTATTTATTGCTGATTCTCTTCATACTCGGTATACATCCCAACCATCAAGTACAGGAGTGAGTAACATAAACATTTCCCTGTCCAGAGAACTACTTCTACAGTTATTTATTGCTGATTCTCTTCATACTCGGTATACATTCCAACCATCAAGTACAGGAGTGCATAACATAAACATTTCCCTGTCCTCCAGAGAACTACTTCTACAGTTATTTATTGCTGATTCTCTTCATACTCGGTACATTCCAACCATCAAGTGCAGGAGAGCATAACATAAACATTTCCCTGTCCAGAGAACTACTTCTACAGTTATTTATTGCTGATTCTCTTCATACTCGGTACATTCCAACCATCAAGTGCAGGAGTGCATAACATAAACATTTCCCTGTCCAGAGAACTACTTCTACAGTTATTTATTGTTGATTCTCTTCATACTCGGTATACATCCCAACCATCAAGTGCAGGAGTGCATAACATAAACATTTCCCTGTCCAGAGAACTACTTCTACAGTTATTTATTGCTGATTCTCTTCATACTCGGTATACATCCCAACCATCAAGTGCAGGAGTGCATAACATAAACATTTCCCTGTCCAGAGAACTACTTCTACAGTTATTTATTGCTGATTCTCTTCATACTCGGTATACATCCCAACCATCAAGTGCAGGAGAGCATAACATAAACATTTCCCTGTCCAGAGAACTACTTCTACAGTTATTTATTGCTGATTCTCTTCATACTCGGTATACATCCCAACCATCAAGTGCAGGAGTGCATAACATAAACATTTCCCTGTCCAGAGAACTACTTCTACAGTTATTTATTGCTGATTCTCTTCATACTCGGTATACATCCCAACCATCAAGTGCAGGAGAGCATAACATAAACATTTCCCTGTCCAGAGAACTACTTCTACAGTTATTTATTGCTGATTCTCTTCATACTCGGTATACATCCCAACCATCAAGTACAGGAGTGCATAACATAAACATTTCCCTGTCCAGAGAACTACTTCTACAGTTATTTATTGCTGATTCTCTTCATACTCGGTATACATTCCAACCATCAAGTGCAGGAGAGCATAACATAAACATTTCCCTGTCCAGAGAACTACTTCTACAGTTATTTATTGCTGATTCTCTTCATACTCGGTATACATTCCAACCATCAAGTGCAGGAGTGCATAACATAAACATTTCCCTGTCCAGAGAACTACTTCTACAGTTATTTATTGCTGATTCTCTTCATACTCGGTACATTCCAACCATCAAGTGCAGGAGAGCATAACATAAACATTTCCCTGTCCAGAGAACTACTTCTACAGTTATTTATTGCTGATTCTCTTCATACTCGGTATACATTCCAACCATCAAGTGCAGGAGTGCATAACATAAACATTTCCCTGTCCAGAGAACTACTTCTACAGTTATTTATTGCTGATTCTCTACATACTCGGTACATTCCAACCATCAAGTGCAGGAGTGCATAACATAAACATTTCCCTGTCCCACCGATCCATCCGCAGTTATGCCCCTTTTTTTACTCTAAAAATATTTTCTCTCACTCTTTGTAATTGCTGTTGTATTCATGAATGCTCAACAGCGGTGGTATTTTGTTTTGCAAACAATATTCTATTATTTTTTATGTTAATATATTGATCAAATCGCGTATGGGGCTGTACATGTACATGCTGGACGCGGTATTCAGTGTTGGTATGTTCAGCCATGGCAGTCCTCGAGTCATGTAAGATGTTAACTATTTAACCCTTTCAACCTGAAATAACTTAAATGGACTGTGATATGAAGAGACTTTGCGACTAGTGTAGATCCAGATCAGCCTGTGTGTCAGCACCATCTGATCAGGATCTGTACTGTTTCCATTCCATTAATGAAACACGTGTCATGCTTCTAACCAGCAATATAGATTATTATCGGGCTACAGGAGTGTGGTATTCGATCAGGATCTACACTGGTCACAAATCTCATATGCCCAATTTCTCCAGTGACAGTTAAATGTTTGCCATTCTTGGTCAGCAGAAAAAAATGAATTGAATTTCACAAGTTTGCCTTGATAGCTAGAGACTATTTCATACATGTATGTGTCTTCCTTATTGTTCACAGTATTTCCATCCCACTGGTCTTTCAGATGACAACAGAAACAGATTTCCCGTCTCTATATGACCTTAGTATTTCCATCCCACTCATCAGGGGTTGACACTAACTTTTTGATAAGGGATTCCGCAGCATAGACATCCAGATTTTTACATTATATTGAATGGGATCTTCTTGAACATTCATACAAAACGGGGGTCCTGGGACACTGCGAGTCTTGACCCCTGCTTGTCTGTCGAATGGCACTTTAGACTGTGGTCCTGTCTCTATATGACCTTATCTGTTGCTGGGACGCTATACCTTAGAATGCTGAAAACATAAATGGTTGTATGCTGTTGTTTCATATATTGTCTGCTTTTTCAATAAAAATTTTGTTTGACAACACTTTAGAAATGGAACTGATTCTAAAATGTTGTCAAATTATGTTTCTAATGAGAAAAATGGAAAATAAAAAATAAAATTGTAAGGGTTGAACCATTTCACACGGGCAGTTGGTTGGAAGCATGCAATGGGTAAATCTAACAATGAGATTCATCCTTAACATAAATCCTGATATCCCTGGTTTGGCCCTCTGGTACATTTTCGTCTTTCTAATACGTGCGAGTTAAACCATTTCACCTTTTCTGTTTCCAGTGGTGATAGTGGGTCCGAATTGAGTGGGCAAAACTACCGTCCTCAACCTGTTTGTTGGTGTTCTAGAACCGGTACGTTTCTATTGATGTACTTGAGAGCTAAATGCTATACCTCACTAAAAGGTAATACGATTAGTGCTGATCATATTACTTTTGGGGTTGGAGCTAAGTGACTTTGGTGTGAAATGGACTGGAACCATGTCGGGATAATCTATTTTCAGGGCTGAATATTTATTTTTCTGTAAATATTCAGTTCTGATTTTGGGAATTTCCCTCATTATGGACAGTTTAAAGATAGGCTGGTAAACACCAATAATCAATCAAATCTATTGATGTGGAGGGTGTTCACTATACCTTGCTGTTAGTGTTTCCCACATTTGATTGATTGATGAACCGGGTCTCAGAGCTCCAGATAAGGTGCGTATTTGCGTAAATAACCAATTAAAATTGCCAAAAACCCAATTGAAATCAGAAGTAGTGAGTATCAAAAAGCAATGAAAAATTTGTGGTATCTTTATCATGCTACAGAAACAATAAACAGACCACAAATATATTTCTTAATTTTCCATGAAAACACAAGGAGACAATTCTAATGAAATACCAAGATGTGTTTTCATTTAGAAGCAAACTATTCAATATTAAAGTGCGGTCTGCTGATGTGTAAACAGTAGTGTGATTCTATTTTACCCAATTAAAATTTTGAAATACCCAATTGCTTCAGAAATGATGGAGTGACAATACTCAATTACTAATTCCTTATCTGGAGCCCTGGGGTGTGCAATGTTATCTGGATCTACACTGGTCTCGGTTTGTAAAGCCGATTTCATATGATATTTATACCCCCTGCAACGAGTTGTGGGGGTGGGGTATACTGGAGTCAGGTTGTCTGTCCATCCATCCGGGCACACAAGAGGGTATATGTTATGCTCTTCTGTGTGTTGGGGAGATTTGTTAGTGCTCTTATTGGCTTATTCCGTTGTTTTTGTTGGGTACTTGTTATGCAGTAAAAACCCAACAAAGATCAGTTGGTTGGAACATCTGTGCGTCCGTCCGTCCATCACTAAACTTAACATCAGAGAAATATGTTATAGCTACATATTTAGGGGTATTCAGTAAGCCTCGCTTATTGACAAATCTAGTTAAATGAAGGTGTGCCAATATAGTAGGCCTCGATAATTTCTCAATTGTCCACTCATCCAGATTGGATTTAAACTGTCAGATACATTCCTATCTGTTTTAACCCTTAGACCGCTACACACAACAATTGTCATCTGCTGTTGCTTTTATATCTTGCCTTATTTCTAAATAAAAACATGGTTTGACAGTACTTCAGAATCATTTCCAATATAAATGATTCTGAAGTGCTGTCAAATCATGTTGTAAATTATTCTAAAGTGCTGTCAAAGCATGTTTTTAATGATATAAATGGAAAATAGAAAATAAACTGTAGACGACATAAAATTAAGATAGCGGTGTAAGGGTTAATGTTTATGCAGCACTGTCTCTTCAAATTACCACTCGTCCAGATAAAAAATTCACTAGCCAATACGAGTGGACGAGTGGAGTTGTCAAGGCCTGTACAGCCCAGCATTTTATTATTTGGGAGAAATATAATTATACCACGGCTCTCTTTAAATTCACCGAGATATGAACCCTTATATTTCAGAAAAGCGGTGAAATGCACAAGAACCATAGATTGGTACGTACATGGCAGCTGCTTATGAGCTACATTTCATTGCTGAATTAATATTTGTTCACTGCTATTTATACCTCCGGCATACGAAGCATGTTGAGGGTATATAGTTTTTGTATTTCTATCTGTCCGTAAGATTTGCTTTGAAGTTTTTGGGTACCCATTATCACTGCAACCGTAAGTCGGATTGACTTGAATCTTCATATACATGTACTTCTTTATCATCATCCATATTTTCATTCTATAGCCCACCCATATGGCTGTCATGCACAAGGTCATGATCAAATTACTTTGGAAATTTGCATTAACGTTTTTGAAATATTTGCTTTAAAGTTTTGAAACAATATCTCGGCAACCGTAATTCAGATAGACTTGAAACTTAATATACTTCTTTATCATCATCAATATTTTCATTGTATACCTACCCATGTGACTTTCATGTCCGAGGTCAATGCCAAATGACTTGGAAACTATTTGATGGTCAGACCAGGCAGAGGCCGTGGTACATGTATCTGTAAGTCCCTGCTCACTTGCTCTACTGTCTGTTTCACAAAACCTGCCAAAAATTTACGGCTATGTAAATAATGCAAAAACAATATATTTTTCGATAATATTAAATTATAGCAAAATTTAAGAATGAGCCTTCTTTTTATTTCGTAAAATTTGGTCCAATATTGATTTTATGGCGAAAAAAACAAATTTTTATTATGCCCCCGCCACCGAATGGTGAGGGGGGCATATAGTGTTACCGGCGTACGTACGTACGTCCCGAAACCTTAACGCTGGGTAAATGGCTTATAATTTCTGTTTCCTTGCTCGGATCTGCTTCACATTTCACACACGCATTGCTCCAATGGTCCTCTACTGCCCTGTGACAAATCCACATTCATCCCGCCCCCGCTAAGCCCAGGGTCAAGGTCACAGACTTGGTGCATTCGAAACATTAACGCTGGGTAAATGGCTTATAATTTCTGTTTCCTTGCTCGGATCTGCTTCACATTTCACACACACATTGCTCCAATGGTCCTCCACCGCCATGTGACAAATCCACATTCGTCCCGCCCCCGCTCAGCCCAGGGTCAAGGTCACATACTTGGTGCATTCAAAACCTTAACGCTGGGTAAATGGCTTATAATTTCTGTTTCTTGCTCGGATCTCTTCACATTTCACACACGCATTGCTCCAATGGTCCTCTACCGCCCTGTGACAAATCCACATTTGTCCCGCCCCCGCTAAGCAGCCCAGGGTCAAGGTCACAGACTTGGTGCGTTCGAAACCTTAACGCTGGGTAAATGGCTTATAATTTCTGTTTCCTTGCTCGGATCTGTTTCACATTTCACACACGCATTGCTCCAATGGTCCTCTACCGCCCTGTGACAAATCCACATTCGTCCCGCCCCCGCTAAGCCCAGGGTCAAGGTCACAGACTTGGTGCGTTCGAAACCCAAACGCTGGGTAAATGGCTTATAATTTCTGTTTGCATGTTTACATATTCATTGCTCCAATGGTCCTCTACTGCTCTGTGACAAATCCACATTCGTCCTGCCCCCGCTAAGCCCAGTGTCAAGGTCACAGACTTGGTATGTTTGAAACCTTAACACTCGGGTAAATGGCTTGTAATATCTGTGTCCTTGCTCGGATCTGCTTCACATTTCACACACGTATTGCTCCAATGGTCCTCTACTGCCCTGTGATAAATCCACATTTGTCCTGCCCCCACTAAGCACAGGGTGAAGGTCACAGACTTGATGCGTTTGAAACCTTAATGCTCGGGTAAATGGCTTGTAATTTCTGTTTCCTTGCTCGGATCTGCTTCACATTTCACACACGCAATGCTCCAATGCTCCTCTACCGCCCTGTGACAAATCCACATTCGTCCCACCCTCGCTAAGCCCAGGGTCAAGGTCATAGACTTGGTGCGTTCGAAACCTTAACGCTCGGGTAAATGGCTTATAATCAAATATGCCTCGTTTTCTTTGGCTGCCAGCGGGGGCATTCATGTGCCGACAGGCCACATTTCTAGTAATTTCAGAAATAGTGGACCGATTTTCAAAATAATATTTTTTTTTCTTAGTTTCTCATTTCCAAGCTATCTAGCTAGATTTCAGAAACAATTTCCAAAATGTTTCGTTTCTCAACTCCTCCTACAGGTTTGTCACCTCATTTTTCCCCATATTGTTCCCATAGAGAAGTTTTCGTAATAAAATCAATATTTGACAAAATTCCACGAAATAAAAAGAAGGCTCATTCTTAAATTTTGATACAATTTATTAATATCAAAAAAATATTGTTTCCACATTGTTTATATATAGGGGTCAAGGGGTCATACCAGTTATCCAGACAATCAGTTTATCGGACAAATGAAAATACCTGTTAATTAAGCGCATTCATTTGATCCGATTTTGCAACGAACACATCTAAGTCACTCAGGTACTTGCTGGTTCCATGCCAGTGTGAAGAATATATCGCCAAGGTAAACATTTAGTCAAATTTGCTGAAAACATTCCTCAACTCTGTCCACAAGATGTGTACAACGTCTAAAGTCGCGCAGGGGCTTGCAATCGAGTGCACCCATTACATCATTTCAGAGTTGTTCTATAAATACTATAAATTATATAAATACAGTGTTTTCCAAGAAGCGATTGGTGATTGTGATTTCTGCAGAACCACACAATGCTGTTTACAATGGTTTACAGGCAATAACATTATGATTTCAAGGTGAAAATAGAAGTTAAAGCAAGAACCAACGATTGTGCTGTGAAAATTATGCCCGCTACTGCTATTTTAAGAAAAATATCATAAAAAAATGCCATGAAACAGACAGTAGTTTGTCTGATCATGATCTGCACTGTTCGCCATTCCATCAATGAAACACCCATCATGCTTCTAACAAGCAACATTATCAGGCTACAGGATTCATTAGCATGCTATTTGATCAGGAGCTACATTAATAGTTACAAATCCCATAAGCCCCATTCTCCAGTCACAGTCACAAATGACAATGTTACTGAGCCGTTAAACACCATTCCATTCCATGTGCCGTTAAACAACCATTCCATTCCATGTGTTGTAATACCTCACTTACTTGTGATTCTTATCATTTGTGTGATGGCTTCATAGAATATAGCATGGGACTCAAATACCCATTGGGCTAAATTTCATAGTATTTCCATGCCACCGGATTACACTTGAAACTGAGTCCCGTCTCTATACTATCTTACCTGTTGCTGGGACATTAAACCTTTCACAGTTCACATTTTGTTTACAGCGAATAGAAAAATACGACCAGCACTCCGACGATCAACTGTGACCGGACGAGTCGCCGGTAGAACACATGCAGGTAAGTCTTGGGTTTATTACATGCAGGCACATCTGTGATACACGTCATGTGATTTTGTGCCTAAGAACAGGTGCGATTTTTCATGAAATATATTTACAGAAACTGTGATATTTTCTGTTATAGACATAGAAAGTTGACAAAATATTTATCCATAAATCCCCCATACCGGTACATTCCTGTCTGTATATTACCTTGCTGTTGAATGGATGTAAAACCCCAATCAATCACCCATACAGGTACATTCCTGTCTGTATATGACCTTGCTGTTGAATGGATGTAAAACCCCAATCAATCAATCCCCCATACAGGTACATTCCTGTCTGTATATGACCTTGCTGTTGAATGGATGTAAAACCCCAATCAATCAATCCCCCATACTGGTACATTCCTGTCTGTATATGACCTTGCTGTTGAATGGATGTAAAACCCCAATCAATCAATCCCCCATACATGTACATTCTTCCTGTCGTATATGAGACCTTGCTGTTGAAATGGATGTGTAAAACCCCTAATCAATCAATACCCCCATGAACAGGTACATTCATTGTCTGTTTATATTTGACCTTACTGTTGAATGGATGTAAAACCCCAATCAATCAATCCCCATACAGGTACATTCCTGTCTGTATATGACCTTGCTGTTGAATGGATTTAAAACCCCAATCAATCAATCCTCCATACAGGTACATTCCTGTCTGTATATGACCTTGCTGTTGAATGGATGTAAAACCCCAATCAATCAATCCCCATACAGGTACATTCCTGTCTGTATATGATCTTGCTGTTGAATGGATTTAAAACCCCAATCAATCAATCCTCCATACAGGTACATTCCTGTCTGTATATGACCTTGCTGTTGAATGGATTTAAAACCCCAATCAATCAATCCCCCATACAGGTACATTCCTGTCTGTATATGACCTTGCTGTTGAATGGATGTAAAACCCCAATCAATCAATCCCCCATACAGGTACATTCCTGTCTGTATATGACCTTGCTGTTGAATGGATGTAAAAACCCAATCAATCAATCCCCCATACAGGTACCTTCCTGTCTGTATATGACCTTGCTGTTGAATGGATGTAAAACCTCAATCAATCAATCCCCCATACAGGTACATTCCTGTCTGTATATGACCTTGCTGTTGAATGGATGTAAAACCCCAAAACCCCAATCCATCAATCCCCCCATACAGGTACATTCCTGACTGTATATGACCGTGCTGTTGAATGGATGTAAAACCACAATCAATCAATCCTCCATACAGGTACATTCCTGTCTGTATATGACCTTGCTGTTGAATGGATGTAAAACCCCAATCAATCAATCCCCCATACAGGTACATTCCTGTCTGTATATGACCTTGCTGTTGAATGGATGTAAAACCCCAATCAATCAATCCCCCATACAGGTACATTCCTGTCTGTATATGACCTTGCTGTTGAATGGATGTAACACCCCAATCCATCAATCCCCCCCATACAGGTACATTCCTGACTGTATATGACCGTGCTGTTGAATGGATGTAAAACCACAATCAATCAATCCTCCATACAGGTACATTCCTGTCTGTATATGACCTTGCTGTTGAATGGATGTAACACCCCAATCCATCAATCCCCCCCATACAAGTACATTCCTGACTGTATATGACCGTGCTGTTGAATGGATGTAAAACCCCAATCCATCAATCCTCCATGCAGGTACATTCCTGTATGTATATGACCTTGCTGTTGAATGGATGTAACACCCCAATCCATCAATCCCCCCCATACAGGTACATTCCTGACTGTATATGACCGTGCTGTTGAATGGATGTAAAACCCCACCCTCCATCAATCCTCCATACAGGTGCATTCCTGTCTGTATATGACCTTGCTGTTGAATGGATGTAACACCCCAATCCATCAATCCCCCATACAGGTACATTCCTGACTGTATATGACCGTGCTGTTGAATGGATGTAAAACCCCAATCCATCAATCCTCCATGCAGGTACATTCCTGTCTGTATATGACCTTGCTGTTGAATGGATGTAACACCCCAATCCAATCTAATCCCCCCATACAGGTACATTCCTGACTGTATATGACCGTGCTGTTGAATGGATGTAAAACCCCAATCCATCAATCCTCCATACAGGTGCATTCCTGTCTGTATATGACCTTGCTGTTGAATGGATGTAACACCCCAATCCATCAATCCCCCCCATACAGGTACATTCCTGACTGTATATGACCGTGCTGTTGAATGGATGTAAAACCCCAATCCATCAATCCTCCATGCAGGTACATTCCTGTCTGTATATGACCTTGCTGTTGAATGGATGTAACACCCCAATCCATCAATCCCCCCCATACAGGTACATTCCTGACTGTATATGACCGTGCTGTTGTATGGATGTAAAACCCCAATCCATCAATCCTCCATACAGGTACATTCCTGACTGTATATGACCGTGCTGTTGAATGGATGTAAAACCCCAATCCATCAATCCTCCATACAGGTGCATTCCTGTCTGTATATGACCTTGCTGTTGAATGGATGTACACCCAATCCATCAATCCCCCCATACAGGTACATTCCTGACTGTATATGACCGTGCTGTTGAATGGATGTAAAACCCCAATCCATCAATCCTCCATGCAGGTACATTCCTGTCTGTATATGACCTTGCTGTTGAATGGATGTAACACCCCAATCCATCAATCCCCCCCATACAGGTACATTCCTGACTGTATATGACCGTGCTGTTGAATGGATGTAAAACCCCAATCCATCAATCCTCCATACAGGTACATTCCTGTCTGTATATGACCTTGCTGTTGCATCTTGAGGTTGCTTGGATGTATCCCATTACATTCAGAATAAACTTATGGGTGTATGAAAATTCTGAAATACACGTATTTTCTTTATGAATTTTCTTATGTCTCGAAGAAAGTATATTTTGTAACCACCATTTGACGGTTCAAATGGTGGTCACAATATATAGTTTTGATGAGAAATAAAGAAATTATTTCCAATTTTCAGCGTGAGATTAACCTGGAATACCAGGACAGCCGTAAAATGCTGGGAAGGTTTGGGTTGGCGAGCCACGCCCACACGATCAAGAACCGCGACCTTTCTGGGGGTCAAAAGTCTTGAGTTGCCCTCGCCGACCTTTCGTGTAGACAGCCGGACGTACTTGTACTGGTAAGCTGTCAATTATATCCCCTCTTCTCACCCGCCCCTCCCCCACAATAAACTGTTTATTGTCTGGGATGGGTTGTGGCCTAGAGGTTAGAGCACTGAACTTCAATACCAGACGTTGTGGGTTCAATCCCCGCTCTAGGCATGAACAATATTTGCATTGTATTTCCATCCCACTCGTCTGTCCGATGAGACTTTAAACCGAGGTTCCATCTCTATATGACCCCTGTTTCTGGGACATTATTACCATTGGCCCGGCCTTAAATGACCTTAGCTGTTGATAGGCCGTTAAACACCAACAAACAAACAAATTACCTTTCACTTTCACATTTTTATTGTCTTGGTCTGGAAAAATTTACAATTCAGCTGTTTGTGCGAAGTTACCATTTAACTTGCTTATTATACCCCCTGCAGGCAATGATCTGGAGGGTATACTGGAGTCGGAATGTCTGTCCGTGCTTCACAAAACTTAATGTCTTTTGGTATGTCATGCTCTGACAAGTCCATGACCCTCCGATCCCCGTTAGTCCCAAGGTCAAGATTACAGACTTAGTGCATTCTCAAAACGTAGCGTGGCGGATAAATGTCTTGTAACTAGTTTTCCTTCATGGAACTTCTTGATGCATTCATCTGATAGTGGTAAATGTCTTTTGGTATGTCATGCTGTGACAAGTTAATGATCCTCCGACTCATTGGTGCACATGTTTGGGGTGGGGCGTATTCCGTAAGCACTCGATTACCGACAAGTCTAGCTATTACACTCACTGGTGTGTTATTGTCACGCTGATTTTTCCGTCGTCTGAAATGTCAAAACGTTTGTACAAGCTTCGTTATCAATGGTAATATTACTTGACGGATTGCTTCAATATTTGGACACTTGATACATGTGAGCATTTGGAACACACTCATGCCACCATTAACATGACCTTGACCTTTTTTACCTCCACATTTTTGCGGTAACATTGTCATTTTTGTGCGTCAAAAAGTTTGTACAATTTTGTATGTCATGATATAACATTAATATTACTTGACAGATTGCTTCAATATTTGTACACTTGATACATGTGAGCATTAAACACACTCATGCCCCCATTAACATAACCTTGACCTTTTGTACCTTCACATTTTTTCACATACATTGGTGCACATGTTTGGGGGTGGGGCATATTCCATAAGCACTAGCTTACCGGCAAGTCTAGCTATTACACTCACTGGTGTGTTATTGTCACACCTGCTTTTTCCGTCGTCATCCGAAATGTCAAAACATTTGTACAAGCTACGTTATCATGGTATAACTTTAATATTACTTGACGGATCGCTTCAATATTTGGACACTTGATACATGTGAGCATTTGGAACACACTCATGCCGCCATTAACATGACCTTGACCTTTTTTACCTTCACATTTTTGCGGAAACATTGCCATTTTTTTGCGTTTGTACAAGCTTCTTCATCATGATATAGCTTCAATATTACTTAACGGATTGCTTCAATATTTGGACACTTGATACATGTGAGCATTTGAAATACACTCATGCCCCCATTAACATAAGCTTGGCCTTTCGTAACTTCATATTTTTTCAGAAAAGTTTGTACAAGTTTCTTCATCTTCGTGTAACATTAATATTACTTGATGGATTGCTTCAATATTTAGAAACTTGATACATGTAAGCATTTGGAACATACTCATGCCGCCATTAACATGACCTTGACCTTTTTTTACCTTCACATGGTTGTGGAAACACTTAGCCATTTTTTTTAAATCAAAAAGTTTCTTCAACCTTAACCTTTTTCGTTTTTAAGCTGCACTTCTCTGACGGTTTTTGTGATGCTTACTTTAGCACATGCCCATGATCATGTTACGGTCAAATGCCTCGGCAGATGCGACACCGCTTCCGTGGCGGAATTCTTGTATGCAATACAATACTTGTATGTATAAACCAGCCAATCAGTTTATTACATCGCGACCCTGTGAGCAGTCTTATTTACATATTTATTAAAACTAGTATGATTTTTAAAACACTACATAAGTCAATTTTATTCAGTAAAATATGTTTAAACAATCAGTATGTGAGATCACGACCCCAATGACCTTGCCGTGCGTCTGTTGCAGGATGAACCGACCAACAACCTGGATCTGGAGTCGATAGACGCCCTTGCAGACGCCATCAATAGCTACACAGCAGGTGGGTGTGGCTGCCAACTGTCATCTGCTCTTGTTTTATATTCCGTCTTCTTTCAATAAAAACATGATTTTACAGCACCTTAGAATCATTTCAATTGGAAATGTGTTGTCAAAACATATTTTGATGAGAAAAATTATAAGTAAAATTAAACAATAGACGACAACAAATAATTCAGCATTATAATGGTTAAACAGGGCTCCAGATAAGCCTTGTGTCTAAAAAGTATTTTCAAACTTGATGCATATTTTGTATTTGGAAATGGACTATTTATGATGAAACGTAGATTGTCATCTGCTGATATTTTCTTTTCGTTCTTCTCATTCTCAATAAAAAGATGGTTTTACAGCACTTCAGAATCATTTCCATTGGAAATAATTCTAAAGTGTTGTCAAAACATGTTTTTATTTGAAAAATGGAAAATCCGTCCGTCCGTCTGTCCGTCCGTCCGAGTTTCCGTGTTTCCGTCCTTCACAAAACTTAACAATTGTAAATTTCCTTTTAACTTCTCTTTCCCTTTGCGGAAATCTTTCATACTTTACCTGCCCCTTCTCACACTCGTACATCATTCTGCAACAAACCTACGACCCCCATTTATGCCAGGGGTCATTTGCCACATTTGTCTCGTCCCCGCTAAGCCCAGAGTCAAGGTCACAGACTTGGTGCGTTCGAAACCTTAACGCTGGGTAAATGCCTTATAATTTCTGTTTCCTTGCTCGGATCTGCTTCACATTGCACACACGCATTGCTCCAATGGTCCTCTACCGCCCTGTGACAAATCCACATTCGTCCTGCCCCCACTAAGCCCAGGGTCAAGGTCACAGACTTGGTGTGTTCGAAACCTTAACGCTGGGTAAATGGCTTATAATTTCTGTTTCCTTGCTCGGATCTGCTTCACATTTCACACACGCATTGCTCCAATGATCCTCTCCCGCCCTGTGACAAATCCACATTTGTCCCGTCCCCGCTAAGCCCAGGGTCAAGGTCACAAACTTGGTGCTTTCGAAACCTTAACTCTCGGGTAAATGGCTTATAATTTCTGTTTCCTTACTCGGATCTGCTTCACATTTCACACACGCATTGCTCCAATGGTCCTCTACTGCCCTGTGACAAATCCACATTCGTCCCGCCCCCACTAAGCCTCGGGTGAAGGTCACAGACTTGGTGCGTTTGAAACCTTAACGCTCGGGTAAATGTCTTGTAATTTGTGTTTCCTTGCTTGGATCTGCTTCACATTTCACACACGCATTGCTCCAATGGTCCTCTGTCGCCTTGTGACAAATCCACATTTGTACCCGCCCGCACTAAGCCCAGGGTCAAGGTCACAAACTTGGTGCGTTCGAAACCTTAACGCTCGGGTAAATGGCTTATAATTTCAGTTTCCTGGTTCGGATCTGCTTCACATTTCACACACGCATTGCTCCAATGGTCCTCTACCGCCCTGTGACAAATCCACATTCGTCCCGCCCCCGCTAAGCCCAGGGTCAAGGTCACAGACTTGGTGCATTCAAAACCTTAACACTCGGGGTAAATGGCTTATAATCAAATATGCCTCGTTTTCTTTGGCTGCCAGCGGGGGCATTCGTGTGCCGACAGGCCACATTTCTAGTTGTTTTCTGCAGCATGATAAAGGTACCACAATTTTCTTATTGCTTTTTGATACTCGCTACTTCTGATTTTAATTGGGTTTTTGACTATTGTAATTGGGTTTTTGACAATTTTAATTGGGTATTTAAGCAAATGCGCGGCAATTTTTTATTATTCGCTCCATGCATCCCCAGTTACCTGATAAATTTGATGTTATTCCAGTTCTTGAGAATGATTTGAATCCGGTTATGCCCATTATAAAAGTAGTAAGACTAGTACTAATCCTATTACATTTTGGGTGTGGGGCTAAGTTACTCTGGGTTGGTGAGGACCTGGCACCAGGTCGGGTTATTCTAATTTCAGGGCTGAATATATTATTTTTTTCTGTAAATATTAAATTCTGATTTTGAGATTTCCCCCCCATCACAACAGGTGAAATATGGGATCCGACCCAGTTTACCCGGCCTAAGATGGCCTTAGCTGTTGACAGGCCATATAACACCATTAAATAAATAAATCAACCCTGTTAACCCGGCCTAAAATGACCATACCTGTTGACAGGCTGTTAAACACCATTGAATCAAATCAAATTTATTGCAGCTGTGGTGATAGTGTCCCACGACGAGAGATTGATACTCGACACCGACTGCCAACTCTGGGTCGTCAAAGACAAGTGTATAAACGAGGTCGATGGAGGATTTGACGATTATAGAAAAGAACAATTGGGGGAGGCCGTGAAATCTCCCGGTAACGCCTGCATCAAGCTAGAATAGCGGCGGACTGATCAGTGATAGATCGTCTTTCTTGGGAGTTTTATTGGCTCCTCGCCGATAGGCAAGAGGGGATATAGTGTTAGTCCATGTTCGTTAGTAACACCTTTCATTTTTCAATAACTCATGAACCGCTTCACACCGATCATATTTGGTCACAATGTGTGTCCAGCGATGGTGATTTTTTTTACATACGACCCACTTCCGACAGCCCAAGGTCAAGGTCACTGAGGACTTATGTTCACCTTGTTTGTAAGGCAAATGCATTAAAGTTGTTTTGTTGTTTTTTATCAAGGCTGCCAGTGAGGGGATTAGCTTAGTGAGGACGATGACCTTGCTACAACCTTCAATTGAGTTTGGAATTTGGACGAGACCAACTTAAATGCGAGTTGACCAATCAATCAATAAATCGAAGGTCTGGCCTTCAAAACCTTATGTTCATGTTCTTGAAATGTGTTCCCAAATCAGAGTTCGACCAATCAAACTTTCTGATTTTGTGCATGAAAACTCTGAAGATTTCACAATTATGCACTGGTAATGTGATTAATGTTTTCAGCAAATTTTTGTTTGACTACCATCCAGTTTTGGACTTGACCTGTGACATAGTTCCAAGCTCATTTGAAGGTTGTTGTAAAATTACCATTTAACATTTCAGAATGGGGATTATTCATATTGCCAGCATGTTTACAATATTACCGTAACAACCTTAAATATTTGGACACTGTTTGCTTTGGGAAACTCCTATAACATGGATTTCCAAAACCAAACTAGGATTAGGACATTCTTTGTTGTGGGAAACCAAATATTTATATGTGTTTCCCAAAATAAATTGTGTCTGAAAATTTAGGGTTAATGCGGTAGATTTATTTATATCCAAAATAAGACCTGGCAAAACCTTTAAAGGCACTGTGTCTCGGATGACGTATCAGATATTTAATACGTGGTTTTTCACTTCATGCACTGCAATGACCTATAAAACCAATCACACCAGTTGATAAAATTCCCAAAAAATGTTGCGTTATATTCAAGTGTATACAATCAGAATCTGTGATAAACAGGGGAGATAATTTGGTTATGCATGTTCGGTATACACGTACCATTAAGGAAAATTTACAAAGTAAACTTATATTACTTGTGTAATGATCATGTGATACTCATTTACAATGAAGTTTCCATTATAAGAAGAATAGTTTATTGCATCGAGGCAATTGCCTCATGAGCATACATACATGACTATGGTATAATATACGTACAATGCAAGATGGCGTACATGGGTAAGCTACTAAATATAATAAATGCAGAAACACCACAATCGTGGCAAATAGGTAAATAGATTTCAGACCATGCCGCGACCACTAATACATATATCTGTACTTGTATCATACACTCATGTACATCGCACAGTCTCCGCTTACTGATCATAGTTTGTGCTAAGTGTTATATAGCTCGTATTAATTTTAACAATAAATGAGAAATAGACATACATATACATAGAAATACAGTGCTGTCAAGTGCTGTCAATGCATGTTTTTGATGATAAAAATGGAAAATAGAAAATAAACAGCAAGATTGCGGTCTAAGGGTTAAAATATTTTTTTTTCCGATCGGTTTCATCACTTCCAAGGGATGGGGTAGAATATAGGCTGAGGGGTAGAAAATAGGATTTCAATACGGAAGGTTGTGAGTTCTAAACCTACCCTAGTGCTTAAAAATACTTTCATAGTATTTCTATCGCACTGGTCTGTCAGATGAGACTAAACTGTGGTCCCGTCCCTATATGACCTTAGCTATGTTTTCCTGAGACACAGTCCCTTTAAAGTAGTGATAGAACTCTGGCCAAGAGATCATAAAACATTCTGTTCAGGTTCTCTAATCATAGCTCAACTTAGCTTGTTCAAAACCAAGCAATTTCATTGGTCAAGCCTCGGCTGTGTTCACGACTGACCAATGAAACTGTTTGATAGTTAATACATGTGTGTGGCTGTGACTGGAGAAATGGGCTTATGGATATTGTGACCAGTGTAGCTCCTGATGAAATAGCACACTCCTTTGGCCTGATAACGACCTATATTCCTTGTTAGAAGCATGATACGTGTTTCATTGATGGAATAGTGAACAGTGCATATCCTGATCAGGCTGTGCGGCTGCGCAGGCTGATCTGGATCTACACTGGTCACAAAACCCACAAGCCCCATTTATCCAGTCCTCCTTATAGGAATCACGATTTGCCTGGTTTGGCCCTCAGGTATGTTTTTATCTTTGGCTGTTTTGTTACCTGTGAGTTGAATTGGGTTATTGCCCATTATAAAAGTAGTAAGATTATTACTGATCCTACTGCTTTTGGGTGGGGACCAAGTGATTCTGGTGTGGCGAGGACCTGACATCAGATCAGGATTATTCTGATTTCGGGGCTGAATATATACATTTTTATGGTAAATATTCAGTTCTGATTTTGGGATTTTACCCCCATTTGTACATGTACTTGAACATGTTCTTGTACAGGTAATATATGGGATTTAGTACTAAACCCATTGACCCGGTCTTAAATGACCTTATCTGCTGATAGGGCCGTTAAACCCCAACAAACAAACAAACAAACATTTCTCCAGTCACAGTCACATTTCAAGAACTTTTTTATAATCACTAGACGGAGCTTAATGGGTCACATGTGGTTCAGGCGTGAAATCTGTACTAGATCTTGTTATACCCCCCCCCCCCCGCAACGACTTGTGGGGGGTATACTGGAGTCAGGTTGTCCATCCGTCCATCACTAAACTTAACATCAGAGAAATATGTTATAACTTCTATTTCTTTCATCTAAAATGCTTAATATTTCACACATGCATTACTGTAAGGCTCTACTACCAGGCAATACCAAATCCACGTCCGTCCAACCCCTACTGATCCAAAGGTCAAGGTCAAGTACTTAAGTCTCTTTACAAAACTTAACATCAGAGAAATATGTTAGAACTTCTACTTCCTTCATCTAAAATGCTTAATATTTCACACATGCATTCCTGTAAGGCTCTACTACCATGCCGTGCCAAATCCACGACCGTCCAACCCCCGCTGATCCCAAGGTCAAATACTTAGTCTCTTTACAAAACTTAACATCAGAGAAATATGTTATAATTTCTATTTCCTTGCATATTTAGGGGCACATGGGCCCACGCGGGGGGGTATTCCGTAAGACTCGCTTACTGACAAATCTAGTTAATATAATGTATACTGAACCGATTTAAAAACGCAACACGGAGGTTGGCATGTTATTGAACACCCTTATTGATTTACACACGTGATCGCAGTGTACCATGTGACTGATGCTTCAATTCCGGGTGTGTTGGATAGATACTGAATTACTATTTATCCTCATTATAAAATGTTTGCCAAACTATGTGTGAATATATAGAGTTTATTCAACTACCATTTTGAAATACTGGATTTATTTCCCGAGACATCTGGAAATCCAATAAAGAAGCGAGTGCGGAGCATGTACCAGTAGTGCGGAGCACTAGTTTCTTTGTCGAATTTGCAGATGTTAAATTTGAAATTTGCCATTAGACCAGCTTATAACGTTGTCAAAATTAACAATTTTGTCGTTAGAGTATGAATTGTTTCTGCATTGGAAATCACGTCAAATATGACGTCAATTATGTCTCTTGAACGTCTAGGAGGAAATATTTCCTTCAAGGAAATAAATCCCTCCAGAAACTTGGTAAATCACTGGGTAACATGTAATATATACCATGTTTACCTGCTGTAAATCACTGGGTAACATGTAATATAATTTACCTGGTAAATCTGGGTACATGTAATATATAACCACCTGTAAATCACTGGGTAACGTATATCCATGTTTCCTAGCGTGAAATACCTGTAACTGTATATACATGTTTACCCTAAACTGGGTAACATGTAATATATACCATGTTTTACCTGCTGTAAATCACTGGGTAACATGAATATATACCATGTTAACCTGCGAAATCATGGGTAACCATGTATATACCATGTTTTCCTCTTGTTGCGTTAAATAGTTTTGGTATACATAACGCATATGTAGTATGTCAGGGGCTATATAGGTTTCGCCTTTCCGTCTGTACATTCGTCCGTCAATTCATAAGTTAATAGGTTTTGTGGGTGGGAGCATTTGATGGGTAATTTAATGGTCGGGGTTCATTCTTACTCCAATCCCGACAGGAGACCAGGGGGCCGTTTCACTAAACTGTGTATAACTAATATGTTCAGAAGTGCAAAATTTCACATGAGCAATGTTTTCTTGTAAACAATTATTGGATTTACATTTATCGAGCATATGCTGTGTTTGCACCTATGCTCAATAAATGTAAATCCATCAATTTAAATTTACAGACGATCCTAAATTTGCACTTACGAATATCTTAGTCGTACAAAGTTTAGTGAAACGGCCCCTGGTTTGGCCCTCATGTACTTCGTTGGCATTCTTGTATATGACAGTTAAATCTGGTACCCCTTCTGTGAGTATTACGATTATTCATAATCCTATTACTTTTAGGGAAAAGGGCCAAGTGACTTTGGTGTGGTATGGACCTGGCACCAGGTCGGGTTATTATAATTTCAGGGCTGAATATATTTTTTTCGATGTAAATATTCCATTCTAATTTTTGGATTTTACCCCAATACAGCAGGTTAAATACGGGATCGAACCCGTTGGCCCGGCCTTAAAGTGCCTTAGCTGTTGATAGGCCGTTAACACCAATAAACAAACAAACGTAAGATAATGGGTTTCACATGCATATTATCTCTGCAGCCATAGTCAAATGTGACAAGCCATGTGATTTTGTACCTAGGAACATGTGTGATATATCATGAAAAATTAGTAAATTATAGCGAAAGTTGACAAAATCAGACGACATCATTTACAGAAAATATCATATATTCTGTAAATAAATTTCATGAAAAATCACACATTTTTGTGGGTATAAAGTCGCATGGCGTGTCTCAAATGGTCTTGATACTTCATATGCTTCATGTTCTATATATATATACACATCCGGCCCAATGCCCATGGTCAAGGTCGAATGACACGGAAATTTGTGTTTGTGTTTCTGCTAGTAGCCTGACTCGAGTTTCACTGACTGATTGGTGAACAGTGCAGACCCTGGTCAGACTGTGAGGATGTGCAGGCTGGTCTGGGTATACACTGGTTGCATCGGCCATACGCCCTAAATTCTCCTGCCACAGCCATATGAGCTGCCAATACACGTTTGTGTGCTTTGCAATCATGAACAGACATTATGAGTTGAGATAAATGACAGTGAAACGCCAGCTACAGAAATACATTGGAATAAACAACAGTTGTGGGGAATTTATCGTGGTTAAATGTCGATTAATTCTCACAAAATGTATCTTCCATATAATTGCACCCTAATTCTGTATTAACACGTGGTCTGATGTAGGTTCTGTGTACATGTTTTGTCCCGAAATGTCTCGCTGGATTCATGTAGGGGGCCATCTCTGATGCAGAACATCGAGAGTGGCCATCTTGGAAGCCATCTTGAATCATGGTCGTTTTCCTGGAATTCAAGATGGCGTCCAAAATGGCTGCCATACAGACATATTGGTATATAACAAGTTGTAACTGCAGTACCAGCAGGTAAAATGTAGGATGTTGTGATCATTTATGTCAACTAAATGACATTTCACTAGAAAAAAAATAATTTGGTGTTTAGAAATTAAAGTTTCATGTAAAAATGAATTTATTTCACAAAATTTACAAAAACAAATAAATTAAAAATGGAATTCTTTTACTAGATTACATATTTTCTTTTAATTAAAAAATAAATGTAATTATATTATCCATGCACTCATTTACATGGTCAATAGGTGCCGATTGCAATCAGTTTTCATTTAAATGATAATGAAAAAAATGTTAATGCAGCTATTGGTGGGTGGGGAAAATCACAGTAAAACACACACTAACAGACGTATCTTTCATTTTCTTTCATGTACTATAGTTATGTAATTTATGGGTTAGGGTTAACAATTCATTGTATGTATGTCATGTGGATTTATTGAAACATATAGAGGATATTCCATCGTAGATTTTGAATAGCGGGAAATAATACACGAGTGTGCGTCGGCTTCCGTGTAAGCAATGAGTGAGCATAGCGAACGAGTTGCTTGCACGGACGCCGACGGACACGAGTGTATTATTTCCGCTATTCAAACATGTGCGATGGAATATCCTATTTATTACACTTCCACGGCGGATATATATGCACATTTAGTCTATTTTTTACATTAAAAACAATGAAGTGAAAAACAAATGTGATGTCATGTAAACTTTTTGAAATCCAAATTACGCAGCTGTTTCTATTAACAAAATATATTTGACTGCATGTTTAGAATGTGTTCAATCACATTAACATTCTATATTAGTCGAAACCCTTTCCAAGTTTTCAAATAACTTTATTTTGACTGTAATAAAAAGTAAACATTTTACATGATAGCTCGTGGTTTCAAGAAAACAGGCTCACAATTACGGGTGTTATCTTCTCGGTGTATTATTTGTAAGGAGTTGATTACGGGTTTGTCTCACAGCGAAACCCATGCAAATAACTCGCAAGAGTGTAATACAAATTGATAATCCGTCCGTCAGTCAGTCAACATTGTCTGACCTCTTCTTCTTCTGAACTGCTGGGCTGATGTTGACCAAACTTCACTGGGATGGTCTATGGGTGAAGCCTTTTCAGATTTGTTAAAATGGATGTCGTCGCATATCCAAGATGGCCACCATAGAAAAGTAGCTAAAATTCTTAAAATCTTCTTCTCACGAACCGCCAGATCGATTCGACGAAACTTGGCAGAAATGAACGATAGTCTATGCTCTTTCAGATTTGTTAAAATGATGACCCCGAGATCAAAAATGGGCGGGGCCCGGGGGGTCAAATATGACCAAATATGGTTGTGTTGTATCTCCAATGTAGGTATCGAGGAAACAATCACTCTGGTGCTTTTTTAGCGAAATCGGATGATTACGTCGTCCATGATGGTTGCCGAAACGTTGTCCTTTTATTATTGATTTCAAACGTTCTCTTCTCGTGAACCGCTTGGCCGATAGTGGTCAAAACTTCACAGTTATGGTGCGTGGGTGAAGCCTTTTCATATTTGTTACAATGGTGGTCGTCGCATCATCCAAGATGGCCGCCATAAAAAATTAGGTCAAATTCTTAAAAAATCTTCTCATAAATCGCCTGACCGATTTTGCCGAAACGTGGCAGGAATAGTCGATAGTCAATTGTCACAGGGTGAGAAAAATGTGCATCGGCCCGGGGCTCGAACCCGGGACCTCTGGTTTACCGTACCATCGCTCTAACCGACTGAGCTAGCCGGGCACGAATACACATTTCCTCCCCACAGTGAGTTACGTACCGTGACATACTTCCCCGCCAAATTGGAATTCGTCCCCGAATTCTATATTTAATTCGTCTCTGAATTCCATATATTTGGTACATTTTGGGTAGTATATATATCAGTCACGGTCCCTCGTTGGGCGCCAAATGTCACAGGGTGAGAAAAATGTGCTCCGGCCCGGGGCTCGAACCCGGGACCTCTGGTTTACCGTACCATCGCTCTAACCGACTGAGCTAGCCGGGCACGAATACACACTTCCTCCCCTCAGTGAGTTACGTACCGCGACATACTTCCCCGCCAAATTGGAATTCGTCCCCGAATTCTATATTTTAATTCGTCTCTGAATTCCATATTGTTGGTACATTTTGGGTAGTATATATATCAGTCACGATCCCTCGTTGTGTGCCAAATGTCACAGGGTGAGAAAAATGTTCTCCGGCCCGGGGCTCGAACCCGGGACCTCTGGTTTACCGTACCATCGCTCTAACCGACTGAGCGAGCCAGGCACGAATACACATATTCTCCCCATAGTGAGTTACGTACCGTGACATACTTCAGATTTGTTCAAATGATGACCCCGAGCTCAAAAATTGGCGGGGGGCGGTCAAGTGAGTCAAATTCACATTTGGCCAAATATGGTCATTATCAAATCGAACGTATCCAGGAGACGGTCACTCTGGAGCATTTTTTTTGTAAAAATCAGATGATTACCTCATCCAAGATGGCCGCCGAAAGGTCATCCTTTTATTATAGATTTCAAATGTCTTCTTCGTGTGAACCGCTTGGCCGATACTGGTCAAACTTCACAGTTATGGTCCATAGGTCAGGTGAGCGATACAGGCCCATTTGGGCCTCTTGTTTATTGGGGTGGGGGGCCTGACGTTATATTTACCCCTGTCTGTGTGTCCGTCCGTCACACAAATATTCACCTTGTTTAAGTCTGCAAGTTGTATATCGCTTGGCATATCTTCATGATACTTCCCACATGTATACAACAAGACCTAGTGACGTGTTACATGCAAGAAAGACGACTCTGGATTTGTACTTTTGGAGTTATCTCCCTTTGACAAAATGTTCTTGTTTGTTTGGGTCTTTGTCTGGGTTGTACGTCGTATACCGCATGGCATATGTTCATGATACTTTACACATATGTACATCATGATTTAGAGGCATGCAGCATGCAAGAAAGATGATTGGATTTTGTACTTTTGAAGTTATATCCATATTCACGATGTGATGGTTGGTTGGGAGTATGTGATGGGTAATTTAACGGTCAGGATTCAACCTTACTGGAATCCCAACTGGAGACCCTGCTTAACCATCAGATACGTCTGGCTGTCTTGTATGTGAGAGTTGAAACTGGTTATACCCTTTAGAAGAGTAATCCTAATCGGAATATTATCATCATGACACATCACATGTGTGTCCTCTATTCTTAGGGTCTGCTAGTTCTACAGCTTCTGTTGATATAGGCTACCAGTGGGGGCATCTGTATCCCATGGACACATTTCTAGTTTAATAGTATTCTCTTTATGGTTAGGCATTACTCTAAACATAACTGCATACTGATACTGCAATGAGATATTGATATGTCAATTTCTAGTAAATAGATTTCAATTATCACCAAATATGCTTTAATGTGTGTTAAAAATTTAAGAAAGTTGCGAGAGTTTCTCAATTCCATCATAACTTCTATATCCCTTGAAGGATTACGTTAATATTTCAATACATCATACATGTCCACATCAGCTTGTATGTCGGTCGGTCTGTTGGAGATTTTGTTTCGGCTGTGTATCTTCTAAACCGATCACTGAATTTTCAAATGATTTGCCACAAATGTTTGCCATGATGAGATGATGTGTCATGTTCAATACCGACGTGTCTACCTCCAAGGTCACTTATAAGTCAAAGGTCACATTTCGTTTCCACACTACCGATGAATGAATTTTCAAATGATTTGGCACAAATGTTTGCCATGATGAGACGATGTGTCGCACCCACCAATACCCATGTGTCTACGTCCAGGGTCAATGTCACACTACTGAACCAATGAATGAATATTCACATGATTTGCTATAAATGTTTGCCATGAGACGATGTGTCGCATTCAATACCCATGTGGTTACATCCATGGTCAAGATCACACAAAGAGGTCAAAGGTCAAAAATGTTCATGAGATTTCGTTTCCACACTATATCTTCTAAACCGATGAATGGATTTTGAAATGATTCGACTCAAACATTTGTCATGATGACGGTGTGTCACATTCAAAAACCCATGTACCTGTGTCCAGGTCAAGGTCACACTTAGAGGTCAAACATGTGCATGAGATTTCCCTTCTGTACATCTTCTAAACCGACAAATGGATTTTCAAATGATTTGTCACATGTGTGCCTTGAGGAGACGATGTGTATTGTTCAATACCAATGTGTCCACATGCAATGTCAAGGTCACACTCGGAGGTCAAAGGTCAATAAGATTTTGCATATCTTCTAAACCAATGAATGGATTTCAAATGATGCGGCACAAAAGTTTGCCATGATGAAATATTGTGTCACGTTCAATAGCCATATACCAAGGTCAAGGTCACACTTAGAGGTCAAATATGTGCATGAGATTTCATTTCTGTATATAATATCTTCTAAACCGATGAATGGAATTTTCGCATAATTCGCCGCAAATGTTTGTCATGATGAGACGAAGTGTCGCGTTAAAAAAAACCTGTACCTACATCCAAGGTCACACTTGGAGGTGAAACATGTGCATAAGATTTCCTTTCTGTACATCTTCTAAACCGACAAATAGATTTTCAAATGATTTGCCATGATGAGACGATGCATCGCATTCAATACCAATGTGTCCACAAGCAATGTCAAGGTCACACTCGGAGGTCAAATATAAAAAATGCACCAAAGATTTTATATATCTTCTTAACCAATGAATGGATTTCAAATGATGTGGCACAAGTGTTTGCCATGATGAAATGTTGTGTCGCTTTCAATAGCCACAACCAAGGTGAAGGTCACAATTTGAGGTAAAAGGTAAAAAGGGGCATGAAATATATATTCCAACCTATGTCTGATATTAAACCTGTTCATGAGTAAAAACGATATTGGTGGGGGTATTATGGTCGCGTCTGTGATCGCTCTAGCTATACTATATATAACCGTAACTGCAACAATGTTTAAAAAAATAAATAATTTAAACGCGATTGACATACTGATCAAACTGTGCAACTTTCGGCTTAATCGGACATAAAAAATGTTTTTCCATAAAAAAACACCAAGGACTTGGTGTTTGTTTTCTCGAGAAATTCATCAACTTTTTCCGATTAAGCTCAAACTTACACATATTAATCAGCATGAAACACTGAACAAATCCACAAATTTTCAGGCAAATCGGACATAAAAAAAAATTTGTTCATAAAAAAAAAATCAAGGTGTACGTAACCCTTAGTGTTTTTTTCGAGAAATTCATCAACTTTTTCCGATTAAGCTGAAACTTACACATATTGATCAGCATGAAAAACTGAACACATCCACAAATTTTCAGCCAAATCGGACAAAAAAATAAGACTTTTTTAGCTTTTAAATAATGATAGTCACCGAGTCTGTAAATGTGTTTTAATGTGCTTTACCCAGCCCACCAATATGCATTAATACTTTTTTTTTTTACTTATCATTCTAATGAAAATTGATGGCAATTGGCACCTATTACCCATGCAGTCAGCATGGAGAATATAATTATATTTATTTTTAATATAAAGAAATGCAATCGTGTAAATGAACATTTTTATTTATATTTTTTGTAAATTTTGCTAAACTCATTTTTATATGACAGTTACATTTTCTATACACACAATTCATTGATTTTTCTGGTAAATACATTATTCACACATAAATGATGATAAAATCCTACATTTTCCCTGTTAGTTCTGCAGTTACAACTTTTATATACCAATACGTCTGTATGGCAGCCATTTTGGACGCCATCTTGAATTCCAGGACAATGACCACGATTCCAGATGGCTACTCTCGATGCAGCAGGTTACATATGGGATCAAATCGTTGACCCAGCCTTAAATGACCTTAGCTGTTGTTAGGCCGTTAAACACCAATGAATCAAATCAAGATGGCCACTCTCGATGTTTCTGCATCAAAGATTGTCCCCTACATGAATCCAGCGAGACATTTAAGGGACATAAACATGGACATAGGACCTACATCAGACCATGTGTGAATAGACTGGTTGGAATTGTATGGAAGAAACATTTGTTGAGAATTAATCTACATATTAACCCAGATCAATTCTCCACAAATGTTTATTCCAATGTGTTTATGTAACTGGCGTTTCACTGTCATTTATCTAAACTCCTAATGTCTGTTCATGATTACAAAGCACACAAACGTGTATTGGCGACTCGTGTGGCTGGAGAAATAGGGCTTATGGCCGATGCGACCAGTGTATACCCAGTCCAGCCTGCACATCCTCAATCTGATCAGGGTCTGCACTGTTCACCAATCATTCAGTGAAACGAGTCTGGCTACTAGCAGAAACACAAACACAAATTTCTGTGTCATTTGACTTTGATGAAGGGCATTGGGACGACATAGGGGGTTATATGATATCTGTATCAATCAATTGGTTTATTAGTAATAAACAATGACCAGGAATGTTCTATTTCAATTATTGGTAACCCGGGAGATATGGGGAGAAGAGGATGGGAGGATACGTATTCATTTAGTGGGATTCACACTTCGAATGGTGACAAGTAATCTCTCATTTGTAAGGGTGCCTGTCACAAGATCAGGATATTGTCGTCTCGGTGCTGAACTCGTTGAAAACCACATTACCCCACCCATCTGGTGTCGTATGTTACGTTTCCTATAAGGAAACATAACGTACAGTACGACAAAAGGTGGGTGGGGTAATGGGGTTTTTGTTTAGGTCACATCAGTCTTGCCTTCCACCTGTGGTGTATTCCTGTCTAAATGATGTAAATGAACATGTTGTTCATCGATTAGGGTGTTCAATGTAACGTCTATGAATATCTATTAAAAAGCCTTACTAATAACAATTAGCTACTTACACAAATAAACCATATGAATGTGATCAGCAAGTCTTTATGCAGATACTGCCGCAGATAAAAATACACCTACTACTGTAATGTGCAAATAATACACCAGTGTTGATGTTTTACATGTGTATTTACACTACAGGTGTGTATAAGCAACATTATTCATATAAAACATCAACACGTGCTTATTATTGGCTAACTACAGCATATGGTGTCATTTCCTTGCTGGCAGCATCTGCATAAAGACTTAATGAACACATACATATGGTTTGTTGGTGAAAAGACGCTATCGGTTTATGAGTAGGGCTTTTTATTAGATTTCCATAGACTTTACGTGTGGCCATGAGAAGGGTATGATTACCCGAACAAGCAGGTCATTATTCAGACAGGAATTCACCAGTATGTGGGCGGGCACTGGACATTCAGCACCAAAACTTTCCAGCACGGACACAATATCCCGATCTGCTGCCAGGCACCCTTACTACACCAGATCACTTGCCACCAGGTGTGAATCCCAGTAAATATGAATCCTTAAGGACGGATTCATCCAGATACGTGCATCCTCCGATCCTCCTGAAATGTAGAAGAAACAAGAATGTAGAGAACAAGTTTATTACCTCACAGAGGCATCCGAGGTTCGAGGTATATATACACACAAATTAATACAAGCTATCAATAAAATGTACAACAACTACACATACAGATGTCAACATTCGACAGTCAGTGCAGATTCTGATCAAACCGTGCAGATACGCAAGCTGATCTGGATCTACACTGGTCGTATAGTATGTCTACGTTATACATGTATAGCATGTTATGACGTTAATAATTCCAGCACAAAAATATTTACACAATTCCCTAACATTTGATTGGCCGGTAGTAAGTCTCTGTCCAAAATTTATATCCCAGTAAACTCCCACGCCAAACTACTTTCCGTAACCGTGAGGCGCAGTTAAAATAATTCTTAAGAAAACGGAAAATAAACACATTTTCTTGATGAATTTATTTAAAATGCTGGAATTATAAGAAATGAATGGCCTTTTTGTTGAATTTATCGGGGATATAAACTTGGAAAAGTCGCGGGAATACTGGACGAGGCCTTAAAAAAATTACAATTTTCGAAAAAAAAATCAATTTTTTTTTTTTTGGATTTTTTTCGAAAATTGTAATTTTTTATCTCTTCGTCCAGTATTCCCGCGACTTTTCCAAGTTTATACTGCGATAAATTCAACAAAAAGGCCATTCATTCCTTATAATTCCAGCATTTTAAATAAATTCATCAAGAAAATGTGTTTATTTTCCGTTTTCTAAGTCCATGTATAGAATACTTTGTGGAGAAAAAAATCTGACTGTTTATTTCTCCATAAAAACCATATAGTGTCACCATTAATTTGAACCGTCTCATCGAGACGGTTCTAATGAGTGGTAACAACATATACTTTCGAAAAGAAATAAAGACAACAAACGAGGCAAAGCCATGAAGGCCAGGTTTTTTCCAAGCATAGACACTTGGATAACATAATTATACCAACTTTTTGTAGACTAGATGTCCGTGGCCTACATGTCGCGCCTTGGGGCGAGCCATGGACACTAAAAAAATAGATATAGATGGAAAAACTTTAACCAAAAACTTTAACCGGACACACGGACGTACATATGCCAAAATGCCGACGATATCGCGCTTTCCGCAAGCGGGCGCGACAATGATGGTAAACACCCATGTGAAGTATCAAGGTAATGGGTGAAGCAGTTGCAGAGATATAGTACACAAAAAAACTTTTAACAAAAAAAATCAAAGTAATTTGATGAAACAGTTGCAGAGATATAGTACACAAAAAAACTTTTAACAAAAAAAATCAAAGTAATTTGACCTTGACATTGGGCACAGGGGCCGCACGGTTGGGAGGTAGAATGAAAATATGGATGATGATAAACACCCATGTGAAGTTTCAAGGTAATGGGAAAAGCAGTTGCAGAGATATAGTATAACGAAAAACTTTTAACCAAAAAACTTTAACCAGACGTACGTTAAAAAAGTTAATGTTGAAAATGGCTAAGTCAATTACATAGAAATAATAGGTGAAGGTAAAAAAAATGGTCACATGTTGGATAGTTGTATGTGGTGGGCACCCCTTGATTATGAAGCTGTGAAAGTTTGGTAGTCCTATGTGGTACACTAACAAAGAAATGGACTTACACGAAAACTTAACATTGATTGTGGACGCTGCCCGCCCGCCCGGCTTTCGCCAATCCAATAGCCTGGATTTTTCCCCCAAAAATTGCCATTATAAAATAAATGCTAGATTCTCATCCCCGCCCGCTCCGAGAATTAAGGCCCGCCCGGATTTTTTTTATTGGCAATACGCGGAGATTGGTTGGGAGCATGCGATGGGTAATTACATATTTTCAGAGAGAAATAAGAAAGACATTGATGAATTGTCATTTGCTATTAAGTTAGAGAGCAGGGCTTCTAAAATATTCAGTTTGTCTGACCGAATTTTGAAATCTCAGACCGATGGAGATTTGTAAACTATCCTTAAAATTCGGTCCGAAAATAATGAAATCCGGCTGCTATTTCTCAATCCACGCTCCGAATGCCCAAAATAATACACAACATCTGACTGGTTTATTGGTGTGATGTGTTAAGTTACACACCTCGATAACCATGATTACAGATATCCCGATTAGCGGCGCAATACACAGCTGCCACGCGCCTCGCGTTACCAGATATTGATTTTCTAGCGACACACGCCAATGAGAAGTATTGTGTGGGTCAATTATGGTCTTGCGTCACCAAATATTTATGACAATCGATTGTATTTAAAAAGGCACAAACAAAGAGAAACAAAATAACATGATGTGTTATGTAACAAGAGGCCCAAATAAATGGGCCTGTATCGCTCACCTAAAAGCCTCCATAGTGGTCATCTTGATTTCACAAAGACTCTTCACTTACAACTTCAAATGTTCCACAGAATTTGTTGGTACCTTCTGATCTAACATATATTGCGAATGTGCATGTGATTTACTGCTATACCTTCGATTTGATATATAAAATGACCATATTCGGTCAAAAATAAAATTTGACCCCTATTTGACCCCTTGGCCCATGACCATTTTTGACCCAGAGGCCACCGCGTTAACTATCGATCATTCATACAAAGTTTCGTCGAAATCGGCCTGGCGGTTTGTGTGAAGAAGATTTTTTGACAATTTGACCTACTTTTCAACGGCGGACATCTTGGATTTGGTGATGACCTCCATTTTGACAAAAATGAACAGGCTTCACCAACAAACCATTTCATTTAAGTTTGGTCAATATCGGCCAAGCAGTTCACAAGAAGAAGTCCTTTGAAATCTTTAGTAAAAGAACAACCTTTTGACCTGTCGGTGGCCATCTTGGATGACGTAATCATCTGATTTTGGCAAAACATGCTCCAGAGTGATCGTCTCAATGATACCTTGGATTGGAGTTATAATATGACCATATTCGGTCAAAAATATAATTTGACCCCTAGTTGACCCCTCGGGCCACGCCCATTTTTGACCCAGGTGCCACCATATGAACAAATCTGAAACAGCGTTAAATATCAATCACAAGCAGTTCACAAGAAGAATACGTTTGAAATCTTTAGTAAAAGAACAACTTTTTTACCTTTCGGTGGCCATCTTGGATGACAAAATCATCTGATTTAGACAAAAAATGCTCCAGAGTGATTAACTAGTCGATACCTTCGATTTGATATATTATATAACCATATTCGGGCAAAAATATAATTTGACCCCTAGTTGACCCCTCGGGCGATGCCCATATTTGACCCAGGGGCCACCATATGAACAAATCTGAAACAGCGCTAACTATCGATCATTCATACCCAGTATCGTCGAAATCGGCCTGGCAGTTCGTGAGAAGATTTTTTAAGAATTTGACCTACTTCTCAACGGCGGCCATCTTGGATTTGGTGATGACCTCCATTTTAACAAAAATGAACAGGCTTCAACCACAGACCATTACAGTTAAGTTTGGCCAATATCGGCCAAGCAGTTTACAAGAAAAAGACGTTTGAAATCTTTAGTAAAAGAATGACCATTTGAACTATCGGTGGCCATCTTGGATGACGTAATCATATGATTTAGACAAAAAATGTTCCAGAGTGATTGTCTCGTCAATACCTTCGATTTGATATATTACATGACTATATTCGGTTAAAAATAAAATTTGACCCCTATTTGACCCCTCGGGCGACGCCCATTTTTGACCCACGGCCACCATATGAACAAATCTGAAACAGCACTAACTATCGATCATTTCATACCAAGTATCGTCGAAATCGGCCTGGCGGTTCGTGAGAAGAAGATTTTTTAAGAATTTGACCTACTTTTCCATGGCGGCCATCTTGGATTGTCGATGACCTCCATTTTAACAAATCTGAAATGGCATCACCCATATATCATCCCTGTGAAGTTTAACCAATATCGGCTCAGCAGTTCGGGAGAAGAAGATGATTGAAAATGTTCACGGACGGACGGACGACGGACACTTTGCCATAACAATATATAAGATCACACTGTTTAGTTTGGTTATACATGTATACAACCAAGAGCTATACTGGTCACAATTCCTATAAGCCCCATTTCTCCAGTCACAGCCACAAATAAGAAAAGCACTGCACACATTACCAGTCAATTCATACTCCCAAAATCAAACATTGTCCGGTCATTAACCTGATCAGCTGGCAATTGCCAGGTAACGGCTGTTCCATTTACCTCTTTAGTTGTGGCTAGTTGATATTATCGTTATTTACTTGACAAAAATACATTATCTTGCTTCCCTAACAGTTGATAATTGTTTGTGTACGCTGGTACACCAGAATTATGGTAAAACATTACCATTTTAAAACTTGATTAACTATTTTATCTTGTGTGTTCCATTGACCATAAAAGATATATTTTTTATGTTTACACGAAGTGTCTTCGCTTCAGATAAACTGCAGAAAGCACAAAACTTAGCCAAGCTATGGAGGTGAGATGTAACCTAATTTCGTCTGCACCCAATAGCCGACAGTTTCTGAAAACGGGGAGTAGACAAAAATGTGGGGGGGGGGGGGCACCAGCTCCTTCGGGCCGACAATTACGTCTGGACCATTCTGAAATTTTAGATGCCTTGTCAGGGTTCCCACTCTTTTTGGACAATCAAATTCAAGCACTATTTAAGCACTTTTCAAGGACCGTGAGCACCATTTTCAAGGACTATTAAATTATGTGCGGGTAGATAACTTACCGCTACATTCAATGTGTTATCATGCTGCCTGCACTCCTTGTACAAGTATGTCAATGTAACTCTTAACACCGAACTTGAAATGTTGTCAAATGTCAATTAAACAAAAGCAAAGCTAATTGCAGAACAATTTTAACATATTTACAGTTATTGTTTAGACATATTTAGTCTTTTAAGAGCGCAGCCTTGTCCTCCAGTTTTGGATAGGCTCTCAAACAACTTCTTCTTCTCCCTGGACTTCTCTCTGTTTGCACATTAGCTTGAGCCAACAGTTCCAGCTTTCCAAGGGTCTCAGCTTGTGTACACAGTTTATCAGCACTCTGTATAAGAGCAGTTTCATCAGTTTTAGCCTGTTTCCTCTTCTTCTTTATGCACTCAATCTCATCATGGATGGCTTTCTCTTCCTTTTCTGCTCTTCTGATTTCTCATCCTCCCGCTTCTTGTCGAGGTAACTATGGTATCTGTGGCGAGCTGACTGTGCACTCAGCATGAGCTCTTTACTCACAACAAAGTTGTTCAGTCCACCAGTGTAGAACATGTAGTCACAAATAATACGTTGTGCCACTACAGTTTGTTTTCAGCATATTTTTTCACACTCGACTTGCTTATTCACTGAAAAGCCACGTTCCACTTGAGCCTGTCCATGTGATATTATCAGAATTAATTTGATGAATTTGATGAGATGACAAAATCTCTCTTGTTTTCCAGATTGAGATCCATGTAGAACTCATCAAGTCTGTCCTTATACGGGTTGAAGTCGGTGAACTTCTTCACACCAATCGATGGAATGCTCTCGAGCAAATTGTCATACTCTGTCAACAGGATGTCGCCCTCACTGCTGTCAATCCATTTGGTTGAAATTATCTATTTTTCACAACCTTCTTGAAGCGTTCTTTGCTCTCTGGCTTATCAGATGCAATTTCCACGGGACTGAGAGAACTGAGATTTCTCACAAGAGAATAGGTGATGGGGCTCTTCTCCTTCAGTTTCATAATCAACCTAATTAGAAACCCTTTACTCTCCATTCGAAAATCCATTAGTTGTCTGTCACTAACTTTCAGTCCTTTCAGCTTCTCTTCTGTGCATAGCCCGAGGTCAACGCTTTTGTAACCAACATGGTTTCCAGAGTCTTCAATCTTCAAACGGAGCAACTTGTCAGTTGAGGTAGAATGTTTCTCCAAAACATCTGACTTGATGAATTTTCTCATCAGTGTCTTTATGACTGAAGTAAGCTCTGTTCCGAGAAATGGGACCATTGGTTTGTCAGTTTGGAAGTTCACGAGGAATGGATAGAGAATGTTTGCAACAGTGTTGAAGAATTCCATCTTCGCAAGCAGCAAACTGTCCTTGCAGGCCTTGGATATTACCTCGTACGATTTGCAAGTTGGTTTTGGGAACACCTTTGCCTCAACCTTCTTCACATACCCTTGAACAAGTTAGCCAGATCTTAACAGCTCTCTCTTCACGACTGGCACATTTTTCTAGCCATCTGTGTTGTACATACTTCAGTGGCATGACCGAGTTCATAGACGTTCCAGATTCAACAACACATGTTGTGTGAATCTTCCCGACGGGCTGGGGAAAATCCTTGAAGAGATAATATAGAGCACTAAGAATCCCACCGACATCCCACTCTGTTGATGTTGCTCCTGCCTTGAACGCATTGTGCATTGTGTGCAGGCCACATGACCCAATATCTATGAGTGAATGGTTATAATCCTTTTGGATTTGTTCTTGAACAATATCATAAAATGCCCAATTGACGTTCGGTCCATCCATACTGATTTGTAACAGATTATCTGCATGTGGTACTTGGTCAAACACTGCGTCCTGAAAGTGACGTACATGTCTTTCGCTGTACCATGTCCCATAAAAGTCGAACCGAAATAGCGAGCGACTACTTTAGGCTCAGTGTTCTCTTCATCCCAGAACCTTAAATGAATGTCCATTTGTTTTTCCTGCATTTTTTTGTTGAGGGATTCATCAAATAAGACGACAAATGGTCCGCTGACAGAATTCATCAGATTATTTTTGATAAGTGATCTGCTATGGCCAAACACTGTCAAGTAGCGTGTTTTTGTTTCTCCACATGCAAATTTCGAAGCTACCTCACTATCCGGGAACATTCTTTGGAATAAGTTGCTTATTCCTTCATTGCTGTGGTATGATGAGTGGTTTGTAATACAGTGTATCGTCCACAGAATTTCAGCCTCTAAGCCACGATTGCCGGACACAAAATTTCTAACACAGACATCAGCTTCACTGGTTGATGATGTTTTAACATGTGAGGGGTCTGTTTGTGAAACTCCTTTGGGGTCCGTTTGTTTGCCCTGTTTCATAAACATATCTAGCGTACAACCCGAATTTGAAGAAGGTCCCGAAAGTTTTTTGTGCTTTTTACTTTTAACATGAGACTTGATAGCACTTTCACCCATCGCGCCTATGTCAAATTCCTTGCGACACACAGTACAATTACGGTAGCTTTGCTTTTGCTTTCCTTCACCGGTGACAACCACGCATATTTCTTGTCCCATCCGGGATTAAAAACACATTTTCCCGAAGGCATTTTGACTTTTGAGTTTGTTGTTGTTGTATGTCGTGGAAATCCAGACGCTGACTTTTCGCCCTGTGCAAATATTTTTAGTGGCTATTTTTACATGCGCTGCGCACTAACATTTAATTACTAAATTCTACGGTCGCGGACGGTCCGTTTCGTCCCCAAGTCATTTGTCCTTGTTCCGTAATGCTCGGAGTGGAATTGTATGCTAACCCAACCGTCCCGCGATCTATATTAGTACTGTGTATGATAATACACACGATAATTCTATATCTGCAGTAGTATTATGTATTATCCCGGCAGCGCACATCCGACGGATGACACCGCGCGCATTAAACTCACCCGAGTAACCGGTTACATAGACACTGCGTCATTGGGGCGAACCAGTATTGGGGCGAACACGGATAGGGGACGAAATCGTTTTTGGGGCGAAACCCACCGGGACCGTTATTTGACTTCCGGTTCTAATCTAGATGTAAACAATACCAGCTGTTCGCTCCATTTTATACTATTTGTTGACCGTTATTGAGAAAAAAACATTGGAAATGAGTATTTCTTCAGGGATTAGATGGGAACCATCATAGCTCAACAGCATTTAAGCACTTTTCAAGGGTCATGGTCGAAAATCAAGTACTTTTCAAGGATAAAACTGAAATTAAGCACTTTTCATGGGAGGGCTTGAAAATCAAGGACTTTTCATTTCCGTACGAACCCTGCTTGTTAGAGAGTATAGCCATTATTTTCATTCCAAGCATGCAAAGAGTTAACATAATCGATGGTCGATATTTCCGATATCCTGAAGAAAAGAAATTTACACACCACGCGCCTCCCCAATATTTTGAAGAAAAAAAATGGACGAGACTCGGTATTTATTTTATAATGGCCTTATAGTCAATTGCGTACTACTTCGGCTGCTTGAGGACTGTTACAAGAAGCATGATGGGATTTTCATGGCCTTATAGTCAATTGCGTACTACTTCGGCTGCTTGAGGACTGTTACAAGAAGCATGATGGGATTTTCATTTTCATTTTCATTCATCTCCGTCGTGGTCAATTTCGCCTTCATCGCCTCAGAACCAAGTCTGTTCCTGGCTGTCGCGCTATAGTGCTCCTTCAGCTGATTTAGGGCCGTTACGAGTTTTCCGTTCGCGGTGTCAAGGGTCTGACAGACGACCTTCTGCATTTCCTCCTGCTCCTGCCGCAGCTCCTCCTCCACGTGGATCAACCTGCAATTAGACGACAAATCAAATTATTATACGACTAACAACTTGCCTATTTATACATATAAAAGTTCAACAAGGTCTCTTCAGCCAGTATTGCTGGGACTTCTAAAAGTCCAGCAATAATGTACCATTGTTTATACATTTATTTAAACTTAACAGTCCAAACTATAGAAGGTCTTCCACCAGTATTATTGGACTTTCTAAAGTCTAGTAAGAAGTGAAGTTCGTCTTCCACGTGGATCATTTTATATTATTTAATGCTGTTTAACTGCTAGTCAACATGTGGATCAATCTGGAACGATCGATTGATTGAAAGATTGACTAATTGAGATGCAGCTGAAATTAATACTGGTGATAAATATCATTTGTATCCTATTTAAACTCTTAAAATTAAAATTTACTATTGTAGGCCACGCTCACATAAAGCAGTCAACACTAACTGGGAACTAATTAGAAAGCCCGCCAGACTCCAGCAACCAAATAGGTCATTCTTAATAACTGTTAATAACCCTAAATATTAAATAAGGGTTTCCCAAAACAAACTGTATCCAAATATATTGTTATTGTGATTAAACCAGTACTATCATATTAACCCTAAACATTGGCACAATCTATGTTATGGGGAAACCATATATTTTATGTGTTTCCCAAAGTTAATGGCGTCCGAATATTTAGGGTTATTACGGTATACAATTTTCCTCATTCCTCGTTCTGTCCTTAAATCCGGAGCATGAAAACAAGCCATTTCATAGCCCGAGAAAATGCTACAATACAAATCCTGCTTGGAGAATTCATGCCCGACTGTCCTATTTCACAGGTGGAAGACCCGGACCCGAGACACAAAAAAATGCCCATTAAAAAATTCCATTACCCCACCAACTTGGTCTAGTACAGTACTATGGTCTATGTAGACTCGCAGTTCAACACCATGTTCTATATAGAGTGGGTGGGGGGTAATGGAATTGTTTTAATGGGCAGATTTTTTGTGTCACAGGTCAGGGTCTTCCACCTGTGCTGTATTTCTACACCATCGCTGGGAGCGCCAACAGAAAACGGCCTTACTCAATTTGTGGCCAGTGTACACCCTGACCATCATGTGTGCTTGTACAATCAGAGTGACAAAACTCATTTTTCCAAAGCATAAATCAAAAGATGGATAGATAGAATGGTGACCAGCGTAGGCCCTGATCAGACTGTGCTGCGAATGCGCAGGCTGATCTGGGACTATGTTTGTCGCATACGTTATACGGCATTTTTTCTCAACGGTGGGCCATTTATGAAGCTACAAGCTCTATTCGTTTAATCAACGTTGTTGAGGCACAATATTGAACAACAAATATACAACAATGTCCCAGGAGGTCAGGGATGACAACATTTGTTATTTCAGTTGAGCTGCCGGCTGAGAAAAAGAAACGTTATGGACAATAGATGCGATCATAAATTGTGGCTGTGACTAGAGATATGGGGCTTATGGGTTTTGTGACCAGTGTAGATCCAGATCAGCCTGTGCATCCGCACAATCTGATCAGAATCTGCACCGTTCGCCATTCCATCAGTGAAACACCCGTCATGCTTCTAACAAGCGATATTGATCGTTATCAGGCTGCAGGAGTGTGCTATTTGATCAGGATACACACTGGTCACAATTCACATAAGCCCCATTTCAGTCACAGCCACAATTAATCAAATATGCTTACTGAACCACAAACACACCCTTTCAACACCACAGGCTTATATAGTGGTAATGGCAAACAATGTAGATCCAGATGAGCCGGCTCGTGATGAGCCGTCTCATCAGGATCTGCACTTTTGGCAATTAATTTTCATATTTTTGAGAACAAAAGCACAGTCCCCTTTTCATAAATGGACTAGCCTGAAGATAATTTTGTGACAATTGGATTGGTTGCAAAATTAACATATCAAAATCCATTCCAGTTACTTAGGGGTGAAAGGGTTAAGTACATAAATAAATCAAAACTGCTATTTAGACGCATACACAGTGTTTTTAAATTTGTTTCATTTTTTTATTATTTGTTCCCTATTGTATTAAGGAAGAAAATGAATAATACATTTGTAAAAGTAAAATATGCATTGAATTTGAAATCTGGGGATATAATACTCTTTAGATAAAAACAAGAAATGCGTCTGTCGAAACGCGGATGCCACATGCAGCATATATGAGAAACTGTGTGACGGACGGACGGTCCAAACACTATATGCCACCCGTTTTTTCGAAACCCGGTGGCATAAAAACTTATCTGGAGCTCTGACTCTGTACAACTAATTTAACAAGAGTTGTCAGAAGACAACGAAGCTCGCCTGTTGGCAGCCTTCATTCAAACTTGTCACAGTTGTATAAAAAACATGAATATTATATAACTTGACCTTGGGATAAGGGGTGTGCGGTGGACCTTGACATTGAGGTCAGTGGTGGAAGGTGGATCGTGGATTTGATATAGCATGATATAGCATATTAAGATGAATGCATGTATGAAATATCAATGCGCTCCCTGAAAAGAGAAGGAAAACAAAATTTAACCCAGCGTTAAGTTTATGAACACACTAAGTTGGTGATTTTCTATAGCATGATAGCTATTCACATGAGGGAATGGGCATGTATAAATGTGCTAAGTTTGTGACCTTGGCCTTGGGGAAAGGGGTGGGTCATGGATTTGCTGTAGCACAATAGAGTATCATCAAATGAATGCATGTATGAAATATGAAGGTGTTCCCTGTAAAGAAACAGAAGTTATAAAAAGACATTTACTCCAACGTTAAGTTTATGATGTTGATCTTGGGGAAAGGGGTGGGTCATGGATTTGCTGTAGCACAATAGAGGATCATCAGATGAATGCATGTATGAAATATCAAAGCGTTCAAAGTGTAAAGAAACGGATGTTATCACAACATTTACCCCAATGTAAAGTTTATGAACATGCTAAGTTTGTGACCTTGACCTTGGGGTAAGGGTTAGGTGGTGGGTTGTGGATTTGCTACAGCATGATAGAGGGTCATCTGAGGAATGTATGTATGAAATATCAAGGCGTTCCATCAAAGGAAACAGTTGTTATCAGACATTTACCCCAACGTTAAGTTTATGAATGTGTCAAGTTTGTGACCTTGACCTTGGGGTAAGAGGTGGGTGGTGGGTCATCGAATTGCTATAGCACGATAGAGTATCATCAGATGTTACAAGACATTTACCCCAACGTTAAGTTTATGAATGTGCTAAGTTTGTGACCTTGACCTTGGGGTAAGGGCTGGGTGGTGGGTCATGGATTTGCTACAGCATCATACAGGGTCATCTGAGGAATGCATGTATGAAATAACAAGGTGTTCCATGAACGGAAACAGACGTTATAAGAAATTTACCCCAACGTTAAGTTTATGAATGTGCCAAGTTTGTAACCTTGACCTTGGGGTAAGGGCTAGGTGGTGGGTCATGGATTTGCTACAGCATGATAGAGGGTCATCTGAGGAATGCAAGTATTAAATAACAAGGTGTTCCATGAAAGGAAACAGAAGTTATCAGACATTTACCCAATGTTAAGTTTATGAATGTGCCAAGTTTGTGTGACCTTGACCTTGGGGTAAGGGCTAGGTGGTGGGTCATGGATTTGCTACAGCATGATAGAGGGTCATCTGAGGAATGCATGTATTAAATAACAAGGTGTTCCATGAAAGGAAACAGAAGTTATCAGACATTTACCCCAACGTTAAGTTTATGAATGTGCTAAGTTTGTGACCTTGACCTTGGGGTAAGGGCTGGATGGTGGGTCATGGATTTGCTACAGCATGATAGAGGGTCTCAATCTGATGAATGCATGTATGAAATAACAAGGTGTTTATATTTGTGAAAGGACTGGTAGTTATCAGACATTTACCCCAACGTTAAGTTTATGAATGTGACTAAGTTGATGAACTTGACCTTGTTGGGGTAAAGGCTGGGTGGTGGGTCATGGATTTGCTACAGCATGATAGAGGGTCATCTGAGGAATGCATGTATGAAATAACAAGGTGTTCCATGAAAGAAAACAGAAGTTATCAGACATTTACCCAACGTTAAGTTTATGAATGTGCCAAGTTTGTGACCTTGACCTTGGGGTAAGGGCTGGGTGGTGGGTCATGGATTTGCTACAGCATGATAGAGGGTCATCTGAGGAATGCATGTATGAAATAACAAGGTGTTCCATGAAAGGAAACAGAAGTTATAAGACATTTACCCAACGTTAAGTTTATGTTTGTTTGTTTATTGTTGTTTAACAGCCTATCAACAGCTAAGGTCATGTAAGGCCGGGCAAACGGGTTCGATCCCGTTTTAACCTGCTGCATTGGGGGGAAAATTCCAAAATCAGAACTGAATATTTACATCGAGATACAATATATTCAGCCCTGAAATTAGAATAACCTGACCTGGTGGCAGGTCCATACCACACCAAAGTCACTTGGCCCGTGAAAGGAAACAGAAGTTATAAGACATTTACCCAACGTTAAGTTCGTGGACTACGTTGACGCCGACGACGCCCGGGGTATGCCATAAGCTCTTCTGCACTTCGTGCAGGCGAGCTAAAAACTTTGATGCCGATTTCGGATTGTTGTGATCGCAGCAGCCGGGGGCATAAAAAGTTACCACTGGCCCCGTTTCTTTCCTTTTTAACAAATACCTGATGAGCTAAATGCGAGGTGATAGCGGCTTTCGGGGTTAAACTTCACACACCACACATTGGCCTTTTCCTCCAGACTCGATATAGAGTGGTCGGCATAGGTCGACCATAACTTCACTGCAATGGACAAATAGAGTGATCAAATAGCGGAGGAGTAATGATTTAAATAGAAGATCTTACAGGAGTGATGATTTAAATAGAGGATCTTACACGAGTGATGATTTAAATAGGGAATCTTACAGGAGAGACAATTTAAATAGAGGATCGCACAGGAGTGATGATTTGAGGATCTCACAGGAGTGATGATTTAAATAGGGAATCTTACAAGAGTGATGATTTAAATAGAGGATCTCACAGGAGTGATGATTTAAATAGAGGATCTCACAGAGGTGTTTGTTTGTTTGTTTATTGGTGTTTAACGGCCTATCAACAGCTAAGGTCATGTAAGGCCGGGCAAACAGGTTCGATCCCGTTTTAACCTGCTGCATTGGGGGGAAAATCCCAAAATCAGAACGGAATATTTACATCGAGATACAACATATTCAGCCCTGAAATTAGAATAACCTGACCTGGTGCCAGGTCCATACAGCACCAAAGTCACTTGGCCCCTTCCCCTATTTAAAAGTAATACCGGTAGGATTACTCTTATAAGGGGTATAACCAGATTCAACTGTCACATACAAAATGCCAAAGACGTATATGAGGGCCAAACCAGGTCTCCAGTCAGGATTCCGGTAAGGATGAAACCTGATCGTTAAATTACCCATCGCGTGCTCCCACCTACCACCCACCTCACAGAGGAGAGGATTTAGATAGAGGATCTCACAGAGGTGATGATTTAAATAGAGGATCTTACAGGAGCGACAATTTAAATAGAGGATCTTACAGGAGTGATGATTTAAATAGAGGATCTTACAGGAGTAATGATTTTAATACGGGATATCACAGGAGTGATGATTTAAATAGAGAATCTTACACGAGTAATGATTTAAATACGGGATCTCACAGGAGTGATGATTTAAATAGAGGATATCACAGGAGTGACGATTTAAATAGAGGATCTCACAGGAGTGATGATTTAAATAGGATCTCGCAGGAGTGATGATTTAAATAGAGGATCTCACAGGAGTGATGCTTTAAATAGAGGATATCACACGAGTGATGATTTAAATAGGGGATCTCACAGGAGTGAAGATTTAAATAGAGGATCTTGCAGGTGTGATGATTTAAATAGATCTTACACAAGTGATGATTGTAATGCAGGATCTTATATGACCAATGATTTAAATACAAAGTGTTACACGAGTGATGATTTAAATAGAAAATCTTACACAAGCTGTCATTTAAAGAGAGGAGCTTACACGAGTGACCGTTTAGTATGGTATTTGTTAAACAAGTTTACCAAGTTCATTCAAAATGCGGCTATGCCAATCATTATCAGTACATGTAAATGTAGACGTCCTGAGATACAGGGTAGTGCAAGTGCTGGAGGTAGGAGAAACATGGATAAAGTCCGGGGGAGAGAGCAGCATTTTCCTGTATCCAATTTCTCCATCTGCAATTTGTTTGCAGTATCAATCCGACATCTTGAGATGTTTACTGTCTAATTACCAAGGTATACCCAACCCACCATGACAGGATTGATTGATTATTATTCGTGTTTAACGGCCTATCAACAGCTAAGGTCATTTAAGGCCGAGCCAACAGGTTGGACTAACCCATATTTAACCTGTCCATAATGAGGGAAATTACCAGAACTGCATATTTACAGAAAATTATATATTCAGCCCTGAAATTAGAATATCCTGACTTAGTTCCATTCCACACCAGTCACTTAGCTCAAAAAGTAATATGATCCGCACTAATCTTATTACTTTTTACTGGGGTATAACAGGATTTAGCTATCAAGTATCAGAAGGCCAAACCATGTAAGTCGGCATTCCTGTAAGGATGAACCCCGATCGTTAATTAACACGACAGAAAAAAAGCTGACATGTGCATTGGTGCCGTACCTTTGGCATCATCAGACCCCAATGCGATCAATATGGGATCCACTCGAGACTCCAACATCGCCGCTTTTCATGCTCCTACAAACATGTGATGGTCTATTGTTAAATGTTCATTTCTATTGTTTAAGTGGAAGTGAATGGGTTTACGTCCAAACAATGATGGCATTTTGTTAACCCTTTCAACACCACACACCTGTATAGGGGTATTGGCAAACAGTGTAGATCCAGATTTTTGTGACGATTGGATTGGTTGCAAAATTAACATATCAAAATTCCATTCCAGTTACTTAGGGGTTAAGGGTTAATTAGTTTATGTCAAATACCGCAATATTGTTAATCATTTCACTTCATGGCGAGCTAAAAACTAATTCATCTAATGTTAAACTTTGAGTGACTACATACAGGATCTTAAACGAACGAGAGAGGTGGACATTTTCCTACCCTAAAATGCCAATGTCCCTTATAATATAACGACCCTACTATCGTTTTAAATAGAAACGTGCCCATTTTTTTGGCAATGTTTTCAAACAATTCAATATTATTCAGATAATATGGTATCAATAAATATAAGACAAACCTCAAAGACTTTGGACTTCTGACCCGTATAGGCGTCCCACAGGGTGATGGTGCCTTCGTAGTCCGCACTGGCCAACATGTTCTTGTGGTACGCGGACCATGTCACACAACTGGGGTGGTAAATAACAACATTGGTTGATATAATTGATAGCACACAGTAGACATATTCCTTAGAACATAACATATTAAGCCATCCCAAATGCCAATCAAACTGCAGGGGTCGACACTCGCAGTGTCCCGGGATCCCGAGGATCCCTGTTTTGTAGGAGGAATCCCTGAATGTGCCAGAAAATCCCACTCATCATAATGTAACAATAGGGATGTCCATGCTGCAGAATCCCTGGCCCAAAAGTTAGTGTCAAACCCTGAGTGAGTGAGTGAATAGGGTTTAACGTCCGCTTTTCTGACATAGAGGTACAAGCCTCAGGGAGTCTACACGCAGACGGGTCAACGGGGTCGAGTCCCGTATCCACCTGTCCAAGGGGGGTAAATCCCAACTTCAGAACTCAATATTTACAATCAAAATATATATTCAGTCCTGAAATTAGAACAACCTGATCTGGTGCCAGGCCCTCGCCACACCAGCATCATTTATCCCATCCCCTAAAAGTAATAGGATTAGCGCTAATCTTACTTTTATATATGGGGCATAGCCCGACTCAACTCTCACATACAAGAAAGCCAAAAATGCACATGAGGGCCAAATCCGGTATAGTGGGTTCCGGAAAGTATGAACCCAATCGTTAAGCCAGTTTAGTCGCCTTTTACGACAAGCAATGGCTACTGCAGCACTATTCTCAGGATCAGTTGATCCCGCCCCGGTGCCTGCACGGAGCATTGTGTCAAACCCTGAACTGTATGAAGAGGGTGAACATGGGCCAAAAATGTTATAAGCACATGCTCTAGATTTTGTTCTAAAGGTATCTATCTACCAGGTGCTGTCAATTGTGGCTGTGACAATTTTTCCTCAGCATAAGAGTTAACTGTCAGTAACCTTATTACAGCAGCCAGTTTTATGTTTTGCGATGTGTGGCCAATGTAGATAAGTTTCACTGTACCTGATTTTTGAGTTGCAGACCATCTCCCCGATTGGATAGTGATATCGACGGCAACCTTTATGATCATTCCGTACTGGAACACCTGCAGTAAAGTAATTTATTAGGTAACTAACTGTGCATAGACTGAATACACGCCGACTGATAACAAATTGCTGAACAATCGAATTGCTATCACTATAAATCACTATAAATCACTAAACTAATCCCTGCACTGGCAGCCTTAATAATTATAATAATAACTAGAAATGTGGCCTGTCGGCACACGAATATCCCCACTGGCAGCCAAAGAAAACGAGGCATTTTTGATTATAACCCATTTAGCCGAGCGTTAAGGTTTCAAACGCATCAAGTCTGTGACCTTGACCCTGGGCATAGTGTGATAATCCATGCATCGGTGTAGAAGATATAGAGCGGAAGGGAATTTCAATAGGTTTGACCTTTGACCTTCAACTATGACCTTGACCTTGGACGAAGGTGCGTGGTTATTGATCGCGACACACCTTCTCATCCTGAGAAACATTTGTGCCAAGGCATTTGATAATCCATGCATCGATGTAGAAGATATAGAGCAGAAGGGAATTTCAATAGGTTTGACCTTTGACCTTCAACTGTGACCTTGGACGTAGGTGCGTGGTTATTGATTGCGACACACCTTCTCATCATGAGAAACATTTGTGCCAAGCCATTTGATAATCCATGCATCGGTGTAGAAGATATAGAGCGGAAGGGAATTTCAATAGGTTTGACCTTTGACCTTCAACTGTGACCTTGGACGTAGGTGCGTGGTTATTGATCGCAACACACCTTCTCATCATGAGAAACAGATGTGCCAAGCCATTTGATAATCCATGCATCGGTGTAGAAGATATAGAGCGGAAGGGAATTTCAATAGGTTTGACCTTTCACCTTCAACAGTGACCTTGGACGTAGGTGCGTGGTTATTGATTGCGACACACCTTCTCATCATGACCAGGGCTGTACAAATCGGCACGCCCGACGCCCGGGACAAGTCGGCTTTGGTCTCGGGCAAGTGGCTCTATAGGGCTGTACAAATCGGCACGCCCGACGCCGGGGCAAGTCGGTTTTGGTCTCGGGCAAGTGGCTCTATACTGAAAGTTAGTCCCGGGCAAGTCACTATTTTCAGTTGAAATGTCCCGCCACAAGCCTGTTTTCGTCACTAGACTAATCCTGTGTGTCGGCTTCCCTGTGGCGATACACACTTACACAGAAGCTGCTATACTGTGTATATAGCAAGAAAAGTGATATACTAGCTGTGACCCTGATTAGATTAATTTATTCGAATTTGAAAGCAGAATCCCCACGACAATTCCGTATGAACTCTGAATTTTGTGTCAACTTTTCAACACCATTACGGAAAATATTTTCGAAATCAATATGGCGAAATATGGCGACAGATCTGCGTATAATCCATTTTTTTTTTAATCCATTCCTTTCGGAATACACATTTACGGGTATGAAATTATTAAAAACAATATTTTTATTTTTGTTATTTCTCAATGAAAGTATACTATGTGACCACTCATTTGAACCGTCTTGACGAGACGGATTAAATGGTGGTCGCGGCATATACTTCTGAGTGCATAGAAGGAAAATATTTGTCCGCAAACATAAGCGTATCCTCAGCATGAAATGTGTTACTGCATGATTGCCCCGTGATGCGATGATGAAAGTCGCACGTTCGCAACGTCTGTGGCACATCAAAAGGCGTGTTGACCAATCAGTAACATTTCAAAACATAGCCTAAAGGTCACACAGTTTACAGCCTCGTGCTGAATGATGTCATACAATAAACACCTGTACACACAGCTGGGTGTATCGATTTTTGCGCAAAGCATCACACAAATCTCGTCTGTGCAATATGTGTCGGGTGTAATCGCATCTGGATTTGTAATTCATATATCCCCTGGCACAGATATTGCACGGTTCGGATAAGCAACACGGAAGGTCGTATGTCGCCGGACTTTCGTGCAATAGGGGGGTCGCACTGTATGCATATTAACATGATTACCTGATTAAAGGTATTACATTTGCTAACATACTAATAATAATTATTTCATGTACTTTGAATGTTGTTGTTTCAATGAAATCACGAATCAACTAATTACACGATGACTACGACGTCGACGATTTTTTTTGTTGATTTTTTGTCTTTGTTTTCCTTTTTCTTCTCTATTTTTTTAATATTTTTTTGGGATCCACGAGAGACCCACGTTTTAATGGAGATCGCGCTATACGCGATCGCGTTATAATGGAGCTGCATTGTAATTAGCGAATTAACAGCTGTTGCCAACAAAAAAAACCTGAAATTTCAAAAAGTTTATTATTTACCGTTCCGCGAACATACTGATAGACATTAAATATTATAAATATAGACGTGATTTCATTTTCGAGACGGACTCCCCGGCATATGTATACGTACATTATAATTTCCAGGACAAGTCGGGGCAAGTCACTATTGTCAAGTCACTTGTCCGGGACAAGTGGCTAAAAAATCAATTTGTACAGCCCTGATGACAAACATTTGTGCCAAGCCATTTGATAATCCATGCATCGGTGCAGAAGATATAGAGCGGAAGGGAATTTCCAACAGACCGACAAGCTGACTCCTATATGCCCCCAACAAACTTTGTTTGTGGGGGTATAAAATCTTTGTTATCGCATTTGCCTTACAAACAAGGTGAACACCAAGTACTCGGTGACCTTGACATTGGGCGGTCAGACGTGGCTCATATGCAAATCAAAGCACCATCTGTAGACACACTTTGTGGCCAAATATTTTCCCAAGAGCTCTGCGGAGCATGTCCCGCCTGGCGCAGTTTGATAGTACATAAGGAGCTTGTAATAACCTTGGGGTTAGTCAACCGTTAGTGAGCACCATGGGCTTTCTGTAGAATGATGTGAGATGTTAAAAACACACCTATGAAATATTAAAGCATTCCATTGAGGGAAAGAGAAAATATAATGAAGTGTAAAGTTTTTTAAACAAAAAGCATTTTCTAAGTCCTTGACCTTAGGGTTAGCGGGCACCATACGCTTTCTGTAGAATGATGTTACAAATGCACCTATGAAATATTAAAGCATTCCATCAATGTAAACAGAGGTTATTGCAGATTAACCCCAATGTTATTTTTTGTGATGGACAGACGGACGAACAGACAACTTTTGCATCCCTATATCCCCTTTTCGCTACGCGAGGGGATAATAAACAGAAACCAAAACACTTATTTTCCAACAAACACAGCTAAACACAAACAAGAATGTATCTCCTGGCACCGATGCTAAATTTCTATACTAGACATTTTTCCTAGTGTATTTAAAATCCTGAACACAGAAGTAGATGGCACGCTAGTCAATGAAAACATGACTCAGACCTCACAGAACTATCAAGACAGTCATGAAGTCACGACTAATGGCACCACCGCCGAGGCTTTGACAGTATACAGAAAAACTTTAACCCGGACACAAATGCATACGCCAATGTAGATGTAGTCGTGACTTCATGACTGTCTTGATCTGTGAGGTCAGAGTCATGTTTTCATTGACTAACACCTATGTGCCGACTATATTGCGCTGTCCGCAAGCGGGCGTGACAAAAAAAAAAAGAGGATTTTCCCGCTAAAAGTTAACGTTGATAATTACATATTTTCTGTAAAACAAGGGTGTAAAATTAACACTCGACAACTCACCAACGGCAAATTGAAACTGAATGCGTAATGGTGTCATACTGGGACGGACCTGTTGCCGTGTTGGTGCATAATGCGTGTATCGACGGAATCAGCAATCCACAAGGTGCAAACAGGTGGGTCGCAGTAATGACACCATAGCCACTGAATGGATGCTGTATACTGATTTAGATTATTACCGTAGATAATCATTATCTTTATCTGGTGCGACCAGACATGACCGTGATCGTCACTCGCTGTTCAAGAAATTTTGATTTTTTTCTTCAAAATGTCTGCAATTCCTGGACAGAAACGTGGGACCAGCCGATCACATGGTCAAACAGCTGGAAACCAAACGAATGCCTCAGTTGTGTAGAGTTATGGTTTATTAGAATGCATCACATGCATGTTTGTCCAAAATTAAGTGACGGGTATAATAAAAGAAGAAATGAAAAATGTCTTCCAAAATCTTGAACGACGCCATGATGGCATGAAGTGCAAGTTCTTGTCGCTTAGAGCAAGGACAAACGGACAGGTTTATATCGCGGCCCGGCCGCGCGGCCCGACAGCAGCTGGCTGCCGTACTTGGTTATGGAAGTGTGTCCGTTCTTAAATCTGGTCCCAGCTGGTGGTCGTGTCTGCAGGCATAGTGTGTGTAACTGATATCACCAGGCGGTCCAGCCGGAGCGAATAGCTCATTAACCGTGTTACCTATAGCGCGTTGTTGGTCAAAAATATATAGTAACATACATTACGCTTACTAAGTATGTGCAAATTATTTTCTGCACTGAACAAACTTAGTGTACGCTGGAATTAAGGGTAACATTATCAATATATGTCCGGGAGCATGTCAGAGTGGTTATGTTCGAGTTTGTGACATGACAATATCACAGTAGGACACAAAGAAAGTACACACACAATAGCTTAAATATATATTACAGACATACGACTAATACCATGCGCAGCACAATATTTACCGAATTACTGACAAGTTACGATGTGCTTAAATAACCGTATCCTAATATAACTACATGTAGCTATGCACATTGTATTGTAGTACTGTTAGTTTGATTAGTGTAGCGTTAAGGGGGATTGTCCGCCTGCGTCGCTCATATCTAATTGCAGAGACTCAGTAGGACCACCCTTTCGAATCGCGGCCGTCTTACACATGTATGAGAATATTCAGTTAGTTTGCACTGTCTATCCTGAATCAATAACTAAAGATATGGTATGATATACCCATCTCGTGGTTAGATCAGCGTCTTCAGTAACCGGGTCAGAGACTGAAATTCTCGATAGAAACACCAACAAACACAAGTATGATATACTTAAATGAGACACACCATCAGCGTAATTTCATGAAATACGTATATACATACGTTCGCAAAAGTTACAATTTATATTTGTAGCACGAGTTTTTTGTGTCATTAGCTGACTCGAACGATGCTTAATCATGGCATATACTTATTAAAAATATACAAACTCTGTTCTTATCAGCCAACAAATCATGTGAACACAACTATATGAACTCTTTTCCCGATCGATAATAATGACGACTTTTAATTAATATACGTAGCTTAGCCTTATATCTGAGTCTGTGCATTAGTGCGTTATATTTAATGCCTGTACTCATTCACACATTGCTTTGTCACTGACGGTTTACCAATGTGCATTAGTTCTTTGTATTCAATGCATGTACACAGTCATACATTGCAAATGTAAATTTATGAGAGTTTACCAATATTGACAAAATGCTGAACTGTGTAGAAAAGATAATACAGTGAATGCTATTTTAATACAATTTACATTAGTCTCGTCCAAATAAAAATACATTTGTTATATAGAAACTACCATCTGAATTTCTATCTATCTGACTTCCTATACTGTCAAACCCATGGTGGGAACTTAGACATGCTTATATTCTTTTATTATATATACATGTACATACAATGTCAAATACAATCGGTGTTACCGGTAATTAGCCGGTACCAATTTACATTAATCACATGTCTATTGTCCGTTGTATACCTCTACACAGGCCATATGACCCCAGATCCACATAGCGCGGATGTATCAATTACCAGAGTACACGGTCAGTCACATGTACGTTACACACCACGCTTAACGACTTTCAACCTAGGGCCGCCATATTCAGCGCTCGCGGCCGGGCCGCGATATGAACCTGTCCAGGACAAACTTTATACAATAAAATATGGTAAGAAGTAAAGAAACTAATGATATTAATAGATGCATCAATAAATTAGCTTTATAAACACATCATGTCATATTTTTCATATTCCAAGTATACAGTAAAATAGTTGTTATATTTATTTTCAATATCAAGGATGTAAGCGGCTGTGTGCAGACTTGATTAGATGTTCCCTGATTGATGGGTTGGATGGGATGTGAGATGGGGGTTGAGACTTGTAGGAAACAGGCAACCAATTGATTTCCCATAGACCCACATTCACACAAACATGAAAATCGAAAACTACCTGCGCCAAAATCAATTGTGTTACTTCCATTCCTGGAGTCAGTGACCTAAGCCGGTTCTAGATCCATGCCAAACACGAGGTCATGCGGGGTTTTTTCCACGAGTTATTTCCCCTTTTTTGATGGAACCGCGGCCTGCGTCTACTTTCACTTTCAAAATCTCTATCTGACCCCCACATCAAGTCGCACACAGAAAATTTAACCTGCAATTGTACAGCATGCAAATAATATAATAAATTGTTTGGCACAGACATACCTTTCCTGCAGCATCTATTTTATTTATCATAATAATAACAATCAATGCCGTTGTCCTGATAATTTACTCCTTGCTGCTAAGCTGTACCAGGACTGGTTTACGGTCACATTATCCAATAGTCGACTGGTTCCTGTATACCGCCTGGAAACACTGTAAAAACTATTCAATCTCTACCACAAAGAACTGCTACATATGCCTCTGATTGAATCAATGCCAGCTAGTTGTTCAAGCTGAAATACATAAAAGACAACTAAGTCTCATACATGCCATCGGCACTTTAACATCCTAACAAAACGTGAGACGCTGATATAAAACGACACCAGCAGTTTCTACACGACATCATCCCAGTACTCACTACATCCAATGGCGAAACTATATATCCACACCTACAAAACATAAATGGAAGCGCACATATAAATCGGCAGTGGAAACGTACTGGGCAGACGAACTAACAGAAGATATAAAACAACGCTCAAACCATTGAACATTAAAATTACTGCCAACAATTTGCACCGGCCCGGGGCCCGAATCCGGGACATGTGGTTTACATTACCATCGCTCTAACCGACTGAGCTAACCGGACACGAATACACATCTTCTCCACATAGTGAGTTACGTAACGTGACATACTTCTCCGGCATATTGATATTCGTCCCCGAATTCTATATTTAATTCATCTCTGAATTCCATATTTTTTTGGTACATTTTGGGTAGAATTTATCAGTCACGGGTCCCTCGTTGGGCTCAAAATGTCACAGAGCGAGATATGTGTGCACCGGCCTGGTGCTCGAATCCGGGACCTTTGGTTTACCTACCATCGATCTAATCGACTGAGCTAACTGAGCATTAATACACACTTTCTCCTAATAGTGAGTTAAGTACCGTGACACTTAGAATAGGTCAAACACACACAGGCTGGGATACAGTTGACTCCAATACAACTGGTGTTAAGAGAGGCACCACTAAAGCCAGAATCATGATAGGAACCTACACCCTCCAAGCAAACAAGGCAACGTTAAACAAATATGAGGTAGACAGCAATTGCCCATTATGTAGATTAATTAGAACCAGAGGACAGAGTCCGCATGATCACCAGGTGTCCAGCTCTAATCATTGCAAGGAAATATATCTACAAGAGATACGAAACCTCATCATCAGCATACTCGTGCATAAAGACTGGACATCACTATCATCGAGGGCATTGTTGTCAGCTCTAATCATCAGTCCTTTCAAGAAGACTCTGCTATCGATTACATGCCAGAAGACTCACAATGTTTAGTCGGTGTCAGAAAGAGAAAAAATATGCATTTGCTGAAATTTGCTATAGTCTTGACTTCTGTCTTTATTTTCATTCTGAGACACAGTAAAACAAATTGGTATCATTGTTTTCCATCACTATCTTGGCCGCCATCTTGAATTCAAAATGGCTACCATTATTGTCAATAATACTGCATAGGTGTGTATTTCTGCTCAATACTTTTGTTATTATTATGTTTATATTTGTCAATCATACATTTTTTAATAGTCTATGGAAACAGATATCGGAAAATATGTTTTTCTATGTTGTCCAATTCAAATAGGGCAGCCATTTTGGATTTCAAAATGGCCACCCAATCCAAAATATATTTTACAATAACATTGTTCACTATTGTGACATAGAATTATTTTCAACACCATTCCACTTGATACTATTTACAAATAGTGTGTTATAAAAGCCAGCAATGAGTAGTGCTTAAAACATGACCTTATAGTACATCAAAATGGCCGCCAAGTTAAGTACGGGATTTTATATCAAAGCTACCTGCACGCTTTTTTGGCGATAATTAATGTGGCTAAGACGATTTACATTTATAATGTGTATTAAGACGACCTAGCTATAGCATTATCACGGTATATGGATGGCAGAAATATGCCACCATAACTGTCTAAATATATATATGTTTACACTTCAAGAACAAATTTGTGTCGGCGAGGACAACGATATACAAGTTAGGTTGTGGACACGGCCATTCTAATTTTATTTGGTGACCATGTTCCAATGTTCCATTAGTGTAAGCGCAACCCAATTATAATAATATTTCAACGCCACCTGGTAAATAATCCCATAGCCATAATTCGTATAAATTTGTACATAATTATGTTAATTCCAAACCATAATAGCATAAAAGGGAACTGGGACGAAGAATGTATGTTTGGTTCCTGAAAATAACAAAATACAAAATATCCGTCTAGTCGGTGTATGATTTTTGGAAAATAAATATAAAACTAAATGGAAGTCGATGCCATGGCGCGTCATCACAATTTATCCCGTCAACTCAGTGCGTATGTGCCGCGAAACACAGTTAGTCTATCACTTGAGGCAGCAAAAAAGTGGTTTCGTAGGGCCCGAGGGGTGGCTTATGTTTTATTATTGTTTCCTATGGAAAAATACCTCCTAAAACCGATAGGCGATGTTTCCAGCTCGAAAAAGTGTCCAAAATGAGTCTAATTTGCATATATTCAAAATGGCTGCCAATTGTCACATGGAGTTAAATAATCGTTTGTGGATATTGTATTTGATCATTCTAACAGCTCGTAAGCGTTTTTTTGAAACCCATTGAAGTTGTCTGGAATGTGAAAATATTATTGGTCAAATTACTCATTTGCATAAATCCAAGATGGCGGCCAAATACAAATTTTAACCAAAATGTACTAGGTTTGATTCATTCTGATGATTATTAAATACTATATTTTATGCAATGTTGTTATACAATATGTTCAACATGTAAAAGCATATATACTGCGATGTAACACCTACTCATAGCTGTATATCGGATAGAATATTACCCCACAGGTAAGTACATATTTTACTTCTTGAATTCAGAAGTTGTTCATTTTAGGTACGGTATGCTCTTATTATTAGAACTGGTGTCTGCAAAATATTGTTCTCAACATAATTATACCAGTTGGTTGTTTATACATGTTGAATGATGAAACCGAATTTAATGTAACGATATTCACGTTTTGCGTGTTGCTTATAGGACACCATACTTGTTAATTCCTGCAAATAATGTAAACAAAGAGCAGAACCACATCGTTTTGACGTAATGAAACTATAAACGTACAACGATTAGTTGATTATTGTAAGTGGTTTCACTATATTATGATAATACCACGTTATTATTAACCCAGTAGCGGATAAGTATGCTTCCGCAGTATATTTATTTACAGTTGCAGACGCCGTATCACTAGTGTCATGGGTTTTCACAGAAATCCGTCTTGCCCACACTAGTGGAGAAAGATACCGTTCCATTGACTGCAGTTCCGGATCGGTCTGCATGGGTTTTCGATGCCATGGCCGTTATCAGAGCACAGACACACATTCCAGATACATTCCAGATCAGTTGGCAGCTGTGGTTTTAAATAGTCTGTTGGGAACCGCTGTAACAGCACCTCGGATAGATTTCGTTGGTGATCAATACCCAATAATTTCCATAAATAATGCAGAGAGAACGCATCGTGCAAATGAAGGGCAGATAAGTGTTCAAATTGCATCTGGAGCGCAACACCTTCCACGACAATGGAAGAAGTATCTCGCAGCTGGGAATAATAAAACTGACCTGATGAAGTTTTTGCTGAAGGCATGGTCATCACCACGATATGTGTCCAAACTTCACAATCGACTTTTGTATGTCAGCCATGGTGAATCGTGCCACAAACTGGAAGTTTACAGTGATACAATTACCTGCACTGATGTTCCAGAGCTAGGGAGCACACAAGAGGAGGCAGATACAAAAATGTTCCTCCATGCAAAACATGCTGCAGATCAGGGACACGAAAACTGTCGTCATCAAGTCGTCTGATACTGATGTAGAAGTACTAGCGTGCTATTTCCAGTCACAACTATCAAGCAAGTTGATAATATGTTCTGGGACGAAACAGCGAGAACGTCTCATTAGTATATCAGACGTCACTAGTACACTAGGCATGTCAGTATGTAACGCATTGCCAGGAATGCATGCACTGACTGGTTGCGACTCAGTGAGTGCTTTCTCCGGTAAGGGTAAATTGAAAGCGTTCAATATGATACGGAGCGACGATGGTAGTGTTGAAAGCAATACAAAGCTGGGTGATAGCATAGTTCCCCACCCGACAGTATTCAAGGGCTTAGAAAGATTTGTGTGTTTGCTATATCAGAACAAATCACAAGTGATAAATACGGATGACCTTAGATATGACATGTTTTGTAAGATGAAAACTCCACTGTCATATCTTTTGCCGCCAACATCTGATTGTCTCTCAAAGCATATTTTGCGAGCAAACTACCAGACGCTGATTTGGAAATCAGCACTGATTGCTAAGCCGAGCATTCCAACACCTGTGGGTAACGGCTGGAAAATGACGGATGGAGAGCTGACGATAGACTGGTGTGACAATGTTCCAGGACCCCAAGCTGTCATGGACTTAATGATATGTGGTTGTGAGGGAACATGTTCGACGCGGCAATGTTCTTGCGTTGCTAATAAATTGCAATGCACACGTGGTTGTAAATGCAGCCAGGTTGTACCAATCAGTGCACAGAACAGACACTACATTGTGATTCAGATGAGGACAGTGATTGAAACTAACACAAGACTACATGATCTGAATTTTTTTTTAAATATTTTAATATGCAAATGTTGTAGAGCATGTGAATTGCCGTCAGTGTTAGTTATTTCGTGGAATACGTACTAGTTGACAAACTAGTATGTACATTACAATAATCAATTCAGAAATCAATAAACATGTTCATGTTCTTATAATATGCTCAGTTTTAAATTCCACAGTACTTTGGAGTTTGTCCGACTACTGGTCATGGCCGATATTTAGTATGTCGATCAATTTAACCACATCACATGCGCGTTTAGAACATAAGATATACATATAAATATATATCCGTATATAGTTGTACATGTAGCAATCACATGATATAGGATCTTCAGTACGGCAAATACAACTCAAAACTTTGCATTAATATTGTTGTTTAGTTGTGCAAACGTGCCCAAATTATTTATAATTATGATGTCTCAGTTTGATAGCATGCAACGTCGACATGTCCATTATATCTGCCAAGAGCCATACATAATTGATTCAATAGTAATGTACTATGAATCATTTTAATGCGACACAAAGGTTTTTCTGGGTATATTATTTGACTTGAAGCATAAAACAAAGCCAGAAATCGTTGAGGGCTGAAATAAAATAATTTTGGCGGCCATTTTGAATTATCTAGTACTGGCAGATTTAGCTAAATAATAATGATGTACACTAGAACTACCGTGCTATGCCAGAAAATACACATAGCAACCATTTAGAACACGCCACGTGGTCTATCAGACCGACAATATAGAATATTACAGAAAGTGGCGGCCATCTTGAATTTATGCAAATTAAACTGATTTTGGACACTTTTTCGAGCTGGAAACATCGCTTATCGGTTTTAGGAGGTATTTTTCCATAGGAAACAATAATAAAACATAAGCCACCCCTCGGGCCCTACCAACTCAATTTTTAGAGCCCTTTTGAGATTTAAGTGATGGACTAAGTGCCGTGAAACATTTTTGATATCCAGTCAATACTATTTTTGCATTTTAAAGCCATTTTTAGGTGTTGACGGGATAAATAGAATAGTAGGTTAGTGCCGTGAATGGGAAAACTATCTGGCGCGGCACGAAAACGGGATGTGCTCGGCAGAGCCTCGCCCATCCCGTTTCCTGAGCCTTGCCAGATATGTTTTCCCATTCACGGCACTAACCTACTATTCTCTATATATCCACTGTTTCTATGCATGTTTTAAATCCTAAACGGGGATAATCCATGACCCGGGGATCGAATAAAAAATCGATATTCACTTTACGCATATATATGCACAAGTACACATGTATAAGGAAATCAGTAGCTGGGCCCGAAAACATGCATAACCCAATATCGATCATTCCCGGCCTGATATGTTTTGCCCTGATCAACAGTCAAATATCATCATCATATAGGATGACACTGTTACGGCTGAGTCTGCATATATCACATGCACTCACACTCAGCCTTTTTCACGGTATTACATACCGGCTTCGTGCGATAGGAGAATGAATTAGCTATGTTACATTAACCGCCTCATTGCCTCCTTCATTTAATGCACATATTTCGACTGTATGGTAGATATTAGTAAATTCGGAAACAAACGGGCCAACGATCATTGGCCTGCTATTTTTGGGCTCAAATGCCCGGGTTTGGAGGTCCTCGAGCCAATTCCCACCCTTAAATATAAGATAATATATGAACTGCCATGTCTAATGGGCGTCTGAGAAGCCATGCTCTTACATTCAATGTGGACCCGACATCCAGAGTGGTCTATCGGGTCAGTGGAAACTTTCAGGATCCTCGATAATCGTTGCAGTATTTATATGTGACCAGTCCTGAAGGCAGGTAGCACACGGCATGTATGTTTGATTTGCTGTTTACTCTGGCAGATTGTCATTATTTATATCGTATAGTATTATACCTCATTGCAATTTCTAGGCGTTGCATTAATCAATTTCATTTCACGTGTTAACAATGTTAGCCGTGTCGCCCGTTTAACAACCCAGCGGGCAATTCGCAACTCAGTGGGCAATATTAGAGGGGAATATTACACTATTACCATCACGTCCCGAAACTACATGAAGCATACTTACGGAAACAACCGAAGTGAAATGAAATGACGATGGGCTGGTACGCCGTACATTTTCTGGCAAAATAAACATTCATTCACCATTACGCCACGTATTGATTGGCATTATTATACATTTATACAGACGTAAATATCCACACTGATATCAGGGGCGATAGCCGTGTTTCCTTAAAATGTTAACGGATATTACTATTTATTCTGTGTACATATCTGTTGATGTGCAATGATCATACTTAACAATCTGTCGAAAATATTATTTTTTCAGGTGTCTCATTTAACTAGCATAAATAATTAAAAAATACCATACCACCGCAAGTCACTATATATCATTAAAATAAATATTACTAAATGATCATATATCTGTATCGCGGGCACTCATAGTTTTTAGAACTGATGGAAGAGTGACACACTTATACACTTATTTAATTCCTATAAAGAAACTTGTATGCTTACTGAGTGGGCATGTAGCCTGAGCAACCATAACAAACCGTCGGTGTACGGTTGTTATTCTATGTGCTAATATTGGTGTTCGCTTTGGACAGGTTTCACTGCAAATTGCACATTAAATATAGGCACTTGCCCCACACGGATATTTAACGTTGACTACAGAAACTGGGGCCTATGACATATGCGACCACTGTAGTCCCAAATCAGCTGCACATCCCCACAAAGTTTCATCAAGATATGCAGTGTTCACAATTCAACCACGATTGTTCTATGTGCAAACAGTATAGGTGGCTACACTACCACCTGAGCTAATCTTTCCAATAGTGTCGATTTCTTTATTTAAAGATACTGCGCTTGAAATCCAGCAGCTTGATTGTCTGAGCCTGAGCTGTAGCACAGCTCAGGCTCAGACAATTAAGTTGCTTGATTGCTAGTTTTAAATGGATGCTATGACGCGTTGATACTCTGGGCAGGATTAACGTAGGTGGCAGTGTATCAAGGTACAGGAAAGAGACTGGCCTCGGATGCCATAAGCCCCTTTTCTCCCGTGACAGTCAGAATGGTATCTATATATAGGATCTGCCAGGATATTGCCGATACCATTCACGTGTCGTATCGCAGATTTCAGGATAACCATGTTGGTAGATTTAAAGACCGATATCATGATCCGATATTGTTAAATGTACATGCCCACTCAGTAGGCACAGACTGTTCATTATAGGAATTAAATAAGTGTATGATTGTGTCACTATTCCACTAGTTCTAAATATTACGAGTGCCCGCTATACAGGTATACTCATTTAGTAATATTTATTTTACTGATAGTGACGCGCGTTGGTATTAGGCTACTTTCATATGCAAATGAGGCATGATCTTTTTTATTATTTATACTAAGTAAATGCATCACCTGAAAATATAATATGTTCAACACATATTATAAAGTATGATAATTGCACATCAAAACAATAAATACAGAGTATAAATAGTAATGACCGCTAGCATTTAAGGAAACACGGTTATCGCCCCTGATATCAGTGTGGAAAGTTACGTCTGATATAAAATGTATAATAATGCCAATCAATACGTGGGGTAATTGTGAATGAATTTTTAGTTTGCCTGAACATATCTCAGCTGATGTCTAGAACATGTTGTGCCTACTGAGTGGGCATGTACCTTTAAAGTTGGGGTCCCACATCCAAGTTTGTAATATATGCAGTTTTTCTTTTGTCCGTTCTTTAGATAATATTTGTTTAAGGCTTAACAATATTCAAATACCATTACCGGGCGTGTTAATTGTTATATGTTATTTTTTATCAAACGTGAATTAGCACTCTTGGTCACAATTCGCTATACTAGTTATACTAGTTATACTAGTTATACTAGTTACTTATTGGAAGCAAAGGCAACAGTATGAGACATACATATTATCTTAAATTCACCTAAAACAGTATGTATTAGCAAATTTCTTGGATTACTCTCCGCGATAACTCTTTAAACGCAAATTTTGATAGATACCATTCCGTCGTAACTGTTATGTCTATCAGCGACTGCTCGAAAACGATAGGAATTCCTACGACTATCCTAGCATTGCCTGATAAACTTGATATCAAACGACAGTAGCCTGGTATTCCCTATGCAATAAACCAGATTGAGATTGAGTATGTTTTTCCATTTTCTCACTACATTGCTGCAGCTCTGGCTCATCAATCAACGTGTGTTATTACGAGTTGACGTTGCCACTAGGTGTTCTGTTCAGAAACGTTGATAATCTGGGCAAGATTAACCAATTTCATGCTGAGGAGACGCCATTATGTTTGCGGAAAATCCTAAATGTTTTCCTTCTATGCGCTCAGAAGTATATGTCGCGACCACCATTTGAACCGTCTCGTCGAGACGGTTCAAATGAGTGGTCACAACATATACTTTCATTTAGAAATAACAAAAATAAAAATAAAATGTTTAATAAATTTTATACGCGTGAAGGTGTATTCCGCACGTAATGGGTTAACTCGGGTGGTTGGGTATACAGCCTTTAAAGGTACATGCCCACTCTGTAGGCACAAACTGTTCTTTATATCAGAGACATCATCTGAGACATTTTCTGGTAAAATAAACATTTATTCACCATTACCCCACGTATTGATTGGCATTATTATATATTTTATGTCAGACGTAAATTTCCACACTGATATCAGGGGCGATAACGCCTGATACCACCGCGCGTCTTTATCAGTAAAATAAATATTACTAAATGAGTATATCTGTATATCGGGCACTCGTAATTTTTAGTAGAACTGGTGGAATAGTAACACAATTATACACTTATTTAATTCATATAAAGAACAGTTTGTGCCTACTGAGTGGTGATGTACCTTTAAACGACAATGTAGAGTCGCTCTTGCCTGGCACAACTATGTTGGGGTCATATCGGTATTGTATCTTCGTATCGTTAGAGATCGTGAGACACCGGACACATTCGATCGTTATCACCCGGAGATCGGCACAGATTGTACAGCCAATCCGACGGCGCGGTACGTCAGTTAAGTTGGTTACGTCGTAACTTAAGGATGGTTGAACATTGCTGGTAAGTTACAATTAATTATTTGCCAAAGTTAAACAAAAAGTAAAAATAGATATTTCTAATTTTATGAATGTTGAGTTACTGTTGACTCATCGTTTAACTAAGCCGTACGTGCTGTTGTCTCCGATAATCTCGGATATTCAATGCTTCATGCGTTAAATACGGAGCCCCGCCGGGGAGATGGATTTTTTTTATTAATTCGTTTCCACGAAATAACAATTCGTTCCCTCAATTTAACAATTCGTTCACACGAAATAAAAATTCGTTCCCTCAAGTTCGTGCCCTCGAATTAACAATTCGTTCCCACGAAATAACAATTCGTTCCCACACGAATTAACAATTCGTTCCCGTGGGAACGAATTGTTATTTAGTGTGAACGAATTGTTAAATTGAGGGAACGAATTGTTAATTCGTGGGGAACGAATTGTTAAATTGAGGGAACGAAATGTTATTTCGTGGGAACGAATTAATAAAAAAAAGAATTATACGTCCCGTGTGGGGCTCCTTACTAAAATGGTCAACTGTCTGTTCCACGTTTTTATGCCGACGAAATTTTGGCTAAACATATTAAATCTAAAACAAATATTTAAATGCAAGTACTTTTTCATCAATAAAAAAATGTCACCTTCCCAATTTTTTTATTTAATTAAATTCTATCAGATATTGAATTTATTACCTAAATGATAAGGGTATAGCATGCATAGTGAAATTTCAAACCATTTCTATAGGAATAAATGATAATGCATGTTTGGCACAACAATTTAATATCGTTATTCTAAGGAAATATTTAATTTCCAAATGTAAATATGAAAAACGCGATCTTGCGTTCGAATCAGTCATAAATTACTTGAAGAACAGAATTCAGATAGAACAGAAAATATCCACAACAAAAACGGATAAACGAGAACAACACATTATCAAGTGGGGGTAAGTTTAATGTCTAATACGTTTTTAGCACTACAAGACAATCAAGCACATTATACATGTAACATACATATGTATAGATAATGACAAATGTTCAACAACACAGGTCTATTGCACAGGTTGAAGTAACGGACCGAGGTCTGTAAATACATTAAATATGCCTAAAAGCATCAATAAATGAAGAAAAAAAAACACTAAATTTTGTTTTACTCCCTCCATATAGACTCCATATACCCTCCATATAGACTCCATATATGGAGTCTATATGGAGGGAGTAAACAAAATTGTTCAGCTTTTTTGTGTATGTAACGTGTGTAATATAACTAGATTATATTACAGTGCAACCTCTCTACAACAGCCACTCATGGGAAGACGCAAAACTGCCTGTTGTAGAGAGGTGGCTGTTGTAGGGAGGTTAATGCTGAATTACATTTTGTCGTCCACTGTTTATTTATTTGCTTCGATAATTATCATCAAAAAACAGTTATAGTATGCAGTGTGAGGTATTGAAGTAATTTAAGAGTGAAAAGTGGATTTACTTGACTTATCAGATAAGCGGTCAACATTTTTAATATTCAATTCAATTCACTGTAACGTGGAAAAAATCCAAAATGGCCGCCAAATGTAACATATTTTACATATAACTACTCTCACACTCTATATCAAAGCAAACATGATACTGATATTGGATATATTGACACAATAAACACTTTCAGTACGTTCGATATATTCGTAGACAAGTTGTTGAACAGGGGAAGTCCAAGATGGCCGCCACATATAAATATAGTATCATATAACAATAATGTAAACGACTGATAATTACGTATATACTTGGTATAGATGTATTGGATTCAGGCATACACTGAACGTTTTCAGTAACTTAGAAATATAATTAAATAACTGTGCCAATAGCAGAAGTAAAAAATGGCCGCCAAATATTTACAAAAAAGCATATTAGTATACATATCTCCGGTTTATGGACACATTGAACGTTTTATGTAACTTTCAAATGCAATATTAGACAATTGTGCCAATAAAAGAAGCCTTAGATGGCCGCCAGATATAAATTACCTTGCAATGACAATCATAATGTGTAATTACTAAAATATGAAATGTCACGTTGACCTATTTCAAAGAAAACATATTATTTTTTTTGTAACCTTTTGTAACCTTGTTATGTAATTAGACACGTGTTCCAATAGCAGAAGCCCAAGACGGCAGCCAAATATAAATTATAGCAATCATCGTTTAATAATTAAGTCATATAATATTGTAGATATGACTATAGGAAAAGAAGAACAAAAACCCTAGCCGCAAGGGATGACAGTTACGTTGTTTAGCATTGTCATATTAGTATATTAACTTTCGTGATTACTGCATTCCTTATATCCATTACATGGTATCTTGAATGCTGTCATGTTGTATATATTGGTGTGTACTATGTGTATTGTAGTCTGCAATGACTATAACAGTTATTGTTACCGTGATTTAGTAGTGGCTCACCTGGAATGACTGTCGTATATATCATTCCAGTGTGTATTAGTTGTGTCCACACTATAATATTTATTCTACATTATCTCAGTGGTTTTCTCAGAATTATTGAATTTGTGATTAAATTTGATTTCTTTGTTCACCATTTACGTATGTTAACATGTCATATGCATACACTCCATTTTGAGTTGTATGTAATAAAATCAACTGCACATGCATGTCAGACGTTGAATTCCGACTTGCCATTGAAAACAAGAATGTTATAGAAAGATTACATTATCTCATCATACAAATATAATTTGTTCTACATAATCAATACAAATCTGAACATATATCAATTACTTGCACTTTACCAAATATTAAGTGATATTAAAAGGTTGTACATAAATCACCATGTACATACCGCCCTTTAGTGTAAAGTATGTACCTTTCGCAGAAAAAATAACTTATCAGAATGTAATAATATCAGTAGGAGTCCTTAGTTGCTATGGGAATAACGCTAATGGGACCGTGGAAATATATAGATGTGTTCTCCATTTGTACTAGCCAGGTTAGCCAATTCGCGTGATTTCACAGCGAACTTGTTGAACATTGAAGCGTTTGGAACCAATTGTATGATGAAAGAAAACCTCTTGTATTCATTCAAATTAGGAAGTCATTAAAGTTTACTGTGAAGTTCCACACTACATATTCTTGCCAACGCCCACTATATAAGTTATAATTACATAATTTGGTAGCCATATTGGATTTGGTGGCAGAATATTTTCAGCATGAATGTTGATGTGGAATGGCAAGACAAGAAGGCTTTAAAAAATAAACTGAATAAGCAAACGTATATAACCAAGTGTACTATTTATAAGTATATGCTTATATCATGAGTATATTATTATCCGGCGCCCATTTTAGACTTCTGTTATTGAACGTTGTATAATGGTGTATATTAAGTTAAGAAAACAAATGATCATCTTGACTTAATATCAGTAGTTGGTATACTTACTTTCTTAGATGTGACATCCGAGTGTAATTATAAAAGCTAATTGCTACAATAATATCAAAATAGTTGGCGGCCATCTTGGACTAATGCTGTTGAAACAATGATCTAATTGCGTACCTAAGGTACTAAAATCATTGTGTATCCAAACATAATATTCGTATGAACATTTGCTCTGATATAGGGTCTGAGTGCAATTACATATGTTTTCTTATGTAGAGATACGATTGCACGTATAATGTAATATATTTATAATTGGCGGCCATTTTTGGAGTTCTGCAATTTTGACTATTATTCAATTTCACAGCAAAGTTACAAAAATAAACATTCATTTTTTTTAAAAATAAACCCACGATTATATAAATCATACTCTTTGTTGTGACGAACTAATGACTACGTCATATGGTCACATTTGGCGGCCATCTTGGAATTTTGCTATAATGCAGTTAAGGAATTGAATTTTAACGTTGCCAATTTTCATCACTATGCCAAATACACCCAGTTTACGCTCTTAAATTGCTGAATTTCCTCATGTTAATGCAACTATATGGCACACTATATCTATTTGACAGCCATCTTGAATTTGTTAAAATTTCTTAAAACGCTCAAGAGTGACAGCTTGTCATCAGTTGGATTTCAAAACTAGAAGGTCTGGACATGCAAAGTCAGTAATAAAAAAACATGTTATTCAAAACAAGGTAAAGCCCCAAATCTTGCCGGACTATATTCAACTATGGCTGAAAGAAACAATGGCGGTAATTATGCTGCATTTTCATTGGGAAACGAGATGCTATCTCGAGGGAACGAGATGCTATGTCGTGGGAACGACATAGCTAAGTCGTGGTAACGAGATGCTATCTCGTGGGAATGAGATGCTATGTCGTGGTAACGAGATGCTATGTCGTGGGAACGACGTAGAACAAAAAATTGCACATGTCCCTTTTAAGCTGCCGTATACATGTAATGAACAGTACGGTATTCAATTGATTTGTGAATAGAACACATAACTTATGTCAACACTAATTAATTACCTAACACATTAGACGATGTTATCGTCGCTTGAGATACGATCTGTGTTATCTTCATGTTATTCTTCGGGTGGCCCAATGTGCATTCTTTCGTCATGAAAATAAAGGCACAGGTCTATCAAAAACTTGGCACTAACACAGTTTGTTGGCGATAAGATAATGATAATCCATTTGAAATTTCGGAATAACAATTGCTTCTCAACTCCAAAAGGCCACGTGCAATTCCTTATTCGGCATTGATGATCGGTCAGATTGCTTTTGGCGAATGTCGAGCTTGTTGTGTGATGAAATAAATATAAGTGCGTCCATTATCTCGGTATAGAGTAATGTCTCCCATCACGTGACGTGGCGTTTGCTTAAAACTGACGATCTAAACGCGCTTTTAAATTGTGATAGTACATGTATTACGTGTTGGACTTTTCTAGATATTCGATGCACCTGGAATATGGGTATGGGCCAGTCGGTGACCAAGCCGCCCATACGGACGGTGTTATGGACGACAGATGACCCGCAACTACACACGGCCCTGCCGACAGAAACCCGGCCCGGGTACGATTCGGTACGTCCACGTATACATCTATACATGTCAGGGGCGTTGGAACCGGTCCTGCGACTGTCGGGTCAATATATTTCACATATTTGGAATTCATGTATAAAAACAAACGGAATGTAAATATTTTTTCAGCAATATTTCTCATTTCCCGTCTCGGCGAGACGGTACAACTGAGTTGTAACAACACACACTTTGGATGGGCAGCGAAGGCACCCAGTAGATTCGCCGGAGCTGCTAAAAAATTACAATTTTCGAAAACAATTTTTTTATCTTTTTCGAAAATTGTAATTTTTTAGCATAGTGTCTTATGATGCTTCTGACGCCCCTCCATGTATGTTAAAATCTGCCACAAAAACTGGAAAAAACTGTACTTATCCCTAAACCGATTTAACCCGAATGTTCTGTATGTAACGCAGGGCGCGGGTTAAGTCTGACATACACAGCAACATGTGCCACATATGCAAGTCATATGAATAAAATACATACACTCTTCATATGTAAAACATATGATAAACATGAATTGCATATGGAATTCATATGAAAAGAGCACATATGAAATTCATATGAAATTTACATTCATTTTACACATGAAAAAATCATATGAAATTCATATGACAATTGTATAGATTTAAAAGCATTGTACATGGTTCTTGATTGATTGATTGATTGATTGATTGATTGATTGATTGATTGATTGATTGATTGATCATGGCTCTTCATATGAAATTCATATGACTTGTATATTAAATGCATATGCAAATTTTGAATATGAATTTAATATTGACTTACTTTGTATATGAAATTGTCATATAAAATTCATGTGAAAAACATATAAAATTCATATGCAGCATATTTCGTAGTGTAGGTCATAAGAATATGAGCCAGCTCTGACTGAGAATCGGGGGATTGTGGCATTTGTCTCGAGATTGGCTCCAGGGTCCCGTTTCACTAAACTTCGTACGATTAAACTATCCGTAAATGCAAATTTAGGATCGTCTGAAAATTTCAATTGATGGATTTACATATATTGAGCATATGCTGCCTATGCAGCATATGTTCAATAAATGTAAATCCAATAATTGTTTACAAGGAAATATTGTTAATGTGTCATTTACAGACTATCATAATTTTGCACTTACGAACATTTTCGTGAAACGGCCCCCTGATCTGGATTTCCCATATTTCTTTTTTCAGCTCACCCATCGTGCCATATACATTCAGAAAACCGATATAATACACATTAATTTTTCAGTTAACTAATTTTTTACCAATTGTTTCGTTCACGAACTTTCATTCTCATCTGGGATACAGGCCCTTTAACAGCACATGCGCACTCAGTAGGCACACAATCTTCTTCATATCAGAGACATCATCTGAGACATTTTCTGGCAAAATAAGCATTTATTTACCATTACCCCATGTATTGATTGACATTATTATATATTTTGTATCAGACTGAAAATTCCACAACGATATCAGGGGCGATAACCGTGTTCCTTAAAATGTTAACGGACATTACTATTTATTATCTGTATTTATTTTATGATGTGCAATGATTACACTTTATAATCATATAATCAGTCGAAAATATTATTTTTTCAGGTGACGCACTTAATTAGTATAAATAGTTAAACAATATATTGCCTCATTTGCATATGAAAATAGCCTGATACCACCGTCGTCACTATCAGTAAAATAAATATTACAAAATCATTATATCTGTATAGCGGGCACTCGTAATTTTTAGAAGTGGTGGAATAGTGACACAATTATACACTTATTTAATTCCTATAAAGAACACTTTGTGCCTACTGAGTGGGCATGTACCTGTAACTGACATATATAAGCCTAATGTCTGCAGTCACACTCACACATAACTGTACAACGTGTCATGACAGAGCAACTACTCGTACATACATATATATATATATATGTACACAAGGGCTTCGGAACAGGTCCGACAGGTCAACAATTGTAACATACATTTGTATTTGTAATTCATGTATAAAAAATGGAATGTAAATATTGTTATGCAATTTTTCTCATTTCTCAACAAACGTGTATGTTGTTACCACTCAGTTGAACCGTCTCGGCGAGACGGTTCAACTGAGTGGTGACAACATACACTTTGGGTGGATACCGGGGACACCCAGTAGATTCGCCGGACCAATCTTATGATAGATAATACACAGTTCCCAGATGAACTAATGTGACATGCAGTAGTCTCCCTTGTCCGCCATCTTTGTGGGCTAAACTAAATGTACAAAATAGCAGCACATTTGATAGTGATTACACATGAATACTCCGATATGAATTTTAGTGCTTAAACAAATATAATTTGTTCAAACAAATCTGATATGGAAATACAACTTTTTGTTGTACATCTGCGTAATCTACACAATTTAATAATTCCGAAAATTGCATTATTTCCACTATTTGTCTATCATGTCTATAGGGCCTAATGGAATATTGCCCTCCAAAATGGCCGACAGTGTTTACCTGTATCCAACAAAGGGAAGTAACTATTACGGATGTGGGAAACTATACTGAGCAAAACTAGAAACGTCCCTCCATGTTTAAGGAAAGATTCATCAAAAACCAAAAGGGTTACTTTTAAGAATCAAAATGGAAAAACAAGTTCATTCATTTCTGTATCAAAGCCAATAAATTGCATTTGGATATCTTGTTAAATATTCGAGAGATAACCGGCCAAGGGCGGTAGGGGTCAAAATCAAAAATCACAAAAACTCAGAAATGTGTTACTTAATGTTTAGAGATGGAATTTCAATAAGTAATGTGGCAAATTCAGTAAATCTCGTTAGTACCGAGTGTGGCCACCATTTGCATGAATGCATGCAATGATCCTACGCCGCATCGACGTGACTTAACGCAATACCAGTGCGTTGGGCAAATTCCTCCATTCCCGTTGTAACGCCCGTGTAAGATCGCGAACATTGTCAATCTGATGGTTAGCTCGTGCTTTGCGGCCCAGCTCATCCCATATGTGCTCAATGGGATTGAGATCCGGGGAGACCGCGGGCCATGGCATGACGTCGACGTTGTTTTGCTGTAAGTATTGAGTGGTGACCCTGGCTACGTGAGGGCGGGCATTGTCGTGCATCAATGTCACACCAGGACCATGCTGACGGATAAATGGTAAGGCATGTGCATTTAGCACATCTCCAACATAACGTTGTGCATTGATGTTGCCCTGTACAACAACCAAATCTGTCTTCCGGTTTCCCATGATCCCACCCCAGACCATTAAGCTCCCTCCCCCAAACCTGTTCTTCTCAACAATGCAACAATCGGTGAATCTTTCATTTTTACGCCTCTATACCCGTAATCTTCCGTCAGCATGACTAACTGTGAACCGAGATTCATCGATGAACAAAACTCGGTTCCAGTCAGCCCTTCTCCAGTTCAGATGACGTCGCGCCCATAACAGTCTGGCAGCACGGTGACGTTGGGTCATTATCTGACCAGTGTACGGGCGGCGTGCCCGGATTGGTTGGGCGTTACGACGTAACCGGTTGCGAATGGTCTGCCCTGAGACACCGTATCGCCTAGCAGTGACTGTGGCTGCCAATCGACGTTGACGTAAGTGCGTCAACGTAATGTAACGATAGGCTCTAGCCGTCGTACACGAGGCCTACCAGGTCGCTGCCGGTCGTGAACAGCCCCAGTCTGCTGGTACCGGGCTGCAAGACGATCAATCGTCTTCCGACAGCAACCAAACCGAGGCGCGACCGCCCTGGCGGCCATCCCACCCGCAAGCATCCCAATTGCCTGATTTCGCTCGTTTTCGGAAAGCCGTGGCATATCGAAAACAGTGAAAAATTAAAAAAGTTTTTTAATTTTCCGAATAGCCCCTATCGCATGAATGGTACGACATGAACTGAATCACCTTATCGATGACAAGTATAGCGTGCACGTGCAAAATGTGGAAATCAACGTTCCGGTCACTGGCCGCTATGTAAACCGTGTGTATCGGCTAAACTCTACACGATCGTATTCTGAACATCGCCACGGTTTAAAATACATGTACTTTGAACATGTGGTACATACATAGACAGAGCTACACCGGCTATAAAACAGGGACGTTTCTAGTTTTGTTGAGTATATGTGTAATATAGGAAAGTTTGCATCTTATCTGAAATATCCCTCGTATAAGCCTTTGACGCCATTTACTGAATGTTTTAAATCAAGTTGACATTAAAAAACAGTGATGTGATAAATGAGGTTTTATCAGTGTCGGATCCTGATACATGTTTACTGTTTTGTTTTTATATGTTATCTCCCTTGAGATAGCATATTGTGTCATGCAAATTGCTGTGGGGGCAGCCATTGATCGTGCTCGCCTGCACACGACCAAGAAAATAGTGCCCAACTTATCCTATGGCGTTTTGATCTCTCTTGCTTTGTATCTAAAACTCTACATATACTATTCTCTACAGTTTTCACAGTTTTATGCTCAGTTTATCAGTTAAATTCTGGAAAATACTAATCAAGACATTTCGTGCGTATACATACAGCAGCTATTATCTTTAGTTCTCATAGTTAGGTAGCAGTGACCAGTCAGCCGCCAATTTCGTACACTTTTTTCTGGGAGTTACAAACAGTAATTTATTCTAGCGAAAACGTGTATATGGGAATGGGTTTGCACCAGCACAGTACATTTACCTCTGGATAATGATTGAGAAAATATACAACTTTCAGTCTCTAGTTCCGCAAGTGATCAGTTTTTGTGGAGATAACATATTTCAGTACTTTCAGTACTTTGATTTATCAGGCACCGTGCTTTGTATTGGCACAATACGTACTGACTAATAACAAAATACCGTATCGGGCTTTCACCTGATACGATTTTCCGTGTTCAACGAATTGAAAAATGACGTTTCATTGATCAACGGCGTCACATGACGAATGACGGCAGTGAAATGACGTCGGGGAAACAAGTCCGCGTTCTTTTCAACTCAAACTGCGTCATAATTGCTCATTACGTAGTCTTAAACGTTACCTGATAAATAGAATACCATGCTAGTGTCTTTTGATATCAAGTTTCTCACACTCGGCTCGGAAACGGTAGGAATTCCTACGCGTTTTCTTGCCTTGCCTGATAAACTTGATAGTAAAGCACACTAGCCTGGTATTCTCTATATATTCCAATCAGCTGCGAGTGCCCGTTACGGAAAATGACTACCCGGATGTAGAACCGACCGCCGTGCCGTGGTCGCCGTCGAATCAACAAGGATCCAACACGACGTCAACGCAGGCATCCGGTAGTCGTCATGTCGCTATAGAAACGCCTAACGTCTTCTTGCAAACTGACCACAGGCTGCCAGAGCGAAACTTTATGGCGAATGGACATACTGGGATGCCGACGACGGCCATGGCAGCCGATCTGTCGCCCGTGGGTATACCTCCTAACACAGGGCCTGGCAGTGGCAGTAGTACACCACCGCCTGCGCTAATCTTGCTAATATATGTGTTAATTTCTGTATTTCAAAATACTTGAATATTGTGCTTGAAGTCAAGCAGCTTGATTGCCCGAGCCTGAGCTGTGCTACAGTTCATGCTCAGGCAATCAAATTGCTTATTGCGAGTTAGCATTGCCAACGTTCAGCAACGTTGACCATCTGGGCAAAATTAACGCAGGCGATTATGTAATACCATAGGACCGTCGATCACGTTGCCTAATCACAATCCAAATACACCTAAAATGTCGCGAAAACCTGACAGAATTGGACCAGATGTTATTGAAATCGAATAACAAACGAAGCCGTTTGGATGTTGGGTTAGGCACAGATACAAGGAAAATGGCACGAACTCCGTCGAGTAAAATCGCCACGATAGATAAGATGAGCCGACAGGTGAGACAAATGCAATGATGAACATGTCTTTTATACACGTATGTCAGATAATTCCATTCCATTAAAACGTTGTACATGTATACCAAGCAGATACATATTAATACATATATATGTCAGTCATGTTCTGATATCACTATGTCATACGTAACTGTTAATAGTTTTATGAACACGTAGTATTGTTAAACGGACCAGAACAGAACAGAACACTGGAAGTCAGGTTACAAGGTGCCAACATGATTGAAATTGGTAGATGGGTAGACATGGTTGGCAATGCAACGTAGTTATCTCCCATATAACTTTGAGGTGAAGGAGGCATGGGGACAGTACACAAGCATGTAAACATATGGGAGATTTAATGTTGGCTGAAAATATTCCGTTTACTACATCTCTATCTATAGCTGAGTGGTATGTAGACGAAGTAGACGGAGAGCACCGAGCATTATGCCTGCTATTATTGGTCACCAGCTGTTTCGGAATCTACATACCACACCTACCATAATCCCGAGAGCAACCTTCTAATATAGAAGTGCATCACTTTCAAAATAAATGTTTAAATGTGCTTTATATCTGTAATCACTTATTTTTCCCAAAATGCGTTATTTAATATAGAACTAACGACTGCATATATTTGATGATTACAAGTATGCAGAATTGTTATACTGAATTTATTACATTATCACAGCCAAAATGGCTGTGATAATGTAATAAATTCAGTATAATAAAAACTAATAAATTTATCCTAAAAATTGAAAATTTCTCCATCAAAGTATACTTTGCTAGAAAAGTATACTTTGCAATGTTGGTGAAAATGTTGGTGATCACTGGTGATAATTGGTTGAGAGCCATACATAGTACACGTCGCTGTGGCCTGCTGGATAAGGCATCCGCCTCACAACTGGGACGTCGAAGATTCCAGCCTCCGCTCGGGCTGATATAGCTGGTTGGTGAGCCGCCAGCTAGTTAAAAATTCGATGGTACTACTTGCCTTACTACCGGGGGCCTGGCATAAAGGATAAGAATTGAGAAGTACATGCACTTAATGTTGGATAGAGTGTCTCATAAGTCAAATATTACTGGCGCCTTCAATAGGGATGACACTATTATATCAAGTACATACATATACATGTACTTGCATGTATACTAGCTGCTTTTTTGTAATAAGTAAATGTCATATACACATACGGAATATTTGTCTCTCTGTACAGGAAGGCGCATCACAGGAAACCATTGACTTCACGTTGGCAGATGTGCAGGCACGCAAGGTAAGACAAGCTGTAAAACTGGTCAGAATTGTCCGAAATTGCCCGGATGTTTATGACGCATTGTCAGCTGATACTACTGGCACAGTTCTTGATATATGAGTACTGTTTACATAAACCCATACTGTGACCAGTGTCTGTTCATCTGCACTGTCCACCATTCCATCAATGGAACACATTCCATGCTAATAACAATCAATGTACTATATTTGTATTTGATCATGAGCTACACAGATCACACACAAATCCCATAAGCCCCATTGTCATTGGTCTCCCTACGTGAGTGACAGTGATAATACCACAGGACCGTCGGTAACGTTGCTTAATCACAATACAAATGCTCAGAAAATATCGCGAACACATGTGACAGAAATAGAACAGATGTTATTGAATGGAATTGGAAACGACGCATATTGGATGCTGATAGAGGTAAAGATGCATAGAATGTTTGTCGAAGTCCGTAAATAAAGTTATCTGTCTGTGTTTACACGGGCTCTTCAAATTCTATTTGGTACACGGCATCATTCACCGTGTTACACATTGAATGTATTCGATTGATTCATTATAACTGATTAACTTTATTACTAGCACCAAGACCACAGAGCGGAGACGTATGTCGGATTAGCGAGAGACCTCACCACTACTATTGACAATGACCTAGTGAAAGTGTGGGCGATTGTTGCCTGGATCAGCAGACAGCCAATTGGCCACCTCCAGTTTGGGCCCAATCCGCCACCATACAATACTCCTAACGGATACATGAAACTGATGCAGGAGGGCCAGGGGACGTATTCTGCTTTCTTTGCATTGCTCTGTCGGTTCGTTTACACAATAGAATTTAATATATTTAGCAAAACTAGCGTTTGCAACGTTGTTAACTTTTTTAATCATATTTTTTTTATTTTCCAATCTGTTATTTTTGGGAAACCCATAGTGTCATATATGTGCAGGAAACCGATACAAATGTGCAATTAAATGATCTTTTATAAACAGTTTTGCTCACCTTTCATCTACATATGAGAACCAGGGGGCCGTTTCACTAAACGTTGTACGACTAAAATGTTCGTAAGTGTAAAATTATGATAGTCTGTAAATTGCACATCAACACTGTTTTCTTGTAAACAATTATTGGATTTACATTTATAGAGCATAGGCTGCATATGCAGCCTATGCTCAATAAATGTAAATCCATCAATTGAAATTTCCAGACTATCCGAAATTTGCACTTACGAACATTTTAGTCGTAAGAAGTTTAGTGAAACGGGCCCCTGGACGCTCCATATAACTTGAGTTTGACTTATATCTGTGCCAGGTCTGTCGGAATTCAATGCGTCATTGTTCACGGAGCCTCCAAACACGCCGGCCACGAGGTGGGAGTGGACGGTGCAGGTTCCGTAGCAGCTGGAATGCCGTGTTCGTATGTGGAGCCTGGCGACTCATACATCCTCTACTGACATGCCGCGGCACCGGCACGCCTCCCAACAACAAGGGCCCGGGCTTCGGGATGGACGTAAATCATGCTGCACATACTACTACCGGTGGGCCAATTGCGGCAGCGGAGTCGCCGATATTCGATAGTTACTATGTATTCGTAGACCCTCTGCAATTTATTTATGGAAACTTCCCGGATGATCCGCGATGGCAGTTCATAGACAGGAAATGGTCTAAGGCAGAGTTTGTCTCAGGACCTTTCCTTAGACCGGCTTTTTTCAATCATGGGTTCCGTATTTTGAGCGAGGAGAAAAGTGTCCTTGTTTCCGAATCAGGCGAATCTGTGGATATTGTTATAGGATTTCCTGCCGGTTCAGGCCGCGATTTAGTATTCACCTATACATTCGAGCTGAAACGTTACAGAATAAATGAGAGAGTTGACGAAAATGTGACAATAGTGAGATCGGAATCTGCACTGACCTCTCTGAATTATGATCGCTTTGTTGTAGTCCATAACTACAGAGACATGGTCCGGCTTTACAATTAGATTTCCAAAGAAGGGTTCCTTTCGGTTGCGCTTGTACGCCGGCCAGTTTAACACATACAAAACACACCGCCATTGGATCGCTGACTTTCGTTTTGTCAGCCGAGGAAATATGCTTACGCCACACCCTCTTCCTTTTGATCCGGGTATCCTCGGCTGGGGATTTGGACCAATGGCAGAATGTTTAGGACTACATGTTCCCTCCCACGAAGGCGACACTGTGTTCGTGAAGGATGACGAGCAGACGCTTATTCAGTTTATTCTAGTCAAACAACTCAAGGTTCGTGCGAAACTTCATCACCGATCTACGTCATGTGAATGCTTACGTCAGTATATAGACTACGATGTGGTAGAAATACGAGACACGTTTGAACTTCGTCTTGTCGTGCAGTCACCGGGAGCAGACGAATATGGACTGGAGATTAATGTGTTTAGTAAACGGACGGGGAAATTCGAAACGGCATGTAACTACCTACTGCACACGAGGCCGACACGGAGACACGAGGTAAATATGCGAGGCTTTAACCCTTTCAATAATTGGAATGGATTGTGTGTGATATGTTAATTTCAGGACCAATCCAATCGTCACAAAATTATTGTCAAACTAGGCCATTTATAAAAACCAGGAACCCACTTTTCCGACGTTTAAAGGCCTTGTGCCGAAACGTCGGAAAAGTGGGTTCCTGGTTTTTGCAGCATTGTTGAACATATTAATTGTATTATTGCGGAACAATTTTTTTTCTAAAACCTATGAATATTACTTGCAAAAGGTACTTATCCTGATGAGATGGTTCGTCACTGTTTTCAAACACCGCTAAAGAAGTATTTAGTGTTGAAAGGGTTAAGCTATTGTCTATCATTAGTTATGTCAGACATCTGGATGTCTTGATTGATTGGTTTACATCCGTTCACCAGCAATGTCACGGGAAGGTATTGGGAGAGCACTGTACATTCAGCATTTAGAGCAGAGCTCCAGATAAGCTGTACTTTGAGGGAGAATTTTTCAATTTTAGGATACATTTATTAATTTTTATTATACTGAATTTATTACATTATCACAGCCATTTTGGCTGTGATAATGTAATACATTCAGTATAATAATTCTGCATACTTGTAATCATCAAATATATGCAGTAGTTAGTTCTATATGAAATAATGCATTTCAGGAAAAATAAATGATTGCTCCCTCAAAGTATACTTTGCTAGAAAAGTATACTTTGCAATGTTGGTGAAATCGGCTACTGAGCTCCAGATAAGCTGTGTGTCTAAAACGTACTATACCCCCTGATTTCAAAATCATTGCGTAGTTTACATTTTTTATTTCGTATTTTTTTGTCAAATATTGATTTTACAACGAAAAATGATTTATCTATGGGAATTAACAGGGGTGGGGGAAAGAGGTGGAGAAGGTGGAGGGGGAGTCGAAAAACGAAAAAAAAAATGGAAATTGACTCTGAAGCCTCGCTAGTTAGCTTGACAATGATCTAACTAAGAAAACAAAAGTTAGTTTTTGAAAATCGATCCACTATTTCCGAAATTCGAAAAAATACCTATGGTTATTTAACATGGGAAAATTGTTTTTTCGCAATAAAATCACTATTTGACTAAATTTCACAAAATGAAAAGAAGGCTCATTCATATCTTTTCATAAAATTTAATATTATCGAAAAAATGTATTGTTTTTGCATTGTTTATATAGCCGTAAAGTTTGGGCAGATTTCGTGAAACAGACAGTATGTGTTTATACCAATACATGTACATTTATGTTCATTTCGCTTGCAGTCATATTACGTACGTAAAGCTCGCCGCCAACTTCTGGACGCCATCTTGGACTGTGACGTCACACTGATGGAGACGGCAGTTGCGAGGTGCAAGGCGTGCCGAATAGCCAATGATGACCCGGATATGGTTGCTTCTAAAAATAAACTGGCGTTTCTGCAGTGCAGACGGGGTAAGCCAGGTTGGATGAAAGTCGTCGGTTGATAAAAGAGGGCCCTACGACCCTATTTCACCAACATTGCAAAGTATACTTTTCTAGCAAAGTATACTTTGAGGGAGAAATCATTTACTTTTCCCAAAATGCATTATTTCATACAGAACTAACGACTGCATATATTTGATGATTACAAGTATGCAGAATTATTATACTGAATGTATTACATTATCACAGCCAAAATGGCTGTGATAATGTAATAAATTCAGTATAATAAAAAATAATAAATGTATCATAAAATTGAAAAATTCTCCCTCAAAGTATACTTTGCTAGAAAAGCATACTTTGCAATTTTGATGAAATCGGCTACTGGGGAACATGTGTACACACACATAAAGACGTCGCCAGAAATATTCCGAAACCAAACATTTGAGCCGCAACTACCAGGACTACTGTCTGTTCCACGTTTTTCTGCCGACGAACTATTGCTCAATGAATGTAAATCCAATAATTGTTTACAAGAAAACATCCTTAATGTGAAATTTACAGGCTGTCATAATTTTGCACGTACGAACATTTTAGTTGTACGAAGTTTAGTGAAACGGCCCACAGACCTGTTGTCTGTAACGAGCTAATTTGCATCTTTATTACACTGTATTATGACTTTTATTACGTTGTGTTATGCAACATAATTGTTTACCTTCTGTCTGTTTCACGAAATCTGCCCAAATTATACGGATATATCCATTATGTAAAAACTATATTGTTTTAGATACTGTTAAATTTTATCAAAATTTAAGAATGAGCTTTCTTTTTAGTTTGTGAAATTTGGTCCAACGTTGATTTTCAAAATTTAATTTATTTTCTTAGATCATTTAATAGCTATCTAGCCAGGTTTCGGAGTCTATTTCCTTTTTTTCCCCGTTTGTTTACTCCTCCTCCAGCTCCTCCACCACGTTTCCCCCATATTAAATTCCCATAGACAATCAATTGTTTCGTAATAAAATCAATATTTTATAAAATTTCACAAAATGAAAAAAAGGATCCTTCTTAAATTTTTATGAAATTTATTATATTATCAATTTTGTTTTATTGTTTTTTGCATTGTTTATATAGCGTAAACTTTGGACATTTTTCGTGAAACAGACAGTAAATTAAGTTGAGAGTTTCACTTCACATGTTTTCATTTAACCCTTCTGACTAAATGTGAGTTTACTATTGACTTTGTACGGAGCTCCGCAGGGACGTAGAATTATTTTTGTTATTAATTCGTTCCCACGAAATAACAATTCGTTCCCTCAATTTAACAATTCGTTCCCACGAATTAACAATTCGTTCCATTGATTTAACAATTCGTTCCGTGGAAATAACAATTAGTTCCCACGAAATAACAATTCGTTCCCACGAAGGGAACGAATTGTTAAATTGAGGGAACGAATTGTTAAATTGAGGGAACGAATTGTCATTTCGAGGGAACGAATTGTTAATTCGAGGGAACGAATTGTTATATCGTGGGAACGAATTGTTAATTCGACGGAACAAATTGTTAAATTGAGGGAACAAATTGTTATTTCATGGGAACGAATTAATAAAACAAAAAACCATGTCCCCTGCAGGGCTCCGTAACTTAGTCCATGCCAGTACGTTTGTGGTGAATTTTGTAGACTTACGGAACTCGCTCATCAAGAATCGAGCATACCACGCTAGTGAAGCTTTAGTTAACGCCAGGGAGGCGGGACTGGACGTGGTTTTATCGCGAGACATGGCGCGTGCAGAGAGACATTTACACCAGTTATGCACATTAGAGGAGGGTGGATGGAACAGCCAGATCCCAGATATAGACAGGTTCGTAAACGTTACAAGTAAAAATATACTGTCACTATTTTAATCGCAGAACACGTCTATGCATGTATTTGAAGTTCGGTTTTATTGCATATTTGTGTCACAGTCAGATGTAATGTCTCATATCACTGACATGCGACACTCAATCCAGTTTTTCTTGATGGATCGTAAATTACGAAAAATGGCCGCCAAGGGGAGTAGGTCATCGCAAATTTATGAAAATCAATAGGGTTCTTCGTCTTGCCGTGATACACATGTACATTGTATATCGAACTTGGTTACGGTAACCAAATTATGTATATATGTTTATCACGGCAATACGAAGAACCCTATTGCATAACTTACTCCCCTTGGCGGCCATTTTTAATTTTAGTTCTCTGTACCCTTGTCCACGAAATAACTTTAAAGTTACGGTAACCAAATTCAGTATACACGTCTATCACGGCACGAAGAATAACCCAATTGATTTTTGATGATTTATCTCGTATTTGCGGCCATTTTTAATTTTCGCCTCTGTATTTTTTTCCATGCAATAACTCAATATTACTTGATGGATTGTAACTAAATTTGGTAAACATGTTTATCTTTGGAAAACGAGGAACCCTGTATTCATTTTGAAAGTCGTTGGAAGACGGCCATTTTTAATTGTCACACTCTGAATCATTGTCCACGCAATTACTCAAGTTTCTTTGGATGAATTGTAACTAAATTAGGTACACATGTTTATTCTGGGAAAATGAGGAACATATTCATTTTCAAAATTGTCTTATGACGTATCTCTCCTTGGCGGCCATTTTTATTTTTCACATTCTGTATCCTTGTCCGCACAATAACTAGAGTTCTACTTAACGGATCATAACTAAGTGTGGCAAACACGTTTATCCTAGCAAGAGGAAGAACCATTTTGGTATTCAGCTAGTTATCTCCCATTGTCTACTGGCCTTGCCTCGACGGGCGTATATTGTGTCCTTCGATACTCTCATTAATTGTTATAAAACAATTAAAAACAACATTTGTTTCGATATTTGTTTCGATATAACGTTGGCAGGTTTCGTGAAACAGAACTTCGACCTGAGGGGCTATATATTGTTTCATTGTGTTGTTATACACGACAGATCCTCACTCATGGAACTCAGTCTCATTCGGAATCCCAAACCGGAAGTGAGGCAAGTCGTGACGGCGATGCTTTTGTTGCTGGGTAACCGACAACATGAACTGAAGGTACGGAATACTGTTGGGCCAATCGACAAAAATGTTGGTTACAACTGTTTGTTATCCGAGTAGTAGTATGCAGGGGCGGATCCAGCCTTTGGGGAACGGGGGTGTCTAGTTGCGAAGGTAACTCTTGCAATATACTCCGGTACCGTCCGTAGCTAGCTACGGACGGTACGGGAGTAATTGCAAGAGTTACCGTTCGCAACTAGGGGGTTGTCATATTTTCGAGCTCCGCCAGATCAGCCCCTGGTATGTAGGACACTGTGGTGCCGCTAATTAAATGTACATGCCAATAATTGTTCACAAGAAAACATTGCTACTGTGAAATTTACAGATTATGAAATTTCTGCACTTACGAACATTTTAGTCGTACGCAGTTTAGTGAAACGGCCCCCAGATGTTTGAATGTCCACAAATGCCATACGCCCCGTATCTTTCTGTCACAGCCACACTTAAGAATTCATAGGCTCCCGTTAAGTGCATACAATTGTTAACATTCCGTAATTCTGAATACAGTCGTGGCCCAGGGTTCAACGACTATTGCGTCACCCCGAGGACACGTTGCTCCGGATGGCGAGTCTCGCGAGAATGGCAAGTCTCGCGAGCCCCGCCGGAGATGAGACAACACCTCTCATTGACCAGTCCATTCTGCGCAGTGTCCGGCGGGCATTGGGCACGGTTTCCGTTGCCTCTGTTAGACGAGTGGACAGCACGGCCGCTTCATACCATCGATGGGTAAGGCCGCGAAAAAAGGTTGTGTTGCCTCCACAGCGCACAACAAATATTTAGCGAAAGAAAACAGTATATTCAGTATATGGGATCACGTGGTCTATTGTTTCCACTGGATTAATGGCGGCGCCCATGAGATCTCAGGTAAATCTTATTTTTCATCATATCTGAGACCTCATGGGCGCCGCCATTAATCCAGTGTAAACAAGAGACCACGTGATTCCATACCCTGTATTTCAAACAATGATACGCATTGATGTCATGCACCTGTTTAATAGTCGAATCCAATGTAAAGTGGTTCGGTGAAGGATGCTGAAGCTGTTGGCTCAAAATCAAGATGGCCACTAAGTATTGCCAATATCAAATATTTACACTGTCCTTGAATGCATAATGGAAACGCCCATTCAACGTATTTAGTTCATATCTAAGTACATTACATTAGCCCCACGTCAAGTCGCGCGACGTTGTTGATTCGTTAAAGTTTGTTGGACATCATTAGATTACATGACGTTCATCGTAGTTGTCAATAACGTCACGCTATTGACCGGCAACGTCGCTGTTCCTAATTTTTACGCCGTATATGGTTATTTACATCTTTGAAACTATCCGAAAATGCAGTGCAAATATAAGTAATAAAACCATGGGCAGTTTCGTTTACTGTATTATGAACTTTACTGGATTATGAACAACGTTGGTCTGTTTAAAGTGCGTGGAGTCCTTCTATGAACAACAGTTGGTCTGTTTCCACGCACTTTAAACATACATAATACAGTAAACGCAACAGCCCATGGTTTGATTCCTTAATAAAACAGATACAATTGCATTTAATCGACATGTACTTCGACGTATGTAAACTGATACGCATGTCTGTGGAGAATACAAAGACATTGTTTGTAAAATTTGAACATATTTGGGCTACCTGAACGAAATCAACAATATACTATGATTATACTCATGTGATTCTTGTTTTATATCGTGTTTTTGTGTATTTCGCAGGTATCGACTCTACTGAAAGCATTCGGGAACCAACAACTGCAACGTGACAAAGGACCAATCAAAGAATAGTGTCTCACATTGACACAAATCACATATAGACAGCTCACAAGGTGTATGATCACGTGGTTACAACAACAACAACAAGTACTGTAACTTCCAGAAGCCCTCCGATTCAAAGTACATATTCTTTTATTTTGTCCTTTTCATGTAACGGATTTTTATGAATTATGGCGCATCAAACGCGTCTTGTTAAGCTGCATTTGGTGGTCTCTGGTACTTTGGCCCAAACTTCTGTCGTTTTGCAAAGAATCGATTCGTCGCAAAAACGACATAAGTATGTGCCGAACTCCCGGGACCACCAAATGCAGCTCATGAAGACGCGTTTGCTGCGCCATATGTCATCAAAATATGTTGCCTATTAAGGAAAATGTCAAATAATACTTACTTTGGAGTGGGCGCGCTTTCAACACTTTGAGTCAGTGTTGTTGTTGTAACCACGTGATCATGCACATTGGCTCACTACATGACAAACAAAACAATAACACGAAGAACAATAACAATATGACATAATAACAATAATCAGGATTTGTATAATTTGTGCGCATACATGTGTGGGAAAAACTGCACCAGCCATGTTACATATGAGACACGCCATGCGAGTTTGTACCTCAGAACATGTGCCATTTATTCATGAAATATATTTACTGAAACTGTGATATTTTCTGTAAATGACGTCAACGGGTGACGAAAATTTCGTAGGAAATATGGAATTATATTCCGCAGTTGCTATATGAAATTTGAGATATTGCATCTGGGGGCCATTACTAAACTTCGTACGACTAAAATGTTCGTCAGCGCAAATTTGGGATCGTCTGAAACGTTCAATTGATGGATTTACTTTTATAGAGCATAGGCTGCATATGCAGCCTATGCTCAATAAATGTAAATCAAATCATTGTTTACAAGAACATATTAATGTGAAATTTACAGACTATCATAAGTTTGCAGTTACGAACATTTTAGTCGTACGAAGTTTAATGAAACGGTCCCCTGTTCTTAGGTATAATCTCACATGGCGTGAATCATATGAACACAATAATCACCAAATTCCTCCTCGTCTCCATACATAGACGACTATGTGAAAGATTGTATGATGTCCGCACGAAACATTTTTTTTAACCTAAGAGAGTACGTCAGCTGAGATTAATGGAGACGCAACTTCGCGTAGTGACGTCACAACCGAGGTGATACGATAAGTTCTCTGATTGGCTAACAGTACCAGCTAACAGAACCAGCTCCATTGCGTGATAATCACATAGTTTTAATCTTTGTAAATTTATCCCCAACTACGTTCTTTCTACAAAAGGCATGCTCAATATTGGTGATAACACACGATTTGTTTCTAGCCAAACTTAAGTATTGGTATATTCTGTTTTCAACATACATGTATGTGCATGAATATTTATTGTCCGCCATGTTGTTGTTGTTGATAATACAAACTATTCTGTACTTGTATGCACTCATATACCACTGTGTTTTGTCTGAGAATATTGCAAATAAAGGCTTGATTCTGTTCTGTTCTGTTCTGACAATAGACGAAGCAAACAGGAAGGTAACTTAACAATCTTAATTTATTCACATACAACGGGTGATGGACATGTTGCCAATTTACAAAACAATGATACACGTACAATCTCAAATAAACTACTGTCTGTTTCACGAAACCTGTCCAAATGTTACGGCTGTATAAACAATGTTTCTTTCAATAACATTAAATTATAGCAATATTTAAGAATGAGTTTTCTTTTTTTATTTCGTGAAATTACGTCCAATATTGATTTTATTGGGATTTTTTTTTTCACCATGTTAAATCCCCATAGACATCTTCACTCTGTGAAGATGTCTATGGGGATTTAACATGGGGATTTATTTCTAAATTCAGAAATAGTGGACCTATTTTCAAAATTTAAATTTTGTTTTCTTAGTTAGATCATTTCCAAGCTATCTAGCCAGGTCTCAGAGACAATTTCCATTTTTTTTTCTTTTTTCGACTCCTCCTCCAGGTTCTCCCATCTCTTTTTCCCCATTTTAAATTCCCATAGAGAAATCAATTTTCGTAATGAAATCAATATTTGACCAAATATTAAGGCTCATTCTTAAATTTTGATAAAATTTAATATTATCAAACAAATATTCTTTTTGCATTGTTTATATGGTCGTAAAATTTGGGCAGGTTTCGACAGTAACCGTATACATTTATAAATGCAGCGAACATTTTGTTGTAAGTTCCCAAACGAAAACTAAGTGAAACCGATCGTTTTATACAAGTGTATGCATATAAACAAATATCATTTGGGGATTTTTGTACGTGAAAACTACATTTTAGTTTAAATACTCGGCTGGCAACTATTTAAACGCATGCCGTTTCTTTCAACCCATCGTTTTCGTTGATTTTAATTAGAAAATGGTGTTTTCGTGGGTTTCGTGTCACCGAAAATATCGTTTTCTAATTACAAGAACGAAAACGATGTCAAAACGATGTGTAAAATATCGGCACTCATTTGTTTGTGGAACTAGCAACAAAGTCCGGGCGGTACAGCAGGTGATGCACACGTTGCCAATTTACAAAACAATAATACAACGCCACATACATGGTATACATTTCTAAATACGCAATAATGGAAATCCTGTATTCGGAATTTTCAAAAGTTTATATTTATGTGCGCGTTGGCGTATAGAGGCTGCTCAGTTTCGACATACAGTGAAACCTCTCTAAACCGGACACCCTGGGAGGTCCCCAGGGTGTCCGGTTTAGAGATGTTTCACTGTAACTCCGATGTAAGAGCACTGAAACAGACGCCTGTGTGCATTGCAATCATGGACACTGTTAAACATCAGCGATATTCGACAGTGAAATCGGTCATCATTTAACGCATCGATGTCACGAGGTTGTTCGGTTTACAGAGGTTCCACTGTACATGCACAGAAATAGTCAGAATTGTCTGCCATTTACTATTGCGATCAATAGTAAACAGGAAATCAAGTAATACAGATGTATATACCCACATAACGTTAATTTCACGCCATAATACAGCTACAATGAAACCTCTCTAAACCGGACACCCTGGGGTGTCCCCAGGGTGTCCGGTTTATAGATGTTTCACTATAAAAGACATCCCAGCGTGTCCGGTTGAGAGAGGTTTCAATGCAAATCAGGAATTTGATCATTCTGAGCCATAGTTTTGTGTTATGCGATCATGAACAGACTTTATCACCTGAGACAAATGACTAGAAACGCATCAAAACTAATTTATCCCGTCAACACAGTGCGTATGTGCCGTGAAACACGGTGCCGTGAAACATTTTTGATATCCAGTCAATACTATGTTTGCATTTTACAGCCATTTGTAGGTGTTGACGGGATAAATAGAATAGTAGGTTAGTGCCGTGAATGGGAAAAGATATCTGGCGCGGCACGGAAACGGGATGTGCTCGGCAGAGCCTCGCCCATCCCGTTTCCTGAGCCTTGCCTGATATTTTTCCCATTCACGGCACTAACCTACTATTCTCTATCTATTTTCCTTATTTCTGAACCAAAGTATATGTTGTGACCACTCATTTGAACCGTCTCGGCGAGACGGTTCAAATGAGTGTCACAACATATACTTCTGATGAGAAAAAAAGAAATTCTTGAGCCTTGCCGGATGTTTTTTCCCATTCACGGCACTAACCTACTATTCTCTATATCTCAGATGGGTCCTTGGTGTGCGGTTTAGAGAGGTTCCACTGTAGTGATGTTACCACCTGTACCATATGTTAGAATAATAAACAAGGTGTGGGATCAAGTCGTTTCCGAACGGCATGACGTCATGTTTTTTAGATGTGTTTACAGTATATTTCCTTGCTAATGGAATGACATGTTTTTATGAAATATACCACAGCAAATGCGGTACACGTTGCCCTTTATTTGTATAGGCGGCTTTAATCTCATAATAATGTCGTTTTGACGAAGAATCGGTTACCGTAAATGTAAATAAAAAAATAGAGCACGTGAATGCAAGAAATAAACTGTACTCGATTCTTTGTGATATTTGTAAGTGATTGTAAATAACTTTCAAAGCACTCATAAAACACATATGCCATCGTATTTGGTGCGCAACATATCATCAAAATCCGTCCGTTTGTTAGGAAGATTTTAATGAAAATCTACTGTAAAAATGACATCACAGATTACGTCACGTCGGAAAATCGGGTTCGGGAACCACGTGATCACACACCTTGGTAAAGTAATCCATCCAGTAATATTGCTATGGCATAATGGAGCGCGTCTTACAACATGTGCGGTGAAAATGACCACAGACGGGTACGTACGATCCGGCGGGCGGATGGACGGGCTTATCACTTAGGGGACATACAATGCGCAAGTTGGTGCTCTAGCCTGAAATTGACGAAATGTTAAACGCAAATGCGGAATAGAATTCCGCATGTATTGGGTGAGAGGTTGAAGCACAAGAACATTGGCAGATTCTTTTATATTAAAAAACGAGTCCTCGGTTAACATGTGTATATCTGTACATATAAAACTGAATATCATCATCACGTTGTTTATTATAGGAATGAATGGCCTTTTTGTGGAATTTATCGGGGTATAAACTTGGAAAAGTCGCAGGAATACTGGACGAAGCGATAACAAATTACAATTTTCGAAAAAAAAAGAAAAAAAAGAAGATTTTTTTTTTTTTATTTTCGAAAATTGTAATTTTTTAAGGCCTCGTCCAGTATTCCCGCGACTTTTCCAAGTTTATATCCCCTATAAATTCCACAAAAAGGCCATTCATTCCATATAATTCCAGCATTTGAAATAAATTCATCAAGTAAATGTGTTTATTTTCCGTTTTCTTAAGAATTATTTTAACTGCGCCTCACGGTTACGGGAAGTAGTTCGGCGTGGGAGTTTACTGGGATATAAATTTTGGACAGAGACTTGCTACGGGCCAATCATATGTTAGGGAATTGTGTAAATATTTTTGTGCTGGAAGTATATGCCTGTACCATTATGTTTATATACAATTCACGGTCCATCCCGGGACTCGAACCCACGAAGCTAACGATGTCAACGATACCATTATGCCACCGCAACATGATTTTGTGGTTGTTGCGGGTGAACTGTGTTAACCGTTATCGGAATGTACATACATGTATTAAGAATATAGAGAATAGTAGGTTAGTACCGTGAATGGGAAAACATATCTGGTAAGGCTTAGGAAACGGGATGGGCGAGGCTCTGCCGAGCACATCCCGTTTCCGTGCCGCGCCTGATATTTTTCCCATTCACGGAACTAACCTACTATTCTATTTATCCCGTCAACACCTACAAATAGCTTTAAAATGCAACAATTAACCACGGCCGCATCGTCAAACACGGAGAATCGACTAGTATGACAACCACACATATTCATACGCAGTGATTAGGTCGTATTGACAGGATATCAGAAATGTTTCACGGCACATACGCACTGTGTTGACGGGATAAATATCAGATCATGCTAGTATGCGATTTATGAGACGAGTCTGACTTCATATATGGCTGTGACTGGAGAAATGGGGATTTTGGGATTTGTGAATAGGAGCAGATTTTGATCAAATGGCACACACATGTAGCCTAATAACGATATATGTTGCTGGTTAATAGTATGACTGTGTTTCATTGACGGAATGGTGGACAGTGCAGATCCTGATCAGACTGTGCGTATGCACAGGCTGGTCTGGATCTACACTGGCCGCGAATTCCATAAGCCCCATTTCGCCAGTCACAGTCATGTATATGATACGCCATGGCAAACTGGGGTTTGCTGATCATGCAGTCAGTGTAGCATAATAACGAGACACACTCACAGATATTCATGTAGCCGATTTCACTAAACTTGTTACGGTTACTTATCTAGCTAAGTATACTTTGAGGTTGTACTTATTTATTTTTGCTGAAATTCAGTAGTTCGTATATAACTAGTAACTGTTTATATTTGATGATTACAATTATGCAGAATTATTATATTGTATATATTAATTATCACAGCCATTTTGTTTTGGTTAGAAAATATATTAATTTGTGCATAAATTAAAAATTCTCCCTCAAAGTATTATTAGTCAGTCATGTACTTTGCAATTTTAATGAAATCGGCTACTGATTCTACTTGGTGTGTTTAGTACGGAGCCCCGCAGGAGAAATGTATTTTTTTTTATTAATTCGTTCCCACGAAATAGAAATTCGCTCCCTCAATTTAACAATTAGTTCCCTTGAAATAACATTTCGTTCCCACGATATAACACTTATGTTCCCACGAAATAACAATTGTTATTTCGTGGGAACGAATTGTAAAATTGTGGGAACGAATTGTTAATTCGTGGAAACGAATTGTTAAATTGAGGGAACGAATTGTTAATTCGTGGGAACGAATTGTTATTTCGTTGGAACGAATTAATACAAAATAATTATACGTGACCTGCGTGGCTCCGTCGTTTAATCGAGATGGATGTAGAGACAAATACAATGCCATACAGAAGTCTGGAAAGTTTACCCGCTGAACCACAACTACATATGTGGCTGTTACTGGAGGAATGGGGCTTATGGGTTTTATGACCAGTGTAGATCCAGATCAGACTGTGCATCCGCACAGTCTGATCAGGATCTACACTGTTCGCCAGTCCATCAATGAAACACCCGTCATGCTTCTAACATGCAATATAGATAATTACCTGGCTACGGGAATGTGCTACGTGATCAGCAACTACACTGGTCACAAATACCATAAGCTACATCTCTCCAGTCAAAGCCACATATAACGGCAAACCTGTGTTGAAGGCCACCTCCGAATAGCAATTACCTGTCTATAGCAGCCACACTTTTGTTTTCGCAATTACTCAATGAGTGCATATATGACCCCGTACTGCCAACACAAAATACCTGTGCATAAAGGCCACATTTCTCTTCCCACGGGTGGTCTTTGTTCACAGGTTAGATGATTGTACACGTATTATATGGCAGAAAACATGTACGTTTGTACAAACCTTCAAGAGAAAATCAAGAGTTTCATTGTTGTATAAATGTACTGAGCACAGGTTTGTTTGTTTGCTTGTTTGCTAGTTTGTTGGGGTTTAACGGCCTATCAACAGCTAAGGTCATTTAAGTCTGGGTCAATGAGTTTAGTACTAAATCCCATATATTACCTGTACAAGTACATGGACATGTTTCAAGTACGTGTACAAATGAGGGGGAAATCCCAAAATCAGAACTGAATATTTACAATAAAATAGCTATATATTCAGCCCTGAAATCAGAATAATCCTGATCTGATGCCAAGTCCTCGCCACACCAGAATCACTTGTCCCCCTCCCAAAAGCAGTAGGATCAGTAATTTATCCCGTCAACTATGTCGCTACTAGACGTGAAAAGCAGGTACGTGTATTTTTTCTCGTTCACGTCTAGTAGATACGTCATTATGTATGACGTTACGTCATTATGTGAATGACGTAACACGATAATCTTGTCGCTTCAGAAGACAAATTTATGAGGCCACAAATGCATTTTTAGAGACATTTGAACAACTTTGATGTGGTTAACGGGATAAATAGAATATTATTATAGTGTAATGAACGTGAATAAATATCTGACTCGGCTCGAAATCAGGATGTGCTCGGCAAGCCTCGCCCATCCTGATTTCTCAGCCTCGACAGATATTTATTCACGTTCATGACACTATACTAATATTCTCTATTATTCTTACTACTGTTATAATGGGCAATAACCCAATTCAACTCCCAGATAACTAAAGAGCCAAAGATAAAAACGCACCTGACGGAGACTGAGCACAGGTGTTTGAACAGATTGTCAGTATGCTGGTGTCATATGGGTATTTTGGGTAGATTTGGGTGGATGCCGTTGGTGTTGGGTAATTTACCTAGTTTTGTGAAACTACTAATGCTGAATCATTGCACACGACAGAAATCGTCAATTATCTACCGAACTTTCGGACACCTTTTATACTGTCAAAATACCCACAAAGAAACTGTACTTCTAGATATACATGTAATTCGCCGGAGGTGACGTAATTGGATGTTGGTAACAATGCACCGAAACCATCAGATATACCGAAAAAAAACATAAAACATCGAAATATGAACCGTTCTTCAAGAACCTGTGGTATTGGGAAGAGTATACTTAAAAATCATACACGTGGTTCCCTATGGAAGCGCCCTGGTATGAATGCTAAAATATATTTATCTCCTAATTAGGAAATACTAACTCCTAATTAGGAGATACTATCTCATAATTATGACGTATTATATCCTAATTAGGACTTATTATCTCCTACTAACTCCTAATTAGGAGATACTGTCTCCTAATTAAGAGTTAGTACCGCCTAATTAGGAGTTATTATCTCCTAATTAGAGATAACATAGTTTTGAGAATCGGCACAGATAGTAAGTACTAATTAGGAGATAGTAAGTCCTAAATAGGAGATAATAACTCCTAATTATGAGATATTAAGTCCTAATTATGAGATACCAACTCATAATTAGGAGGTAGAACATATTTTAGCATTGGCACCAGGACGCTTCCATAGTTACCTGATACTGATCCGCGTGTGCTTGAAATCATATTGAAAATGAAGCATTGCACTGATACTGAGTATCAGGTAATGGGGTATCGTAGTTAGTTATCTCCCGTTGAATTTATTTATAGACATCCCGTCCAAATTGTGTAGTTTAGGGCCTTATTGCTTGTAAAACGAGCGAACGTAGCATGATTTGTTGTGAAAAGGAATCAATATAGTAATTTATATTAGTGTTGATCCAGTTCATCATATTAAGCTATGCAATCTGATCCGGGTTTGCATTATTTGCCAGATTCATATTTTCACACTTATTAATTTTATTGCAAACAGTGTAGACTCAGATCAGTCTGCACATATTCGTTTCTATGCATCGTTGTACAAAACGATCGTTTGCTATTCATTCCCACGAATTAACAATTCATTCCCACGAATTAACAATTCGTTCCCTCAATTTCACAATTCGTTCCCACGAAATAACAATTCGTTCCCACGGGAACGAATTGTTAATTCGTGGGAACGAATTGTTATATCGTGGGAACGAATTGCTAATTGTTTGGCGCACTGCTTCGCGAGCAACACCTTTGATCTACCTTGAAGCTGTTTGAATTGTTAAATTGAGGGAACGAATTGTTATTTCGTGGGAACGAATTGTTAATTCGTGGGAACGAATTGTTTTCTCGAGGGAACGAATGGTTAAATTGCGGGAACGAATTGTTATTTCGTGGGAACGAATTAATAAAAAAAAAATCCATGTCCCCAACGGGGCTTCGTATCTCTATTCCATTAGCTTTCATTGTTCAAATGAACGTCGACGTTCACTCAGCGCTGAATGATACAGTAACTGTTTGTTTCACAACCCTCTATATGCCTGTACGTAGAACGTTATTGTTTTCTAAATTGTGGTTGCGACTGGAGAAGTGGGGCTTATTGGAGTTGTGACCAGTATAGTTCATGATCAAATAGCACACTCATGTAGCATTCTAACGACATGTATTGCTTGTTAGAAGAATAACGGGTGTTTCATTGATGGAATGGTGAACAGTGTAGATCCTGATCTCGTTCTACACTAGTCACAAAACCCATAAGTCCCATTTATCCCTTCACATCCACAAATGACAATATTAAACACATTAAGGCACAGTATTTAACACAGCAGATTGAACATCGAACATTACATACATACGCAATACATTGTGCCATCTTGCTGCGACAGTACGTATTCAGCATTCGTTATAATGTGACAACTCGCTCCAATTCTGGTTGAATTATCGCCGTCTCTGTTCTGTCCATTCAACTCCTGGCCATCGTGAAGTGTTCATGATAATTGCCGTCAAATTGTCACAATGACGTTACCGTCAAATTGTCTCAATGACGTTACCGTCAGCTTGCCTCAATGACGTTACCGTCAACTTTTCTTAATGAAGTTACCACCATCAAATTGTCACAATGACATTACCGTCAAAATGTATCAATGACGTTACCGTCAGCTTGCCTCAATGACGTTACCGTCAACTTTTCTTAATGAAGTTACCACCATCAAATTGTCACAATGACGTTACCGTAACATTGTCTCAATGACGTTGTCGTCAGCTTGCCTCAATGACGTTACCGTCAACTTTTATTAATGAAGTTACCACCATCAAATTGTCACAATGACATTACCGTCAAAATGTCTCAATGACAATTACCGTGAAATTGTCTCAATGACGTCACCGTCAGATTGCCTCAATGATAATTATTGTCTCAATGACGTTACCGTCAAATTGCCTCAATGACATTACAGTCAAATTGTCTCAATGACGTTATCGTCAAATTGCCTCAATGACAAGCACACCTTGTTCGCATTCATATTGCACCAAGACACAAGCCATAAATAAAACCCCATGCTCACATCCGACCAATCAAACTACTTGAGTTCGAGTATCAGAGTATCAGCTTCGAGACCATGCTTAGAACAGGTCACGTGTGTCCTTTGTTGCATGACGGCGTTCTCAGATATGTCGATATATTTCTCCCGCCAACTTAATAAATCCGCATTACGTCACGACCGCCCCTCCACGATCAGGCGTCGTCGCCATGGCGACCTACAGATACATGTAAATAGACCACGATATGCAGCGCGATACTGGAAACACGAATATATCTACTATAGAGCTGCTGTGTGTAGTAATCCCCGGGGCGTCGTCTAGTGTCGTGCTGCAGTGTGTACAAGCCCCCGGGGTCACCTGTATATATATAATACAGTGGAACCTCTCTAAACTGGACACCCTGGGAGGTCCCATGGTGTCCGATTTAGAGAAGTCCCTCAGTAAATCAGACATATGACCACTCCTAGACAGACATGTACTTTGCGATCAGGAACAGACATCACCATCAGAGATAAATGACAGTGAAACCCATCAGAATTAGCCATACATGGGGTTTCTGTGACTCCCGTTTAGAGAGGTTCCACTGTATCGTGCTGCAGTGTGTCGAAGGCCCGGGGGTCATCTGTATAAATCTAGTATCGTGCTGCAGTGTGTAGAAGCCTGTTTCACCTGCACCACAGTATGACCATCAACAGGACGGTGAGTTTGTGTAAAGCGTCTGCGGCACTTCGAGCGCCACTGGTTCCATCTACTGTCTTTTGCGGACGATTATCGTCGACTGGCGCTGAAAAGAGAGAAAGTGAAAGCACTGGGGAATTGCCATTTTCAGGGGCCCGTTTCACTAAACTAAACTTCGTACGACTAAGAAGTTCGTAAGTGCAAAACTAAAAATGTACAATAAAGTTCGCATAAGCAGCCAATTTGGGGAATTCTTTGTAGAATTGTTATATCGTGGGAACGAATTGGTAATTCGAATTGTTAAATTGAGGGAACGACCATTATTTAATGGGAACGAAGTCATACAAAATATCCATGTCCCCTGCGGTGGACGGGGGGGGGGGGGGGGGGGGCTCCGTACCATTCAGCTCAGTATGTTTTATTTTGCCAAACAACACAGTAATATTACTTCATTAAATCTTGGCGCATTCACTGATAATATTGCTTAGCGTTGAATCAGCGCACATGAATGCTTTCAAAGTGTATAATTTCACAATACGTATAATGGTCCATGGTCTGACAAAACCATATCGTTTCATTACCTACCAGTAAAGAGCTAGCACACGTTGCGCATCGACATTCTCTGACCTTGATCAGCACTGGCCGTTATCAACGAATCGTGTATTAAGGTCAACACTGAAGGTCCTCAATCAACCGTGTGTTAAGGTCATCACTGAAGGTCATCCACTAACCGTGTACTAAGGTAAAACAATGAAGGTCATCAACCAGTCGTGTATTAAGGTCAACACTGAATTTCATCAACCAAACGTGTATTAGGTCAACACAGAAGGTCTTCAACCAACCGTGTATTAAGGTCAACACTGAAGGTCTTCAACCAACCGTGTATTAAGGTCAACACTGCAGGTATTCAACCAAACGTGTATTAAGGTCAGCACTGAAGCCGTCAACCAACCGTGTATTAATGTCAACACTGGACGTCATCAACCAGCCGTGTATTAAGGTCAACACTGAATTTCATCAATCAACCGTGTATTAAGGTCAAGTTTGAAGCCGTCAACCAACCGTGTATTAATGTCAACACTGGACGTCATCAACCAACCGTGTATTAAGGTCAACACTGAAGGTCACCAACCAACCGTGTATTAAGGTCAACACTGAAGGTCACCAACCAACCGTGTATTAAGGTCAACACTGAAGGTCAACACTGAATGTCATCAACCAACATGTATTAAGGTCAACACTGAAGGTCATCAACACAACGTCATTAATGTCAACACTGAAGTTCATCACCCAACCGTGTATGAAATTCAGCAGTCAATGTGAAGGTGGAAGAATGGGGTTAAATTGCCGCCTGCCAATTTCTTTATTATGAATATATAGAGGCTATTTATATTTTTGCAACGAATATGTTAGGCACTCGTGAAATATGGACATTTCACACCACGAGATGAACATATATGTCATATTCGTTGCACAAATATGAATATTCTATTTATTATATACCGCTCCATGGAAATTAGCAGTTGTTTAGACTGTATACGGTAATGAATGTGTATTTGCAGCCTATTTGCAGTCCGGCACTGCAGGTGCGCGTTATGAATATAGATAGCGGAAGTAGTCGTATTTTCACCGGAAGTTGTTTATTTCATCGATGAGAACATATGACTTTTATTTACATCGTATAACTATGTATTTCATGGGTAGGTATATAATGAACTAGAATACTGTACTTGCAATCAAGCAGATTGATTGGCTGAGCCTGAGCTGTACTACAGCTCAGGCTGAGACAATCAAACTACTTGATTGCGAGTTGGCATTGCAAATAGATATTAAAAAACGGCGATAATATGGTCATGGTTTACATAATCGGTTGGGTAACTCCATCATGGATTAAACCCTTCATAAAAATGGAACGCCAAATATACGTAAACTCATATAATGAATGCTAGAGCTAGCATTAAATATTTAGAGCTAGCTCCAAATCATTTGAAGAGCTCTGAAAATCATTTGGAGCTAGTTCTAAATATTTAATGCTATCTATAATTATTTAAAGATACATGTACATGTAGCAATACTTATTTGAGTTTACGTAGAGTTGGTGTTCCAGGAACGCCAATAAACTTAAATTAGTTATGCCAGCTCTAAATATTTAATGCTACCGTAGCTGTAAACATTTAATGCTAGCTCTAATTATAGCCAACAATAATTATTCGAGTTCATGTAGATCTGTCGTTCCCTACATAAAGCTGGTGGATAGTGAACGTGTATTATCAACGTACATGAGCACAGCAGCTGATCAGAAAATAGAAGAAGAACATGTGGCTTGTCGGCACACGAATGCCCCCGTGGCTGATTGGAGAAACTGTGGCAAAGTTAATTAACCAAAAGTGATAAGTATTCATAAGAACATTTTGAAGGTAAAATGGTGAAGTCCATATTCAGGGCAGCAGTAGTGTGCGACATCTGTGCACACGTATGATGTAATTAAACATTAAAGTAATCCTTCAAGGGATATAGAAGTTATGACATAATTGAGCAACTCCGGCAACTTCTTAATGTGCCGAACACATGGACGGACACACAGACTCACAGTCCAAATACTATACCGAGACAGGGGGCATAATGTAACCGGTTTTGTCAAATCGCATACCATAATCATCGTGGACAATAAACCAGTGTGATTCCCTGTTAAATATCTACATTATACATATGTTTTACATTATGGTGATCGCTAATTCTGGCTCAGAAACTTAGGTAATGAGTGTTATTTCCGTTTTATTCTTTTATGAGATTACTAAATCATGTCTATGTATATGAATTTATCCCGTCAACACAGTGCGTAGGTGCCATGAAACACGGTGCCGTGAAACATTTTTGATATTCAGTCAATACTATTTTTGAATTTTACAGCCATTTGTAGGTGTTGACGGGATAAATAGAATAGTATGTTAGTGCCGTGAATGGGAAAAAATAACTGGCGCGGCACGGAAACGGGATGTGCTCGGCAGAGCCTCGCCCATCCCGTTTCCTGAGCCTTGCCAGATATTTTTTTCCCGTTCACGGCACTAACCTACTATTCTCTATCTATTTTCCTTATTTCTGAACCAAAGTATATGTTGTGACCACTCATTTGAACCGTCTCGGCGAGACGGTTCAAATGAGTGGTCACAACATATACTTCTGATGAGAAATAAAGAAATTCTTGAGCCTTGCCGGATGTTTTTTCCCATTCACGGCAATAACCTACTATTCTCTATACGCCTTACCCGGTACGTTTACAGAATACATACTGCAACCCGCTATTGTTCATCCATGATTATTGCGCACGTGCACGATTAAGCCGGGAAAAATAGCCGCCATTTCTGAAGCTATTTAAATCTTAATTTGGGCCGCCGAACAACTTAGAACATAGATTGTCGGTCACGTGTATCCTTAACCCGGAACAAATAACTTCGCCAGTTCTGAAGCTATTTAAACCTTACTGTCGGCCACTGAACAACTTAGATAATTGTGAAGAAATTTGTTGTTCAGCGGCCGACAGTAAAGGACATCTGTGGACATTTCTGCCGGCCTCTGAACAACTTAGATACTTGTGAAGAAATTTCCATAGGAAATTTCTTCACAATTAGCTAAGTTGTTCAGCGGCCGACAGTAAAGGTAAAATATCTCCAGAAATGGTTATTCGTCCCGGCTTTTATATTTCTGCACGTGAAAAATAGTTGGCGGGGAACACTAGTCGGTTCTAACAGCGACCATTGTCGACGACTAATGTTCACAGATAGTGAAACTTCTTCGAACTTGTCTAAGTTGTGCATCGACCAACCACAGATCGGTTAAACTATGTTCAGAAATGACTACATAAATGGCAAAGTTATTTTTCTCGGCCTGGCGTGTTACATTCTGTCCACTTCGTCATCTTTTCGAGTTTAATGGCAAGACATTATTTTCGATTTACGGAATTGTGTGAGGGTTTCCGAGTGGGCGCGTGCGTTACAGAGGCAAACACATATGTGGCCCTGTCTGGAGAAATAAGGTTTATGGGATTTATTACCGGTGTAGTTCCTGGTCAAACTGCACCCGGTTAGTAGACAACGATCCGTATTGCCTTCTAGAAGCAGAAAGGGTGTTTCATTGATGGAATGGCCAATATTGCAGATCCTGATCAGACTATACAGATGCATAGCCTGATCTGGATCTACACTGATCGTAAAACACATAAGCCCTATTTCTCCAGTCACAGCCACATATGATTGCTTTCAATGCGAAAAAGGTTGGATGTGCATGTTGGGTCGTGGTCAAATTGGTGTGTGGGCTTCTTTTCGGTTTCAGTGAGGGATCGTAACTCGTTATCTCCCTTTGCAAATATATTTATTGATATCAGATCCGATGATGTATTTCAGCGTTTATTTCTTACTGAATAGCACAGAAATTTAGTTTCGCGAATAGAGTAGACCAAGATCAGACTGCACGTATGTGCAGTCTGATCTGGGTCTACTCTGATTGCAATTACAATTAATAAGTGTGAAACATGTGAATCTGGCAAATAATGCAGTTCCTGATTAGATTGCGCACATATGTAGGATGATCTGGATCAACACTAGTTGAAAACACTATAATGACTTCTTTACACAACAAATCATGCGATATTCGGTTTTATTACAAGCGATTAGGCCATAAAATATACAAATTGGACCGGATTTCTATAAATAAAGGCAAGGGGAAATAACTAGCTACGATCCCTCATTGGGTCAGGGTCGAAAGGGTGTGTGGGCTTCTTTTCGGTTTTAATTAAACTCACCTCTTGGAACAATGGCCGTATCTTTGTCGGCTGAAAAAAACAAAATAAGTATTAAAATAATACCAGAATATATATTTTCCCCTTTGAATTATATTTATAGAACTATATGTAAACTGTATAATTTATAATTTTTTATTTATATTTAGACGAAAGTGAAATTTTACTCATATCAGCTGCCAGTTGCCGGGTAACACATACAAATACTTCGGAATCGTTCTTGAACTACGGATGATACTGACTAAATTTTACGTGTAACGTGTCTGTACCGTCTCAGAGACATTGGCCTTCATACATTTACGAACAATTATCAAAGACTGCTAATAATATATTATCTACGGAGCCCCACAGGGGACGTATAATTCTTTTTTTTTAATTCGTTCCCACGAAATAACAAATTCGTTCCCTCAATTTAGCAATTCGTTCCCACGATATAACAATTCGTTCCCGTGGGAACGAATTGTTATTTCGTGGGAACGAATTGTTAAATTGAGGGAACGAATTGTTAATTCGTGGGAACGAATTGCTGAATTGAGGGAACGAATTGTTATATCGTGGGAATGAATTGTTATTTCGTGGGAACGAATTGTTAAATTGAGGGAACGAATTGTTAATTCGTGGGAACGAATTGGTAATACGTGGGAACGAATTGTTAAATTGAGGGAACGAATTGTTATTTCGTGGGAACGAATTGTGATAAAAAAAGAATTAGCCTTCATATATTTACGAACAATTATTATTAAAGGTGGGTTCCCTCAAATTATGTAAAAATACATATATACGGAAATTAAGCGGGTATCGAATTATGTGACTATACCACATGTTTTTAACATCGAAATGGTCCGTTTTTACACAGTATTAATTAATATTTCAATTTCGTATCGATAGTGGTGATCACTAGTGTATGTACATGTGAAGAAATGGTGATTGGTTTTAATTATTTAAATAAATAATGTGTATAAACTTAATTACGACTGCTGTCGATATCTTATAAAGTATAATTATTGTATACCGGAATAAATAAATATTTATTTCCGATGAATAAATATTGATTCTTAATATTTTGAGAAATCGCGGTTATCTCCCCTGACCTCAAAATGATTAAAATCCGTCATTCAAATAAGGCAAATAAAAATAATGTTAATAAGTGTACCAGGCAATAATTCCAGCACAAAAATATTTACACAATTCCGTAACATTTGATTGGTCCGTAGCAAGTCTCTGTCCAAAATTTATATCCCAGTAAACTCCCATGCCGAACTACTTTCCGTAACCGTCAGGCGCGTGTTAAAATAATTCTTAAGAAAACGAAAAATAAACACATTTTCTTGATGAATTTATTTAAAATGCTGGAATTATAAGGAATGAATGGCCGTTTTGTGGAATTTATCGGGGATATGAACTTGGAAAAGTCGCGGGAATACCGGACGAGGCCTTAAAAAAATTACAATTTTCGACGAAAATTGTAATTTTTTATCGCTTCGTCCAGTATTCCCACGACTTTTCCAAGTTTATACCCCGATAAATTCCACAAAAAGGCCATTCATTCCTATAATAAAAATTACAATACATCCTCATGTGCGGGACCCCATCTTTAAAGACGTATTACAGTATTGGTGTTACTGATTGGATATGTCGGACACATGTTTATATAAACCGACCAATCAATATCAGGGACTAAAGTACACAATACTAAAACTAAAAATTCTCATAAGAATATTCTCTCCAGTTTCTTGTGCCGGAACATTTCGTTGAAATTACAAACGCATGCTAGTAGCCGGTTTATAGACATACAGTGGAACCTCTCTAAACCGGGCACCCTGGGAGGTCCCAGGGTGCCCGGTTTAGATAGGTTCTACAGTTCCAACGGACAGACAAGCGTGGATGCTTTGCGGTTATCAACGGAGATAAATAGAAACGAAACATATGAATATTAAGCACAACTCCGCCGGAGTTGTGCTTAATATTCATATGTTTCGTTTCTATTTATCTCCGTTGACCGGTGTCCGGTTTAGAGAGGTTTTACTGCATTATAATAGTATGGAATTGTATATTTATCAACATGGTACACAGGCGCCTGAGTTTACTTCGCTATCTTAGAATTTTACCAATGTGAAATAAAACAGTAACTCTCTTTAAGATGAATATGACACGCTAAGATAAGATAGTTTGAAAGTAGACCGTTCGCTAAATGGTTTCTGCGCGGCAATTCACGTAATACTATGTGGCTGTAACAGGAAAAATGGGGCTTATGGGTTTTGCGACCAGTGTAGATCCAGATCAACCTATTCATCCGCGCCGCATCAGTTGTTAGGCAACAGGGGGCCGTTTCATTAAACTTCGTACGACGAAAATGTTCGTAAGAGCAGAATTATGATAGTCTGTAAATTTCAAATCAACAGTTTTCTTGTAAACAATTATTTCATTTACATTTATTGAGCATATGCTGCTTATGCAGCCTATGCTCAATACATGTAAATTCATCAATTGACATTTCCAGACGATTCTAATTTTGCACTTTTTATTCGTACGAAGTTCAGTGTAACAGGCCCCAGGAGTATGATATTTGACCAGGAGCTTACACAAATCACCATTTCCCTCCCCCGGTGGCTGATTGCAGAAACTCCGGCAACCTTCTCAACCGGACACACGAATTATGGACCTAACGGACCATGACCATAACGGACCTAACGGACCATGGCCATAACGGACCTAACGGACCATGGACATAACGGACCAGATTTGGACGAAACGGACCAGATTTCTGGACACCACGGACCAGATTTCTGGACATAACGGACCATGTGTTTGGACAAAAAAAAACATATATAAAGCTTAAGAAAATAAACAAACTTTAAACATTTTAACATTTAGTAGATACATGTTGGCTTAAAATGTGTACATTTTGTCTTAGTGAACAATATTCTTGATTTGTTTGTAAGCCAGTCCTGAGTAGGTATATAAGAGCGGTTGTCGTTGCCACGGATTATTTTAACCAGGATAAGCGCGGTGGCAAGGGCAACTTCAATGATTTATTTCTTTTTTGCTCATTTGTGCGTGCTGTTCATGTGTCTGCTGACATTTATAAAGGTTTGCTCAACGTTCATAATGAGCCGTCTCTTGTAATTATCTTAAAATGGCAATTGTACATGTACCTATGTTTTATTATTACTATGTATTTTATGATGTACGATTGATGAGACGTTAACCCTTTGAGCCCGAAAGCCCGCTATAGCGGTTTATGCAACCAATGCAGATCCAGATTTGATTGGTTGCACAATTTGCATATCAAAATAAATTCCAGTTACCTAGGGGTGAAAGAGTTAATAAACAATTTATCCTAAGAAGAATCAATGACAAACATGCAATTATCTCACATGTTTGACACATTCTAATTTGAAATGGTTAAGCCTGTAACCGTTATCCCATAATCATTGCAAATATTGTACAGTGTAATCTCTCTAAACCGAACACAAAGAAAAAATCGTGATCTTATTTTAGATGGATTTCTTTGTCATTTCTCTCAGATAATAATGTCCCAGGATGTCCGGTTTAGAAATGTTTTACTGTATATTGAAATATTAAATAAAGAAGTAAGAAGATCGTTTTCAGTATGTAGTATTTTACTTTTTGTTAATATGACATGATTGACACACCATAACATGTTGTGAGATAACATACATGTGGCTGTGACTGGAGAAATGGGGCTTATGGGATTTATACCCAGTCTAGATATAGTTAACTTCACATCTAATGTTTCCTTAACCCTTTCAACCCAAAGGAACTGGAATGGACTGTGATATGCTAATGTTCCGACCAATCCAATGGTCAACAAATGATTTTCAGATTCGTCCATTTATGAAAAGGGGGTGTTTTTGTTCTAAGAAATATGAAAATTACTTGCAAAAAGTGCAGATCCTGATGAGACGGCTCGTTACGAGCCGGCTCATCTGGATCTGAACTTTTTGCATAAACCGCTATAGCGGGCTTTCGGGTTCAAAGGGTTAATTGATTAATTTAACGTGATTAATACAAACAATTTGGAATCATACTAATACTCATCAGTGATTAAAATGCCTTTTAATATATAATCACTTAAATAAATTATTGTATCACATGGTTATTTTCCCAATAAATCTTAACTTAAAATCTAGAAATAAATGGGTGGTCCGTTGTGTCCAGAAATCTGGTCCGTTTCGTCCGAAATGTGGTCCGTTATGTCCTGGTCCGTTATGTCCATGGTCCGTTATGTCCAGGTACCGGACACGCAATCCTCTACAGTAGAACCTCTATAACCCGAACACTATAAGGACCCATTGTGCATAAATCAGATGTTTACTGTAATCATTTTCTATGGGAATTTAACATGGGGGCTAAACACAGATCTTTAAAACAAAAGATTGGAATTTGTTGACCGTTTTTCAAAATCTAACGTTTTTTCTGAGCTACATCATTTTCAATCAATCTAGCCAGGTTTCCCATGTTTCGTTTCTCGACCCTCACCGTCACTTCCCGGTTCCCTTGTTACCCATGTTAAATTCGTTTTTTCGCAATAAAATCGATATTTTATGGCATTTCATCAAATACAAAAACAACAAAGAGGGCGGCGTTTTTGTTATTGATGAAAAAGTACCTTTGGAACAGACACTAAATATTGTTTTCATTCAATGTGTTTAATAGCCATACATGTACATTCGTCGGCAGAAAAACGTGTACGAGACAGTAATCACTTACCATTTAGCACGTGCACGATCATGTTGTTTACATTCAGGTCCGAGCTCCTACAGACATAGTTGCCTTGGTCTTTGACGGTGCTTAAATGCACAATGAGTGTACTGATGTAGCTGCGGCCCGGCAACGGCTTGTGTTCAACAAGTTCTATTCGACCGTACCACCGGGGATGTGACGTGTGTATTCGATTCCCATTAAAGAACCAATCGACGTCATCAGGCGCTCTCACAACACCTGAAAATGATGATTATGATGTATTTATATATATTATTGATTTCTTTTTATCATTATTATAAAACTAGAAAATGTGGTCTGTCTGTTCCCTATTTGAGAAACTCTTACAAAACATTTAAAAAATATAAACAGACAGACGGACGTACGATCACTAGCGAGCGTAATTGTATTAATGTGGAAGGATGCATGGTTACTAAGTAATGCATGTGTGCAATATGAAAATATTAGCTGAAGGCAAACAGATATTATAGTTGATTTGAGAAACTCTTACAGAAACTTTCCAAGAATAAACGGACGGACGGACGGACGGAACCTAACGCACCGCAGATTCTCGGCGGGGCCCTAATAATAATATTACTACAATAAAAAAGATATATATTCTGAAATTAGAATACATTGCATTGATGCCAGATCCTCACCACACTAGAGTCACTTAGCATTTCTCCCAACTAAAAGCAATAGGATTAGTACTAATGCTACTACTTTTATAATGGGTATAACCGGATTAAGCTCCCAAGTAACAAGAAAGCAAAAACATATACCTGAGTGTCAAACCAGGGATATTGAGATTCCGGTAAGAACGAACCCATCGTTAAATTACCCTGCGCATGCATCCAACCAGTAGCTACAATGATACATATGAATTAAGCAACGTCGTAATAAGTTATAACCATGTGTATGTCTTCCGTTTCGGGTCACTGTAAAACAAGAATAACACACTGTTACTCGTACGCTGTTCCATCCCATTTTGGCTAATGAAAATGTATACTGGATACCGTTCACTAAACTCAGTAGTCCTGGCCCTGCCATACAGACCAGTAGCCTATTTCACCAACACTGCAAAGTATACTTTTCTAGCAAAGTATTCTTTGAGGGAGAAATCATTTATTTTTCACGAAATGCATTTTTTTTCATACAGAACTAGCGACTGCATATATTTGATGATTATAAGTATGCAGAATTATTATACTGAATTTATTACATTATCATAGCCAAAATGGCTGTGATAATGTAATAAATTCAGTATAATAAAAAGTAATAAATTTATCCTAAAATTGAAAATTTCTCCCTCAAAGTATACATGTACTTTGCTAGAGAGGTATACTTTGCAATGTTGGTGAAATAGGCTACTGGGGCCTGTTTCACTAAGCTTCGTACGACTAAAATGTTCGTAAGTGCAAACTTATTCTAGTCTGTAAATTTCACATTAGCACTGTTTTCTTGTAAAGTAAACAATTATTGGATTTAAATTTATTGAGCATAGGCTGCATATCCAGCCCATGCTCAATACATGTAAATCCATCAATTGAAATTTCCAGACGATCCTAAATTTGCACTTACGAACATTTTAGTCGTACGAAGTTTAGTGAAACTGTCCCCTGGTCTCTATGGCAGGGCCAGGACTGCATTATTCTAGATGTACTTACCCGTTGCATTGCATGTTAAGCGAATATCGCTGTATTGATTTACATATTCCGTACCCGTGATAACCAACTCTGAAACAGAGAACAAGCACAGGATCATGTCATGAATCATGTACGGTACGGGTAAATAATTAATCGACAGGAGGCGCGGCCATTCCTTAGCCATTACACCTCTAAGTAATTGACATGGACTAGTTAATGTTAAGTATGAGACTGTTTCTTTATGCAGAAAAGGGGATCATTTTGTAAAAATAAACAACATTCACAAATGGTGCAGATCTTGATGAGACGGCTCGTTACGAGCCATCTCATCATGATCTGCGCCGTTTATTAATATTAGGAAAGAGGTATGCAGTGTTGAAATGGTTAAATGTACTGGGTATCAGGTAACAAGAAAACCCAAACTGTACATGAGGACAAACTCAGGATATTGAGAGTTCGGTAAGGATGCGCCCCACCGTTAAATTACCCTTCGCATGCTCACAACATGCCACGGCCTTTGATAAAGCAATATCAAGGTGCATGATCACGTGGTTATTACAGCAAGCCAACAACTGTGGCTGAAAGTGTTGAAATCTTGCCCACTCCCAAGTAAGTATTATTTGATAGTATCCTTAATATAAAATGTATTTTGATGAAATATGGCGCAGCAAACGCGTCTTCATGAGCTGCATTTGGTCATCCAGGGAGTTTGGCACAGGCGTATGTCGTTTTTCCGAAGAATCGATGTCCGTGTCTACAGACACGGAAATCGATTCTTCGCAACAACTAGAGAAGTTTGGGCCAAAGTACAGAGATCACCAAAATGCAGCTTAACAAGACGCGTTTGATGCGCCACATTTCATCAAAATCCGTTACGCTATGAGGACAATATAAAATAATACGTACTTTGAATCGGATGGATTCTGGAAGCTTCAGTACTTGTTGTTGTTGTTAGTACCACGTGATCATACACCTTGCATATGTATACTGCTGAACAATAAGTATACTGATCAAATTGCACGCTCGTGTAGCCTAACAATGCTATATATTGCTTGTTAGAAGAATGACGGGTGTTTCATTGATTCCATGGCGAACAGTGCAGATTCTGATCAGACTGTACGGCATAGATACATATACGAATAATTATACGTACGTGGCTTTCTTCTTAATGACTCATCTGTAAAAAAACAATTATAGCAAAATTAGACATGCTTGTAGAACGTGGTGATTTTCCGAGCTACACAAATCGCTATTATTCATAACTTAGAAATTTGATTGATGTATTGGTGTGTAACGGCCTATCAATAGGTAAGGTCCTTTAAATCCTAAAATCAGAACGACGTATTTACATCGGAAAACAATATATTCAGTCCTGAAATTAGAATAACCTGATATGATGCCAGGTCCGTACCACACCAAAGTCACGTGGCCTCTTCCCATACAATTAGTAGGATTAGGATTAATCGTATTACTCATATAAGGGGTATAACCAGATTAAACCCTCACATACAAGAATGCCAACTACGTACCTGAGGGCAAAACCAGTAGCCGATTTCATCAACATTGCAAAGTATACTTTAGTAGCAATGTATACTTTGAGGGAGAAATTTTCAATTTTATGATAAATTTATTAATTTTTATTATACTGAATTTATTACATTATCACAGCCAATTTGGCTGTGATAATGTAATACATTCAGTATAATAATTCTGCATACTTTTAATCATGCAATATATGCATTTGTTAGTTCTATATATGAAATAATGCATTTCAGGAAAAATAAATGATTACTCCCTCAAAGTATACTTTGCTAGTAAAGTATAATTTGCAATGTTGATGAAATAGGCTACAGGTCTCCGTTTCGGGATACCGGTAAGGATGAATCCCGATGGTTAAATTACCAAACCAACCACACCAACTAGAATAATTACAAGTTTAACATAGTCAAAGTAACCTGGCGTGTAATTTATGAATAGCCAAACGACAACTCAATTTGAAGACAAAGTTCAAACATAACAGACAGCAGTGTGTAGTCAACGGAATATTGAATAAATGGACGCGGGAGTGGGTCTATTACCAAATGATATAGAGGATGTTCCATCGTACATGCTTGAATAGTGTGAAGTAATATACGAGTGGACGTCGGCTTCCGCGTAAACAACGAGTAAGCTACGCGAACGAGTTGTTTACGCGGAAACCGACGTACACGAGTGTATTAAATTAAGCTATCCAAACATGTACGATGGAATATCATATTTATTACATTTCTGAACAACAATTTCGAACAAAAATGCATGTTATACTGTTTCGGGGGCGTTTGAATCTGCGTATGAATTTTTGTGGGAGGTGCATATTTTATAACGACTGCGGGAGAGTCCACGCGGGTGTTCTCTTCACGGTGTATTATTTGTCGGTCTCAAAGATAAATCCAGTAGCTTGAAATGTAATAAATAACCATAGTTAATTAAAGCTAGCATTACAAGACAATCTTCAGTTTAAAGGCACAATCGGACGATCGCAGACTGCTAACTATTGAATGTGATACGTGAGATGAATATTGAACAACTGTATGTGGGAGTGTTGTGTATGCGTGTTTTGCCAACAAACATGGTCAATGTGCATCTGATTCAAAGTACGTATCCTTTTATATTGTCCTTATTACGTAACGTATTTTGATGAAATTTGGCGCAGCAAACGCGTCTTCATGAGCTGCATTTGGTGGTCCAGGGAGTTCGGTACAGACTGATGTCGTTTTTGCGACGAATCGATTTCCGTGTCGGTAGACACGGAAATCGACTCTTCGCAAAAACGACAGAAGTTTGGGCGAACATACAAAGACCACCAAATGCAGCTTAACAAGACGGGTTTGATGCGCCATATTCCATCAAAATCCGTTACGTAATAAGGACAATATAAAAGGATACGTACTTTGAATCAGATGGATTCTGGAAGTTTCAGTATTTGTTGTTGTTGTTAGTACCACGTGATGGTGAAACGTACTGGTGGCGGACTGGTGACTGGATAAATTGAGGCTTATGACATTTGTAACCAGTATAGCTTCTTACCAAATTGCACACTCTTGTAGCCTGATAACGATATAATATTGCGTGTTAGAAACATGACATGTGTTTCATTTATGGAATAGCGAACAGTGCAGATCCTGATCAGACTGTGCGGATGCACAGGCTGATCCGGATATACACTGGTCGCAAAACCCATAAGCCCCATTTCTCAATTCACACCCAAACAAACAATTTCAATAATTCATCGTTAAACCACAATGGAAACATCAGGGGTTGGAACAGTTTCAAATGTCAAATCCTGTAAATGTCTAAACAAACGTATTTTTACACCCACAAATGCGTAAAAGTGTGAATTCCATGTTCAGTGAAACATTATACTTTTTCTTCCATTAACAGGAATCTCAAGTCCTGGAAATTCCAACCACAATGAAAATACACCAGTCATGATCATTCCGAAGATACTCTGCGAGTATGTCACATTACAGAGGACATGCACTGTCTATTCCAACTTTTGCTGCCGACGAACTTTTGGCTATTACAAACATCAAATCCAAAATATATTTAAATGTAAGTACTTTTTCTTCAAAAAATAAAAGTCACCCTCCCCAAATTATTTTATTTGATGAAATTCCATCAAATAATGATTTTGTTGCGAAAAAACGACTTTCCTATGGAAATTTAACATGGGGGCTAAAAATAGATTTTTTCCCCCCAAAAAAATAAATTGTACACCGATTTTCAAAATCTAACTTGTTTTCTTTGTTACATTATTTCCAATCTATCTCGCCAGGTTTCGGAGTCAATTTCCAAAATCTTTTGTTTTTTACCCTCCTATGGGAATTTAACATGTGTAAATTGTTTTTTCGCAATAAAATCAATATTGGACCAAATTTCACGAAATAAAAATTAGGCTCATTCTTAATTTTTGCTATGATTTAATATTATCGAAAAATATATTGTTTTTGCATTATTTACATAGCCGTAAAAGTTGGGCAGGTTTCGTGAAACAGACAGTAGGTAAAAATAGGCTTGCATTATCAGTAGCCTATTTCACCAACATTGAAAAGTATACTTATCTAGTATACTTTCAGGGAGAAATTTTCAATTTATGATAAATTTATCAATTTTTATTATACTGAATTTATTACATTATCACAGCCATTTTGGCTGTGGTAATGTAATAAATTCAGTATAATAATTCTGCATACTTTTAATCATCAAATATATGCAGTTGTTAGTTCTATATGAAATAATGCATTTCGGGAAAAATAAATGATTGCTCCCTCACAGTATACTTTGCTAGTAAAGTATACTTTGCAATGTTGGTGAAATAGGCTACTGGGCTATGAGCATACATGCCTGGAGGGCGGGCTCAGGCTCATGCTCAGGCTCAGGCTCAGGCTGGCAATGAATTACTTGTACATACACAGATGGGTGCCTTTGAGGTGGGTGAGCATTTCTTTGGACATTGGATAGTTGGCTACTGTTGATAACATATGTGGATGTTTTGATTTATTCAGTGGTGAAAATATGGATTATATGAATTTTGACGAAAACATGGTGTGTGCTGTTGTTATCGGAGTCTAAGGCGACATCCGCTGCTATCTATCTATCTTATATCTTCCATTAATCTCAAGCCCGTGTTGGGGACTTAGAGATGTAGATTATACTTTACTTCATACATACATGTACATACAATTTCAAATACAATCGAGGTTCCAGGTAATTAGCCGGTACCAATTTACTGGGTGGACTGAAGGGCTCAAGGACACAACGGTGAGGCTCGAACCCACGACCGTTGGATCAGCAGTCCGACGCGCCCACCACTTGGCTATTTCGGTAAACTGTCCATTGCTGATGTAGTAGGTAAGTGTTATAGTTGTCAGTAGTATACATGCACATGTAACCTGTTTCACCAAAATTGCTAAGCATACTTATCTAGCTAAGTATACTTTGGGAGTAACCATTTATTTTTCCCGAAATGCATTATTTCATATAGAACTAACAACTGCATATATTTGATAATTAAAGTATGCATACTTATTATACTGAATTTATTACATTATCACAGCCAGAATGGCTGTGATAATGTAATAAATTCAGTATAATAAAAATTTATAAATGTATCCTTAAATTGAAAATTCTCCCTCAAAGTGTACTTAGCAAGATAAGTATATTTTGCAATTTTGGTGAAATATGCTACTGTGTCTCAGATATGCATGGACAGAGTGAAAAGAGGAAAAGATAATTTAACTGTAGATTTGTATCGTGTTTCTGGACCTATTTGTGTATACAAGACGCATGTAGAAAATTGAGGATTGGTAACAAAAATGTTTATGAGACCAAAATACCTAGCGTTGCAAACGCGCATGAGACACCTTTGCGTCGTGGTCTATGCAATGTGTAAATTTTCATGAAAATGTTCCAAAAGGTATACAAGTTATGCTCCGCATATGATATCAGTGAGTAACAAGAAGAAATGTCCAGCGTGCTATTATCGGAGAATTCCAGCCAGTCACTCGGTTTTCCTGCGACAAATATTCCACAATCCCAGGTCAATGGCAGTGTAGAAGGTTGTACTTGTGTGTGTTGTTTGCACGTGTGCTGGATTGGAACGCCAACGGTCAAAATGCGAAACAGATAATTAAATTTTATCACGTCTAAAGATATTTTAGCGGACAACTAAAGCACATGACACTTTCATGCCATGGCAGCGAAAATAACGTTATGCAACTAAGCAATGTCCTGTTAGTCTCAGTTAGTTGGTAGACGAGAATACCATTGTACGCATGTCTATTGTATATATTCTAGTTTAACCCTTTCACCCTTAAGTACATATAACTGGAATGTATTTTGATATATTGATTTACTAATCAATCGAATCGTCATAAAATTATTTTCAGACTAGTCCATTTATAAAATTGAGGGTGTTCTGTTTAAAAAAAAAAATGACGTGCAAAAAGTGCAGATCCTGACGAGCCGGCTCGTGACGAGCCGGCTCGTCTGGATCTACACTGTTTGCAAACACCACTATAGAGGTATGTAGTGTTGAAAGGGTTAAGTGGGCTCTTCCGTCTATAGTATGCTCTAGATGCATGTCTTCATAAGAGTAGAAAGCGGCAGATTGTGGGAGGATTTGCATGTGTATTTTGCTAGCCTACTGTCTGTTCCACTTTTTGTTGCCGACGAACTTTTGGCTATTACACACATCAAATCAAACAAATATTTAAATGTCAGTACTTTTTCATCAATAATAAAAAAGTCAGCCTCCCCTAAAAAAAATTATTTGATGAAATTCCACCAAATAATGATTTTATTGCGAAAAAACGATTTTCCTATGGAAATTTAACATGAAGCTAAAAATCGGAGTCAATTTCCAAAATGTTTCGTTTTTTCACCCTCCTCGTCACTCTAGAGCCCCTTTTTGCCCATGTTAAAATCCTGTAGAAAAATCGCAATAAGTTGGATATAACATTATTTGTGGAGGGTGACTTTTTTATTACTGATTAACAAGTACTTACATTTAAATATTTTTGAGACTTAGTGTGTTTATTTAATAGTGAAAAGTTCGTCGGCAGCAAAACGTGGAACAGACAGTAGTCACGCATAGGCAAACTTAATTGTGCAAGTGATAGGTCAACGTGACAATTCAACTTGAAGACATAATGCAAATATCGCAGACAGGACTTCATTCATGTGTATGTGAGATGAATATTAACCATCTCGGTGTGGGAGTGTGTGTGTATGGCAAACATGTAACAACACGAGATATGTACTACCGTAGACCAGAAGTCAATGATTTCGAATATATGCTAGCGTTTCTGATACCCTTAACAAATATACGCAGTAGATTATGATATTATTTACTACATGGCCGCGGCGAGCATTTCGCGGCCGCCGAGGTATTTGATGGTACCATTACGGAGCCCCGCAGGGGGCGTAGAATTCTTTTTATTAATTCGTTCCCACGAAATAACAATCTGTTCCCACGAAATGACAATTCGTTCCCACCAATTAACAATTCGTTACCACGAGATAACAATTCGTTCCCACGGGAACGAATTGTTATTTCGTGGGAACGAATTGTTAATTCGAGGGAACGAATTGTTAATTAGTGGGAACGAATTGTTAACTTCAGGGAACGAATTGTTATTTCGTGGGAACGAATTAATGAAAACAAATCCATGTCCACTGCGGGGCTTCGTATAATTGTGTGTAGTATGTATGTAGTTAGAGCCAATCGGGTTGTGGAGATATTGGATACTTTTAGCGCAGATCTTTACAAAAAAAAAATTAATGCAACTTTCAGAGTAACTTGTTGTTGGCCTTAGGCACAGGGGCCGCACTGAAGGGGCTATATAATAAATTATGGATGATGATAAACAAGTATTTAAGCGTCAAGGCAATTTTACTTAAGGTTGTGGAAATGCTGCGATCTAGTGTTGCTGGGATTTAATTAACACATTCAAAGTCAAACTAAAACCCTTACTTATTAATTTCTTTAATTTACCAGTTATTAAGTTGTCTAAGATTTCTAAATAAAGTCAAAATTTACTGTAGTTCCCTACGTCGCGTTGTGCACTGCTGTCCAAGTGAACCAGCCTTATATACCCTTGGTCAAGCTCCTCCTGCTGATGATCAGCGCCATCTGAATACGTCATCAGCAATCAATAATAGCTAAGGGACTCAGGAGTATCACGAGTAGCATCCAATGGAATTGAAGTATAATGATACAATCCTTGGCATTTGATAATGCCACCAATTTGGGAGGGTGCCAGGATCTATGCGTCGCAAGATGGACATAATGGTTCTCATTAGCCGTTATTTATATGGCTTATGTTACAATGGTAAACTATCGTCATCAAGCTGTCAATCATTCAGGTACATGTTCAATACAACTACCTGGTGTTACATGCCATTCCCATAAAAGACATATCGCAGTCGAAATGCAGGTGTTGTCATACAGCACCAACGTGATAATTGTATACATCCCGAACTGTTAGCGGCTACAATGTTACAGAGATACCGCTATCACGATAATGATCGTGGCATCGTCATCTTACTATCATACTATCGCCATCGTGGCATCGTAGTATCGTGGTATCGTAGTAGTGTGCTCTCAACCCGATAGCGATATTATGAACAGCGCATACATATACCATTTTCTCTCACCTTGAGTGTGTCAACTGTTGTTGTTTTGTAAAAACGAAATGTGGTTGCCTCATGAATGATGCATCAGTGACCACTTGCAAAACAATATTTACAATGTGTCTATTACGAATACTGAATAAACAGTAATTAGATCTTTCAAAACTGCTTTTTTCGTCCTGTTTAAGGACTGACTATATAGAATATGACCTTTTGTTTCAAATGTAGTAGAATCATACATGTGACTGAATATCTATATAAAGTATATCTGAACCAATTACTGGATTTACATTTATTGAGCATAGGCTGCATATGCAGCCTATGCTCAATAAATGTAAATCCATTAATTGATCTTCTTAGAGTATATTAACCAGAGCATTTAGTTGCCATCTCCGCCATTTTAGTATGTACATGCTCTCGAACAGTTGCACCACTTGGAGCGTTTTACACGTACAGCCTATAATATGGCAACAAATCAAATAACATTTTGGTGCAATACGTCTCATATATATAGGACGACAACGTCCTATAACTATTGTGCAGCTGACTACACAAAATGCTAGATATCTGAGCTTTTCTACTATCACTCACAAAATATGCAATGTACAGTTATTCAATGTGTAAAATTTCAAACTGATGCACTGTATATTATTAGAAGTACATCTAACTCAGGTAAAAAGCCGTATTTACTCGCATAGCAGGCAAGTAGACAGTAGTGACAATACACTCAGATAACTGCGTACAAGTCAGTGGAATTGATGCAGTATGTATGGTAATACAGGTACATATATACAGCACTGTAGTATTCTTCTTACTGTTACACAGTCTTTACTGAATTCTCAAACATTTTATCAAAGGGTCAACAAACCCTTCAGCTATCGGACTTTGTATATAAATCTGATGAAAACAACGCATAGCACGCTGTAGTCTGTTGAATCCCCATTATGTTGCACCAAATTGTATTCATGTGTTTCTTATTATTAGTGGTATGTGTCAACCGCAATAAGAGGTAAAACTGGCCGATGGCTTATACACACTAAAATGGGTGACATGGCAACTCCATGCACTGTGTGGGATGTAGTAAGAGGAAAATGTTCACTTGTATGCTATGCATATATCCCGTCACATTTACGAAGCAATTATGATCATTGATCATGATCAGGGCCCCACGGGTCCTTAAACAAACATACTTTATATACTACATGTACTATAATGTCAGCATGTATGCATTTGAATTATAATGTAAACTATTGTCGCTCAGCTAAACTTGTCGGTTCACAGTTGTTTCAAAATAATTCTTGTAACTCTTAACCGCAAAGTGACACGTTTCACTGCAACTAGACACATGTCACTGCCTTTTCACAGTGAAATGACAGATCTCAGAAAACATACTATATTGCAAACTGCTATATAGCACAGAGCTCCAGCTAAGGTGCGTAATTTGGATGTAAATTTCTTATTTCTCCATCTTATTTCTCCATCAAAAATGGCAAGTTGGGAGTGCTTTAGAATCGTCTCAATGAGACGATTCTAAAGGACTCCCAACTTGCCATTTTTGATGAAGAAATAACAAAATTTCACCCCAAGTTGGTCAAATTACGCACCTTAACTGGAGCTCTGAATTAGCAGGGAGATTATCTTAATCACGCACGGCACAACAACTATATACTTACTTAATACATTTAAAGCTACATAATGAGTATAAATCCCTGTTGAACTAATTTGACATTCGTAGACACCCGCATGTTGAAGCTGCACATTTTTAATCATCAAGTTCCACTTAGTCTTTGTGCCTGACAGTTTTTCATGGTCCACACTTATGTCCATATCTGCTAGGAATGGAACTGTGCCAATCGTTAAAGGATTTTCCTCCGAGGTTTTTCGCCAGACAACCTGCAAATTAAATCATTTTATACAGTGAAACCCCTCCAAACTCACAGCCGTAGACACTACCACGGCAACCACGGCGAGCCGTGGCATTATTTTGGGCCGTGTCCAGTAGGAAACGCCATTTTGAGAGTCCAAGTTGAATTTCAGGTGACGCATTTAATTAGAATAAAAATGCCATGCCTCATTTGCATATGAAAATAGCCTGATACCAACGCGCGTCACTATCAGTGAAATAAATATTACTAAATATTTATATCTGTATAGCGGGCACTCGTAATCTTTAGAACTGGTGGAATAGTGACACAATTATACACTTATTTAATTATTTCAAGAACAGTTTGTGCCTACTGAGTGACCATGTACCTTTAATGACTTGTACATGTAGCTGGGCTATTGCAGCAGTAGCGCACCTTTTAATGTGAGAAACGAATTCATAAAAAGGCGATCATCGGCTATTGTCTCATCCACGATGGTCAAGGGCACGATAATGACAAAGACTGATTAGTTACCGATGTGATGAAGCTATTGATGACGTTTGGTAAAGATCCGATCAGCATATCAGAAGATATGCAACATTTTGACGTACGTCAAAACCTGTTGACGTCTACGTAGACGACGCTTATGACGATGTAACCCGAATTTTCTGTCTACAAGGTAGGGCGACTTACTTGCCTTGCAGACAGAAAATGCGGGTTAATGACGAAGCCTACACCGGAATTGTGACCACTATGTCCACTTCCTAATGACGTGGGTGAGTCAAAAAGTCGATTCGATTCGGCTTATATTTAAGGGTGGGAATTGGCTCGAACACATTCCATACCCGGTAGTCAAAATTCTGTTTACGAACATTTTAAGCACGAAGTTTAAAGAATCGGACCCATGACAGTCCGACTGCTGGATACTGGTGTCGGAAGTTTCATTATACGAGTGAGGCAATGCGCCCACATTGATTAGACTGTGGAATTTGTCGGACAGGATGCCTTTCGCCCCTAAGTAACTGAATGGGCTGCGATATGTTCGTTTTGCAACCAATCCAATCATCGCAAAATGATTTTCAGACTATTCCATTTATAAAAAGGGGGTATTTGTTTTTCTCAAAAATATGAAAATTACTTTCAAACAGTGCATATCCTGATGAGACGGCTCGTTACGAGCCGGCTCATCTCGATCTGCACTGTTTGCATAAACCGATATAGCGGGCTTTCGGGTTAAAGGGTTAAAAGAGGAGTGCAGTTTAAAAATGTACTATGTACGTTAGCTTAGTACTGCACGGACGCACAATACATGACATATACAAATCAATCACACCATTTTATTTGATCACATTTTAAAAAATAAAAATATGTTTTCATCGTTTGAAAAACATGTTTATAATATTGAAAAATAACTAGCATTTTCCAATATTATAAACATTTCTTTGTACTAATCAGAGCTCCAGTTAAGGTGAGTAATTTTATCAACTTTGGGGAGACTTTCGTTATTTCTTCGCCAAAATTGGTAAGTTGGGAGTGCTTTAGAATCGTCTGGATGAGACGATTCTAAAGCACTCCCAAGTTGCCATTTTTCGTGAAGAAATAAGGAAAATACCCGGAATTTGTTTTGTCAATGTTTCAGATATATCTGGGACCCAGTGCGAAAACTTACCAATCTTGGCCCCAAGTTTTTGATTTGACAGCCGAGTACGGCCAGCTCCCCTTTATGCACAGTGACGTTGGTCGGGGTGGGTAAGAATTTCGGCACAGCCTGGCGTAGCGTCATGTCTGTCGTCACTGAAACGATAGAATACGACACATTACAATGTAGTTAGCATGTTCGAACTGTAAAAGTAAATACGTCATTTCAATCTATATGTTTATGCCCCCGGTCTCGGTAGAGCCGGAGTCATATAGTGTTTGGACTGTGTGTCCGTTTGTCCGTCCGTGTGTCAGACACATTAAGAAGTTCACCGGAGTTTCTCAATAATTATTATGTCACAACTTTTATATTCCTTAAAGGATTGTTTAAATATTTCAACAAATGATACATGTGGTCAAATGTCACGCATTCATGCTGCCATTAAAATGACATTGACCGTTTTACCTTGACCCTTTTACATACAAAACTTTGACACACATTAAGAAGTTCGCCAGAGTTTCTCATTTATTTCAGAACTTCTATATCCCTTGGTGGTTTACTTTAATATTTCAATACATCATATGTGTGGACAAATGCCACACATCCATGCTGCCCGTAATATGACTTTGATCTTTGGACCTTCACAACACTGAACGTTTAATTCACATTAAGAAGTTCGCCGGAGTTTCTCAATTATGTCATAACTTCTACATCCCCTGATGGATTACTTTAATATTTCAATACATCATACTTGTTGGGGACAAATGCCACATATCCATGCTGCCCTTAATATGACCTTGACATTTTGACCTTCACAACATTGAACTTTTCATTCACATTAAGAAGTTCGGCGGAGTTTCTCAATTCTGTCGTAACTTCTATATCCATTGATGGATTGCTTTATATTTCAATACATCATACTTGTGGACAAATGGAACACATCCATGCTGCCCTTAATATGACATTGACCTTTTGATCTTCACAACTTGAACTTGTTCACACATTAAGAAGTTCTCCAGGGTTTCTCATTTGTGTCATAACTTCTATATCTCTTGATGGATTACGTTAATATTTCAATACATCATACTTGTGGACAAATGGCACACATCCATGCTTCCTTGATCTTTTTACCATAAATGTGCGTGTGAATATAGAGAATAGTAGGTTAGTGCCGTGAATGGGAAAAAACATCCGGCAATGCTCAAGAATTTCTTTATTTCTCATCAGAAGTATATGTTGTGACCACTCATTTGAACCGTCTCGCCGAGACGGTTCAAATGAGTGGTCACAACATATACTTTGGTTCAGAAATAAGGAAAATAGATGGATAATAGTAGGTTAGTGCCGTGAATGGGAAAAAATATCTGGCAAGGCTCAGGAAACGGGATTAACCTACTATTCTATTTATCCCGTCAACACCTACAAATGGCTGTAAAATGCAAAAAATTGTATCGACTGGATATCAAAAATGTTTCACGGCACCGTGTTTCACGGCACATACGCACTGTGTTCACGGGATAAACGTATGTATCCTGTCAGCACAGTGCCTATGTGCCGTGAAACATTTTTGATATCCTGTCAATACGACCTAATCACTTCGTATGAATATGTGCGGTGATTTGGGTTATTTGTTTTTGCATTTTAAAGCTATTTGTAGGTGTTGACGGGATAAATAGAATAGTAGGTTAGTGCCGTGAATGGGAAAAATATCTGGCGCGGCACGGAAAGGGGATGTGCTCGGCAGAGCCTCGCCCATCCCGTTTCCTAAGCCCTGCCAGATATGTTTTCCCATTCATGGCACTAACCTACTATTCTCTATCACTTTAATTAACTTTGCGACAGTTTCTGCCACCGGGGGTATTCGTGTGCCGACAGGCTATATTTCTTGTTTATGATTTCTTTAATTTTATTAATAATTGAAATTACGATAATCATAACAAAATACTATCATGATAACCGAAATGTTGCCATGGAAATTAACAAATAAATCGATATTCGGCCGGGGTTTACGCATAGATTCGGTTTGTGCGACGAATTTCCCATCGGAATAGATCTATTTCATAAAGTTCAACTTTTGATAGGGATACGTCGAAATGTTCAGCCATAGAGACTTAATAATACATAATAATCCCTTGGTTAGCCTGCATGCAAATCCAAAGCAAACTAGTGTACGTAAAGAACGTTTAGCATAAGCAACGAAACTGACATTTAACACGCATACATTAAATAATAACGCAAAGAACGATTTAATTGAAATATTCACTATACCGATTCGATACACCGTTGTATACATATCTGTTCGCCATTGTACGGAGCCCCGCAGGGGACATGGATTTTTTTTAAATTAATTCGTTCCCACGAAATAACAACTCCTTCCCTCAATTTAACAATTCCTTCCCACCTTATAACAATTAATTCCCTAGAATTAACAATTTGTTCCCACGAAATGACAATTAGTTCCCTCAATTTAACATGGGAACGAATTGTTATTTCGTGGGAACGAATTGTTAATTCGTGGGAACGAACTTTTAAATTGAGGGAGCGAATTGTTATTTCGTGGGAACGAACTACGTCCCTGTGGGGCTCCGTACCATTGCACCCTGTAGTCTTATTTATCCCGTCAACACAGTGCGTATGTGCCGTGAGACACGGTGCCGTGAAACATTTTTGATATCCAGTCAATACAATTTTTGCATTTTACAGCCATTTGTAGGTGTTGACGGGATAAATAGAATAGTAGGTTCGTGCCGTGAATGGGAAAAAATATCTGGCGCGGCACGGAAACGGGATGTGCTCGGCAGAGCCTCGCCCATCCCGTTTCCTGAGCCTTGCCAGATATTTTCTTCCCATTCACGGCACTAACCTACTATTCTCTATCTATTTTCCTTATTTCTGAACCAAAGTTTATGTTGTGACCACTCATTTGAACCGTCTCGGCGAGACGGTTCAAATGAGTGGTCACAACATATACTTCTGATGAGAAATAAAGAAATTCTTGAGCCTTGCCGGATGTTTTTTCCCATTCACGGCACTAACCTACTATTCTCTATATATACTCTATACTCATACGACTACCGGGTGCGGTGGAGAACAGATAACACCCGATCGTGGTGTAATCGAACGCCTGATAAATCTTTAATGGCAAAACCCTCCATCAACAAGTCGAATCGTGTAATTTTTGTGGAGATGCAAATCTTGATTTGTCCCAATCAGCTTTTGGAATGCGCAGGTGTAAGCGATATTAGTCGGCGATATACGCTCCCTGGGGCGAATGAAATTGACGGCGCAGAGTAAACGTATATTGGACCCGACAATACCGGCTTTATTGTGTGATCTACAAGAGTAGATACTGCTCATATAGCATACGCAAACAGTGTCAATGTTTTCATTACATGCATCTCGAATGCTCCGCTGATTAACAGAGAACAGTGTAGACTGCGATCAGCGGCTTGTCTGTCTCTACACGGACTCTCAGTCGCAATAAGCCGCGTTTTTTCGTGGCAAGTAACACTTGTACTAGCGTATTTTTCTATGCACTACAAACTATTAAAATGAAGGGGATAAAACTTAGATGTAGCTAATGAAAGTTTTAGAACGCCGCTCATTTTCACACACGTGCACGATCTTATAATAGGTCTACCACTGGATACGAGTTCCATGTCGAAATAAATTGCATCGTAAACAAGCCATTATTCAGCGCAAATAGAATAATATCACCAACTCAGAATCGAATTACGAGGATTTGGAAGAACATACTGGTGCTATCATGCATCGAAATTCAAATTACAAATGAAAAAAGCGACATCAATGTTCTCTGGAGATCGTTTCGTCGAAATTAAACCCGTTTAAACAGGAAAAAGGAATGTTGTCATTTGTATGGCCAATGAATGGAAAAACGTATCAGATTTGCGGCAAATGTAGCCATAGGAGGCCACAGGTATTCGGCGTGTTTCGGTTTTCATCGGTATCATAACACATTCCGCGATTGTATTAACACTAATGTGAATATTTTGGCGGAAAGAGCACATGTTAATTTGAAAATGATTGTTATCTTGCTAAAATAACATAGTTAGAACATATTTATGCAAATGATATCGAATTACAGCTCCTTTTCCTAGGTCGGACACAACCTCGTATCATAACACATGAACTAATGTGCTTAAGGCTCTAACGTCTACATTGTAGTGGCAAGTTCATATAAACATTTGAGAATTATCCTGCAGAAATGCATAGAATGCATAGAAAATTACAATTGTAAACATGTTATTTGGTTATGATACAAGGTCGTGTCCGACCAAAGTTAGAAGCCTTGTTCATATATATATAGTGAAACCGATGAAAGCCGAAACATGAGGCTACCTAATTAGGGCATACACAGCCGTTTGCGTTAATGTTGCCCAGGTTATCAACGTTTCTAAACAGCTAGTGGCAATGCCAACTCGCAATTTGATTGTCTGAGCCTGAGCTGTAGCACAGCTCAGGCTCAGTCAATCAAGCTGCTTTGATTTCAAGCACAGTATTCAAGTACTTTGTACAATATCGTCTGTGTTAATCTTGCCAATCATTTTACAAATGCATTGTATTGGCAAGATATTAGCGCAGGCGTTAGTGCACGCTATGCGCCGTTCCGTCAAGGGAACATCGCGTATGTGCCTGATAAGCCTAACCCTTTCACCCTAAGTAAATGGGATGGATTTTGATATGCTAATTTTGCAACCAATCCAACCGTCACAAAATGGGTTTCAGACTAGTCCGTTTATGAAAAGGGGGTATTTTTTTGTTCTCAAAAATATGAAAATTACTGTCAAAAATTGAAGATCCTGATGAGACGGCTCTTTATGAGTCGTCTCATCTGGATCTGCACTGTTTGCATAAACCGCTATAGCGGGCTTTCGGGTTCAAAGGGTTAATATTGTACAGTGGATCCTCTCTAAACCGGACACCCTGGGGAGATCCTCTCTAAACCGGACACCCTGGGAGGTCCCCAGGGTGTCCGGTTTAGAGAGGTTTCACTGTCATTCCGATGTAAGAGCACTGAAACACATACACGTGTGCATTGCAATCATGAACACTGATAAACATCAGCGATATATGACAGTGAAATCGGCCATAATTTAAAACATCGATAGTTTGTCGGTGTAGAGAGGTTCACATGTAATTGCGCCCCATCTCCGGTCCAATGGGCACACGTATGTCATAAGGCATACAAACGTGCGAGCAACCCGACCATATATACCTACTCTGTTCCAAGTTTTGCTGCTGACAAACGTTTGGCTATTAAACATATTGAATCTAAAATATATATAAATGTAAGTACATGTTCATCAATAACATAAAAGTCACCCTTCCCAAATTATTTTATCTCATGAAATTCCATCAAATATTGGTTTTATTGCGAAGAAACTATTTTCCTATGGGAATTTAACATGGGGAGTCAATTTCCAAAACTTTTGGTTTTTTGATCCGAAACCTGGCGAGATAGATTGAAAATGATGTAACTAAGAAAACAAAAGTTAGATTTTGAAATTCGGTCATACAGGAGAAGGAAGGTAACCAAGAGGGTCGAACAATGAAACATTTATTTCCAAAAATCTATTTTTAGCCTCCATGTTAAATTCCCATAGGAAAATTTATTTCGCAATAGAATCAATATTTGATGGAATTTCATCAAATATGTTTTTTTGTGGAGGGTGGCTCTTTTGTTATTAATGAAAAAGTACTTACAATTAAATATTGTTTAGAATGATGGCGTTAAATACCCAAACGTTTGTCGGCAGCAAAACGTGGAACAGTCAGTCAGTCTCTGACACTACATATAGTCTCGATTTCGGTCACTGTCGCCTTGAAGCCATGTTTAAACCGGTTTACTATTTGTTACATCGCTCGAATCAAGTTGGAAAACCATACGTATGTCATTGGACACGTACACAAGTCTAACTCGTAATACTAAATAAATAAATAAAAAGCTGATACTAAACAAATAATAACTAGATGGTAGGTAAATCCGACAAATGATCCCCGATGACGCGTGGATTGAAATTCTTGACCCTGGGTATTGGTGTAGTATGCTTATTAATTACAATAAATGGTGATAAATGTGTATATGACGTTTCACATCATAATCTCAATTGGAAACAGAGACAAATTCTCGAAAGGTTTAACACGATGTTTTGTTTATTAGTCACAATAAATAGTTGGATGCTAATTTGAATTGAATTGAATTTGAAAAACTTTTAACGTAAAACTTTAACAAAAAAGTTTAAAGTCATTTGACCGTGCCCTTGGGCTCATGGACAGCATGGGTAGTGTATACAATGTAAATATGGATGGTGATCAATGTGTATATGAAGTTTCAAGTTGATATCCCTAGCAGTCACAGAGATATAGCAATTTGACAAACTTTAACGTAAAACTCGGATGGATGACGCCGGATGCCGGACGCCGGACAAAGCGGTATCTACAGTGGGGTCAGCGTGTAAGTGCACACACGAACGAACACGACAGGTTGGTATAAAAAAATACAATTTTCGATTTTTTTTCGAAAATTGTAATTTTTTAAGGCCTCGTCCAGTATTACCGCGACTTTTCCAAGTTTATATCCCCGATAAAGTTCCAACCTGTCGTGTTCGTTCGTGTGTGCATTTACACGCTGACCCCACTGTACATGCTCCCCCGATATTTATTTTCAGGGAGATAATAAAAAGCCGACCCTAGTAAGTATTGCCCGGGCTGTACCTGTACTGCACAGCAATACATATGAGCAGTCAACTTTGAAAACGGACATTAAAACATATTTAACGTATTTGGCCAATCTTAACCCTTTCAACCCTAAGGAACTGGAATGGACTGTGATATGCTAATGTTCCGACCAATCCAATGGTCACAAAATGATCTTCAGATTCGTCCATTTATGAAAAGGGTGTGATTTTGTTCTAAGAAATATGAAAATTACTTGCAAAAAGTGCAGATCCTGATGAGACGACTCGTTACGAACCGGCTCATCTGGATCTGCACTGTTTGCATACACCGCTATAGCGGGCTTTCGGGTTCAAAGGGTTAATATACGTGCTCATACAATTCATAACTGACCAATACAATACTAGCCAGGCGCACTGCAAATTTAATTTAAAACGTGACGGGCGAGCGGGCGGACAATCTGTCACGAGTATCAGCAATCAAACCACACCCGCCAAATCTCACAACGGTTGAAATGAAAGATCCAATTATCCACGCTAATAACCAGTATATTGCAAATATACAATCTAATATTGGTAACTCCATGAATGAATATTTACAAATCTCGAGAAGTCACGCAACCCAGCGTGATCTGACAGCGCCTGCGGTGAAACATACTTATGATTTTATCACAGTTCCCGTATACATCAATACTCGAATGTTCTGTATTGCTAAATGAATATGTTGTCATAAAAATCAACAAAATGCATTTAGATATGAAAAATATTCACCCAATTTATTTTCAAGTCGCTTTAAAATATAGATCAACTTATGGTTTGTGGTAAACTGGTGCGTTGAAAAAAACGACAGGCGTTTGAAGTGTTGAACATCGGGTATTTAAACGAAAACAATTCCCAGCACAAAAATATTTACACAATTCCCTAACATTTGATTGGTCCGTAGCAAGTCTCTGTCCAAAAATTATATCCCAGTAAACTCCCATGCTGAACTACTTTCCGTAACCGTCAGGCGCAGTTACAATAATTCTTAAGAAAACGGAAAATAAACACATTTTCTTGATGAATTTATTTCAAATGCTGGAATTATAAGGAATGAATGGCCTTTTTGTGGAGTTTATCGGGGATATAAACTTGGAAAAGTCGCGGGAATACTGGACGAGGCCTTAAAAAATTACAATTTTCGAAAAATAATCTTTTTTTTTCTTCGAAAATTGTAATTTTTTATCGCTTCGTCCAGTATTCCCACGACTTTTCCAAGTTTATACCCCGATAAATTCCACAAAAAGGCCATTCATTCCTATAATAAACAACGTGATGATGATATTCAGATTTATATGTACAGATATACACATGTTAACCGAGGACTCGTTTTTTAATATTATAAATTCCACAAAAAGGCCATTCACTCCTATAACATCATTCGTTTTCACGTATGAAATACACAAACGCTAATCATTTCTATGCATATCAATGGCATTCATTTTTTTATAAAACCCACACGACATCAGCACTTTATAAGTTTCATCAAAGAGCACTTCGCAGCATCTTTTAAGTTAGAGGATTACAAATGGCTTGACATCGCAGAAGTAGTCCGGTATAAAACAAGAGGGCCATGATGGCCCTAATTCGCTCACCTGACTCCATGAACACCAGAGGAGAATGTGACATTGAGTTCATATGTGTTTTAAAAAAATTGTGCTATTTTTAGATGGCGGTCATCTTGGATTAAGCGATGACTCTCATTTTACCAAATCTGAAAATTCTTCACCCAAGGATCTTAACTTACTATGAAGTTTGGCCAGCATCGGCCATGTGGTTCCTGAGAAAAAGACGTTCAAAATCTCGAATAAATGTACCTTTTGGCGGCCATCTTGGATGAAATAACCATCTGATTTCGAGAAAGAATGCACCAGAGTGATCGCCTCGTTGATACCTTCAATTTGATATATGATAGGAGCATATTCGGTCAAAACTAAAATTTGACCCCAATTTGACCCCACGGGCCACGCCCATTTTTTACCGCGGGGTCACCATTTTCACAACTTTGAAAGAGCATTGTACATCGATCATTCCTACCAAGTCTTGTCGAAATCCGGTTGGCGGTTCTTGAGAAGAATATTTTTGAATAAGTTGTGCTATTTTTAGACGGCGGCCATCTTGGATTACATAATTATGTCATTTTAACAATTTTGTAATCCCCCTACCTAAGGACCATGACCATGAAGTTTGGTGACTATAGGCCCAATGGTTACCGAGGAGAAGACGTTTGAAAACGTACACGGACGACGACGACGGACGACGACGGACACATTGCGGTAACAATAGCTCACATGAGCTTCGCTCAGGTGAGCAAAACAATAGTGCTTGCAAATCATGATCCGTTACTACCCAGTTTCACTTGAGGAACATTTTGGCGTGCTTTTAACACCAGTTTTCAGCATATTTGTAGCATTTAAAAGAAAACACTGAACCTGTTGATCACGTGATATAAACAGAGTTTCCGTGGCCAAAAAATGTAAACAATATTTAACGTAACGCACCGTCTCATCAGTATCTGCACTTTTTGAAAGTAATTTTCATATGTTTAAGAGCAAATACACCACCTTTTCGTAAATGGACTAGTCTGAAAATCATCACGATTGGATTGGCTGCAAAGTTAACATATAAAACTCCATTCCAGTTACGTAGGGGTGAAAGAGTTAAGCAAACAGCCATACACACACGAATGCGAATTGTTCTTGGTTAACCCTTTCCCTGTTTTGCGATATTTCGACTCTTCCAAATCGAAAACATCTGAATAAAAGAATCAAATGCTGGGTCAAATGATGGTTAAATTATCTGATAGAGTAGAAAACATTGTGGGAAAAGGAGAAATTGCTTGTTACAAGCAATTTCTCCTTTTCCCACAATGTTTTCTAAAGACATCTTCTGCAGAGGCGTGAAAAGTCGTTTCTATCAGGGAAAGGGTTAATACGAACATATTGCAGTGCAGTCATATTATGAAGCAAATTGCATCTGACAGAATACTCTTCATACGATCGTATCATTTCAATAAATAATAAAAGTAATTCAAATCTGATTGATCCCATCACCGTGTATAAATTATTAACGTGTATAATTCATAACTGACCAATACAATACTAGCCAGGCGCACTGCAAATTTAATTTAAAACGTGACGGGCGAGCGGACGGACAATCTGTCACCAGTATCAGCAATAAAACCACACCCGCAAAATCTCACAACGGTTGAAATGAAAGATCCAATTATCCACGCTAATAACCAGCATATTGCAAATATACAATCTAATATTGGTAACTCCATGAATGAATATTTACAAATCTCGAGAAGTCACGCAACCCAGCGTGATCTGACAGCGCCTGCGGTGAAACATACTTATGATTTTATCACAGTTCCCGTATACATCAATACTCGAATGTTCTGTATTGCTAAATTAATATGTTGTCATAAAAATCAACAATATGCATTTAGATATGAAAAATATTCACCCAATTTATTTTCAAGTCGCTTTAAAATATAGATCAGCTTATGGTTTGTGGTAAACTGGCGCGTTGAAAAAAACGACAGGCGTTTGAAGTGTTGAACATCGGGTATTTAAACGAAAACAATTCCCAGCACAAAAATATTTACACAATTCCCTAACATTTGATTGGTCCGTAGCAAGTCTCTGTCCAAAATTTATATCCCAGTAAACTCCCATGCCGAACTACTTTCCGTAACCGTGAGGCGCAGTTAAAATAATTCTTAAGAAAACGGAAAATAAACACATTTTCTTGATGAATTTATTTCAAATGCTGGAATTATAAGGAATGAATGGCCTTTTTGTGGAGTTTATCGGGGATATAAACTTGGAAAAGTCGCGTGAATACTGGACGAGGCCTTAAAAAATTACATTTTCGAAAAATAATCAAAAAATAAATTAAAAAAAATTGTATTTTTTTTTAGAAAAATTGTAATTTTTTATCGCTTCGTCCAGTATTCCCACGACTTTTCCAAGTTTATACCCCGATAAATTCCACAAAAAGGCCATTCATTCCTATAATAAATAACGTGATGATGATATTCATATTTATATGTACAGATATACACATGTTAACCGAGGACTCGTTTTTTAATATTATAAATTCCACAAAAAGGCCATTCACTCCTATAACATCATTCGTTTTCACGTATGAAATACACAAACGCTAATCATTTCTATGCATATCGATGAAATTCATTTTTTATAAAACCCACACGACATCAAAACTTTATAAGTTTCATCAAAGAGCACTTCGCAGTATCTTTTAAGTTAGAGGATTCCAAATGGCTTGAAATCGCAGAAGTAGTCCGGTATAAAACAAGAGGGCCATGATGGCCGTAATTCGCTCACCTGACTCCATGAACACCAGAGGAGAATGTGACATTGAGTTAAGGATCTTAACTTACTATGAAGTTTGGCCAGCATCGGCCATGTGGTTCCTGAGAAAAAGACGTTCAAAATCTCGAATAAATGTACCTTTTGGCGGCCATCTTGGATGAAATAACCATCCGATTTCGATAAAAGAATTCACCAGAGTGATCGCCTCGTTGATACCTTCAATTTGATATATGACAGGAGCATATTTGGTCAAAAATAAAATTTGACCCCAATTTGACCCCACGGGCCACGCCCAATTTTTACCGCGGGGTCACCATTTTCACAAATTTGAAAGAGCATTGTACATCGATCATTCATACCAAGTCTTGTCGAAATCCGGTTGGCGGTTCTTGAGAAGAAGATTTTTTAATAATTTGTGCAATTTTAGACGGCGGCCATCTTGGATTACTTAATGACGTCATTTTAACAATTTTATAATTCCCCTACCTAAGGACCATGACCATGAAGTTTGGTGATTATAGGCCCAATGGTTACCGAGGAGAAGACGTTTGAAAATGTTCACGGACGACGACGACGGACGACGACGACGGACGACGACGGACACATTGCGGTAACAATAGCTCACATGAGCTTCGCTCAGGTGAGCTAAACAATAGTGCTCACAAATCATGATCCGTTGCTACCCAGTTTCACTTGAGGAACATTTTGGGGTGCTTTTAACACCAGTTTTCAGCATATTTGTAGCATTTAAAAGAAAACACTGAACCTGTTGATCACGTGATATAAACAGAGTTTCCGTGGCCAAAAAATGTAAACAATATTTAACGTAACGAACCGTCTCATCAGTATCTGCACTTTTTGAAAGTAATTTTCATATGTTTAAGAGCAAATACACCACCTTTTCGTAAATGGACTAGTCTGAAAATCGTCACGATTGGATTGGCTGCAAAGTTAACATATCAAACTCCATTCCAGTTACGTAGGGGTGAAAGAGTTAAGCAAACAGCCATACACACACGAATGCGAATTGTTCTTTGTTAACCCTTTCCCTGTTTTGCGATATTTCGACTCTTCCAAATCGAAAACATCTGAATAAAAGAATCAAATGCTGGGTCAAATGATGGTTAAATTATCTGATATAGTAGAAAACATTGTGGGAAAAGGAGAAATTGCTTGTTACAAGCAATTTCTCCTTTTCCCACAATGTTTTCTAAAGACATCTTCTGCAGAGGCGTGAAAAGTCGTTTCTATCAGGGAAAGGGTTAATACGAACATATTGCAGTGCAGTCACATTATGAAGCAAATTGACAAATTGAAGCATCTGACAGAATACTCTACATACGATCGTATCATTTCAATAAATTATAAAAGTAATTCAAATCTGATTGATCCCATCACCGTGTATAAATTATTAACGTTCGTTTGCTCTCCCTTCGGAAGTATTAGTTTGTTATTAATGTGATGACTCGTAGCAAACATGACGAAACCAGTAGCCTATTTCACCAACATTGCAAAGTATACTTATCTAGCAAAGTATACTTTGAGGGAGCAATCATTTATTTTTCCTGAGATGCATTATTTCATAGAGAACTAACAACTGCATATATTTTATGTTATGTTCTCTTTCGTTTCACTCAGCCTAACATAATTCATTTACTATATAACAACTGTCTAACAGACAATACGACTCCAGTATATCCCCTCTACTGTCAGTAGCGGGGGTAAAATAAATAACACAACGACTGTATAGAAGTGGTGGTATACGGTATATATCATCTATGATCACATTCAATCGATTGTTCCTGGGGGAGAACAAATAAATCACTGGATGTGATGTTGTGTCCATGCACTTAACAGGTGAATAATGTAGTTAACACACTGAGCGCCGATTTCAGGACCAGACTAGCGTGTTTATTCACAAGTTACCGAACAGCCGGGTCTCATGTATTACAGTAGCGCTTTTCTGCTCCTTACCTATTTGTATTATTGGAATGAATTGCCTTTTTGTGGAATTTATCGGGGTATAAACTTGGAAAAGTCGTGGGAATACTGGACGAAGCGCTAAAAAATTACAATTTTCGAAAGAAAAAAAAAGAATTTTTATTAATTTTGTTTTTTCCGAAAATGGTAATTTTTTAAGGCCTCGTCCAGTATTCCCGCGACTTTTCAAAGTTTATATCCCCGATAAATTCCACAAAAATGCCATTCATTCCTTATAATTCCAGCATTTGAAATAAATTCATAGATAGATAGATAGATATTCTTTATTTATAGAGGGTGACTCGGTTGGTCGGAACCAATCTTCCCCGAGGCCCTCTTAAGAAGTGCATATACATGTACATACATAAATATACAATACATATTGAAATGATTACATGTTGTATGCATACGTGAATTTAACATGAAGAAATAATAATGATGAGCCATAACAAAAAGTGGTACATGTGTCCCGACAGTCCCATATCAGACTGCGCATCGACGCATTTTCAACTGGGTCTAACACGTTTATTTCTCAGTGATAGTTTCAGTTTTTGCTATAAGACGCTAAAATTCGTTCTCGTGCGCCTGATATAGGGTTACACGGTCGCTAAGCTCCACAAGACCAATTTTATCATGGCAAATCAAACACGCGGTCATTGTAAACTGTATACCATACATCGTAATTTCGCGATTAGTGACGCTGGCTGGGGGCACAATTAACAAGTTTATATTAATTGATAATACCGCTACTTCAGCCGCTATCGACCCTTCATCCAGTTAAGACAATTACGGGAAAATGTATTTAACGACGTGGAACGTCTTATGTCAATTGGAATACTATTGCAGATTAGCGCGCCTGAGTATGAAAAGCTGTTTTTAAAGAGATTACATTTAGGTTTGGGAACTTCGTAATTCATATCTGTTTCAGACCTTAATAACATACTCGTAGTTTGTAAGTGATTAGTGCGCATTTCAAATAATTCACATAAATATTGGGGGGCCATTTTATTAATTATTTTGTACATAGTTTTCGCTTTTTGGAGAAATACGCGTTCGTCAAAGGTCAAAATGTTGAGTAATTCTAATGAGTTTTGCAAATCAATATATTCGTTTCCCAGAATGATTTTACATGCTCGCCGTTGAAGTTTGGTTATTATGTACATATTTCGATTTGACGATTTTCCCCATACTATATTGCAATATGTGAAATGTGGCTGAATATAGGCCTTATAGAATAATATTCGGTGCTCAGTAGATAGATAAGGTCTGATTTGATATAATAGCCAGAGATATGATGAAATCTTTTTTGAGATACCGTTAAATTGGTCATTCCACTGGAGATTTTCATCTACATGTATACCCAAAATTGTATTACCGGTAGTGATATCGAGGCTTACATTGTCATATTTGAGTTCGATCATTTTGTCTCGCAAACATGTTCGTTTTTGTCTACTTGTTATTAACATGATTTTGGTTTTTCCTTTATTAAGCAGCATGCCGTTAGCCTCACACCATAATTCTAAACTGTCAAGTGCTTGTTGTAAACGGTGTTTTAAGTCCCCTACAGTTGATTGCATGTCATAAATTGTTGTATCATCTGCATACAGATCGGTTCCTGTTACGTGTTGACGGAGAATAAGTGGCAAATCATTTATAAACAAAAGAAAAAGTGTCGGTCCAAGAATTGACTCCTGGGATACTCCACAGTTGATAGGTAGAGATTCAGATGTTTCTCCATTTACAGAAACAAGTTGTTGCCTTTGTTCCAGGTATGATTTGAACCAACCCAGGCTTACGTTACTGCACTTGTATAGTCGAAGTTTATCCTGGAGAATTTTATGATCAACAAGATCGAAGGCTTATCGAAAGTCGACTAAAATACACCCTACTAATTTACCCCGATGTATTGCTTGTAGAAAGTTTTCAAGAAGAACAATTAACGCTGATTCCGTCGAGTGACATGTACGAAATCCACTCTGGGTTTGATGCAATAGTTTAAACGTTGTTAAATATTCCATAAAATGTTTCTGAACCCATTTTTAAATTAATTTTGAAAGCGTCGGCAAAATTGATATCGGACAATAATTATTTGCTTCGTCTTTTGCACCGCTTTTATACAGAGGATGTACTTTTGCTTGTTTCCATGCACTGGGGAAGATCGAACTAGTGAAACTCACATTTACTACATATGTAATACTTTTCGAGATAGCGGTGGCAGATAATTTTAACAATCGTGGCCCTATTAAATCTAGTCCAGTAGATTTTGATATATCTAATGATGTTAAATACCTTTTTACGAATATTTCATTAATCAAAGGAATGTTAAAATTATAATTTTGCGGTGTATGTTCGTTTACGAAATTTTTAATATGATCAAAATTTGATTCTGGAATGGGACCTTTAAGATTTGATGCTATAGTGGAAAAATATTCGTTAAAAATATTCGCTATATGTGTATTTTCTGTGCATAGCTGACCAGTTAGACTGTTTATACCTAATAACTGTTCCGATTTACCATCATGTTTTGATGCACCAAATTCTTTGAATAATTTCCAGATAGTACGAGGGTCATCCTTGCCTTCTTCAATTTTAGATTTATACGAATCCGTTTTAGATTTTTCTATTGAAGCTGATACTTTATTTCGTAATAATTTGTATTGTTCATAATTACCGTTAATTAATTTTACACTTATTTCTATCTTTTATGCAATCTAAAATTTCGGATGATAGCCAATCAGGTTGTATTTTAGTTTTAATCCTGTGTATCCGCAAAGGAGCGTGAGTGTTAACCACGTTAACAAACAGTGTCGTCCATGCGTCAAGAATGTCATCAATATGATTACAATAATGTACAGTTTCCCATTCAACGGCGTTTAAATCATTAACAAATGCTATTTCATCAACATGCTTAAATGATCTATACTTGATTTCATGATGCGCGTGTTTTCTAGGTATGTAATTTACCTTCCGATTACAGAAAATTGCACGGTGGTCACTGATATTTAATTCTTTAACACTAATTTGCGAAATATGTTCTTCATGGGTTACGTAGATGTGATCAATTAACGTGCGTGAGATATCTGTTACACGAGTAGCCTCACTAATTAACTGGCTAAGGCCCAACGCGTGAATGTAATTTGACCATTCTCTATTAGTGGTATCGCATAACAAGTTTTTATTTACATCTCCTAATAAAATTATTTCCTTTCCTACGTTCATTGTATTGTCCATTAATTGTTCAAACCTGTCAGTCCATTCTACTTTGGAGTGCGGGGGTCTGTATAAACATCCTACTAAAAATGACTTGCTTTTTCCGGGAGTAATTTCCAGCCAGATACATGATATATTAAACATTTCTAAGTCATCCCTACGCTTTACAATTACACCATCACGAGCATAGACCATTAACCCCCCACCTGCATTGTCAATATTGTCTTTACGAAACGGAGTTTGAAATCCGTCTATCTTAAATAAACCTGTAGTTTTTTGATATTTCAGTTTAGTCTCGCTTAAGCCGAAAATATGCAGATTTTCATTTTCGTTTGATTTTAACATATATTTCAATTCTTCAAATTTGCTAAGATTCCGCGCACATATACCCTATATATTTAAATAACCAATAACCAACCTTTTCTTGCTTAAATTTAGATTAACTACATTTGTGGATTCATTTTCCTTGTATATTGGATTACTTAATGACGTCATTTTAACAATTTTGTAATTCCCCTACCTAAGGACCATGACCATGTATATACGATGGCGAGCGTAATGTATTTGTAGAAACAGTATCACATATATTGTTACCGCATGTTTTGACATGTCGCGTAATTTCACAAACGTTCATATGCTGTGCTGAATTACCACCTGATTGACAATCATTGGTAATTGTAGCCGTGTCTAATTCATTTATTTCGATAGTGTCCAGGGCAGTGTAGCCTATATATACTTTATTGCAGGTGCACCTAATTTCATTACACACGGAGCACATTTCATGTAATTGAGCAAATCTATTATGTAATGTTATGTGTCCGCCTGCATTCCACGACATGGCATTAATGCCTAAATGCTACCTATTTGGACAGTCTGCAATTTTGTGACCAGCTAAACGACAATAGTAACACAAGCCGGCCCTCACATTGTTCCCATGTCCATTTTGTCGTGAACCACGGTTCGTGTTGTTTCGACTAACGTCTTGGTGATCACGAGTTCCTCTGGCTCGTCTGTCGTCAGACCCTCGTTGGTGGCGCACGAAAACACATGTTTCGTAGTCTCTAACCACGGCGATGTGGTTGTGTATTGCCTTAATTTTCGCCAGTAGTTGATCGTACCTCTCCTCGAACAGTTCTATGTCGGTGTCGTTTGCAGCATCATTACCGCCACAATATATCACTACATTGGAGAATGAATTCAAATCATACATGTCAATTTCCGCTGATACTGTCCGGATTTTCGCACCCCCAATTGCATGTTTGTGAATGCACCCTTTAAGCCCTTTCTTGTTCACACCATGCACTTAACAGGGAATCACCAATTAGCAGGGTTTTGTTTCCTGAGTGTGGTACTGTGGGGGGTCGCGCCTGGCTGGACGGGATCTGGTTGGCATTTCTAGATGGCACGTTTTCTGGCGAGAAGTTCACTGTGAAACAAGGCGTAAGGTGGTCATTTGACCGACGTGTAATACGTATGGGAATGTCGAGACTGGGCGTGCCCTGACTTGCGTACATCGGGGAAATCCTCTGATGTTGCTGTACAGGCTGGCGATTTGTAACTGTGTCTTTTCCAACTGGCCTATTTTCCGTACAGCTTCTGGGCATAATGTCCACTCTGCGGGCGGTATATTCCCACCGTTCAACGACGGGTTGTGCTGCAACTTCGGAATATAACCGAGAAGGTGTTAATTTATCCATACAACTGATCAAAGTAGCTTTCAGTTGGGATAGCTCTTTGTCCATTCTGTCAATTGTTTCCACCAGTGACCGGAGCATCCGACCATTTGATACGCTGTGATCCGTATGGGTAATATCCTGACGCGCGAGGAACGGCGTGCTAGCGGCCGGTGGTGATGCCGTATTTGACCTAATTGGAGTACCCACTACCATCTCCTGTAACTGCTGGCTTTCTTCGAAGATGATGTGGGAACTGTCTGCGTTTTCTACAAAACGCTTGAATAGAGCAGTTGTCATCAAGAAAATGTGTTTATTTTCCGTTTTCTTAAGAATTATTTTAACTGCGCCTGACGGTTACGGAAAGTAGTTCGGCATGGGAGTTTACTGGGATATAAATTTTGGACAGAGACTTGCTACGGACCAATCAAATGTTAGGGAATTGTGTAAATATTTTTGTGCTGGAATTATATACTAATATCGTATACATATCGTAATCGTATAGTATTGGTATATTTAATGAGCATATCGTATAATCATATAATATTGGTATGTTTGTACCGTATCATCGTATAGTACAGTTTGTTTACATTATGCAAACGTACTATACGAATATTATACAAACATACGATATCCGTTCGTATATACGATGTATCCGTACGGATATGGTATGAATATACCATACCCGAAGTGTGGCATAAAAGTGCCTATACACCGTTTTTCAACATGTTCAACTCATAAATTCCGCTTTGGCTTTTGGCGCACTGCATTCTCGAAGCGACGAATGACAGACACTGACACACGAAGAATTGGCATAATACCTGAATAGTACTCTATGCTATTTATTATGTATTATGCCGAAGAATTAACAAAAAAGACATCAGACACAGAGATAGATTAGTAATATTACGCATTTCTGAATATTATGAAAAGAAAACTGCCGAGGCGGACCAAATATTAGGGGCGGACCAAATATTAGGGCAAATAGTACACGGCAACACCGTTAATATATCGTATACATTTACGGTATTCTGGTACATTTATACCGTACACAAACCTGGTATGTTTGTACGATACAAACGTACCAGAATTATACACATGTATACAAATCGTATAAACGTACGATTTGAATGGTATATCTATACGATATTGGTTGGTATGTACATACCGTACGTTTATATTATATGCATATCGTATAGAAAACATATCGTATTAGTATGTATCGTTAGTATTGTATAGTAGGTATAGTACGTATAGTTGACCGGCAGAAAAGCGCTACTGTATACAATGTAGACATGATATATTACAGTACAAAACGCTGTTTACACTGCGATCTGACTCGCGCAGGAACAACCAGAGGTAAAACCTATTTTTTAGGAAAAAATCTGGATACCTCTCCCGAAAGTCAATGCCAGTTCGCCTGAATGCCGGGCCTCATTCGTGTAAATGCATGTTGTTCTGTAAAACATAACACCATGTAATACGTGGTAGTATATCAGACTTAAACCAATAGTGCTCAAAAACAGCCAATTTTCCTTACGAATTGAGAACATTTATCTATGTCTAGCATATACATATGCACAAATATCAGTTTATACAGACTTACATGTATATACTAATACACGAATACATATGTATAAACGATTTTCTTATAAATAAAAAAGAAAAAAAAAAGGCTTGTCAGCGCGACACCATCGCGATGGCTCCGATAACCACATCATTGGTTGTGGCGATGTGTCCAAGCACTTAACAAACCGATTCATAAATAGCAGAAGGCAATACTGTCCGGAGCCATCCTCTAACACTCATCGCAACTCGACACAAGTATAACAGTGTCTCCCGGTGGTCGACAGATCTGTAAAGATACAATTCAAAATAGAAGTATTTTCTTATTATAAGGCTATGCTTGCAGATGCACTGCGACCGTGCATGTACATCTACACAGACATCTCGTACCAGAAATTGTTTGGTTCGCAATATGTATGTCAACACCCCATACCACAGGCAACAGTGCCTCTGCACACGCTTTCGCTTATATCCGGCGCCTTTAAGCTCTAATACCCATATACATGTACGTTAATTACTGTTACTTTATATATTATTTTATAAAGGAAAATACAATCCCTTATATATGATAACTTAAAGACATATATTTTCCCTTAGTTTAGTCATATTAACCTATAACCGGGAGGGTGTGTGGGAATAAACGAACCCGATGTGACTATAGACAACCGTATCACCTCGAATGAGCTTACCGCCCTTTCCACGGCTATATATATATAGCCGTTTACCCACAGATATCCCTACGCTGAACAATTCCATATAAGGACATAGTACTATGTCTAAGCCTGTATAACCAGTTATACACTTGACTAATAGTGAATATAAATTAAAAGTATGCAGAATTATGATACTGAATGTATTACATTATCACAGCCAAATTGGCTGTGATAATGTAATAAATTCAGTCTAATAAAACTTAATAAATTTATCCTAAAATTGAAAATTTCTCTCTCAAAGTATACTTTGCTAGATAAGTATACTTTGCTAGATAAGTATACTTTGCTAGATTGCTAGATAAGTATACTTTGCTAGATAAGTATACATTGCTAGATAAGTATACTTTGCTAGATAAGTATACTTTACTAGATAAGTATACTTTACTAGATAAGTATACTTTGCTAGATAAGTATACTTTGCTAGATAAGTATACTTTGCTAGATAAGTATACTTTGCTAGATAAGTATACTTTACTAGATAAGTATACTTTGCAATTTTGATGAAATCGGCTACAGGTTCACCTGTAATAATCCAAACTGCCAATCACATACGAGTGCCGATAAACACACTCGTGGGTATAATGTGTTATAACTCACATCTGCAGCGAGTGTTTTACGTTCAATGTGTCACGTTTTGGTACTTGGGGAATTAGTCAACGGGTCATGTTTGGGAAAAGTCAAGTCTGGTACAAGCAAGGTGCATGATCACGTGGTTACAACAACAACAACGTCGCCCACTCCAAAGTAAGTATTATTTGATATTTGCCTTAATATGCAACGGATTTGGATGAACAACAAATCGGACCACATAACATATTTTCCAACGGGAAACCATAATTTTCTATTGGTAACCTGTATAGTTTTGTATGTAACTTGATAAATGTTTAAAGTGTCCGGTTTCGTGCATGCATTTGATAATATATTAAACGTAACCAATACCAGACAGAGCCGGAGGGGTAGTGGGGGAATTCACCCCATCAGTAGCCTATTTCACCAACACTGCAAAGTACACTTATCTAGCAAAGTATACTTTAAGGGAGAAATTTTCAAGTTAAGGATACATTTATTAATTTTTATTATACTGAATTTATTACATTATCACAGCCATTTTGGCTGTGATAATGTAATAAATTCAGTATAATAATTCTGCATACGTTTAGTCATCGTTAGTTCTATATGAAATAATGCATTTATGGAAAAATAAATGATTACTTGGGGGAAATATTGCGAGTTCCATTTGGCAGCGAGGTTGCGAAATACTTTAAACAGGTCGGAGACATATACACATTGTCAGTCGCCTCTACCAAATCATACCAACTGAAAGTATGAACAGTTCGAATTTGGTAAAAAGGTTGGGAACATAACAATCCGCGCGTCAGTTATGATATGCAGGCGTCTATATACGTACTGTCTGTTTCACGAAAGCTGCCCATATTTTACGCCCATATAAACAATTCGAAAACAATATTTTTTCTATAATATTAAATGTTATCAAAATTTAAGAATGAGCCTTCTTTTTATTTCGTGAAATTTGGTAAAATATTGATTTTATTGCGAATTTATTTTCCCCATGTTAAATTCCCATATACATATTCACGGAGTGAAGATGTCTATGGGGATTTAACATGGGGAAATTTTTTGAATTTCAGAAATAATGGACCGATTTTTAAAATTTAACTTTTGTTCATAGACCACTTTTGTTCACGTGTAAGATTAAGTGTTTTGTTTCAAAGTACATAATATGACACACGCAACATATAGAAAATATGTGCGCATACAGCTCAATGTTGTTCAGTTTGATCTTGCTTGTCAATTCGTAAGTATAAAACGACTAAGTTATTTTCCCCGGCTTAATCGTACACGTGAACAAAAGTGGTCGATGAACACAAGTGGGTTCTAACATCAACCATTTTTGTCGCCCACTAAAGTTCACCGATATCAATACGTCTTCAAAATTGTCTAAGTTATTCAACGACGCCCTATAAGGTTTAATTTGATTCAAAAACGACTAAGTTATTTTCCCTGGCTTAATCGTACACGTGAACAATAGTGGTAAGATGGACAAAAGAGGGTTCTACAAGGCTCATTCTTAAATTTTCCTTTAATTTAATATTATCAAAAAATATTGTTTTTGAATTGTCTATATAGCCGTAAAATTTGGGCAGCTTTCGTGAAACAGACAGTAGTAGCAAATACATAATCTACCTACCAGTGTGGTACATTCCGTGCTACCTGTTTGTCCCAGTACATTGTGTTTACACCTGTGGACCAGTCCCAGTACTTGTTGACACCCGTGTACCATTTGTCCCAGTACATTGTTGTACACCATGTGGTACCAGTTTGTCCCAGTACATTGTTGTACACCCTGTGTTACCAGTTTGTCCCAGTACATTGTTGTACACCCTGTGGTACCAGTTTGTCCCAGTACATTGTTGTACACCCTGTGTTATTTTGTCCCAGTACATTGTTGTACACCCTGTGTTACCAGTTTTGTCACGTACATTGTGAACACCCTTTGTTACCATTTGTCCCATATATTGTTGTACACCCTGTGTTTTACCAGTTTGTCCCATTATATTGTGTACCACTGTAGTTTACCTTTGTCCCTCAGTATAAATTTTGTGTACAGTCCCCCCTGTGGTACCAGTTTGTCCCAGTACATTGTACACCCTGTGTTTACCCAGTTGTCCCCCCACCAGTACCATTGTTTACCCCCGTGGTACCAGTTTGTCCCTTGTACCCCCCCAGTCCCGTATATGTTTGTACCCCCGGTCCTTGTCCCAGTACATTGTTTGTACCCTGTGGGGTACCCAGTTTGTCCCAGTACATTGTTGTACACCCTGAGTACAGTTTGTCCAGGTACCCATTTTGTGTACTGTTGTACAGTGGTCCAGTATATTTGTTGTACCCCCGTGGTACCATTTGTCAGTACATGTTGGTACCAATCCCTTGTACCCCGGCCCATTTGTCCCAGTACCCATTGTGTACACCCTGACCAGTTTGTCCCAGTACATTGTTCACATGTGTACCAGTTTGTCCCAGTATTGTTGTACACCCTGTGTTACCATTTGTCCCAGTATATTGTTGTCACCCTGTTGTACCAGTTTGTCCCATATATTGTTGTACACCCTGTGGTAGCCAGTTTTGTCAGTATTATTGTGTACACCCGTTGTACAGTGGTACCTTTTGTATATTGTTGTACACCCTGTGGTACCAGTTTTGTCCCGTACATTGTTGCACCCCTGTTTGTACAGTTGTCAGTTACCATTGTAGTACATGTTGAGTACCAGTTTGTCCCATACATTGTTGTACCCACCATTTGTGTACAGTTTGTCAGACCACCATATTGTTTGTACACCCTGTGGTACCATTTGTCCCATATATGTTGTACACTGGTACCAGATCAGTTTGACATGTGTTACCAGTTGTGTACATGGTCCAGTATATATTGTACACCCTGTGTTACCAGTTTGTTCCCAGTACATTGTTGTACACCCCTGGTTACCCTAGTTTGTCAGTACATTGTTGTACCCACCTTTGAGTACCAGTTGTCACCCAGTACCATTTGTGCACCCCCTGTGGTACCAGTTGTCAGTACATTGTTGTTTACACTGTGGTACCTCCCCCAGTTGTCCGTACCAAATTGTTGACACCCCCTGTGGTTACCAGTGTACAGTAAGGTACCATTTTGTGTACAGTTTGTCCCTGTACCCAGTTTGTACACACCCCTGTGGTAACCAGTTTGTCCCATACATTGTTGTACCCACCAGTTTGTACCAGTTTGTCACCCTGGTACCCATATTGTTGTACCCTGTGTACCAGTTTGTCCCAGTATATTGTTGTACACCCTGGTACCAGTTTGTCCCCCTCGTTCCATCCCGTTTGTAACACCCCACTGTGTACAGTGGTCCTCCCAGTATATTGTTGTATACCCTTGTTGTACAGTTTGTCCCAGTACCCATTGTTGTACACCCTGTGGTACCAGTTTGTCCCACATTGTTGTACCCCCGTGTACCAGTTTGTCCCAGACATTGTACCAGTGGTCCCAGTACCCATTGTTGTACACCCTGTTGTACCAGTTTTGTCAGTATATTGTTGTAACCCTGTGGTACCAGTTTGTCCCCAGTATGACTCACCCCTGTGTTACCATTTGTCCCATACATTGTTGTACACCCTGTGGTACCATTTTGTCCCAAGTACCCATTGTTGTACCCCCCTGTGTTACCAGTTTGTCCCACAGTACCATTTGTGTACCACCCCCTGTGTACCAGTTTGATTTAGTATGTGGTACCAACCCGTTGTACCCCCCATGGTCCAGAGTATATCTGTGGTTACCACCCTACCTTGTTGTACAGTGGTCCGTTTTTGAGTACATTGGTACCCTCCCTTTGTGTACCAGTGTTTCCCCTGTATTGTTTGTCACCCTTGGTACCAGTTTGTCCCATACCCATTGTTGTACACCCTGTGACAGTTTGTCCCAGTACATTGTTGTACACCCTGTGTCCCAGTTTTGTCCCCCGGCCAGTATATTGTTGTACACCCTGTGTACCATTTGTCAGATATTGTTGTACACTGTGTTACCAGTGCCCAGATTGTTGTACACCCTGTGTTCCTAGTTTGTCCCAGTACATTGTTGTACACCCTGTGTTACCAGTTTGTCCCAGACCCATTGTTGTACACCCTGTGGTACCGAGTGTCAGTTACACCCTGTTGGTACCATGTGTACCATTTGTCCCCCACCCAGTATATTGTTGTACACCCCGTACCTTTTTTGTCCACTTGTACATTGGTCTATAACAGTGTACCAGTGTTCCAGTACATTGTTGTACACCCTGTGGTACCAGTTTGTCCCATATATTGTTGTACCCCCTGTGGAACCCAGTAGTAGTTATGTTGTACCCACCCCTCTTGTACCCAGTGGTCCAGTATATTGTTGTACCCTGTGGTTACCAGTTTGTCGTTACCCATGTTGTACCCCACTTTGTGTACAGGTTAGTCCCAGTATAGTTGTACCCCCTGTGGTACCAGTTTGTCCCAGTATATTGTGTAACACCAATTTGTTACCAGTTTTTGTCCCATACATTGTTGTACCCCTGTGGTACCCAGATTGTCCCAGGGTATTTGTTGTGTTACCACCCCCTGTGGTACCAGTTTGTCCCAGTATATTGTTGTACACCATGTGTTACCAGTTTGTCCCAGTACATTGTTGTACACCCTGTGGTACCAGTTTGTCCCAGTATATTGTTGTACACCCTGTGGTACCAGTTTGTCCCAGTATATTGTTGTACACCTGTGGTCATTTGTCCCATACATTGTACCCCCTGTGGTACCAGTTTGACCCAGTAATTGTTTTGTACACCCGTGTTACCAGTTTGTCCCATATATGTTGTACACCCCTGTGGTACCATTTGTCCCCAGTATAATTGTTGTACCCCCACCTTGTGTATAGGTCATGTACCATTTTTGTGTACCACCCTGTGTACCGAGTCAGATAATTTTTGTACACCCTGTGTACCATTTGTCCCAGTACATTGTTGTATTCCACAAATTGTTGTACAGTGGTCCAGTACATTGTTTACCCCCTGTGGTACCAGTTTGTCCCAGTACATGTTTGTACACCCTGTGTACCAGTTTGTCCCAGTTGTTGTACAACCCCCTGTGGTACCAGTTTGGTCCCAGTACATGTGTTACCACCCTTGTTGTACCCATTTGGTCCACATTGTTGTACACCCTGGTACCAGTTTTTTGTCCCGTACATTGTTGTACCCCCTGTGGTTACCCATTTTGTCCCAGTATGTGGTACCACCCCACTTGTGTACAGTGGTCCCAAAACCCATATTGTACACCCTGTGGTACCATTTGTCCCAGTACATTGTGTACCCTCTTGTGTTTACCAGTTTGTCCCAAACATTGAACACCCTGTTACCAGTTTTGTCCCAACCCCATTTGTTGTACCACCCTGTGTACCATTGTCCCCAGTATATTGTTGTACCCCCCGTTTTTTACCAATTTGTCCCAGTATAGTTGTACACCCTGTGTTTACCAGTTTGTCCCCAGTACATTGTTGTACCCCCTGTGTAAGTGTCAGTTGGATGTGGTACCATCCTGTTTGTACAGTTGTCCCAGTATAGTTGTGTACCCTGTGGTACCATTTGTCCCATTGTAGTTTTTTTGTACCACCCATTGTTTGTACCCCCCCAGGTGTCCCGTACATAGTTGGTACCAGTTTGTGTACATGTCCCAGTATATTGTATTTTGTACACCCTGTGTACCATAGTTTGTCCCAGTATATTTGTTTGTACATGGTACCAGTTTGTCCCAGTACATTGTTGTACACCCTGTGGTACCAGTTTGTCCCAGTATATTGTTGTACACCCTGTGGTACCAGTTTGTCCCAGTACATTGTTGTACACCCTGTGGTACCAGTTTGTCCCCCGCAGTATGGTACCCTTGTGTACCAGTTTGTCCCAGATATTGTTGACACCCAGTGTTACCATTTGTCCCAGTATATTGTTGTACACCCTGTTGGTACCAGTTTGTCCCAGTATATTGTACACCCGTGTTACAGTTTGTCCAGTACAATGTACACCCTGTGTACCAGTTTGTCCCAGTATATTGTTGTACCCACCCTGTGTTACAGTTTGTCAGTACATATAGTACACCCTGTGTACCATTTGTCCCAGTACATTGTTGTACCAACCCACCCCCTTGTGGGTACCAGTTTGTCCCCAGTATATGTGGTACCCCCTGTGGTACCAAGTTTGTCCCAGATAATGTTGTACACCCTGTGTACCAGTTTTGTCCCCAGTATATTTGTTGTACACCTGTACCAGTTTGTCCCAGAATTTGATGGTACACCCCAATTGTTGTACAATGTGTTCCAGTTTTCCCATAAATTGTTTACACCCTGTGTTACCAGTTTGCCCAGTATATTGTTGTACACCCTGTGGTACCAGTTTGTCCCATACATTGTTGTCCCCCTGTGTACCAGTTTGTCCCTACATGTTGTACACCCTGTGTACCATTTGTCCCAGTAATTGTTGTACACCCTGTGGTACCAGTTTGTCATATATGTTGTCAAACCCTGTGTACCAGTTTTTGTCCCATACATTGTTGTACACCCTGTGTTACCAGTTTGTCCCATATTTGTACATGTGTTACAGTTTGTCCCAGTACATTGTTGTACACCCAGTGGTACCAGTTTGTCCCTCATATATCCCCACTGTGTACCTAGTTTGTCCCATACATTGTTGTACACCCTGTACCATTTGTCCCAGTACATTGTGTACCCCCTGTGTACCATTTGTCCCAGTACATTGTTGTACCCCTTGTACCAGTTTTGTCCCAGTATTTGTTGTACACCCTGTTGTACCAGTTGTCCATATATTGTTTGTACCCTGTGGAACCAGTTTGTCCCAGTATATTGTTGTACAAACCCCTGTGTACCAGTTTGTCCCCAGTAACATGTGTACAACCCCCTGTGTACCAGTTTGTCCCCAGTACATTTGTTGTACACCCTGTGTACCAGTTTGTCCCAGTACATTGTTGACACCCTGTGGTACCATTTGTCCCCCAGTATATTGTTGTACACCCAGTTGACAATGTTAACAGTATATTGTTGTACACCCTGTGTAAACCATGGCCAGTACATACCCCCTGTGTTACCCATTTTGGTCCCATATAAGTTGTACAGTACCATTTAAACCCAGTACAGTACACTTGGTACCAGTTGTCCTTAACATTTTTGTTGTACACCCTGTGTCCAGTTTTGTCCCCCAGTATAGTTGTACACGTGTTACCAGTTTGTCCCAGTATATTGTTGTACACCCTGTGTACCAGTTTGTCCCAGTATTGTACACCCTGTGGTTACCCGTGACCCCCATATTATATGTTGTACACCCTGTGGTAACCAGTTTGTCCCCAGTACATTGTTGTACACCCGTGGTACCAGTTTGTCCCATATATTGTTGTACCAGTGTCCAGTGTCACCCATATTGTTTGTACCCTGTGGTACCAGTTTGTCCCATATATTGTTGTAACACCCAGTTTTACCATTTTTCCCAGTATATTGTGTACACCCTGTTGACCCACCCAGTTTGTCCCCAGTACATTGTTGTACACCCTGTGGTTACCAATTTTGTTCCCAGTACATTGTTTTGTACACCCTGTGGTTACCAGTTTGTCCCAGTATATTGTTGTACACCCTTGTGGTTACCAGTTGTCCCAGTAACAATTTGTTGTACACCCTGAGGACCCCAGTTTGTCCATCCATTGTTGTACACCCTGTGGTTACCATTTGTCCCAGAAATATTTTGTACCCCCTGTGGAACCCAGTTTGTCCCAGTTATATTGTTTGTACCCCCTTGGTAACCCACCAGTTTGTCCCCAGTATATTGTTGTACACCCTGTGTTACCAGTTTGTCCCAGTATATTGTTGTACACCCTGTGGTACCAGTTTGTCCCAGTACATTGTTGTACACCCTGTGTTACCAGTTTGTCCCAGTACATTGTTGTACACCCTGTGGTTACCCATTTTGTCCCAGTTTATTGTTTGTACATGGTTTAACCATTTTATTTTCCCAGTACAATTGTTGTAACACCCCTGTGGTTAACCAGTTTGTCCCGTACATTGTTGTAACACCCTGTGTAACCAGTTTGTCCCAATACATTGTTTGTACCCCCTTGTGTACCAGTTTTCCCCCATACATGTTGTACACCCTGTGTACCCAGTAGTTCCTATTGTATGTTGTACCCCCACCCTGTGGTACCAGTTTGTCCCAGTACATTGTTGTACACCCTGTGTTACCAGTTTGTCCCAGTATATTGTTGTACACCCTGTGTTACCAGTTTGTCCCAGTACATTGTTTGTACACCCTGAGTACCAGTTTGTTTCCCAGTTACCCATTGTGTACCCAGTTTGTACCATTTTGTCCCATACATTGTTGTACACCCTGTGTACCAGTTTGTCCAGTAACATTTGTTGTACATGTGTTACCAGTTTGTCCCATACAATTGTTTGCAACACCCTGTGTTACGTCCCAGTTTGTCCCCCAGTACATTGTTATTGTACCACCCTGTGTTAGGCCAGTTTGTCCCCAGTATATTTGTTATACCACCCCATTGATGGTACCATTTGTCCCAGTACAATTGTTGTACACCCTGTGGTACCAGTTTGTTCCCCAGTATATTGTAGTACACCCTGTGTACCAGTTTGTCCCAAGTACATTGTTGTACAAAGTGTTTACCAGTTTTGTCCCAAGTACAATTGTTGTATTACCACCCATTTGTTTGTTACCTAAGTTTGACCCAAGTTACATTGTGTACACCCTGTTTACCATTTGTCCCAGTATATTGTTGTACACCCCCATTGTGTTACCAATTTTTGTTCCAATTTGTATATTGTTGACCAACCCTGTGACGTACCCAGGTGTAACCCAGTTACCATTTGTTGTACACCCCCTGTGTTTACCAGTTTTGCCCCAGTATATTGTTTGTACACCCTGTGTACCAACATTTTGTCCCAGTACCCTTTGTTTTGTACACCCGTGGTTTCCAGTTTGTCCCAGTACAGTTGTCGTACACCCTGTATACCAGTTTGTCCCAGTACAGTGTCGTTTACACCCGTGATACCACCCAGTAACCCTGTCGTACACCCTGTGGTACCCAGTCCCATACAGTGTCGTACACCCTGTGGTACAGTTTGTCCCACATGTGGAAGACTCGGACCTATGACACCAAAAAAATGCTTATTAAAAAAAAAATAATTCGAATTAACGTATAGTACTGTACGAGACCAAGTGGGTGGGGTAATGGGATTTTTTTTAATAGGCATTTTTTTGGTGTCATAGGTCCGAGTCTTCCACCTGTGGTTTGTCCAGGCACATATATACACTGGCCAGGAAGGTCATAAGCCATATTTATCAAGTCACTGCCACATATTGGTTTACACTAGTCTCAACTGCAAAAATCCCAATGTCGTCAGTTCCGGCTATATAATTGCTATCACTTCCCATTACTATACCACAGTGTCAGCTCAGCTTTCAAAGTGATCCAGTGAGAATTGAGCTATTATATAATTTACAATTAAAGTTTAAAAAGTGCATTTTCCAATTATGCCCATTATTGTTTCCCCTATGCAATCCAATTCCGATGTTATCATAATATCAGGATACACCGATAATTCAAAATTAACAAACAGAAGGTGGATGTGAAAATGCATTTAATAATTGCACCTAAAACGATATGTGGTGTGCGCTGTATACATTTATGGAGCTGTTAGGTGTGAGCAGTATGCATTTAAGGAATAAAACCATTCGTTGTTGAGTTTACTGGGGTACAATACATTTGGTCTGTTTAAAGTGCGTGGAGTCCGAAGGACTCCTCGCAAACTTTAAACAGACCAAAGATATAGTGCACCCCAGTAAACGCAACAGCCCATGGTCTTATTACGTATATTTACACTGCATTTTCTGATAGTTTCAAAAAATGTAAATAACCAGGTATGGCGTTAAAATTAACAATAATCTTGTTTTACTTCATTTTTTCGCAATTCCTGGAACAGCGACGTTGCGAAATTTAACCAATCAACAACATCGCGCGACGTCACGTGTGTCTAATGTATTGTATTGGGATGTAAACGCAATACGTCGAATGGGCGTTTGCATTATGAATTTATAGAATGTGTAAATATTTGTGAATATATGTTTTGGTCAGTGTACATGTATGCTGATTGGTGGTCAGCTATGCAGTCCATCAGTTGTATACATGTCAGTGGTACTGTCTTCGCAATCGGCGTGTATTTGTAAAATTCAACAAAGATTCCGCCGAAGTAGGCGTCTCTGCTAAACAGGAAACATGTACGTAAGTCTACAGTGACATTGACAGCAGCGTCCTATCTAGACACACATTGTACCTAAATATTATCAAAATCCGTCAATTATTAAATGTCATTGATCAAACAATAGAACTAAACGTAAATGACAAACGTAAAACTTAGGTGAAACAAAGCAGCATGCATAGACACAGATCGTAGCCAAATATGATCCAAATATAACAAGAGATTAAAATGATATTTACAACCTAAACTAAACGCATAAGTCACAAGTAAAATCAAAGGAATGAACATCCTGAAATTATTCGCAGTATGTGTTTGTGGATGACACATATATTAAGAATTAATCTAGAGTGGAAGGCGTTTCGCGAAAAATTAACGCAGTAATTTCACAACAGCAACAGCAGCAGCAGCAGAGCAGCAGCAGCAGCAGTTAACGAGTTAAAAATACATTTTTGGAAAACTGCAAGATTGTATTCGTGCACCGAACCATGGAGTTACGAATCGCGAATAATTGAGTATGGCGGTTAATCGTCGAACCCTTATAATACGGAAACATGTGCAATAACATAAATTTAGCACAGCAAACAAAACATTTATCACACTGAATAATCTAAGTGGTTAGAAATATTTTTTATTTTTTAAAAAGTTCAACCCGCAAAATATGTGCTGCGACAGACATTAGCTCATTTGCATAAAAGCTGGAAACGGAAACGGGATGAGCTCGGCAGAGCATCGCCCATCCGTTTCCACAAAATAACACCAGCCGCATCCTCAATATCGGAGAATCGACTAGTATGACAACCGCACATATTAATACGCAGTGATTAGGTCGTATTGTCAGGATATCAAACATGTTTCACGGCACCGTGTTTCAAACTGTGTTGACGGGATGAAACTATTTACCCCGTCAACACAGTGCGTATGTGCCGTGAAACACGGTGCCTTGAAACATTTTTGATATCCTGTTAATACGACCTAATAACTGCGTATGAATATGTGCGGCGGCTGGGGTTATATTTTTGCATTTTACAACCATTTGTAGGTGTTGACGGGATAAATTGAATAGTTGGTTAGTGCGTGAATGGGAAAAAATATCTGGCGCGGCACGGAAACGGGATGTGTTCGGCAGAGCCTCGCTCATCCCGTTTCCTGAGCCTTGCCAGATATCTTTTCCCATTCACGGCACTGACCTACTATTCTCTATATACATGCGTAGGATTAATTTTATTCTCTGGAACTTCGGTTATCCCAGGGTGTCTGGTTCATAGAGGTTCCATTTAAATTATGTTATCACATGTTTGTGTTGTAATCATGTTCACGCAATACCATCGGAGTTACATGACAATAATTCCCAGCACAAAAATATTTACACAATTCCCTAACATTTGGTTGGTCCGTAGCAAGTCTCTGTCCAAAATTTATATCCCAGTAAACTCCCATACCGAACTACTTTCCGTAACCGTGAGGCGCAGCTAAAATAATTCTTAAGAAAACGGAAAATAAACACATTTTCTTGATGAATTTATTTAAAATGCTGGAATTATAAGGAATGAATGGCCTTTTTGTGGAATTTATCGGGGTATAAACTTGGAAAAGTCGCGGGAATACTGGACGAAGGCCTTTGATATAAACTTGGAAAAGTCGCGGGAATACTGGACGAGGCCTTCCGGCCTTCGTCCAGTATTCCCGCGACTTTTCCAAGTTTATACCCCGATAAATTCCACAAAAAGGCCATTCATTCCTATAATAACGTTTACTAAATTTAAACATAAATTACTTGAGTGATGTTTTCATATGATATTTATTAAACGAGTTTACTGATTTCGTAAGAAACGAGGCTGCGCCGAGATTCTTACGAAATCAGTCAAAGAGTTTAATAAATACCATATTAAATCATCACGAATTTTAGATTATATTGATTGCATAAACATAACAGAATGCATTGAAGCTGTACTGGTCACCTAACATTTGCATATTTATTACACTAGTGCATTATTGCTTTTAATACACTGTGTTAATACACTGTGAAAGTTCATTCGATCAGTCAAAGACCCGTCATGCTTCTAACAAGCAATACATATCATTATCAGGCAACACGATTGTTCCATTTGATCAGGAGCTATGCTGGTAATACATCCCATAAGCTCAATTTCTCCAGTCACGGCCACAAGTAGGTCATAGCAGTTGGCCAATCACGTGTAACATCCCATAGGCTAACTACTGACGTTATAATTGATTGGCGCGATTTGCCCATTTGACGTCACATTGTTTATATATTATTACTTTCTCCTTTCGCAACGTGACGTCAAACCGACAAGCCTATATGTGGTTGTGACCATAGGGAATGGTGCTGCTTGGTTTTGCGACCAGTGTAGATGCTGGTCAGCCTGTGCATCCGCACAGTCTGATCTGGATCTGCACTGTTCGTCAGTCCACCAATGAAACACCCGTCGTGCTTCGAACAATGATTATAGATAGTTCTCAGCCTACAGGAATGTGCTATTTGATCAGGAACTACACTGATTACAAATCCCATAAACCTCATTTTTTTCAGCCACAGCCACATATATGAGACGGGTCTATACCACTATGTATATTGCCTTAGACGAGACAATTTCGTCAATCATTATGTTTACAGGCACAAAATGCATTTTGTATGTAAATGCAAAACTGTACCAATGATTATATGTAAATGGAATCGTAACTAAGAAACCATACGATTCGCGATTCTCGGGTAGCTTAATCATGGACATTCAATAATTTGACTCTATATGTACGTGCGTATATATGTACGAGTACATGTATCGTATGTACATGTACATGCACATAAATATATGAAGCCCGAGTATCGGTCACTTTGTTTGGGGACATGATTGGGTGCGACACGATACATGCCGTCTATTTCATGAGCCCGTTCAAATGTCATTTTGACGAGAAGAATATAGGACCGAATTACTGGAATATCATTCCGCACTAAGACAAGATTTTATTCTATAAATAGTTCGTTCCTGATACGTACACTGTTTCTGACTTGTGTCTCGTATTGTCGAGAAGAAATGTTGTTTTAGAGTTATTTAAACTAATTATATTGCCTCAAATTGACACCACTTTATCCACATGTACTTAAGTCAAGAGGTGAAATGTGTGTTTACACCGCGTGCATTTGTTTACATGTTCGTGCACATAGTAACCATGTAACTTAGCTGACGGTTCAGGCGTTTAAATCGATAATGAATTAGATACATATTGCTATTTAATCTGTGACGCTTCTCATCGGACGTTTATCCTGGTTGCCATGGCAACGTCCAAATATGCCTGCCTGTCTTGTTAGTTTATATTGAATGTCCAATTTAGTGCGGCGACGTGTCGCTGTTAATGGCATCATGTAATTGTCGAGCTTCCAAGTGATACAATGAATACAAAATCTGGCGATACATGAGACACACCATGTGAATTTCTACCTAAGAACATGGTCGATTTTTCATGACATATATTTACAGAAACTGTGATATTTTCTGTAAAAGAAGTCGAAAGATTACGAAATTTCCATATAGCAAATGCGGAATTATATTCCGCATTTGCTATGGAAATTTCGTAAACTTTCGACATAATTTACGGAAAATATCGTAAAGTTTATAAATATTTTTCAGGAGATATCGCAAATGTTCTTAGGTACACAATGACATGGATTGTCTCATATCTGACACATATTAAACAGACGTTGGAAGGATGGGCGGATATTCTTATCTTAAAGTGACTGTCTCAGATGATGTCTCAGATATCCAATGTTACGTTTTTCACTTCATGCACAGAAACTAACATACACATATATTAAAGCTACATGGCCACTCACGAGGCACGGAATGTTCTTTATAGGAATTAAATAAGTGTATAATTGTGTCACTATTCCACCAGTTCTTAAAAATTACAAGCGCCCGCTATACAGATATAATCATTTAGTAATATTTATTTTACTGATAGTGACGCACGGTGGTATCGGGCTATTTTCATATGCAAATGAGGCATGATATTTTTTAATTATTTATACAAATTAAATGCGTCACCTGAAAAATAGTATTTTCGACAGATTATAAAGTATGATCATTGCACATCAAAAACTAAATACAGAGAATAAATAGTAATGTCCGTTAACATTTTAGAGAAACACGGTTATCGCCCCTGATATCAGTGTGGAAAATTACGTCTGATATAAAATGTATACTAATGCCAATCAATAGGTGGGGAAATGGTGAATGAATGTTTATTTTGCCAGAAGATGTATCAGCTGTTATTTCTGATATAAAGAACATTGTGTGCCTACTGAGTGGGCATGTACCTTTAATCAATCACCCCGTTTTATTTGATCGCATTGTCAAACACATGTGTTATGTTCGAGTGCATGTCATCATAAACTGTCATAGGCAGGGGAGATCATTTGGCTTGACATAAGTTGGCATTTCTGCTATTCATTTACCATTATGCGGAAAACCGCATTTAGGAAGAATTTTACATAATAGACGCTCGTGTAATTTTTTAAATATACTAAATTAATAACCATTGATTGTAAATCATGATTCTAATGCTGACAAAATAACTAGTGTTGCAAACGCTAGTTATTTTTTAGTACTATAAACATTTTTTTACCAATCTCCATGTTTAGTCAAGCGCTAGCGAAGAATTATACAACCAACAGCCAAACATTCCTAAGCCTTGCCAGATATTTTCCCCATTCACGGCACTAACCAACTATTGTCTATTTTCACGCAACCGAACGAAGGAAACCCGTAAAGCGGGATCAGAAACACTTCAATATATTGCACTCCTACGCACTGTTACCACAAAACCCCAGTTTGACGTATCTACCGAAGATCTGGGGCCAGATTTCACTAAACTTCGCACGAATAAAATGTTCGTAAGTGCAAAATTATGATGTCTGTAATTTTCAGATTAACAATGTTTTCTTGTACACACTTATTGGATTTACATTTATTGAGCATAGGCTGCATATGCAGCCTATGCTCAATACATGTAAATCCATCAATTGAAATTTACAGACGATTCTAAATCTGCACTTACGAACATTTTAGTCGCACGAAGTTTAGTGAAACGGCCCCCATGTTACCACTGGTCTATATGTGTGGCTGTGACTGGAGAAATGGGGCTTATGGAAATTTTCACCAGTTATGCTCCTGATCAAATAGCAAACTCCTGTAGCCTGATAACGATCTATATTGCTTGTTAGAAGCATGTTACATGTACGTGTTTTAATGATGGAATTTCGAACCGTGCAGCTCCTGATCAGACTTAGCGGATGCAAATGCAAAGTGGAGAATAAACAAAACAAACTCTTTAAGCTGAAATTTGGAAATACTACGCCGTCATAAAGCTTATGTAATGCAATGTAATGTAATTAGAGTTATGTACTCCGAACTAACTTTAGGGCCAAGTATTGTAGAATATATACAGTAGGATTGGCGAGGGGCCCCGTGGTGCCCGCCGTGGCTGTTTTGTTACGTTTTGTGTCCACCATTGACACTCAGACAGATTATTGTTATGCTATAATACAGAACAGTATACAATACCTCATTTATCACCGGTCTGTTCGTGTTAGCCCGGTGTAATATCCCCTCTGACAATAGACTTAGCACAATATAGTCAACTGAGGCTGTACAGCGTATTAATAACCTTGGAACTACTTTCAATTATTTTCGCGGCGATGGTGGTCTGTGTGTTTCTTTGTGGCTGTGGCTGGAGAGATTGGGTGTATGGGGTGTGTGGCTGTGGCTGGAGAGGTTGGGTGTATGGGGTTTGTGGCTGTGGCTGGAGAGATTGGGTGTAGGGGTGTGGCTGTGGCAGGGAGATTGCAATGTATGGGGTTTGTGGCTGTGGCTGGAGAGATTGGGTGTATGGGGTTTGTGGCTGTGGCTGGAGATTGATTGGGTGTATGGGGTTTGTGGCTGTGGCTGGAGAGATTGCAGGGGTTGTGGCTATGGGGGTTTGTGGCTGTGGCTGGAGAGATTGGGTGTATGGGGTTTGTGGCTGTGGCTGGAGAGATTGGGTGTATGGGGTTTGTGGCTGTGGCTGGAGAGATTGGGTGTATGGGGTTTGTGGCTGTGGCTGGAGAGATTGGGTGTATGGGGTTTGTGGCTGTGGCTGGAGATTGCATTGGGTGTAGTATGTGGGGTGTGGCTAGTGGCTGGAGAGATTGGGTGTATGGTGGGGTTTGTGGCTGTGGCTGGAGAGATAGGGTGTATGGGGGGTTTTGTGGCTGAGCTGAGAATTGGGTGTATGGGGTATGTGGCTGTGGCTGGAGAGATTCCATTGTTGTATGGTGTTGTGGCTGTGGCTGTAGAGATTGGTGTATGGGGTTTGTGGGCTTTGTGGCTGGAGAGATTGGGGTAAGGGTTTGTGGCTGAGGCTGGAGAGATTGGGTGTATGGGGTTTGTGGCTGTGGCTGGAGAGATTGGGTGTATGGGGTTTGTGGCTGTGGCTGGAGAGATTGGGTGTATGGGGTTTGTGGTTGTGACTGGAGAGATTGGGTGTATGGGGTTTGCGAGCAATGTAGATCCAAATCAGCCGGTGCATCCGCACCGTCTGATCAGGATCTGCACTGTTCGTCAATAAAACACCCACCAATACAGGAGTGTACTACATGTATTTGATCAGCATCTACATTGGTCACAAAACCCATAAACCCCATTTCTCCAGTCACACCACATTTAAGGATGGGAATTGGCTCATGTAAGAAGTTCATCACGGGGTTAGCGTTCATTCTATTTTGCTCATATTGTAGGGCGGGAATTGGAGAGGCGACATTCCTTGGCTGTTGTACAGTGGACGCAATATTGCGGAGCCCCGCAGGGGACATAGATTTTTTGATTATTAATTCGTTCCCTCAATTTAACAATTTGTTGAAGTTCGTTCCCTCAATTTAACAATTCGTTCACACGATATAACAATTCGTTCCGTCGAATTAACAATTCGTTCCCTCGAATAACAATTCGTTCCCACGAAATGACAATTCGTTCCCTCAATTTAACAATTCGTTCCCTCGAATTAACAAGTCGTTCCCACGCTATAACAAATCGTTCCCACTAATTAACAATCCGTTAACGTGGGAACGAATTGTTATTTCGTTTAAACGAATTGTTAAATTGAGGGAACGAATTGTTAACTCGTGGGAACGAATTGTTAATTCGAGGGAACGAATTGTTATATAGTGGGAACGAATTGTTATTTCGTGGGAACGAAATAATAAAAACAAATCCATGTCCCTGCGGGTCTCCGTAATACCGGCGATGCATGTATCTAGTGCGATTGCTACGAGCGTCTAGTCACACATCAGCGAATCCCCCGTGAAACCAATTAGGCGCCCAAATTCAATAAGCGCGAGGCAGTGAAAACAGAAACAAATGCCAAAACAATAAACATCAAGTAAAAGTGAAATACTGGTGGAATAGCATTGTAAATACAGGTAACATTGTTTCCCACAGGCTTGCAATCCAGTTAGGTAGACAAATACCAGAATTCTTCAAACGAGGCACGCCATGTGATTTTGTACCTAAGAGCATGTGCGATATTTCCTGAAAAGTATTTACAAAATTAACGATAGTTTCCGTGAATGATTTCGAAAGTTTACGAAATGTTCAAATGAGGAAACGATATTTTCGTTTAAATACTCGGCTCCCAACTATGTAAACGCATGTCGTCTACGAAAACGATGTGAAAACGACGTTTAAACGATAGGAAACCGTTCATTTTTTAAACTAGGAACATATCCGGGTTATACAATGTAAAGACGGGTATACCGTTAAAGGTACATGCCCACGCAGCAGGTTACACTGTACTACAACTTTTCATTTTCTGTCATGCCTTATATGAGCCATATGTCTACCCACTAACGAGTTATTTTTAATTACGGCGAGTGTTAATTGGTGTTAAATCGCATTTTATATGCCGCGACCAGAAAGGGTATTAAGCGACCTCGTGATATTTTTACCAATACGCGTCACGTGACACGGTCAATCATATCACATCTTTGACATGCGCAGTGAAGTATCGGCAGTTGAGAAGAACAATCTCTATTCGAGTCCAAATCTAAATCTCCACGTAACTCTTTCCATTTGGTGATCTGGTCGCCAATATTAATCACTCTCTCTCTCTGTACTGCCTGTCCCTCAGACATTTCGCCTTTCTTTTGGCCGACGCTGTTTCATACAATCCGTCCTGGACGTTTCGACATGTTGATATCCTTGTTTACATATTGGGAAGCCTACTGGCGCGCATAGTATACTGCGCATGCGCACCGCAAGCCGTGATGTGAAAGTCGTCGTCCCCGCACATTATCAAAATAGACTGTTACCGCCGCGCGTCGCTAACAGTAAATTGATAATTAATAAATGATTATATTTGTATAGCGGGCACTCGTAATTTTTAGAACTGGTGGAATTGTGACATAATTATACACTTATTTAAATCCTATAAAGAACAGTTTGTGCCTACTGCGTGGGCATGTACCTTTAATAGACGCGTATTTTCACATTCTCCCAGTGACTTATTGGCAAAAAAGCCCTATCTTGTTTATAACACGAGAAAATAAAAAAACTCGTGTTGACAAAGAACTTCACAGGACTGAAATGTTTGATGAACTAGACGAATACAAAGGGGCAACGTATGACTAAGGAATAATACGCAGTGGCATGGTATTCAAGGTATATGATCACGTGGTACTAACAACAACAACAACAACAAGTATTGAAGCTTCCAGAATGCATCTGATTCAAAGTACGTATTATTTTATATTGTCCTTATTACGTAACGGATTTTGATGAAATATGACGTATCAAACACGTCTTGTTAATCTGCATTTGGTAGTCTCTGTATTTTCGCCCAAACTTCTGTCGTTTTTGCGAAGAATCGATTTCCGTGTCTACCGACACGGAAATCGATTCTTCTCAAAAACGACATAAGTCTGTACCGACCTCCATGGAACACCAGATGCATCTCTTAAAGACGCGCCTGCTGCGCCATATTTCATCAAAAATCCGTTGCATATTAAGGAAAATATCAATTAATACTTACTTTGGAGTGAGCGACGTTGTTGTTGTTGTTGTAACCACGTGATCATGCACATTAGTATTCATTATGCTCTCTGAACTTTTTTTTTCGGGTGAGCATATAGTCACCCCTTTGTCCGCCGTTCGCCGTCCGAGTTTTACGTTAAAGTTTTTCCAATTGCTATATCTCTGTGACAACTTCGGATATCAACTTGAAACTTCATATACACATTGATCACCATCCATATTTACATTGTATACTCTAACCATGCTGCACAGGAGCCCAAGGTCAAGGTGAAATGACTTTATAAACGTTTTGTTAAAGTTTTACGTTAAAGTTTTTCAATTAAGTTCAAATTAGCATCAACCATATTTATTGTGACTAATAAACAAACCATTGCGTTAAACCTTTTTAGAATTTATCTCCGTTACCAATTGAAATTATGATGTCAAACTTCATATACACATTTATCACCATTACTTGTGATTAATAAGCATACTACACCAATACCCAGGGTCAAGGACTTTGAATTTCAATCCAGACGTTATCGGGGAGCATTTGTCGGATTTACCGACCATCTAGATTGTATCAGGTACCGAGTGTTGTATGGGCCGAATACATACTGGATGATAACATATTGTTGTATCAAGCATTTACCTGATTCGAATATCCGGGTTACAACGAAATTTACAACTGATGTTTCATTGGTCGAACGGCGTCACATGACATTACTGAATGCCATTGAAACGAATTGTTATATCGTGGGAACGAATGGTTAAATTGAAGGAACGTATTGTTAATTAGTGGGAATGAATAGTTGATTCGTGGGAACAACAAATTGTTGAATTGAGGGAACGAATTGTTATTTCGTGGGAACGAATTAATAAAAATTAATCCATGTCCCCTGCTATGTTCTCAAACATGTATACAATACAGACAGTGAAATGATCATGTACAGTGGACCCTCTCTAAACCGGACACCAAGGAAACATCAGTGATCTTATTTTTGATGGGTTTCTTAGTCATTTATCTCAGGTGATAATGCATGTTCATGATCGCAAAGCACACAGCTATGGCCCAGAATCATACAATGCCTGATTTACAGTGAAACCTCTCTAAACCGGACACCCTGGGTACCTCCCAGGGTGTCCCGTTTACACAGGTTTCCCTGTATACATGGGTACGAGAAACTGAGCCAAAGCTTGAGATACAATCTTATATGTGTAGTATAATATTGTATAGCATAACTAAATTGGTCTTATACAGTGTATTAACACGGTGTAATAAACGTAGTAACACACTAGTGTAATAAATATACAAATGAGGCCGCATCACGAAAAAGCTACCGTGCATTATGTCATACGTGTGAAGCGTATATCAAAGTAAATGTTGATGCTAAAATTGTACAGTATCAAGGTGCATGATTACGTGGTTACAACAACAACAACAATTACTGAAACTTCCGGCAGCGCCTCCGATTCAAGGTACGTATTCTGTTATATTGTCCTGATTATGTAACGGCTTTTAATGAAATACGGAGCATCAAACACGTCTTGTTACGCTGCATTTGGTGGTCTCGGTACTTTGGCCAAAACATGTCGTTTTTGCGAAGAATCGATTTCTGTGTTTACTGTCAATACTGACACGGAAATCTATTCTTCGCAAATACAACATAAGTATATGCCGAAGTTCCGAGACCACCAAATGCAGGTCATGAAGACGCGTTTGCTGCGCCATATTTCATAAAAAATCCGTTGCATATTAAGGAAAATATCAATAATATTTACTTTGGAGTGTTTCAGACATTGTTGTTGTTGTGGTAACCACGTGACAATGCACATTGAGTATGCATGTACTTGACCCACGGAGGTCAGGAAACGTGTCGGCAGATCTGTCAACGGCTTTGTAAAATATAATCGACCAAGCACGGATAACATTGTTTTGTTTTACATTTTAATCGTGTTTGCGGATACAAAACGCAATTATAAATAATAGTAAATCATTTTAGATGTACAGTGGGGTCAGCGTGTAAGTGCACACACGAACGAACACGACAGGTTGGAATCAACCTGTCGTGTTCGTTCGTGTGTGCATTTACACGCTGACCCCACTGTAATACATGTAAGTTGCAGTGTTTTCCAAAATTGAAAACTACAGAGCCGGTAAAAGAGCGTTTCTACGGAACCCCGCAGGTGACATGGATTTTTTTTTATTCATTCGTTCCCACGAAATAACAATTCGTTCCCTCAATTTAACAATTCGTTCCCTCGAATCAACAATTCTTTCCCACGATATAACTATTCGCTCCGTCGAATTAACAATTTGTTCCCTCGAATTAACAATTCGTTCCCACGAAATGACAATTCGTTCCCTCAATTTACCTATTCGTTCCCCCGAATTAACAATTCGTTCCCACGATATAATATATATATTTCGTGGGAATTAATTGTTAAATTGAGGAACGAATTGTTAATTCGTGGGAACGAATTGTTAAATTAAGGGAACGAATTGTTATTTCGTGGGAACGAATTAATTAAAAAAAAATAAAAAAAAAATCTACGTCCCCTGCGGGGCTCCGTATAAATCAGTGTCAATCTGTTATAAAGCAAATAGACACTGGGAGACATGAACTAGTTATGTCCCTTTGCAAATCTATTTATAGAGATCCGGTCCTATACTGTATTTCAGCGGTTATTTCTTACTGAATAGCACACAAATTGAGTTTTGCGAACAGAGTATACCCTGATCACACTGCACATATGTGCAGTCTGATCTGAGTCTACACTGAATGCAATAATATTAATACGTGTGAAAATATGAATCTGGCAAATAACGTAGTCCCAGATCAGATGGTGTCGATATGTAGGATGATTTGGACCAACACTAGACGAATCACGTGCACTATATCGACTCCTGTTACATTCGCTCTTTTTACACGCAATAAGGCCCTACATTAAATTACACAATGTGGACCGGATTTCTATAAATAAATTCAACGGGAGATAACTAGCTAGGACCCCTCATTGGAGCTGGTTCCTCTACACTATATTACCGCGTGTTTGAACGGAGCCCCGCAGGGGACATGGATATTTTTTATGTATTCGTTCCCACGAAATAACAATTCGTTCCCTCAATTTAACAATTCGTTCACACGAATTAACAATGACAATTCGTTCCATCAATTTAACAATTCGTTCCGTCGAATTAACAATTTGTTCCCGCGATATAACAATTCGTTCCCACGAATTAACAATTCGTTCCCGTTGGAACGAATTGTTATTTCGTGGGAACGAATTGTTATTTCGTGGGAACGAATTGTTAAATTGAGGGAACGATTTGTTATTTCGTGGCAACTAATTGTTGTTTCCTGGGAACGAATTAATAAAAAAAAAATTCTACGTCCTCTGCGGGAATCCGTATGTTTGCGCGATTGCATATGACACACATTCATGTTGAACAGGTTTCTGTGAAATAAATTTCTACCAAATTCAATTCCAAGATCGGCGTGTAACTCGGTTGCACCGATTGTATTACAGATTGCCAAAACAATGATAAAAGAGATGTCAGCAAGACAAACGGTTTCTTTGAATTTTCTAAAATACTGCAATATGAGTTTCACGTTGTGTTACTATAGGAATGAATGGCCTTTTTGTGGAATTTATCGGGGTATAAACTTGGAAAAGTCGCGGGAATACTGGACGAAGGCCGGAAGGCCTCGTCCAGTATTCCCGCGACTTTTCCAAGTTTATATCCCCGATAAATTCCATAAAAAGGCCATTCATTCCTTATAATTCCAGCATTTGAAATAAATTCATCAAGAAAATGTGTTTATTTTCCGTTTTCTTAAGAATTATTTTAACTGCGCCTCACGGTTACGGAAAGTGGTTCGACATGGGAATCAAATGTTAGAACAAATCAGAACAAATGTTTTTGTGGATTTCAATTTTGCACTCACGAACTTCTTAGTCGTACGAAGTTTAGTGAAACGGGTCCCAGTAGCCTATTTCACCAAAATTGAAAAGTATACTTATCTAGTAAAGTATACTTTGAGGGAGAAATTTGTAATGTAAGGATAAATTTAGTCATTTGTATTATTGTCTGAATTTATTACATTATCACGAGCCATTTTGGCTGTGATAATGTAATAAATTCAGTATAATAATTTTGCATACTTTTAATCATTAAATACACGTAGTCGGTAGTTCTATATGAAATAATGCATTCCGGGGAAAATAAATGATTACTCCCTGAAATGGTACATAGAGAGAATACCAGGCTAGTGTCTTTTGATATCAAGTTTATCAGGCAAGGCTAGGAAACACGTGGGAATTCCGAGGCTTGCCGAGGAATTCCTACCGTTTCCGAGCCGAGTCTGAAAACTTGATAGGCTATCAAAAGACACTAGCCTGGTATTCTATTTATCAGGCAACTTTTTTTGATACAGAATGAGCAGTTATGACGTTGAAAGGAACGCGGATTTGTCTCTGTGACGTCATTCACTGACGTAATTCGGTAACGTCATGTGACGCCGTTCGACCAATGAAACGTTAGTTTCGCACAGTCTGATCAGAATCTACTCTCGTCGCCACTCTATCAATGAAATACCCACGACGCTACAAACAAGCAATGTACATTCCGATCAAGAGTGTGCTATTTGATCCATAGGTTGAAGTAACGGACCGAGGTCTATAAATACATTAAATATGCCTAAAAGCATCAATAAATGAAGAAAAAAAATAAGAAAAAAAAAGAATTTTTGTTTACCCCATCCATCTAATCTTATAGATCATCAAGATGCCTTTAGGCATATTTAATGCATTTATAGACCTCGGTCCGTTACTTCAACCTGTGATTTGATCAGGAGCTGAACTGACAAGAAAACCCATAAACCCCATTCTTCCAGTCACAGCCACGAATATATTCGCCACTTCGTTGCCACCGATTTATTAAAATATGTCGAAATGAAAATCCCTATTGTCTCACCACGTTGTTCGCAACATGCATTGTACCGTTTCTTTACATAGCAATCGGATTATGGCAACGTAGACTTTTCATTACAAGAGCAAACACCGACCGGGTGCGTCTGCATGGTAAATCACTCAAGTCGGTTGAAACAAGCGTCTGGATAGGAATTTTGACAACGACAAGCACCTCGTTGAATAAAGAATAAATGAACCCTTTCAACACTACAGACCTATTATATAGTGGTGTTTGCAAACAGTCTAGATCCTACGGAGCTCCGTAGTGGACGTGGATTTTTTTTTTTATTAATTCGTTCCCACGAAATACCAATTCGTTCCCACAAAATAACAATTCGTTCCCTCAATTTAACAAGTCGTTCCCACTTTTGTAACACGTTTTATTTCTAAATAACTACTTGACCGATTTCAATAATAATTGGCCACAATTTGTGTATATGGATGGAGCTTTGTTTCGATTACACGAAATGCATGAACATCCACTGTCAACGCCACTGACAACTCACAATTCCATAAGCCCCAACCCTTCACGCACAGTGACATATATAGATCATGTGGGTCGTTTCACTAAACCTGGTACGACTAAAATGTTCGTAAGTGCAAAATTATGATAGTATGTCAATTTCACATTAACAATGTGTTCTTGTAAACAATTATTGGATTTACATGTATTGAGCATAGGCTGCATATGCAGCCTATGCTCAATAAATGTAAATTCATCAATTGAAATTTACAGACTATTCTAAATCTGCACTTACGAACATTTTAGTCGTACGAAGTTACTAACACACGCACGTACGCACACATATACAGACGGTCGCACGTAAACGGATTGTCACTATACACCCCCTGCCTGCCAACAATGTCAAGGTCACTTATATTAGTATTGCCAATGCTGCCAACGAGGGGATTAGCTTAGTGGCAACCAATATTACCTTGAACATTAAGAACAGTTATTGGCAATTCAGGAAGATAATACTTGTATTACGTTGCTGTTGTTTTTTTTTCTCAAGAAAAATATCTTGCAAATTCAAGAAAAGATCATGAAATTCAAGAAAATATCATAAAAATGCAAGCAAAGATCCTGAAAATTCAAGTTTATATTTTGAATAAATGGAAATAAAAATTAACCAACTGTGGCCATAATCGGAAGGCCAGTACGCAGAATGGATGCGACGGGTGCGTACGGACACCGTTTAACCCTTTCAACACCACATGCCAGTATAGTGGTATTGGCAAAAAGTGTAGATCCAGATGAGCCGGCTCGTGACGAGCCGTCTCATCAGGATCTGCACTTTTTGCAAGTAATTTACATAATTTTGAGAACAAAAACATCACATGTTCATAAATGGACTGGTCCGAAAATCATTTTGTAATGATAGGATTGGTTGCAAAATTGATCAAAATCCATTCAAATTACTTAAGAGGTGAAATGGTTAATCTGCCGTGGTCTGTCCGTGGATGTGCAAAAAACATTGTTTAGCCAATCGCGCCGTCGATAACGCACCCCCCCCCCCCACCCCCTAAATTAATTATTGCGTACGGGCCCCTGATGGGCTTCTGTAGAAGATACTGTCCGTGTATCGTGGTTATTTTGCTCGTGTACGGAAAGGCAATGAGTTAGTGAGAAATACATTAACAATTAAAAGGGTTTCACAAAGTTTGGACACACTTAATTGTTTTTATTAGTCCGTCAAGGCGGATACCAATAAAAAAGTAGGGTCGATATCTACGATTGCCTTCCTTCGTATGGTCATTTTGGTTCACATTCGGTCTTATTTACAGCGAAGATTGTTGTAGATTTCCAAAACGAAACAAGCGAAAACGAGTGGAAAACGAAGTGAAATCGATCGTTTTGTACAACGATATGCATAGAAAACGAATATCGTTTGGTTGTATCTGTACGCGAAAACAACATTTGCGTTTTAATACCCGCCTCCCAACTACAATGAATCCTCTCTAAACCGGACACCCTGGGAGGCTCCGGAGTCTCCTCTCTAAACCGGACACCCTGGGAGGCTCCGGAGCCTCCCAGGGTGTCCGGTTTAAAGAGGAGCCTCCCAGGGTGTCCGGTTTAGAGAGGTTCCACTGTAAAACAGGCAAATAACTACTTCAAGACACACGTGAGTGGTTTGTGATCATGAACAGACATTAACATCGGAAATAAAGAGTAATTAAACCTATCAAAATTAAGAACAAGTAATCGTTATCTGTGTCCGGTTTAGAGAGGTTCCAATGTATTTAAACGCCTGTCGCTCATTCCAACACATGTCGTGCTGTTGTCTACAACGCGTGTCGTGTCGTGTCGTGTACACATCGTTTACTTGGTGTTCGATTTTTTAGAATTATAATTCGATCTTTTAGTTGATTGACAATGATCACAAACCCCATAAGCCCTATTTCTCCAGTCACCAGGGCTCCAGATAAGCTGCGTATTTGCGTAAATACCCAATTAAAATTGCCAAAAACCCAATTGAAATCAGAAATAGCGAGTACATGTATTAAAAAGCAATAACAAATTTGTGGTACCTTTATCATGCTACAGAAAACAATAAACAGACCACAAACATAGCATATTTTTCTTATTTTCCATCAAAACACATCTTGGTATTTTATTTGAATTGTCTCCAAGGAGACAATTCTAAAGAGATGCCAATACATGTTTTAATTTCGAAGCAAACTATTCAATAATTGCTGTCTGTTGATGTAATGTGATTTTATTTTACCCAATTAAAATTATTTTGAAATACCCAATTGCTTCAGATATGATGGATGAAAATACTCAATTACTAATTCCTTATCTGGAGCCCTGAGTCCCATTTATTCAGTCACATATACAGACTGGAATGTACCGTTCGACACTGTCATCAGTGGCGTAGCCAGAGCCTGAAAAACACCGAGGCAATAATGTTAAAGGAGACATGGTCACGAATAGTCAAATCACGATCTGCTTGTATGACGAAAGCGTAAAAGAAATCGGAAAATACACCGAGGCAGTGTGCCTCAACGTGGCTACGGCACTGGCTATGCACAGTTACAAGGTTAGACACCACCAAATAGTTTTACTATATAATTTAATCGAATGCCATCCAATAAGGCCAGTCTCTCCTACTTTCACTATTCGTATGGATGCTGTGGGACCCACTTGTACATGACCTGCAGCCAGTCTGTACTGGTTCTGCATGAACTAAACAATATGTTCACTTACTCCTAAGAAAGAAAAATCCAACTTTGTCATATCCTCCAATATTGTGTACATTTTTTTGGCCACGGAAACTCCGTTTACATCAAGTGACCAACAGGTTCAGTGTTTTATTTTAAATGCTACAAATATGCTGAAAACTGGTCCCAAAATATTCATCAAGTGAAACTGGGTAGTAATGGATCAAGATTTGCAAGCAAACGGTGTCTGTGACCTCAAAACACCCGCACTATTTTTTTATACCGGACTACTTTTGCATACACTGTGGGCGATTTCGCACCATTTGGTGTCTTCTAACCTACAACACCGGATCACGTGACCCCAGGAGTGAATCGCAGTAGGATTCACTGTTAAGTTACGAATCCGTAAGGATGGATTCATCGTACAGGGGGCCATTTCACTAAACTTCGTACGACTAAAATGTTCGCAAGTGCAAACTTAGGATCATCTGTAAATTTCAATTGATGATTTACATTTATTGAATATAGGCTGCTTATGCAGCATATGCTCCATAAATGTAAATCCAATAATTGTTTACAACAAAACATAATTAATGTGAACTTTACAGACTATCATAATTTTGCACTTACGAACATTTTAGTCGTAAGAAGTTTTGTGAAAAAGCCCCCTTGTATTCTACCCCTGAGCCACAGTCCATCCCTGAACTACATAGGAATTCAGTGGGTGAGCAGTGGGTGAATATATAGAGAACAGTAGGTTAGTGCCGTGAATGGGAAAAAATATCTGGCAAGGCTTAGGAAACGGGATGGCCATCCCGTTTCCGTGCCGCGCCAGATATTTTACAATTATATTTATCCCGTCAAAATTACAAATAGCTTTAAAATGCAAAGAATAACCTCAGTCGCAGTCTCAAAATGGGAGAATCGACTAGTATGACAACCGCACATATTCATACGCAGTGATTAGGTCGTATTGACAGGATATCAAAACTGTTTCACGGCACCGTGTTTCACTGCACATACGCACTGTGTTGACGGGATAAGAAATATTCTGTAGCACGTCATTTAAATGTGAATTCTTCATTCATTCTATAAATGACCCGATACGAACATTATGGTTTAAATGGTATGGGACTCATAATTAATTGTATCAATCTGCCGTTCATCGTTGTTGCTGAATCATTAATCTCGACATTGATAAATTCGAATTCTGTCTTCAATCATCCCATCCTTCCACACAAGAATTAGTTTAATTAAACATGGCGCGTAGTTAACCCGGAAAGAAGTATCTGAAATCCGGAGTTCGCGTGCCAGGTTTCATTAAACACTATTGGCCCGATGTTCGTTTCTGTTGTAGACACCATTTATCCCCGAATTGATTTATTGGTCAATTTTAGAAGGAAACATGATGCTGAAATTAAGCACAACAGCACACATTTTCTATTCCGATGACTTCGTGAAGAATTGTAACATTTCGAGAGAAACGGAAATGCAAATATGAAACGAAATTAAACATACAGGCATTATACAAGGGGAAGGTCAATTTCAGACCAGTTGTCATACAGTTTGCAGCTTGGCAACCGAGAAAAGGACAGACGTCACGTCACAAAGACGAAATACAATAAACGAATACATTAAAGGCACTTAAGATTTTCAGATTCGTCCATTTATGAAAAGGGGGTGTTTTTGTTCTAAGAAATATGAAAATTACTTGCAAAAAGTGCAGATCCTGATGAGACGGCTCGTTACGAGCCGGCTCATCTGGACTTTCGGGTTCAAAGGGTTAAGCAAATTAAATTGCTCAATTAAAACTGTATGCTGTAGTTACACGATATACAGTTTATTATTAAAGGTACAGGCCCACTCAGTAGGCAGAAACTGTTCTTTATAGGAATAAAATAAGTGTATAATTGTGTCACTATTCCATCAGTTCTAAAAATTACGAGTGCCCGCTATACAGATATAATCATTCAGTAATATTTATTTTACCGACTCGCGGTGCTATTTTCATATGCAAATGAGGCATGAGCTGTTTTAATTATTTATACTAATTAAATGCGACACCTGACAAAACAATATTTTCGCAAGATTATAAAGTATGATCATTGTACATCAAAAAATAAATACAGAAAATAAATAATAATTTCCATTAACATTTTAAGAACACGTCTCAGGTGATGTCTCTGATATAAAGAACAGTGTGTGCCTATTGAGTGGGCATGTACCTTTAATATACCTTATTGCATAAAATAGGCGGTCGCAGTGCAATAACAACAACAACGCCGCCCACTCCAAAGTAAGTATTATTTGATATTGTCCTTAATATGCAACGGATTTTTATGAAATATGGCGCAGCAAACGCGTTTTCATGAGCTGCATTTGGTGGTCGAGGGAGATTGGCAAAGAATTACGTCATTTTTGCGAAGAATCGATTTTCGTGTCGGAGACGGGACACGGAAATCGATTCTTCACAAAAACGACAGAAGTTTGGGCTAAATAAAGAGACCACCAAATGCAGCTTAACAAGATTTCATCAAAATCCGTTACGTAATAAGGACACTATAAAATAATACGTACTTTGAATCAGATGGATTCTGGAAATTTCAGTACTTGTTGTTGTTGTTAGTACCACGTGATCATACACCTTGATTAGGCCGCTACAGAAATCACATTAGGTGGCCGTTATAGCTTCAGCGTATCGTACTGTTCTTATGCACTGAATAAAAATCACATGAGGCCATTACAGCTTCAGCGTATCGTGCTGATCTTATGCAATATATATTATATTGCATTTGTGTTTGTTTAGTATGAGATTGTTTAAAAGGCATGGCCTCGTTTCTTATGAAATCAATAAACTCATTTAATAAATATCATATTAAATTGTCATTCATGTAAACTCTATTTATTGCAACAATAGTTGCCAGAAGACAACGAAGCTCGCTTCATTAAATGGGGCTCATATTAGACAGCTATATAAGTCTGTAAGCAACAGGGGCGTCGGAACAGGGGGCCGTTTCACTAAACTTCTTACGACTAAAATGTTCGTAAGTTCAAATTTAAGATCGTCTGTAAATGTCAATTTATGGATTTTCATTTATTGAGCATAGGCTGCATATGCAGCATATGCTCAATAAATGTAAATCCAATAAATATTTACTAGAAAACATTGTTAATGTGAAATTTACAGACTATCATAATTTTGCACTTACGAACATTTTAGTCTTACGAAGTTTAGTGAAACGGGGCCCTGGTCCGGCAGATCCTGCGACTGTCTGACCAACACTTTGGACACAAATATGATTTTGTATTCAAATATTTATAATTCATATATACAAAATAAAAGGGTCAGGAACGTAATTATTATTATTAATAGTATATAAACATGAAATATATGTATTTCCCATACTGTGAACATGAAATTTAGGTTCTCTTTGTCGTCTCAGTTATATCGTCTTTCGTCTCGTTTCATATATCAGCCGATACATATATTTCTAAATATTTTTCGGCAATTTGTCTTATTTCACATCATACGTTTATGTTGTTACCACTCAGTTGAACCGTCTCGACGAGACGGTTCAACTGAGTGGTAACAACATACACTTTGGGTGGATGGGTGGGGACACACCCTACCTTCACCGGACAAATATTATTATGCTTTCGACGCCCGTGAGCAGGAGCTTGGAATACCAAGGGACGGACGGTCGAAATGTGTCACACAATGACAGAGAATCTCCATGTGAATGCTTGTATTAAATGTGGGTGTGACTGGAGAAATGGGGCTTATGTAATGTATGCCCAGTGTAGCTCCTGATCAAATAGCACACTCCTGATAACCATCTATATTTCTTGCATGACGGGTGTTGAATTGATGGAATGGCGGACAATGCAGATCCTGATCAGACTGTGCGGATGCACAGGCTGCTCTGGATTTACACTGGTCGCAAAACTGATAAGCCCCATTTATCCAGTCACAGCCATAAATATCTATTATATATATTATTCCAGGAAACGAAATAGAAAGTGTAGGAAATTCACCTCAATTTTAAGTTAAGTGTACATGCTAAGTCTGTGACCTTGACCCTGGAGTTAATGGGGGCCGAATTTCACAGCCTGGTAAAAGACCATCAGAGGAATGCATGTGTGAAAAACACAAACATTCCATGAAAGGTAAATTAGAAGAACAATTCCTCAACGTTAAATGTTGTGAATGTGCAGCTTGTGTGACCTGGGCCTTGGGTCTAGCAGAAATTATAAGAAAATGAAACAGACGTTATTCATTTTGTTCCAACGTTACGTTTGTGGACACCGACGCCGATGACACGACACCAGGGGCCCGTTTCACTAAACTTCGTACGACTAAATTGTTCGTAAGCGCAAATTTAGAATCGTCAGGAAATTTCAATTGATGGATTTACATGTATTGAGCATAGGCTGCATATGCAGCCTATGCTCAATAAATGTAAATTCAATAATTGTTTACAAGAAAACATTGTTTATGCGAAATGTACAGACAATCATAACTTTAAACTTACGAACATTTTAGTCGTACGAAGTTAGTCGTACGTCGTACGAAGATTGCGATGTCATGCTACGAAGTTTAGTGAAACGGCCCCAGGTGTGTGCCATTAGATCATCTGCACTTCTTTCAGACGAGCAAAAAAGTGAACATACCTGTCTTGTTGTGATATGGATATTGTATACCTTTAAACAAATAATATTTATGTAGAACTAGTAAATTGCCAAACATGTCAGATAAACAGGACAGTTTTATATCGCTAACATATATAACACGCCGGATAACCGATTGCAACAATCACTCTTCCGTGCGTTACATTAAAGAGATGGGGTTAAATTGTTACCCTCGCGTGAGGTATGGAGCGGGGGTAGCAATTTTGTTTCTAACCCACGACCAGCTCGGAATTTTGCCGCCAAATCAGCTACAATCAGTGCGAAACGGTCTATGAAACCGTCGCTATTGACACGTTTAATTGATACCGAACAATCACGCGAGTTTTCACGTCTCACGAGGCGAAAAGTCTCGTGAGATCGGACAATATACGGAATTAATTTACGCAGTGAGCGATAATAAAAACACTTCAGTTCATCGGATACAGTATTGGAATTGAGAGCGCACTTTGCCGATATACCCACCGCACGCAATAGCGTTGCAGCTGGCATATACAAGGTGTATTATCACGTGGTACTAACAACAACAACAAGTACTGAAATTTCCAGAATCCATTTGATTCAAAGTACGTTTTCTTGTATATTGTCCTTATTACGTAAAGGATTTTGATGACATATGGCGCATCAAACGCGTCTTGTTAAGCTGCATTTGGTGGTCTCTGTATTTTCGCCCAAACTTCTGTCGTTTTTGCGAAGAATCGATTTCCGTGTTTACAGACACGGAAATCGATTCTTCGCAAAAACCACATGAACTCCATGGACCACCAAATTCAGCTCTTGAAGACGAGTTTGCTGCGCCATAGTTCATCAAATTCGTTGCATATTAAGGAAACTATCAAATAATACTTACTTTGGAGTGGGTGACTTTGTTGTTGTTGTAACCACGTGATCATGCACTTTGATACAGATAATAGTAGGTTAGTGCCGTGAATGGGAAAACATATCTGGCGCGGCACGGAAACGGGATGGGCCCGGCAGAGCCTCGCCCATCCCGTGTCCGTGTCGCGCCAGATATTTTCCCCATTCACGGCACTAAGCTACTATTCTATTTATCCCGTCAACACTACACATAGCTTTAAAATGTCAAATGTAACCCCAGCCGCGTCCTCAAAATCGGTGCATCAACTAGCATGACAACCGCACATATTCATAAGCAGTTATTAGGTCGTATTAACAGGATATCAAAAATGTTTCACGGCACCGTGTTTCACGACACATACGCACTGTGTTGACGGGATAAATATAATACCAGGCTGGTAGTGTATTTTGATAGCAAGTTTATCAGTCAAGGCTAGGAAACGCGTAGGAATTCCTACCGATTCCGAGTCGAGGCGGATACAGTTGATATCAAAATACACTACACTGGTATTCTGTTTATCAAGTAATGTAATTTAACAAGAGGTTTGGAAGGAGTCAAAAAAACGAAACATTTGCAAATTCACTCAGAAACCTGGTTAGATAGCGTGGAATTGATGTAACTAATAAAACAAAAGTTATATTTTTAAAATCGGTCGACATACAAACTTCTTTTTTTTTAAATCTATTTTTAGCTCCCATGTTAAATTCCCATAGGCAAATCGTTTTTTCGCTATGAAATCAATATTTGATGGAATTTCATCAAATAAACAACATTGGGAGGGTTACTTTTTTGTTATTGATGAAAAATATTTAGGTTAAAATATTGTTTAGATTTAATGTGTTTAACAGCCAAAAAGTTCGTCGCCCGACAATCCAACATACGGGATTTTTTTCTATAACAAACATTCAAAACGGCCAAAAACTACAATTTCACTTCTCAAATCAACGGAGTTACTTGTACCTACATTGTATATGTAATACAAATGTTCTGTGTGTAACGCACGGCAAGTCGCCCTGCGTTACGGATAGAACATTCGGGTTACATGTAACACGTACCTAGCATCTAGTACGTAGTGTTTTTTCAGCTTTAGCTCATGTGTTCCGACTTGTCAGCAGGTCAATGGATTGCATCGAGGCGATCAGACAAGTATGCCAGTGATTCGATACCACGACGTCTCCAGTCTTCGTGGCTGATGCCATTCGCCAGACAGGAGATGCATGTGGAACGAACGAACGAACGAACGAACGAACGAACGAACGAACGAACGAACGAACGAACGAACGAACGAACGAACGAACAACAACGAACGAACGAACGAACGAACGAACGAACGAACGAACGAACGAACGAACGAACGAACGAACGAACGAACGAACGAACGAACGAACGAACGAACGAACGAACGAACGAACGAACGAACGAACGAACGAACGGATTCATTGATTGATTTAATTAATAACTTATTAATTCATTCATTACTTGATTAATTGATAGCTTGATTTGGACAATTTTGGCTATTCGAGTTCGTGGATATAGATTAAATTCATCGGGGTGTGTGGTATGTTGTAGGATGAACATATTGGTTGACTGCTGGGTTTGTTGATTGAATGCGGTCATGCTACGCGTAACACCCACATCCGAATACGCACTTAGCGTATTCGGATGTGGATGTTACGCGTAACATGACATCGTCTACATGTAGAGACACATACATATGAATTAATGTGGTTAAATATTAGCAACATCTGAAAAGAGATTAAATATATATGCGGCTGTCACTGGCGGAACGGGGCTTATGGGTTTGGCGATCATTGTACATCCAGATCAGCATGTGCACCTGGGGCCCGTTTCACTAAACTTCGTACGACTAAAATGTTCGTAAGTGCAAAATTATGACAGTCTGTAAATTTCAAATTAACAATGTTTTCTTGCAAACAATTATTGGATTTACATGTATTGAGCATATGCTGCATATGCAGCATATGCTCAATAAATGTAAATCCATCAATTGAAATTTCCAGACGATCCTAAATGTTCATTTACGAACATTTTAGTCGTACGAAGTTTAGTGAAACGGGCCCCATCATCCTACAACAAGTCTCCGCCGTAAGCCCGCTTTGCCAGATCACGGCAAACTGATATTACGTTTTGATGTTAGATCACAGCATCACGTAGCATGTACATACACCGCGTAATATGACTTATTGTGTTAACTGGAGAGATGATGGAAGCCAGACCGGGACAGATATCGACTATCTGCCACGGCGTCACGAATACCGGACACTATCGGACTCTGGTCACAATGCCACGCATCCTTATCGAGGCGGAACACACTTCGTTCCCAGAATGTGAGCCAAAGAAATTAGGCATCACGGGACAGTTGAAAGCGCGGTTGTTGTGGTGGTTGGCGGTCCCTGCGGGAAAACCACTGCTGACCCAAATAATTTCCCGTGACCCTTCTAATAGATGTTTAAACTCACTAACAATTGAAATGCAAAACACGGAAGACAAGAAACATCAAGGTGTATGATCACGTGGTACTAACAACAACAACAAGTACTGAAACTTCCAAAATCCATCCGATTGAAAGTACGTATTATTTTATATTGTCCTTATTACGTAACGGATTTCGATGAAATATGACGCATCAAACGCGTCTTGTTAAGCTGCATTTGGTGGTCTCTGTATTTTCGCCCAAACTTCTGTCGCTTTTGCGAAGAATCGATTTCCGTGTCTCCGACACGGAAATCGATTATTTGCAATAACGACATAAGTCTGTGCCAGACTCCCTGGACCACCAAATGCATCTCATGAAGACGCGTTTGCTGCGCCATATTTCATCAAAATCCGTTGCATATTAAGGAAAATATCAAATAATACTTACTTTGGAGTGGGCGACGTTGTTGTTGTTAGCACGTGATCATGCACATTGAACATTCAACAAGCTCCCTAAATATTTATACATGTATTTGCACTTTTTAGAAATAAACCCACTCGCCTACTTTTGTGTGCGAATTTCTCGCGAACGACATTCTGCGATCGACATTCATGAAATTATCAGGCACACATGATCCGATATGAATCGCTCTGTCAGTACGCATGCCGGGTCGGAATAAATCTAAAACCGATTTTAAAATGGGGTCATAGCCACCTCAATATTTCGCTACCGGAGCTGGAAATTGTGTACAAAATTTGATTTGTGCATGTCGGCCGAAGGCGCTTTACGGGTACCGCCATTTGCAATGATGCTAGAGCAAGCAGAGCTAGCAGAAAGTTCTGAAATTGGTAAAAATAAATCATAAATACACATATTCCAGTCCCGCACACTAAAGAAATATCAATAAACGTATTTGCCCAATACGCGTGCAATTAAAACTTGTGGGTCAGTGTTGAAACATAGAAAATCGTCCACCCCCTCATTGGCCGTAGCCTCATTGGCGCAGGCTGATCGATGGCTACACTGATCGCATACGCAGTCGTGTACAATTTCGCAAGCCCTACACTGTATAGCGAAGACAACATGCGTTACTATATGAGACACGTCACGTGATTTTGTACCTTCGGACATCTGCGTAATTTCATTAAATAAGCTAAAAAAAAATTACAAATAAATTCACAAATAAAGTCAAAAGTTCACAAAATGTTCAGAGTGTACTCTTGTACTTTTGACGCAATTTACGGAAAATATTGTAAATTTTGTAAACGTATTTCATGAAATTACGCAGATGTCCGAAGGTACAAAATCGCATGGCGTGTCTCATATTTGATAATAATGGATAGCCGGTTATGGAATCGCTAACTCAATCAGTGTCGCCACTAAAAGGAGTTTCATCAAAAATGCATAGAAGTATGGGCATTAAAACACTGTAACTGTAAATAAAATCATGGTTACAGCGAAGATGTTGAAGGTTTCACACGAAACAAACGAGAACTATCGGAAGTAAAAACGATCGTTTTGAACAACGATATCAAGGTGCATGATCACGTGGTTACAACAAAACAACGTCGCCCACTGCAAAGTAAGTATTATTTGATATTTTCCTTAATATACAACAGATTTTGATGAAATGAGCAAGCTCGTCTTCATGAGCTGCATTTGGTGGTCCAGGGAGTTCGGCACAGACTTATATCTTTTTTTCGAAAAATCAAAAATACAAAGACCACCAAATGCAGCTTAACAAGACGCGTTTGATGCGCCATATTCCATAAAAATCCGTTACGTAATAAGGCCAATATAAAAGAATTCGTACTTTGAATCAGATGGATTCTGGAAGTTTCAGTACTTGTTGTTTTTGTTAGTACAACGTGATCATACATCTTGGATATGCATAGAAACGATTACAATCCGTTGTGATTTTGTACGTGAAAACGATGTTTTCGTTAAAATATCCGGATCCGGCTGTCAACTATGTAAGACTTCTTTCAACGCATCGTTTCGACATCGTTTTGACATCCTTTTCGTTGTTTTAGATTTGAAAATGATGTTTTCGTTGGTTTAAACGTGGCACGTGACACGTTTAAACCAACGGAAACATCATTTTCTAATATAAAAACGAAAACGATGTCAAAACGATGTATAAACGATAAATAATCGTTGTATGCACTGCTATATATGTCTCTATTGATCAATTCAGCACCTCAGTTATTTCTAAAGTCGAAGTACAAAGTGTTACCATTTGTGGCTGTGACTGAAGAAATGGTTCTTATGGGTTTTGCAACCAGTGTAGATCCAGATCAGGATCTGCACTGTTAGCCATTTCATCAATGAATAACCCATCATGGTCATAACAAACAGCATAGATCGTTATCAGGCTACATGAGTGTGCTATTTGATCAGGAGGCGCATTGGTCACAAATCCCACAAGCCCAATTTATCCAGTTACATCCACCTTTGTGAACCAGGTCGATTTCATTTACAAGTAATCTATAGTTCATCTTGTATCCCTACGGAGCCCCGCAGGGGACGTAGAATTATTGTTTTTATGAATTCGTTCGCACGAAATAACAATTCGTTCCCTCAATTTAGCAATTCGTTCCCACGAAATAACAATTTGTTAATTCGTGGGAACGCATTGTTATATCGTGGGAACGAATTGTTAATTCGAGGGAACGAATTGTTAAATTGAGGGAACGAATTGTTAATTCGAGGGAACGAATTGTTAAATTGAGGGAACGAATTGTTATTTCGTGGGAACGAATTGTTAATTCGAGGGAAAGAATTGTTATATCGTGGGAACGAATTGTTAATTCGAGGGAACGAATTGTTAAATTGAGGGAACGAATTGATATTTCGTGAGAACAAATTAATTTTAAAAAAATCCATATCCCCTGGGGGGCTCCGTATATCGCTGATGTAATTGCACCCCAGTAAGGGCGGCATAGTGTAAAAGGTGGAGTCTTGGAACGAAGTCTTGGAGTCATATATTGGAGATACCTCATGACGTGTTAATACGAGTCCGAAACATCATTATCAGAGTACATGTTTTGAATGACATACCTCCTTACCAGGCAATACAGTTTTATATTGGAAAATGATGTTTTCGTTGATTTAAACGTGACACGTTTAAACCAACGAAAACATCATTTTCTAATATAAAAACGAAAACGATGTCAAAACGATGTACAAACGATTAGCGAGTGGGCGAGTATCGTGACAAAACGGCAAGTGTGCACATTATCATAGTTACAGGTAAAACCATCCACCAGCCACCGAGTGAGATAGACATTACTGTTTAGCACTTGAGATGAAGCTTTAATTGCTTGCATAAAACTATACTTTATGGTTAAACATTGCACCCCAGTGAGTGAGGCAGTGCATACTGCTAACGAGGGGAAATACTTTCAACATCGACTGCAAATCAAATTGTTTATGATGGTGCCACACAATTGGTAACAATGGACAGTTTTAGAATGTTGTACTATACTGCTGCATTCTGATTGGCTGAGCTTGTGACCGCCATAACTCGAACGGTTTAAGCACGATTTTCACCAAACTTTGTCAAAATGCCCATATCGACGATAACTTGGATGAGTTCGTAATCAACGGATGTCACATGACCGGTTGTTGCTATTTGATTGTTGTGATTGGGATGGTAAATGCCATGTTGCATCGGGGAGCATGTGTCGTAATTACCTACTTTCTAGTTTGTTGTTCATTTAGAAAACGATGTTTACGTTTAAACCAAGGAAAACGTCGCTGTCTTAACACGCAAACGATTTGGAAACGATAGGCAACCGTTCATTTGTGGCTGTGACTGGAGAAATGGGGCTTATGGGTTTTGCAACCTGTGTAGATCCGCACAGTCTGATCATGATCCGCACTGATCGCGATTCCATCAATGTACCACCCATCATCATTCTGACAAGCAATATAGATCGCTATCAGGATACAGGAGTGTGTTAATTGATCAGTAGCTACACTGGTCACAACTGCTATAATCCCCAGTTCTTTAGTCACAGCCACGTGTGTGGTACCAAGAACAAATCCGGGCTGGACATGTGTTGCATACCGTCTCAATGTCAACCTAATTGGCGGGTTCCATGTCGGTTCCGGCAGTTAATTGCCACATAAAATCGGCGCTTGACGCCTTCACTAGAATAGCGTCAACTCAGTGTGTTACAAGAAACGAATGTAGAGCCGGTTTGAAAAGTCTAATACATTTTAAATTAAATTTGCGCTCTGTTACCGCCTTGAGTATCGCACTCGGAACGTCGGATCAGGCACAAACATGCTTTATTTAAGGTTTGAAGCAATCATATGTCATTTATCGCAATATTAATATTTGGGGTTACAAAAACGGGGCGTATACAAAAACCGGCGTGTACGTCAACGGTTTTTGCAACCCCCGGTTTTTGTTAACGGGGTGTAAACCCCGTGTTAACAAAAAGCGGGGGGTTACAAAAACCAGCTATGCACGTGTCAACTCAGTGAGTTACAAGATACGACAAACAGGAAGGTGTATGGTGGCTCGCTATGAGCAATTGGTCAATGGATTGAATTGGGACGCATACAGGCGTCATGACATTAGGCTCATAACATCTGGTTCGAGGCTTAAATTAAGAACATTTGCGATATCGCATGAAAAGTATTTACAGAATTTACGACATTTTCCGTAAATGAAGTAGCAAGTTGACGAAATTTACATAGCAAGTGCGGAATAGAATTATATGACAATTTCGTTAACTTCCGACGTCATTTATAGAAACTATCACAGTTTCTGTAAATATTTTCCATGAAAAAGTTCACATGTTATGAGATACAGAAGCGTATGGCGTGTCACAGTTATGTCTGGTATGTTGGTATAAACAGATTGTATAAAATAATAATTCCAGCAGAAAAATATTTACACTATTCCCTAACATTTGATTGGCCCGTAGCAAGTCTCTGTCCAAAATGTATATCCCAGTAAACTCCCACGCCGAACTACTTTCCGTAACCGTGAGGCGCAGTTAAAATAATTATTAAGAAAACGGAAAATAAACACATTTTCTTGATGAATTTATTTCAAATGCTGGAATTATAAGGAATGAATGGCCTTTTTGTGGAATTTATCTGGGTATAAACTTGGAAAAGACGCGGGAATACTGGACGAGGCCTTCCGGAATGGCCGTTTTGTGGAATTTATCGGGGTATAAACTTGGAAAAGTAGCGGGAATACTGGACGAGGCCTTCCGGCCTCGTCCAGTATTCCCGCGACTTTTCCAAGTTTATACCCCGATAAATTCCACAAAAAGGCCATTCATTCCTATAATAATTTACATCATTTTCGGTATACCAGCAGTGTAAAGAGGATTGGAACGAAAGATTGCTATCTTACTGAGTATGGAAGGTAATATCCACCATAATGCTATGTGACTTGATGCTTGCGTGCTGATGACATTACAACTTATATTCATGTTATTTCATTCGTCATTTGTATTTATTACATTTGAAATCTGCTTCTTGTAATTGTATTTGTCTTTCTTACATGTCCATTCTGCTGATTGCTTTGTTCATTCGTCTTATTTACATTACAATTATTGATACGTCCTTATCCGTGTCCCTGTTTTATTGCACTAAGCATTTGCAATAGAAAGTAGGAACAAGCACTTAGCACTTTGAATAAGGCCGAAAGCAATAAGGACAAAGCCGCAGGAAGTAAGCATCACGCGACAGTCCGAAAGCGGAAACCCGCAAGCAGAAAGCATCAAGCCACAAGCAGAATGATGCAAGCAATATATTGGTTAGTAGTGCCTCATTATGACGCCAGATGGCACTGCTGTCAATGTTAGGAATCCTCCGACTAATAAATAATAGTACGAGATGTGATTGGCTGTTTGAGACACACCTCCAATGCCGGTGTTGATGTAAGATTTCACCTACAAATGATCACAGTATAGGTTAGAAGACACCAAATAGTTTTACTATACACTTTAACAGAATCTCATCCAATAAGGTCAATCTCTCCTACTTTCACTATTCGTATGGATGTTGTGGGACCTACTTGTACATGACCTGCAGCCGGTCAGTAATGGTTCTGCATGAATTAAACAATAGCTTCACTTACTCCTAAGACAGAAATATCCAAACTCGTCATGTTCCCCAATATTGTTTACATATCTTTTTTGGCCACAGAAACTCTGTTTACATCACATGACCATCATGTTCCTCAAGTGAAACTGGGTAGTAATGGATCAAGATTTGCAAGAAAACTGTCTCACTGACCTCAAAACACCCGCACGATTTTGTTCATACCGGACTACTTTTACCGTCTTGACGATTTCGCACCATTTGTTATTCTCTAACCTATATTTACTAAATTGCATATGCATGTATGGTGTTTGACTTACTAATGTGTTTTATACATACATGTATCCTCATAATTAAATTACATATGTACGTAATTGAAAACAATCACATTTTTATAGTAAGTTACACATATGGCAACTTACACAAGTTGACTGTCAAACTGGCCCGTTACCGATGCAAACCAATAACCGTCCGGGATCAGACTAAGGTGGGCCACCACCATTGATTTTCCCTAAAAAACTAACCTGTTACCACACATTTTGCTATTCTCTGCTACTTTCATTTTTCTTATGGATGTTGTGGGACCTAATTTCCAATAACCTGCACCCATTCTGCTCTTGATCTTGACTAATTAAAATATAGATTTAATTATTGTTGAAGCTGGGGTCCCATCTAGTTGGTACACACTTTTCTTTATGTAACTTAAATAAGTGTATAATTGCAACTAGCCCACCACTTTTAAAAAATACGAGTGCCAGCTACACAGATATAAGTAATATTTAATGTACTCATAGGGACTCGCGGTGGTATCAAGCTAGTTCAATTTGCAAGTGATGCAGTATTTTTAAATTATTTATATCAACTAAATGTTGAATAAATATTTTTATCGACATATCATATAGTATGATATTACACATCAAATAATAAAGAAATGGAATAAATAGTTTCTTCCGTTATCATTTTAAGGAACCACGGTTATCGCCCCTGATATCAAATTGGCATTTCGCGTTTGATATACAAAGTACAATAATGTCAATTAGTACGTCTGGTAATGGTAATCATTTTGCCAGAAAAATGTCAGATTGAAAGAATAAAGAAAAACATGTCTCCCTATATTATAACCTGGCATGTACACTCTAGGTTTAAGGTTAGAAAATGGGTGTTTTTAACACCAGTTTTCAGCATATTTGAAGCATTTAAAAGAAAACACTGAGCCTGTTTGTCACGTGATGTAAACAGAGTTTCCGTGGCCAAATAATGTAAACAATATTGGGGGACATGACGAGGTTGGTCCCACAACATATATACGAATAGTGAAAGTAGGAAAGACTGGCTGGGATTCGGTTAAATTATACAGTAAAACTATTTGGTGTCTTTTAACCTAAACATGGTGCAACAGAAAAGGCGGCATCAATCTACATCAACACCGTTAGGGACATGGAACCAAGATAGAGAGCAACGCATTGTAGGACGGGTACCAGCATATTATATCATTTTAGGGAGAACTATTTTAAGTTTTAACAGCGCACTTGGCGTCATAATGGTCGTTCCTAAATTACTGTTGCAATTGTTGTTGTCAAGGGGAATGGGTTATCGAGGTAACAAAATGCATGGCAAAACAGCGATGCAATAATCAATAATGGAACTCCGGATGTCACTTAGAATGTAATCAACACAAACGCATTGAAACAGTGCGAATGAATAAAGCATCAAGCCAAATGCACATGCAATTTAGACTACAGCCAAGAAGAGTTCAAATGTTACAAACACGAATGACGAATACAATAACATGAAAGTAAGTTGTAATGGCACCAGTCAGCAAGCATCAAGCCACATAGAATTGTAATAAGACTGATAGAACTTAGAATGTCATCAGAAAGCAAGCATCAAGCCTAATATAATTATGGCGGATATTACCTTCCATAACAGAGTACCTCTCCTTGAACAAATCACAATGGTCTCACATGTCAGCCTGAGGCCCATTTGATACAATAATGGCAGATACAATTCAAGTGTGTATTATGTTTACGGATTTTTGGTAATAATACAGAAAAATGGGTTTTAGCTAGATTTCAGCTTAAACAAAAAAGATACGAGGCTGAGAAAGATAATGTGTTATCAAAATGTGTATGTTGCGATTTCGGGTAAATTGTCCAGATAGTGCAATAGCTTAAGGCTATAGTGCTTTATATATAATCTGTTAAAAGCAAGGAAAGATAAATAAACATTACGGAATGCCACATACTTGTTTATTGCAATCGATTGTTTTCACATTCAATACAGACAGCATTGTAGAACCATTACCGGTTACACTAGGGGTTCTATAGTTCTCCTCTAGTGTAACAGAGCTCCAGCTAAGATAAGTAATTTGGAGGTAAATTTCTTATTTCTCCATCAAAAATGGCAAATTGGGAGTGCTTTAGAATCGTCTCAATGAGACGATTCTAAAGGACTCCCAACTTGCCATTTTTGATGAAGAAATAACAAAATTTCACCTCAAGTTGGTCAAATTATGCACCTTATCTGGAGCTCTTATAGATGCTGTGCAGAACCGGGCAATGAGGTTCTTTTTAGGGACAGGGAAATACACGCCATCAGCGGGTGTAGTAGATGACATGGGTTGTCAACCACCAAGTGAAACAATGGAAGTGTATTGCGCTACACTGGTATCGGCTAAATAATATGGGTGTTTGTATGGGGCTCGATACAGGGTAACGCAATGTGCAAAAGCCGGTGCCACACCGTTAAATGTCAGTGGAATAAGCTGGGACTTGCTCTTGATAATGTCCTTACACTTCCTAGAAATGTATTCACAAGTGAAATTGTACAAAGATTAATGGAAGATTTCACCGATTCGGAATGGCGTCCTGCTGTGAATCGCGTTGTTAGTTTACGGAGTAACTGTGGGAACAAGCTTGTTAAGCTGCATTTGGTGATCTCGGTACTTTGGTCCAAGCTTCTGTCGTTTTCGCGAAGAATCGATTTCCGTGTTTAAATATCAAATAATACTTATTTTGGAGTGGGCGCGCTTTCAAAACTTTCAGCCATTGTTGTTGTTGTTCTAACCATGTGATCATGCACCTTGAATGTTATGCAACACTTATGTTAGAAAAAAAAACCGCCAGACTATTAATTGTTAACCACTCCAAAGTTGCGACGAAGCTTGTTACGTATAAAATGATCAAATAAGAATCAAAATCTCTTGGACGGGTTCTAAACTGAATGTTGTCATAATACTTGACGCAACCAATTACCGACAGAATTTCTGCCATAATTTGTCTGGTGATTTGTATCAGCAAAGAGACGACACTATCGTGCGTGGAAAACCCGCCGGCCTACATAACAGCGCGCGGTTACGTGTACAATTAAAGTTCTGTTCCAGATCAGATGATAAGTCAGATGATAAGCATGACTTTGCGTGCAAATGAAGTAGCATATACATACATGTATTTTTGTATAGTAACGGTCGCCGCGCGCATCACCACCAAACATCGTTTGTTATCAATGCGATTGGATTATGTATATAGAGAATAGTAGGTTAGTGCCGTGAATAGGAACAAATATCTGGCAAGGCTTAGGAAACGGGAAGGGCCAAGCTCTGCCGTGCCGCGCCAGATAGTTTTCCCATTCACGGCACTAACCTACTATTCTAGTGATCCCGTCAACATTACATATAGCTGTAAAATGCAAAAACATAACCCCAGCCGCATCCTCAAAATCTGAGAATCGACTAGAAGGCAACCGCACATATTCATACGCAGTGATTAGGTCGTATTGCCAGGATATCAAAACGGCACCGTGTTTCACGGCACAAACGCACTGTTTATTATACTCTATTTATTATATACTTACTCTCGTTTCCCAATGAAACACAATGCAACCGAACACGTCAATATTTTTTCCATATGTTGACGTCTCGTGAGTTAGTGGTTAGGCCGTCCTTAAAAAATTGTTTGTTTCCTGTAACCCGACCGAGAATTTTAGAAGTGGGTCGATCGATAGGCAATTTCTTTCTTTTTTTCTGTCACATGACATATTGAATTAAAAAATTATTAATATTAAAAAGGTACAATATTTTAACACTTGCATTGCAAGTGTTAAAATATTGTACCTTTTTAATATTAATAATTTTTAAATTCAATATTGCAAGTCTTGCAATAAAAGTATGTCAATTGCTGTATGTGTTGTTGTATGAACATGTATGCCATTTAGGGCCAGAGATTATATTAACCCTTTTAACCCACTGAAGCACTAAATTGAAGAAAAAAAATTGAAAAATAAATTGTAAATTTAAAAAAAAAAAAAATTGTAAACGAAATTGCAATAAACAAAATCGGGTCGCACCGTTTTTAGCGGGTCGGTCGGGTTACAGGAAACGGAGATATAATTATGGATGGCCTTAGTGCCGGCATTTAGTCTTTAATACACTACTCAATATATATCAATCAATTTAATTTGCGATATGAGATGCAGAAATCCAATATTGCCGCCATATTACAAGAATGTTATGAATTATTTAAATACATATAGGTATGGTATGCACGTGCAATCAGTATTGACACCACAGATAAACTCGATGTTGTACCTAAGAACATTGTTCACGAAATATATTTACAGAAAGAGCGATATTTTCTTTAAATGACATCGAACGATGACGACATTTTCATAGCGAATGTGTTTCCTAACCCCTCCCGATAAGTAACGTTGACGAACCGTCTCATCAGGATCTGCACATTTGCAGGTAGTTTTCTCTCTCTTTTTTTAGAACAAGTACACCCCCTTTTCATAAATGGACTAGTCTGAAAATCAGTTTATGATGGTTGGATTGGTTGCAAATTAATATATTAAAACCCATTCCCGTTACTGACGGGTGATATGTTATATGCATATAGGTACATGACCACTCAGTAGGCACACATCTGTTCTTTATAGGAATTAAATAAGTATAATTGTGTCATTATTCCATCAGTTATAACACTTACGAGTGCCCGCTATACATATATAATCATTTAGTAATATTCATTTTACTGATAGTGACGCGCGGTGGTATCAGGCTATTTTCATATGCTAATGAGGCATGCTATTTTTTAATTATTTATACTAACTAAATGCATCACCTGAACAAATAATATTTTCGACAGATTACAAAGTATGATCATTGCACATTAAAACATATACAGATAATAAATAGTAATGTCCGTTAACATGTTAAGGAAACACGGTTATCGCCCCTGATATCGGTGTGGACATTCACGTCTGATATAAAATGTAAAATAATGTCAATCAATATGTGGAGTAATGGTGAATGTGTGTTTTTTTTCTCCAGAAAATGTCTCAGATGATGTCTCTGATATAAATAAAAGTTCGTGCCTACTGAGTGGGCATGTACCTTTAAAAGACTGCGGACGAGAGTCCACCACCAAACACAATGGATCGATAAATACTCCTGGACATCTCACTGAATCGTGAACAGTTGAGACACTGACCAGATTACGCGGAAATTGCGGCTTTTCTTGGACTACTCTGGTAACATACAGTGGGGTCAGCGTGTAAGTGCACACACGAACGAACACGACAGGTTGGTTCCAACCTGTCGTGTTCGTTCTTGTGTGCACTTACACGCTGACCCCACTGTAATATGTAATGGTCTTTTTGCGAATCGATCGTCGGGCGAAATTAGGGACTGTACGTTCATGTCATTGTCTAGACATCGCAATATAGATAACGTGCTATATATACACCAGCCATTACTTTTCTGGACACACGTGTAGACATATCAATTTGCAAAAGGAGGCTCTAGAAATAGCTCAGATGCTGCGGCCCGTTTCACTAAACATCTTACGACTAAAATTGCGAACGGCATTCGCGAGGGAGTTTCCAAAATGTCTCGAAACGTTCGCAGGGGTTCTCACTTTCCTCGCGTGAGTCGCAGGGCCTCGCTCTGCTGGAATTTTGAACATGTGCCGAGCTCTCGGGACCACCAAATGCAGCTCATGAAGACGAGTAAGGAAAACATCAAATAATACTTACTCTGGAGTGGGCGCGCTTTCAACACGTTCAGCCATTGTTGTTGTTGTTGTAACCACGTGATCATGCACCTTGACTTATTTACAACTATATACACGTGTGCCAGGTTATAAGGATACACCGCGCCTGCGCTAATGTTTCCAACATTTGCAAATTTATTAAAATACTTGAATATTGTGCTTGAAAGCATGCAGCTTGATTAACTGAGCCTGAGCTGTGCTACAGCTCAGGCTCAGACAACCAAATTGTTTGAATTGCGAGTTAGAATTTCCACTAGCTGTTCCGAAACGTTGATAAACTGGGCAAGATTAACGCAGGCTGTTGTGTATATAACCCCGCCAATCGCGAATTCGTACGGAGCCCCGCAGGGGACATGGCTTTTTTTTTATTAATTCGTTCCCACGAAATAACAATTCGTTCCCTCAATTTAACAATTCGTTCCCTCGAATTAGCAATTCGTTCCCTCGAATTAAGAATTCGTTCCCACGAAATGACAATTCGTTCCCTCGAATTAACAATTCGTTCCCACGATATAACAATTCGTTCCCTCGAATTAACAGTTCGTTCCCACGAAATGACAATTCCTTCCCTCAATTTAACAATTCGTTCCCTCAATCTCGAATTAACAATTCGTTCCCTCAATTTAGCAATTCGTTCCCACGATATAAAATTCGTTCCCGTGGGAACGAATTGTTAAATTGAGGGAAAGAATTGTTAATTCGCGGGAACAAATTGTTAAATTGAGGGAACGAATTGTTATTTCGTGGGAACGAATTAATAACAAAATGAATTCTACGTCCCCTGCGGGGTTCCGTAAATTCTGGAGTGTGAATTATCTCGCCTATGTGACGCTGTAATTGCCCGCCGGCCGGAGTGGATATATGTGTAACTTCACACCCAGCCTGTGCAATTTAACGGCGACAGAAACATTGAGCAGCTTTTTCACGACCGCGATTTAATATAGAGAATAGTAGGTTATGCCGTGAATGGGAAAAAACATCCGGCAAGGCTCAAGAATTTCTTTATTTCTCATCAGAAGTATATGTTGTGACCACTCATTTGAACCGTCTCGCCGAGACGGTTCAAATGAGTGGTCACAACATATACTTTGGTTCAGAAATAAGGAAAATAGATAGAGAATAGTAGGTTAGTGCCGTGAATGGAAAAAAATATCTGGCGCGGCACAGAAACGGGATGTGCTCGGCTATTCTATTTATCCCGTCAACACCTACAAATGGCTGTAAAATGCAAAAAAATTATTGATTGGATATCAAAAATGTTTCACGGCACCGTGTTTCACGGCACATACGCACTGTGTTGACGGGATAAAAATGAGACACGCCATGGGATTTTGTACATTCGAACAACTGCGTAATTTCATTAAATACGTTTACAAAATTAACAATATTTTGTGAAATACAATATGCCCCGCTCTACGAGCTGGTTGTACACAGGTGTGCCATATAGCGGCTTGGTTCGCGGGTATTCAAGGCATATGAGCCGATTGTTGGCAACAAACAAACAACATCGTACGGAGCACCGCCGGAGACATATAATTTTTTTGTTATTAATTAGTTCCCACGAAATAACAATTCCCACGGGAACGAATTGTTAATTCGTGGGAACGAATTGTTATATCGTGGGAACGAATTGTTATATCGTGGGAACGAATTGTTATATCAATTGTTATATCGTGGGAACGAATTGTTATATCGTGGGAACGAATTGTTATATCAATTGATATATCGTGGGAACGAATTGTTATATCGTGGGAACGAATTGTTATATCGTTGGAACGAATTGTTAAATTGACGGAACGAATCGTTATTTCGTGGGAACGAATTGTTAATTCGAGGGAACGAATTGTTATATCGTGGGAACGAATTGTTAATTCCGGCGAGGGAACGAGTTGTTAAATTGAGGGAACGAATTGTTATTTCGTGGGAACGAATTAATAAAAAAGTCCATGTCCCCGGCGGGGCTCCGTAACATCGAAAGTGTCATTGGTGTGCTCGCTAGCCTGGGCCCGGTTGCTCAAAACCTCCGTTAGCTTAACAGACTGTTAAATCCTTAACATTGTTAAGGATTTAACAGTCTGTTAAGCTAACATAGACTTTGAGCAACTGGGCCCTGTTTGTTTATGCACACGTTGATATCCAACCGCCTGCGTTAAACTTGCATAGATTATCAACGTGTCTAAAAAGATTTGCCAGGTCGAACACAACCTCGTATCATAACGATGAATGTTAGAAACCTTGTTCATATACATATAGAGTTATACTGATGAAAGCCGAATCATGCCGAATGCCTATATATGGCACGGACTGGGGCACCAAACGGGGATTACTGTCTGTTGCACGTTTTGCTGCCGACGAACATTTGGCCATTAAACACATTCAATCTAAAACATAAGTAAGTACTTTTTCATCAATAACAAAAAAGTCACCCTCCCCAAAATTATTTGATGAAATTCCTTCAAATATTGATTGTATTGCGAAAAAACGAATTGAACATGGAAACATAGGCAATTGACTCCGAAACCTGGTGAGATAGCTTGAAAATGATGTAACTAAGAAAACAAGTTAGACTTTGAAAATCGGTCAACAAATAAAAAAAAATATTAAAAAAAATCTGGGTTTTTTTCGCAATGAAATCAATATTTGATGGAATTTCATCAAATAATTTTTTTGGCGAGGGTGACTTTTTGGTTATGGATAAAATAGTACTTACTTTTAAATATTTTTTAGATTTAATGTGTTTAATAGCCACAAGTTCGTCGGCAGCAAAACGCGGAAAAGACAGTAACTACATTTTACATTGCTAACTACCGTCAGAACGAGAGGACACAATTGTATAACAACTGATTTTATTTCAATAAAACCGACCAATTTGTGTCACGTTTATTTCCTTAGGCAAATCTGAAGCACTATTACTCCAGTTACCGAGACAGATATTCCGTATAAAACAAACCGCTGATTTGGTATATTTATATACCAAGAGCTATTTGGGAACAACATAGCTCAGCAGCCAATTACCAAAATCAAGAGAGTTTCAAATGGGACAAATGTTGTTTAATTAAGGAATAAATCCACGGCCTGCTGCGTTGAGTTTTGCTCGTGATTTACATTTATTCCGTCAACACAGTGCGTATGTGCCGTGAAACAAGGTGTCGTGAAACATTTTTGATATCCAGTCAATACTAGTTTTGCATTTTACAGCCATTTGTAGGTGTTGACGGGATAAATAGAACAGTAGGTTAGTGCCGTGAATGGGAACAAATATCTGGCGCGGCACAGAAACGGGATGTGCTCGGCAGAGCCTCGCCCATCCCGTTTCCTGAGCCTTGCCAGATATTTTTTCCCATTCACGGCACTAACCTACTATTCTCTATCTATTTTCCTTATTTCTGAACCAAAGTATATGTTGTGACCACTCATTTGAACCGTCTCGGCGAGACGGTTCAAATGAGTGGTCTCATTTGAACCGTCTCGGCGAGACGGTTCAAATGAGTGGTCACAACATATACTTCTAATGAGAAATAAAGAAATTCTTGAGCCTTGCCGGATGTTTTTTCCCATTCACGGCACTAACCTACTATTCTCTATCATGTACATAGCATGTCACATGTAGCATGTATGATGATATGAATAAAATATGTTTATACTACAAGGTGGGGGATCATGTGGTTTCCGAACGGCATGACTTCATGTTTTTTAGATGTGTTTACAGTAGATTTTCTTTAATAACTTACTGATCATGCTAATGGAATGACATATGTTTATGAAATATACCGCAGCAAATGCGGTACACGTTTCCCTTTATTGTATCTCATAATTGTGTCGTTAACTTTTGACGAAGAATCGGTTACCGTAAATGTAAATACAAACTAGAGCACGTGAATTTAAGAAATAAACGGTACTCGATTCTTTGTGAAATTTATAAGTTATTGTAAAGAACTTTCGGAGAACCCATAAACACATATGCCATCGTATTTGGTGCGCTACATATCATCAAAATCCGTTCGTTTGTTGGGAAGATTTCATTGAAAATCTACTGTAAACATTACGTCACAGATTACGTCACGTCGGAAAATCGGGTTCGGAAACCACGTGATCACACACCTTGTACTAAAGAAAACAGCAACACAGAGGTGAGGTTGAATTTCAGCATGCGAGTTCATTTTCTTTACAAGAAATTGCCCAATTCCAAACGCGGTTGTGTCCGCAGTATTCAAGGTGCATGCTCACGTGGTTACAACAACAACAACAGTGGTTGAAGGTGTTGACATCTTGAAAGTATTATTTGATATTTTCCTTAATATGAAACGGATTTTGATGAAATATGACGCAACAAATGCGTCTTCATGCGCTGCATTTGGTGGTCCATGGAGTTTGGCACAGACTTATGTCGTTTTTGCGAAGTATCGATTTCAACGACAGAAGTTTGGGCGAAAATACAGAGACCACCAAATGCAGCTTAACAAGACGCGTTTGATGCGCCATATTTCATCAAAATCCGTTACGTAATAAGGACACTATACAAGAATACGTACTTTGAATCGGATGGATTCTGGAAATTTCAGTACTTGTTATTGTTGTTAGTACCACGTGATCATACACAAAGGTAGCTTTTTTTTTTATTAATTCATTCCCACGAAATAACAATTCGTTTCCTCAATTTAACAATTCGTTCCCTCGAATTAGCAATTCGTTCCCACGATATAACAATTCGTTCCCACGAAATGATAATTCGTTCCCTCAAGTTAACAATTCGTTCCCACGGGAACGAATTGTTAAATTGAGGGAAAGAATTGTTAATTCGTGGGAATAAATTGTTAAACTGAGGGAACGAATTGTTATTTCGTGGGAACGAATTAATAAAAAAAGAATGCGCCTCTAGACTCACGTAGCTGCGTAATAGGACAAACATGAAGGTAGCATGTGTTGTGACAGACACCCTGTATATGTAAACTGTAAACATCAAACTATCAGCTTGTACCGAGTGACCCCGAGTGTGTAATAAGACGGAACTACTTTCGTCTGACTTGCACCAATAATCTTATCTCGTGAAAATTCGATTTCCACATTCTGGGATGCAGTAATTACCATTAATGATGCGTACTCATTAAAACCGGATATTTGATTTCCCCTTGAAGGCCAAGACCGCAGCGTCTGACATACTTGCAATGTCGTGTATTTTGAAGTTAAAGGTACATGCACACTCAGTAGGCACAACATGTTCTGTACAGGAATGAAATAAGTGTATAATTGTGTCACTATTCCACCAGTTCTAAAAAAATACGAGTGTCCGCTATACATATATAATCATTACGTAACGTTTAATTTACGGATAGTGACGCGCGGTGGTATCAGGCTATTTTCATATGCAAATGAGGCATGATAATTTTTAATTATTTATACTAATTAAATGCGTCACCTGAACAAATAATATTTTTGACAGATTATAAAGTATGATCAATGCACATCAAAAAATAAATACAGAGAATAGATAGTAGTTCCCTTTAGCATTTTAAGAAAACACGGTTATCGCCCCTGATATCAGTGTTAAAATTTACATCTGATATAAAATGTATAATAATGCCAATAAATACGTAGGGTAATGGTGAATGAATGTTTATATTGCCTGAACATGTCTCAGATGATGTCTCTGATACATGAACAGTTTGTGCCTATTGAGTGGGAATGTACCTTTAAGTAGAACCTCTAAACCATAGGGGAAAGATAGTTGAACTTAATTTAGATATATTACATTGTCATTTACCTCCGATGATAACTGTGTGTTCGTGATCGCTAAGTCACGCGTGTCTTGAAGTATTCATATGTATGTTTTACAGTGGAACCTCTCTAAACCGGACACCCGGGGATATCCCCGGGTGTCCGGTTTAGAGAGGTTCCACTGTACACTGTATTATATAAATGGGTCACTGGAATAATTGTTTGTTTGTTTGTTTGTTGGGGTTTAACGGCCTATCAACAGCTACGGTCATTTAAGGCCGGGTCAATGGGTTTAGTACTAAATCCCATATATTACCTGTACAAGGACATGTACATGTTCAAGTACATGTACAAATGGGGTGAAAATCCCAAAATCAGAACTGAATATTTACAATAACAAAACTATATATTCAGCTCTGAAATCAGAATAATCCTGATCTGATGCCAGGTCCTCGCCACACCAGAATCACTTGGCCCCTCCAAAACGTAGTAGGACCAGTAATAATCTTACTACTTTATAATGGGCAATAACCCAATTCAACTCCCAGGTAACAAAAGAGCCAAAGATAAAAACGTACCTGAGGGGCAAACCAGGCAAATCGTGATTCCTATAAGGAGGAACCCCTGCCGTTAATTTACGCCGTCACGTTCGCCCGACCACCGCCCAAAACTGGAATAATTGATTAACCGATTCACGTTTTACGTCCCTTCAACAGCAAAGTAGTTTCTGATTGTACTAGAAAAATTAGGATTATGGGATTTGTGACCTGTGTAGCTCCTGATTAAGTAGCATCGTTTTGCAGCATGATCAGGACCTACGCTCTTTGTGGGAATCAGTGGGCCGTTTCACTAAACTTCGTAAGACTAAAATGTTCGTAAGTGCAAAATTATGATAGTCTGTAAATTTCACATTAACAATATTTTCTTGTAAACAATTATTGGATTTACATTTATTGAGCGTAGGCTGCATATGCAGCCTATGCTCAATAAATGTAAATCCATCAATTGAAATTTCCAGACGATCCTAAATTTGCACTTATGAACATTTTAGTTGTACGAAATTTAGTGAAACGGCCCCTAGCACAGATGTTTCACTAACGGTATATCGATCAGTGCAGATCCGGATCAGACTGTGCGGATGCACAGGCTGATCTGGATCTCCACTGGTCACAAAACCCGTAAGCCACGTTTCTCAAGTCACAGCCACATTTACATACGTGAATGCACTGACAATGCCAGTGCCAGGCACGCTTTCAACACAATGTTGGCCCCGTCTATGAATTCCAATCAGATTCACCATTAAAGGTACATGCCCACTCAGCAGGCACAAAATGCTCCCTTTTATGTCGAAGTGTTGTGAGAGAGTAATGTATTGGAACACATCTGGGAAAATATTGCATTCTCTTTTTCGTCATCAAAATATGAGCGGCAAACGGCGGTGCGATACTCGTTAAGATAAGAAACTGGGGCCCTTTTCACTAAACTTCGTGCGACTAAAATGTTCGTAAGCGCAAATTTAGAATCGTCTGGAAATTTCAATAGATGGATTTACATTTATTGAGCATAGGCTGCATGCTCAATAAATGTAAATCCAATAATTGTTTGCAAGAAAACATTGTTAATGTGATATTTACAGACTATCATAAGTTTGCATTTACGAACATTTTAGTTTCACGAAGTTTAGTGAAACGGCCTCCAGGGGCAGAAGAGAAGCGCAATGTTTGCGTGCATCTACATGGTATTTTTGATCATTTACATGAACTCATGTCTTTCTCACTCTATAAATAGCACAGACTGTCAATCAATTCGAGCCTAATTGATACTTGCCGACAGGAAAATGCGAATTCTCCAACGGAGCGTGTTCCCTCTCTATATGCATCACCGAGAATGTGTTGGCAGTTATATCAATTATATCACTTGGTCTGATTGTTGTTTTGTTTTGTCTGTACCCCCTAACGCCAACAACCCCCCCCCCCCCCACCCTCATCCCCTCTCTCAGCCCACACACTCTCTCTATATATATATCTGATATTGCTTGTCGACAGCGTCCGTCCTTCCGCCCATCCGTCCTTCCGTCCGTTGATTCAATTATACATTCATTCATTCAGAATTCCGGTTCGAACAAAGCTACACCACACACTCGTTCTTACGGAAATAATTCAGCTGGAAAATCATTCTGTTTGTAACCGGAATGAAATAAAAAGCTCAGTGTATGCATGCATTCATATGTGAAATGCTCCTTTATACAAGCAGACAATTCATCCACCAATTGATTTAGTTGTTCATATTGTTGTACGATTGTACGATTGTAAACGCCCATTTACACTTTAAAAATTAAAACAAATGTCTGTATCCACTCAATACACCAATTTACCAGCCCATACATTAGTGTTATCGCTGAAAATAGTGAAAGGTTGTGAATAACTCGGTTCGCAACTATTTAAACGCTTGCCGTTTCTTTCAATGCATCGTTTCCGTTGATTTTACTTAAAAAACGATGGTTTTAATGTCACGTTTAAACCAACGAAAACATCGTTTTCTAATTACAGTCGAACCTCCCCGAACGGCCACCTCTCTACAACAACACCCTCTCTGTAACAGCCGCTATATTATATCCCAAATGGATGATTTCCTCTATATTTAACCCTTAGACTGCTGAGCACGAAAATTGTCATCTGCTGTTGCTTTGCATTCTTTCTCAATGTTTTGACAGCACTTTAGAATAATTTCCATTGGAAATGATTCTAAAATGCTGTCAAAGCATGTATTTGATGAGAATTATCGAAGAAAATAAATAAACAGCAGACGAAAAATTTAATTTAGCATTTACCTCTCTACAACAGCCACCTCTCTACAACAGCCAGTTTTGCGTATCCCAAGGGTGACTGTTGAAGAGAGGTTGCACTGTATAAATATGAATTCTAATTCATTCCATCAATGAAACACGAGTTAAGCTTCTAGCAAGAAATATAGATCGTCATTATACTACATGAGTGTGTTATTTGATCAGGAGCTACACTGGCCACACATCCCACAATCCTCATTTCTCCCGCCATATTCGCATATGACGTTATTCGCTACCCACCTTTCTTATAGGATACATAGAGGATATTCTTATTTTTGCCGATAGTTTGGAAACTGGTAGATACGAACGTCTATTGCTAACTGGATATGTCTAGTTTGTGAAAATGGCTGTGGAAAACGAGTATCATGTACTGTTCAATACATAGAGGATATTCATATTTTTGCAACGAATATGACATATATGTTCATCTCGTGGTGTGAAATGTCCATATTTCACGAGTGCCTAACAAGGCACTCGTGAAATATGGACATTTCACACCACGAGATGAACATATATGTCATATTCGTTGCAATAATATGAATATTCTATTTAGTATATACCGCTCCATGGAAATTAGCAGTTTTCTAGACTGTATACGGTAATGAATGTGTATTTGCAGCCTCTTTGCGCTGATTTCTTTCTAAATACAGAATATGAATATAGATAGCGGAAGTAGTCGTATTTTCACCGGAAGTTGTTTATTTCATCGATGAGAACATATGACTTGTATTTACATCGTATAACTATGTATTTCATGGGTAGGTATATAATAAAATATACCATTAAGTCATAGCAAGTTCTTTCTCTGTTAAGCGTCCGCGTGCGGGTGGATTTCGAAAGTGGTTCTGTGAAAACACAAACACAATGTGTATGCTATCTTACGCTATTTACTGGTGAAGTAATATGAACACTAATTGCGGGACTTGTCCAAGTAGTAACTCCGTTCATGAATGTCCACTTAATAAGTTTAATATGTGTATTTTCTTCTTTTGTCTAACGTTTACAGGCTGAAATTGAAAGGTATGTTAAAAACTTCCTCAACCCAGGTTGAGGAAGTTTTTAACATAAATTTACCTTCGGTTTGTTTTTCAAGACCTTGTTTGTTTCTACCGGATACGTAGGTAGGTTTTGGTCAACTGAGTGGACACTTAACATGCTGAACATAGAAACGATATGGTACGGCCTTATTTTATTCCGTTAACACAGTGCGTATGTGCCGTGAAACACGGTGCCGTGAAACATTTTTGATATCCTGTCAATACGACATAATCACTGCGTATGAATATGTGCGGTGGCTGGGCTTATTTTTTGGAATTTTAAAGCTATTTGTAGGTGTTGCCGGGATAAATAGAATATTAGGTTAGTGCCGTGAATGGGAAAAATATCTGGCGCGGCACGGAAACGGTATGTGCTCGGCAGAGCCTCGCCCATCCCGTTTCCTAAGCCTTGCCAGATATTTTCCCCATTCACGGCACTAACCTACTATTCTCTATATACTACAGCAGCGTGCTTGCAGATCATGACTTCGCTGTCCCAAACACCGTACGTCCCATTTGTCCAGTCACATCCAATATTAATGTCGTATTGGTCGGCTATAGGATTCATGTCAGCAATACGTTCACCGTGCCAGTAGCCACTTCCGCATCAATGCATCTCTTGTCTTCGTTAAGAGCATAGTTCGGACTACCGGGAATGTATAACTGGAGAGATAATTGCTTTAATGATCGACTTATTAGATAACGTAGTGGTGAATTATACGGAGCCCCCGCTGGGGACGTAACATAATTTTTTTAATTAATTCGTTCCCGCGAAATAACAATTCGTTCCCACGAAATAACAATTCGTTCCGACAAAATAACAATTCGTTTCCACGAAATAACAATTTGACAATTCGTTCCCACCATGAAATAACAATTCGTTCCAACGGGAACGAATTGTTATTTTGTGGGAACGAATGATTGATTCGAAGGAAAGAATTGTTAAATTGAGGGAACGAATTGTTATTTCGTGGGAACGAATTGTTATATCGCGGGAACCAATTATTAATTCGAAGGAACGAATTATTAAATTGAGTAAATGAATTGATACAAAAAAACTCATGTCCCCTGCGGGGCTCCGTAGAATTCCATAGTGCCGTGCTGGCGTTATGCAATACGTGGGGCCGAACATGAACAGGTACGACTTTTGTTTATTTACTGATGTACATGTACGGAATACACGTCACAGATGTTCATAATAGAAGGACTACAAACTCTTACATGGGTGATGACATAAAGGCACTGTGTCTCAGACGTGGGTGAATTGCAGCAAAACGGCCGGTAAAAGAGCGTTTCTACGGAACACCGCAGGGGGCATGGACTTTTTTTTATTAATTCATTCCCACGAAATAACAATTCGTTCCCTCAATTTAACAATTCGTTCCCTCCAATTAATAACAATTCGTTCCCACGATATAACAGTTCATTCCCTCGAATTAGCAATTCGTTCCCACGAAATGACAATTCGTTCCCTCAATTTAACAGTTCGTTCCCTCGAATTAACTATTCGTTCCCTCAATTTAATAATTCGTTCCTCGAATTAACAATTAGTTCCCGTGGGAACGAGAATTGTTATTTCGTGGGAACGAATTGTTAAATTGAGAGAAAGAATTGTTAATTCGTGGGAACAAATTGTTAAATTTAGAGAACGAATTGTTATTTCGTGGGTACTAATTAATAAAAAAAAAAAATCTACGTCCCCTGCGGGGCTCCGGACGTTTCACAGTAGATTTGTATCGAATTTCTGGACATATGTGGCTATGAATGGGTCTTACAGTGGGGTCAGCGTGTAAGTGCACACACGAACGAACACGACAGGTTGGAACCAACCTGTCGTGTTCGTTCGTGTGTGCACTTACACGCTGACCCCACTGTATGGGATTTGTGACCAGTGTAGCTACTGATCCAGCAGCCGGATAGTGATTTATATTGCTTGTTAGGAGCATGGCTTGGGTTTTATTGATGGAATGACGAACAGTAACAGATCCTGATCAAACTGTGCGTATGCACGGGCTGGTCTGGATCTACACTGGTCGCAAAACCCATAAGCCCCATTTCTCCAGTCACAGTCACATATATGACCTAAAAAAAAAAAAAATAATAATATTGTATTATATTGAAAAAATAAAAACTAGCGTTGCAAACGCTGGTTTTGCTAAATATAGCCTTCATATTTCCCGCTGAAGCCCTCGCACTGTCGGAAGTACAAACAAAATTGCTACCCGGCGCCATACCTCTCACCAGGGTAGCAATTTAACCCCATCTCTTTAATGTAACGCATGGAAGAGTGATTTTTGCAATCGGTCATCCGGCGTGTTTGATATGCTAGCGATATAAAACTGTCAAAGCTGTATCAATAAATTATTAATAAAGAACATACACATGCAGAAATTGGTTATTTTACCGTGTCAATGTGTTTATCTGACATTTACATATATATCTTGTAAATTTGAAAGCTTCATTTCGTTATGTCGAATGTTGAACAACAACTAGAGAAAAGATAGTTGTTAAACTCGTCAATTTCTTTATTTAAAACTACTTGAATACTGTACTTGATGTCCAGCAGCTTGATTGGCTGAGCCTGAGCTGTGATACAGATCAGGCTCATACAACCAAATTGCTTGATTGCAAGTTAGCATTGCCAGTAGATGTTTTCTGATAATCTGGACAGGATTAAAACAGGCGGTCGTGTATATCAATAACTCGCGTTAAATAATATATATTGCATATATTTAACCCTTTTGAACCCAAAAGCCCGCTGTAACGGTTTGTGCAAACAGTGCAGATCCAGATGATTCGGCTCGTAACGAGCCGTCTCATCAGGATCTGCCCTTTTTGAAAAGTAATTTTCATATTTGTGAGAACAAAAAATACCCCCTTTTCATAAATGGACTAGTCTGAAAACCATTCTGTGACGGTTGGATTGGTTGCAAAATTAACATATGAAAATCCATTCCAGTTACTCAGGGGTGAAAGGGTTAAACGTGAAAGTACTTTCCCGCTCATGTGTCTTCTGTAACGGTCTCATTTACATATTTACTTCACATCGGTTTAGCATTTCCGAAGATCAGATGAAAAAGATCTTCGATATGGCGAGATGTTTGCGCACCGTGACACACGGATCAACTAACGCGAGAAGGCAGAGCTGCTATTATCTTCCCACACATGTGCCGGATATATTTCTGGCAGCGTCTGAGCGATTTTGAATTCAGTTGATCCAGTCATAGTGAGCGCACTAATAGCGTATGTACCGTGTTCTGGTTAGGTGGGGCTTAATGCAAAAACGAGCAGAGTAGACCCAAATCAGACTGAGTCGGACGCAGTTTGTTGGGAGTGTACAGTAGCCGCATATTAGGAATTGAACAAGCACATTGAGCGTACTACAGTTGAACATACTACACTGTAAACCGAACACACTGGGGACCCCGTTGTGTCTATTTCAGATGGGTTTCAATGTAATTTGTATCATTGTCCTGTCTGTTCATAACAGAAAATGATAAACGTTTGCCATGAGTGCTTAATTACAGTGGAATCTCTCTAAACCGGACACCCTCGGGACACAATTGTGTCTAATTCAGACGGGTTTCAATGTAATTTGTATCAAGTGTCCTGTCTACTCATAACAGAAAATGACAAACATTTGCCATGAGTGCTTAATTACAGTGGAATTTCTCTAAACGGGAGAGAGACAGAAACGGAAGAGAGAGAGGTAGGGATAGGTATTTTCCAATAGCCTCTGAAGGGTAGCACATTTTAATGTGCTACCCTTCAGAGGCTATTGGAAAATACTTATCCCTCCATCTTTCTCTTCCCTTTCTGTATATATATATATATAAATAAATATATAGAGAGAGAGAGAGAGCGAGAGAGAGCGAGAGAGCGAGTGAGAGCGAGAGAGAGATAGAGAGAGAGAGAGAAGGGAGGAAGAGAGGGGGAGAGAGAGGGGGTTGGAAAGTTGTGGACCAGATAACATTTCCTAGCCAAGCTCTATTCAACTTCCCGTACTTTTAATGTCGTTACTTGTTACAGTAGTATGATAATTCAATAGAGGGGACCTCCAGTAGACAGGGGAACGTGCCATGAATCAGTGCTCTCCTAATGAATACAGATATGTTGTAGACAAACCATTATTCGGACGGGTAAATATGTCTTTATTATTTGAACGTATAATGGATTGATTCTGAACATCAATTTCAATTGTTATATTTTAAGTATAAGTTAGATGGGGAGAGTTTCGGGTGCGCGAGGCCATGTAAACGTCCATGTGTTTTAATATTGATTCATGTAGTACAACAACAATGGCGGATCCCTGTCGCCTATTTCACCAACATTGCAAAGTATAATTTTCTAGCAAAGTATACTTTGAGGGTGTAATAATTTATTTTTCCTGAAATGCATTATTTCATATAGAACTAACGACTGCATATATTTGATGATTAAAAGTATGCAGAATTATTATACTGTATGTATTACATTATCACAGCCAAAATGGCTGTGATAATCTAATAAATTCAGTATAATACAAATTAATAAATTTATCCTAAAATTTAAATTTCTCCCTCAAAGTATACTTTGCTAGAAAAGTATACTTTGCAATGTTGGTGAAATAGGCTACTGATCTCGCGTGAACTGTCCGACATGTGACACACATATTTCCGATGTTGAGTGTCATATCTGTCAAAATACAAACAAAGGCGAACTTTATTTGTACACTTGTTTCTGATAATTATCAAAATACATGTAATGTGTGCGAAGCCATGTACAATGATTATATTTATTTTCTGAAAACATTCTGTTTTGATTTTGGGATTAACCTTCTATCCATGCACATGTAATATGGGATTTGAAACTGTTAACGGACCAAAACTGACTTTAACTGATGATAAGCCATTAAACATCATTATATAAATAAATAATAATTATTAGGAATCTTGTGGAGCTAACCTACTTTTAGTACGTTCAATACTTTCATTAATCAAAGGACTGAAAGTCCTGAAATCCTTCGCAGTACGTGTGGTTGTCATAGCAACCATTTTAATATTTCACACAAAAATCATATATAAAAATTTCACCTTGACATTGGATGAAGGCCACATGGGTGTGGTACATGTATGGAATGAAAATATGGATGGTGATAAGGAAGTATATGAAGTTTGAAGTCAATCTGACTTACGGTTGCAGAAAACTTTAAGGCAAATCGTACGGATGCAAATGTCTAAGTAATTTGACCTTGACCTTGGAAATGAAGGCCGCATGAGTGGTATGGAATGAAAATATGGTTGATGATAAGGAAGTATATGAAGTTTGAGATCCATCCAACTTTCCGTCACAGAGATAATGGGTACCCAAACTCTTTAACGTGGACGGACTATATTAACGCGAACGAACTATATACCCATCGACATACTTTGTATGCCGGAGGGGGTATATCTATAGTTTTGTATACACAATTTAAACTTTATATATTTTACAACAATTACAAACAAGAGCGAGCAGTCATGCATGGAACACGACAGGTGACATATGTCATCAGTCCCGTTTTTCCTGTCACATTCATAGCTCAGGAACTAGACTGGTGACATATGTCATCAGTCCATTTTCTCCTGACACTGTCTCATAAATTTAAAATTCATATCATTTTCCAATTCAAATAGGAATCCTCAGCGATTTGTAACCCGGAGGATATAACAAAAACGTTCTACTTTCACTTTCATTTCAGCTACACATTCAATTTTAATTTATTGAGTAAATGATGCCGAAATATTTATTTAAATTAATATCTAATTATTTAAATATACTTTTTTTAATTCATAATAGAAATAATCTAGAGATAATTATTATCCTTATTCAAATTCAAGACAACGTTTCCTTTGTGAAGCGTATCGTACTGTATATGCTGTGTAACGTCAAGTCGCAAGACTGTCGGCAGCGTATGCGCTAACACACACGACGTGTAATTATCAAAAAATTGCTAGCACCTCTTTGGAAAGTTTGGATTTCCGCGCGAACTGTTTTACTAAATTCATTATAGATTAGTTGATTTTGTTAAGTAAAATGGACACTGAGTAATACTATCGATGGCTGAAGATGATTAAAACAGTATGTAACTGTCAACAAACAATGTTTCTGCTTTAAATCATCATCATTTCGTTGTCCAATGTCGGATTTTATCGAGCCATTGACCTATGTAAAGTTCAGAATGTAAGCTTTAATCTGATTGGTCATTCAAGAAAAACGTCACAGGGAAATCCCGCCCCCTACACTATCATTGCGAAAAATATCAACATACATAACAAAGAACTCATATTAATACATAACAGTTAATAGTTTATAAAATATACAAAAACTTTTGCACTAACACACATATAGCACAAAAAAGCAAACAATACATGTATTACGCTGAAACGGTAAGATAGCTCGCTGTTTTACTGTTGTTGAATTACTTTTTTATGGCGTAGTACCGCGTGTTTTTCTAAAGTTAAACCCGTAAACAGTGACACTGCGACCGCCACTTAACTCATTAGCATATCTGCAATGACTGAGAATTTTCATATAGTTACTAAATCCGAGCTAATAACTCGGAAAATAATGGACTTGACAGAGCATAATAACAGATAAATATTTTAAATATGATCCCGACTCTGGAATTGACTATTGTTGCTATCACACGCTGTGGTCGCTGTGTCATAACTTTTCATCGACTTTTTAAAAGTAGTTCGACTTAAAATGATATTTTCACAGTTCAAAACCGTATATTTCACAGTTTCAAACAGTGTAATATCAAGCGATATTTCACTAATAAATCTGTGTAATTCATCGTTAGTCATAAAATAAATAGAGGATATTCCATCGTACATTTTGAATAGCGGGAAATAATACACGAGTCTGCGTGGGCTTCCGCGTAAGCAACGAGTGAGCGTAGCGAATTGTCAAACAAAGTGCAATTTGAATTTAATGCTGATATACTGGAAAGCCTGGAATCTGTGGCAAATTGTCTCATTCAGAAGAAATTACTGTGGGTCTTATTGACAAAGCTAAACGCCGTAACAAGTTGATTAAAGCGGCAGATAATTCACCCGGAAGAAGATTACATCCCTTAATCAACCCTCATCCCCTGCTAATCCTCACCCTTACAAGCGTATTTCTGATTTTATTGAGAGGAGCTCACCCACATCGAGGCACGAGTCTGCATGATGGAGATATACAAGCCTGGAGGAACCAGGGGGGGGGGGGGCGTTTCACTAAACTTCATACGACTAAAATGTTCGTAAGTGCAAATTTAGAATCGTCTGGAATGTTCAATTGATGGGCTTACATTTATTGAGCATAGGCTGCATATGCAGCCTATGCTCAATAAATGTAAATCCAATAATTGTTTACAAGAAAACGTTGTTAATGTGAAATTTACAGACTATCATAATTTTGCACTTACGAACATTTTAGTTGTAAGAAGTTTAGTGAAACGGGCCCCAGGGTCAAGCTCTACGTTTGTCCGTGGCTACAGGGGAACATATCCAAATTGACAAGGTCATCTTCTTCACATGCGGTCAAAGGAGGCACTTCCGGAGGGAATGCAGGACAGACGAGAGCAACAGCGGGGACGAATCTCCGACGATTTCTCCCGTACCGGGCGAATTCAGCGATAAATGATAAGTATCCTGACAATTATATGTCACAACCTGATGTATTTGTTTACGATGAGTTCGTTTACAAATACACGACTAAAAAATGGGCAGCACAAATGTAAAAGGCCTTACGTGTTGATGCAGGCAAGTTATTATCTGTGTACATAACAGATGCTATGGGCATTAATTGTTGAAGCACGCAAGTTATTATCTGCGTAAATATCTTCGACGATTTCTCCCGTACCGGGCGAATTCAGCGATAAATGATAAGTATCCCGATAATTCTATTTCACAACCTGATTTATTTGTTTACGATGAGTTCGTTTACAAATTTACGACTCAAAAATGGGCAGCACAAATCTGCCCTCCCAAGTCAAACTGCAGTATCTGTTAAACTGCAGTATCTGCACTATGATGCTATGCTGACCCTGTGCAATCATCCCCAGGTGGGGATGATTGCACAGGGTCAGCATAGCTTCATAATACAGATACTGCAGTTTAACAGATACTGCAGTTTAACAGATACTGCAGTTTGACTTGGGATGATTACACAGGGTCAGCATAGCATCATAGTGCAGATACTGCAGTTTAACAGATACTGCAGTTTGACTTGGGAGGCCAGAAATGTAAAAGGCATTAATTGTCGAAGCACGTAAGTTATTATCTGCGTAAATAAGAAAAAATATCATTATGTATGTATTATCTATTTATGTGAACATATAAGGTGCGGATAGTAGGTGACGGACATCGCCAAATTGTACGGCTCTAAATGGCAAAGAAAGTACACCACTTAGCATTAGAAAACAATTCCCACGATTATGTGACGAGAATTCACTCGGCAATGACTATTATACGGACCAATGTGAATTACTAGGAAATACAGACGGCATTTATTTACACCAGCATGGTTAATCAAGCAACCGTTCTTGTCCGGTCGATGATATATACCGTATACCACTACTCATATACAGTCGTTGTGTTATTTATTTCTACCCCCGCTACTGACAGTAGAGGGGGTATACTGGAGTCGTATTGTCTGTTAGACAGTTGTTATATAGTAAATGAATTATGTTAGGCCGAGTGAAACGAAAGAGAACATAATTATTATTAGCCGATCTATTTATAGATCGGCTAATATATTGGTCATCCATCGAATTCTGAAAAAGTTTGTAGCAACCCTTTTCTCCGCTATTCGGTAATCTACGAACGCGAATTTTGCTGCATCACTTCCAAATTGCATCAACCGATAACGTTTGCATTTTTGGCAATTATCTCCGTTTAAAACTTTAAATATAGCCAAATAACACAATTTTGAATACGTAATGAGCTGAACGCCGGAAGAGATTGAACCCGGAAGTTGTTGTTGTTGAAGTCCATAGTTGGCTCTAATGGCCATATACGCCAACATACGCCGATTATTGGGCTAATTTAAAGCTTTTATTTATTAAACAGAACAAGTTTCAGCCACGTATAATCGCGTAAAATGTGTTTATTCTGCTAATTTATAATCGATCTCTGCTCAAAATCTCCTCCGACTAGCAACCTCAGCATCTCGGGTTTATCCCATTGGATCGCGTATGCGCGTCATTTGACGCTAGTTAATATTCACAAAATTTTCCACCAATCAAAACTAAGAATTGCACTTCATAGCGAACTTTCATTTGTTTACGTATCATGCAGGGATGGCAGGGATGCATCCAGCACGCGCGATTGCGGCAATCCCCCTTAATTATTGTCAATGCCGCAAATTATTGATTGTCTTGCGCCCGACATCGCGCAAAAAATCACGGATGGGCCCGTTTTTAAATGACCAGTGCGCACATTAAAAAAACGTAATTGACTATTTAAACGCGCTGCGTATTTAAATCATTGGAAGGCGTGCAGTTCAATCGAGTTTGTGCGGCCGTTGAACGTAAGCTTCGAGTCGATTTAAACCATTTAAATCGATAAACAAGGGATAAACAAGTGACAACGTTATCAAGGCCAATCTGGGCATGTGCCTGAATACGCATGACGTCAATTCGACTGGTACATTTTGTTGAGTACGTTAATTAATGGTCACTTTGTTAAGTAAGATTTGTATACGACTGGACTGGTGAATGGGATATCCCTTTGCTAACTACTAAAATGCGGACATATATTGAACCCTGATTTGATCGGCTAATAACATCATGCTCTGCATGACTTTTCATATTTACTATTGGTCAAGTGTATAATTGGTTATACAGGTTTGGACATAGTACTATGTCATTATATGGAATTGGTCAGCGTAGGGATATCTGTGGGTAAACGGCTATATATATATAGCCGTGAAAAGGGCGGAAAGCTCATTCGATGTGATACGGTTGTCTATGGTCACATCGGGTTCGTTTATTCCCACCCACCCTCACGGATTTTAGGTTAATACGACTAAACTAAGGAAAAATATATGTCTTTAAGTTATCAAATATAAGGGATTGTATTTTCCTTTATAAAATAATATATAAAGTAATAGTAATTAACATACATGGGTATTAGAGCTTAAAGGCGCCGGATATAAGCGAAAGCGTGTGCAGAGGCACTGTTGCCTGTGGTATGGGGTGTTGACATACATATTGCGAACCAAACAATTTCTGGTACGAGATGTCTGTGTAGATGTACATGCACGGTCGCAGTGCGTCTGCAAGCGTAGCCTTATAATAAGAAAATACTTCTATTTTGAATTTTATCTTTACAGATCTGTCGACCACCGGGAGACAATGTTATACTTGTGTCGAGTTACGATTAGTGTTAGAGGATGGCTCCGGACAGTATTGCTTTCTGCTATTTACGAATCGGTTTGTTAAGTGCTTGGACACATCGCCACAACCAGTAGTGTGGTTATCGGAGCCATCGCGATGGTGTCGCGCTGACAAGTTTTATTTATTTATTTTATAAGAAAATCGTTTGTACATATGTATTCGTGTATCAGTATATACATGTAAGTGTGTATATATTTATATGTGTGCATATGTATATGCTACACATAGATAAATGTTCTCAATTCGTAAGGAAAATTGGCTGTTTTTGAGCACTTTTGGTTTAAGTCTGATATACTACCACGTATTACATGGTGTTATGTTCTACAGAACAACATGCATTTACACGAATGAGGCCCGGCATTCAGGCGAACTGGCATTGATTTTCGGGACAGGTTTCCAGAGTTTTTCCTAAAAAATAGGTTCTTACCTCTGGTTGTTCCTGCGTGAGTCAGATCGCAGTGTAAACAGCGTTTTGTACTGTAATTTATCATGTCTACATTGTATAATACATGCGACCCGGCTGTTCGGTAACTTGTCAATAAACACGCTAGTCTAGTCCTGTTAGAGGATGGCTCCGGACAGTACTGCTTTCTGCAATTTATGAATCGGTTTGTTAAGTGCTTGGACACATCGCCACAACCAGTGGTGTGGTTATCGGAGCCATCGCGAGTGCGCGAACCTGTGCAGATGAGGATGGCTTCTGACATTTAACAGCACCGGGCAAAATCGGCGCTCAGTGTTTTAACTACATGTACATTATTCATGTTAAGTGCATGGACACATCACATCCAGTGATTTATTTTTTCCCCCAGGAACCATCGATTGAATGTGATCATAGATGATATATACCGTATACCACCACTCCTATACAGTCGTTGTGTTCAGTATTTATTTCTACCCCCGCTACTGACAGTATAGGGGGTATACTGGATTCGCATTGTCCGTTAGACAGTTGTTATATAGTCAATGAATTATGTTAGGCTGAGTGAAACGAAAGAGAACATAAATAGTTATACAATGACGTATTTTCCCGCGTTTTGACGTCATGAAAACGTTTTGAAATCCAAATTAAGCAGCTGTTTCTGTGAGCCAGATATATTTTAGTGCATGTTTGGAATGTGTTCAATCACATTAACATTCTAGATTAGTCGAGACCTTTTCCAAATTTTCAAATAACATTATTTTGACTGTAATAAAAATAAAACATTTTGCATGGCAGCTCGTGGTTTCCAAGAAAACAGGCGCGCAATTACGGGTATTCTCTTCACGGTGTATTATTGTAAGGAGTAGTTTACGGGTTTTCTCTCACAGCGAAACCAGTGCAAATAATTTGCAGAGTGTAATAAAGGTATGTCATCTGTTTGGAAACGTATTTGTTATGACGTTCGCGTCTAGCGAAGCCCCAGATCAGCCTGCGCATCCGCTCAGTTTGATCTGGGGCTGCACTGGTCGCCATTCAGTCAGTGAAGTACAAATGATGCTTCGAATAAACTGTATAGACAAATATCATTATACTGCGGAGCCCCGCAGGGGACATGGATTATTTTTAGTAATTCGATCCCACGAAATAACAATTCGTTCCCTCAATTTAACAATTCGTTCCCTCGAATTAACAATTCGTTCCCACGATATAACAATTCATTCCCTCGAATTGACAATTCGTTCCCACGAAATGACAATTCGTTCCCTCAATTTAACAATTCGTTCCCTCGAATTAACAATTCGTTCCCACGATATAACAATTCGTTCCCACGATATAACAATTCGTTCCCGTGATAACGAATTGTTATTTCGTGGGAACGAATTGTTAAATTGAGGGAACGAATTGTTAATTTGACGAATTGTTAAATTGAGGGAACGAATTGTTATTTCGTGGGAACGAATTAATAAAAAAAAAAATCTACGTCCCCTGCAGGGCGCCGTACTATACAGTATTGCTAGGCAACCATGATACAAACTGAACACAATCGCCATAATCCATAGTTCTTCTGTCACAGACCAGGGAATAGACTGAACTGACCAGAAGTGACACAGAATCGGACCTAGGACTCAATAAATGGCTCATTTGAAATATGTACTCCACCCACCCATTTCCATACACTAAAACGTATATGCTATGCTGTATAGTGTATGGAAATGGGTGGGTGGGGTAACGTTTTTCAAATGAGCCAGTTATTGGGTCCTACTGTCTGTTTCACGAAACATGCCCAAATTGTACGGTTATATAAACAATGCGAATACAATATTTGTTTCGATAATATTAAATTGTATCAACATTTAAGAATGAGCCTTCTTTATATTTCTTTAAATTTTGTCAAATATTAATTTTATTGCGAAAAAACAATATCCCCATGTTAAATCCCCATAGACATCTTCACAGAGTGAAGATGTCTATGGGGATTTAACGTAGGAAATTATTTTCGAATTTCAGAAATAGTGGACTGATTTTCAAAAAATAACTTTTGTTTTCTTAGTTAGATCATTTCCAAGCTATCGAGCCAGGTTTCAGAGTCAATTTCCAAAATATTTAGTTTTTCGACTCCTCCTCCACGTTCTCCACCTCTTTTTCCTCCATGTGAAATTCCCGCACAGAGAAATCATATTACGTAATAAAATCAATATTTGACAACATGTTACGAAATAAAAAAGAAGGCTCATTCTTAAATTTTGCTATAGTTTAATATTACCGTAAGAAATATTGTTTTTGCATTGTTTATATGGTAACATTTGGGCAGGTTTCGTGAAACAGACAGTAGGTCCGAGTCTTTCACCTGTGAAATGACATAAGGACCAATATTCCCAGTAGTAACAGTGACAGACAAGCCCGTTGTCTCGTGATACTGTGTCCGGGACGCAATATAGTTAGACGTTTCCCGAACTGCAACAATCGAATCTTGCCCCGTCTAATTTTAGACCCTGAACGTGACCCAATCAGTCCAATAAACGTGCTAGGATGAGACTTTCCGTTGTCATGTGCTGATTTCCGTCTAGCTCTCGTCATTATGAGTCCGGATTCGGTGCATATAAAACATCGAGCTCAATCAGTGACTTCTTACATCTGTCTGTGACTGTGGGAATGGGGTTTATGTCAGTGTAGCCGGCCTAGCTTATGTCATTGTGGCGGGCGTACAACACCGCCTGCGTTGATCTTGCCAATATTTGTAATGTTTTTTATTTCAAAATACTTGAAATTTGTGCTTGAAATCAAGCAGCTTGATTGGCTGAGACTGGAATATCTCCTGATCTTCCTGCGACTACAGAGGCGCTATGGTTCCCGGAATGTGATTGACTGTGCAAAGTGGACTTTTGCGACACGTCTAGTTCCTGAATCTCTGCGTTTGACTGGAGAAATAGAACTTATGACATGTATGGCCGGCATAGCTCCTGATATGTGACTGTGACTGGAGTGATGAGACCTATGACATGAACAATGGCTGGTGTTCATTCTATGATATGTGTGGCTAGCGTACCTCATAAACTGTGACTTCAGAATACCTTTTTAGGATATATTTACCCAGCCTAACTCATGATATATGTTTGTGTATGCTGAAAATGGGTTTATGACCTCCGAATATGTGACGACAGTGACTGTGGGAGAGGGGCTAGTATGTACTAGTATGTACATTTTAGCGCTAATCTTGCTAATAGTTGTCACTTGCTTTCTTTCAGAATACTTGACCATTGTGTTTGGAATCAAGCAGATTGATTGACAGAGCCTGGGTTGCGCTACAGCTCAGGCTCAGACAATCAGACTGTTTGATAGCGAGCTGAGATTGCCAATATATGCTGAGGAACGTTGACATCGTGGCAAGTTTAATGCAGGCGGGTGTTTAGTATAGGAATGAATGGCCTTCTTTTTGTGGAATTTATCGGGGTATAAACTTGGAAAAGCCGCGGGAATACTGGACGAAGCGATAAAAAATTACAATTTAAAAAAAAAAAAAAAAAAAAAAAAAAGAAAAAAAAGGCCATTCATTCCTTATAATTCCAGCATTTGAAATAAATTCATCAAGAAAATGTGTTTATTTTCCGTTTTCTTAAGAATTATTTTAACTGCGCCTCACAGTTACGGAAAGTAGTTCGGCGTGGGAGTTTACTGGGATATAAATTTTGGACAGAGACAAGCTACGGGCCAATCACATGTTAGGGAAATGTGTAAATATTTTTGTGCTGGAATTATAGCGCGTGTAACTCTTAAGTGAATGAGGCAATTGGACTCTGTCCACCTAAAATGTAAACAGATTTGGAGAGAACGTCTGAAATGAAGTTATCTGTAAATTTCGCTAAAAGTAAAACAGTTTTAAAAGATACTGTTGAGGTTAATCTCAGAACGCTTGGTTCCCAGATCAGGAACATATAAGTCTTTGTTAGATTTACGTATCGAAAGTGAATATCGGTGTCAATTTGACCCTCGCCGTTGTAGGCGTCGTCAAGTGATATGTGCCTGTGATTGGAGAAATGGGACCTGTGGGTTATGCGACCAGTGTAGATCCAGATCAGCCTGTGCATCCGCACAGCCTGATCAGGATCTGCACTGTTCGCCGGTCTATCAATGAAACACACGACATGCTTCTAACCAGCACTATATACCGCTATCGGGCTACAAGAGTGTGCTATTTTATATGGATCTAAATTGATCGCAAACCACATAAGCCCCATTTCTCCAATCACAGCCACATACATGTACAATAAAGGACGTACATGTACTAACATAACCGACTGCGCTATACAGATTGCTGGAAGCATGACGTGTAGTTCTCCAACTGAATGCCGTACATTTGTCTCCGTGCTTTTTTAACATCAAACTATTTGATAATTCATTTGACAGCGTATACAGTAGACCATCTCTAAACCGGACACCCTGGGCGCTCCCCAGGGTGTCCGATTTAGACGGGTCCCACTGCAAATCAGACAGATAACTACTTCAAAACACGCGTGGGTGCCTTGTGATCACGAACAGACATACTCAGCGAAGATATATGGCAATGACCCCGAGTACAATTAAGTAAAACTATATTTTATTTATGTCGGTTTAGCTGGGGTTTACTGTATTTACCGATATGATGCATTCATTTATCATTCGTTTGTGGGACCAGGAACAAATCTGGACGGTATGCGCAGTATTTACATGTACAAACCTCTCTAAACCGGACACAACGAAAACACCTGTGATCTTATTGTTGATGAGTTTCTTGGTCGTTTATCTCAGGTGATAATGTGTGTTCCTGATCGCATAGCACACACATATGGCTCAGGAGGTCCCCAGGGTGTCCGGTTTAGAGAGGTTTCGCTGTACAGTGAGCAGACAAGCAAGCCGCGTTTTACAATATAGTATATCCGTAAATATTGACGCCATATAGCCATATAATTGGTGCCTTTGTGACATTAATGGGATCTGATTCCGTCGGGATGGCTATCATTATTAGCACAAAATTAATCCACCGTCTGTGAAAATGGACCGTCAGACCGCGCACACCACTGGAGGTCCTGATCAACATTTACACGGAAACAAAATACATACATACTTTTGTTATGCTGGTAATGGTGCGTAGTTGGCTCGGAGCTACGACCAGCATTCGTCCTGGTCGGACCTATGGCTAAACTGGACGGAAACGTCGTGAGGTGACTTTGGTTGAACGAGTGTATTATCGCGTACGAAGCAAGGAAGCACTCGAGATTGGGTGACTTTCATTGCGCCATATCTTGCTACTCATAACAAAAGCATAATCCGAAAGTATCACAAAGCAGGGCGTCATGCGTTTGCATCCAGCATGATTAAAGGTACATTGTACATGTCCACTCAGTAGGCACAAACTGTTCATTATAGGAATTAAATAAGTGTATTATTGTGTCAGTATTCCACCAGTTCTAAAAACTACGAGTGCCCGCTATACAGGTATAATCATTTAGTAATATTTATTTTACTGATAGTGACGCGTGTTGGTATCAGGCTATTTTCGTATGCAAATTTTAACTATTTATACTAATTAAATGCATCACCTGAAAAAATAACATTTTCGACAAATTATAAAGTATGATAATTGCACATCAAACAATAGATACAGATTATAAATAGTAATGTCCGTTAAATTTTTTCGGAAACACTGTTATCGCCCCTGATATCAGTGCGGAAAGTGACATCTGATATAAAATGTATAATAATGCCAATCAATACGTTGGCTAATGGTGAATGCATGTTTATTTTGCCAGAAAATCTCTCAGATGATGTCTCTGATATAAAGAACATTTTGTGTCTACTGGGTGGGCATGTACCTACCTTTAATGGAACTACGAAAAATGATTCTTGAAAACAACCATATGTATGGCTTTAATTAAAAAAAGAATCACTTATTTGGATTTATGTATAGAGAGTCGATACAATGCATATACTGTATCCCGTCAACACAGTGCGTACATGTATGTGCCGTGATACATTTTTTTGTTATCCTGTCAACACGACCTAATCACTGCGTATGAATATGCGCTGTTGTCATTCAGTCGATTCTCCGATTTTGAGGATGCGGCTGAGGTTATGTTTTGCACTTTAAAGCTATTTGTAGTTTGACGGGATAAATAGAATAGTAGGTTAGTGCCGTGAATGGGAAAACTATCTGGCACGGCATGGAAACGGGATGGGCGCGACAGAGCCTCGCCCATCCCGTGTCCTAAGCCTTGCCAGATAGTTTTCCCATTCACGGCACTAACCTCCTATTCTCTATATAACGGTAGTAAAGAAATACGAAACGAAGTCGAGTTATTCAGTACAATCCAGTACAATCCCCGAACACGACAATAAGAAATATATAATGTACAGTCGAACCTCCCCGAAAGGCCACCTCTCTACAACAACACCCTCTCTATAACAGCCGCTATGTTATGTCCTAAATTAATGATTTCCTCTGTATCTAACCCTTAGACTGCTTAGCACGAAAATTGTCGTCTGATATTGCTTTGCATTCTTTCTCAATAAAAACATGTTTTGACAGCATTTTAGAATGAATCATTTCCATTGGAAATGATTCTAAAATTTTGCCAAAGCATGTTTTTGATGAGTAGTATCGAAGAAAATAAATAAACAGCGGACGAAAAAATTTAATTCACCATTAACCTACCTACAACAGCCACCTCACTACAACAGCCAGTTTTGTGTCTTCCCATGGGCGGCTGTTGTAGAGAGGTTGCACTGTATATCATACATTCAATCTGTGGTTATATAGTTCATGACAGCCGCATGCAACATGCTTTACATGTTAGAACACACACAATAGTTTGACTATATAGAGGATATTCATATTTTTGCAACGAATATGACATATATGTTCTTCGGGTGGTGTGAAATATTTAAAATATGAACATTTCACACCACTCGATGAACATATCTGTCATACTCGTTGCAAAAATATGAATATTCTATTTATTATATACCGCTCCATGGAAATTAGCATTTTGTTTAGACTGTATACAGTAATGAATGTGTATTTGTAGCCTATTTGCACTCGGCACTGCAGATGCGCATTATGAATATAGATAGCGGAAGTAGTCGTATTTTCACCGGAAGTTGTTTATTTCATCGATGAGAACATATGACTTTTATTTACATCGTATAACTATGTATTTCATGGGTAGGTATATAATAAATAGAGGATATTCAGATTTTGCAACGAATATCACATATATGTTCATCGAGTGGTGTCATATGTTCATATTTCACGAGTGCGAAGCACGAGTGAAATATGGACATGACACCACGAGATGAACATATATGTGATATTCGTTGCAAAAATCTGAATGTTCTGTTTATTACTTTTTTTTATGAAAACATGGGTACCATGGCAACCAACACATAATTTATTTTTAACTTTCTATTTACTTTTCGTTATGACGAATTTCCCAGCTTTTTGAGAAAGATTTTTGTCGAAATTTAGTATGGTTGCCATGGTAACCAAACCAAAATAAAATTTCCCAAAAAAAAGGTTTTTGTTATTTTTTCGTTTCGTTAAATTTCCCATCGTTTTCATTTTTTGCTATATTTTCACTGGTGAAAGCACGTGCAGTGAAATATGACATGTTCACTGCATAACAACGCATTTCACTGCTGAAAAAGTAATAAATACATATAATTTAACCGAAGCCCATTCAATAAAGTCAGTTTTCACTATACAGTTATAATTTCACTATTCGTATGTATGCTGTGGGACCTACTTCTACATGACCTGCAGTTTATCTGCACTGGATCTGCATAAATAAAACAATAGATTCACTTACTCTTAGGAAAGAAAAAGTCAATCTCGTCATGTCTCCCAATATTGTTTACACTATTTGGCCACGGAAAGTCTATTTAAATCACGTGACCAACAGGTTCAGTGTTTTCTTTTTTAAAACTGCTACAAATATGCCGAAAATTGGTGTTAGAAACTCCCCAACATGTTCCTCAAGTGAAACTGGGTAGTAATGGATCAATATGTGCAAGCAAACTGCGTCTTTCACCCGGACTGTTTGTTTATACCGGACTACTTTTGAATACCCCTGGGCGTTTTTACACCATTTAGTATACCCCTGGGCGTTTTTACACCATTTAGTATATTCTAACCTACAGACATACATGAAGCTCAATAAACAAGCAAACACAATTAGTGAAAACGAAAACTAATGAACAACTATGTGAAAACAATCGTTTTGTACAACGACATGAATTTTGGATTTTTTGGATGTAAAAACGACATGTTCGTTTGATGACGTTTAAACAAACGAAAACAGCGTTTTCTAATCATAAAAACTAAAAACGACGTGGAAACGACGTGTAAACGATGGGCAATCGTTCGTGTGTTGAATCAGAAACAGATCCGGACCGTACGCCGTAAAACGAAAGAGATATATTATTAACGACACCACTTAAAGGCGCCACTTATGTTGCAATCAGAAAACATGAGTTTCTTTATCACCGACTAAATCTCGCTAGACCGTAATTATAAATAAAGTCTCCGCTCTCACGAGGGAATATATTGACTGGATATTTCGTCAATGCATACGTTGTAGTATGGTAACCACTCAGGGCTCCAAATAAGGAATTAGTAATTGAGTATTGTCACTCCGTCATTTCTGAAGCAAGTGGGTATTTCAAAATTTTAATTTGTTAAAATAAAATCGCACTACTGTTTACACATCAAAAGACAGAAATTATTGAATAGTTTGCTTCGAAATGAAAACATGTCTTGGCATTTCATTAGAATTGTCTCCTTGGAGACAATTCTAATGAAATACCAAGATGTGTTTTCATGGAAAATAAGAAAAATATGCTATATTTGTGGTCTGCTTTATTGTTTTCTGCAGCATGATAGAGGTACCACAACATTTTGTATTGCTTAATGATACTCGCTACTTCTGATTTCAATTGGGTTTTTAGCAATTTGAATTGGGTATTTAAGCAAATACGCAGCTTATCTGGAGCACTGTTGACTGGATATTTTGTCAATGCATACAGTATAGTATGGTAAGCACTGGATTAATATTTGGAATAACCTTCCTTGTAGCGTCCCCATTGTTCCCCGATATTAAGTTAGGAACAGAAAACAATTACCTTCTTCCACTTGTAATGCTAAACATGTATTGCGAATTTGGTCAAGATCCATGCAATAGAACGAGAGTTATAGCGTGGACAACTAGCTCGCAGCTTACCGCCCGCCAGAACAATATGAATCCATAAAACATACCGATGTCTCAAGTTATATTTCAGGAACATGGCGTAGAAGGTTGACAAATATTTCAGACTATGCATAATCAAACTCAGCATGTTGTGCCATTTCTACAAACTGCAGTCGTTAGATAAAACATTGTATTGTTAGACGTATCACAGTTCTTGTGTGTATGTCTATAATTCAGGCGCTTATTTTTCGCTTCAATCTCTCTACAGTCACAACGACTGCGAGAGCTTTGTTCCGAAACACACCAGTTGACCTGGTCTAAAAATACCCAAGAAAAAACTATGTACACATCATGACCAGCATGCTGGCACAATCAGCCGGTGGCCACGAGTTGCTTTTTCGAGAAAACTTACATTATTGTAAATTTCCTAGAAATAATTCTTAACTGGATACGGGGTCATTGGTGGGTGATATTCCGACATTCCCGGTTATCTGCAGTTTGTCGCAGAAGAAATACTCCAGTAATTGCTGATTGTGCATCGTAAAGTTCGGCTTTGTTCCTGGTTCCACACACTAACGGTTGCTTATCGTCTACACATCGTTGTGACATCACTTTCGTTTTCATAATTAGAATGTTTTCGTAGGTTTAAATGTGTCACGTCACGTTTAAACCAATGAAAACAACGAAAACGATGTCAAATCAATGATTTGAAAGAAACGACACATTTTTAAAAACCGGATATTTTAACTGAATATGATACTTATTGAACGTGTTGAAAGAAGTTCGTAAGAAAGAAAGTAATGCCGAGTTTCTTATGAAACCAGTCGACCAGATTAATACATATCACGTGAAATCAAGAGTAATGTTTGATTATATGTAGTGCATGAATACTATAGGAATTAATGGCCTTTTTGTGGAATGTATCGGGGTATAAACTTGGAAAAGTCGCGGGAATACTGGACGAATACCGGAAGGCCTCGTCCAGTATTCCCGCGACTTTTCCAAGTTTATATCCCCAATAAATTCAACAAAAAGGCTATTCATTCCTTATAATTCCAGCATTTGAAATAAATTCATCAAGAAAATGTATTTATTTTCCGTTTTCTTAAGAATTATTTTAACTCACGGTTACGGAAAGTAGTTCGGCGTGGGAGTTTACTGGGATATAAATTTTGGACAGAGACTTGCTACGGGCCAATCAAATGTTAGGGAATTGTGTAAATATTTTTGTGCTAGAATTATAGCTTAAAGGGTTAATTAAAGGGTTAACTGTATTGTAATTTTGAAATTTGCGGCGTATATCAGAAAATGATATGTCGGAACATCTCTTTAATGGCGACGCGCTAGCGGAACAATTAAACAAGTTTTCAGACTTATCATTTTCTGATATACGCCGCAAATTTCAAAATTACAATGCGGTTAACCTATTTCTAATGCACCCCTTTACTACTGGCGTAGGAATACATATTGAAATAATTTGCGACCGTTCATCAACAATGATATACCTGTAATGTATGACCATGAGCCAATCGGATTGCGTGATATTTATAGAGTATATTAGAATAAAGCTGTATTGCTCAAGTGTTTCTGTAGACGTCTCATTTACAAATTTATTACTCTCGTGTATTATGATTATTACTAAATGTGTTATTACACCGCGGATGCATTAAACTGGTAGTGTGCCTCTCATATTGCTTTGCGTGCTTGTATAACCTTTCAATTTGCTTGCAGAACGTCATTACATAGAGTCACTCTAGAACAAATTAACACCTAGTTACCGGGGTGATAAAACAGAAGAATGTTAAAATATATCGCACTGATGCAATTATGTAGTGAAATAAAAGATATCATTCCTAAATAGCGTCTAGACGCGCGTCGAACACGGAAACACAATTTGGCAGGAACCGTTAGTATGAATTAAACACAGTAAATGGACACGCTACAAGAAAACGTTGATGTCGTTGATGTCCAGCGAATTTTAAAGTCCCAGATTTCCTATGAATTGCCTCATAAACTTGGATTGAACCTACAGATGTTGGACAGAAGTAATGTACCACCCATTGAAATCCCATAGACTTAGATGTATGTTTACTGTGCTTGTTAGCACGTTACTTCAAATATACTGTGCAGATTTGAATGAAATAAAATGCATTGAGTAGCGAATAGTTTTGCGCAGAATCTGATTAATGTGTGTATTCGATATTCAAAGTAGTTTACTAGATCAAGGTACATGATCACGACCAACGTCGCCCACTCCAAAGTAAGTATTATTTTATATTTTCCTTAATATTCAACGGATTTTGATGAAATATGGCGCAGCAAACGCGTCTTCATGAGATGCATTTGGTGGTCCAGTGAGTTTGGCACAGACTTATGTCGTTTTTGCAAAGAATTTATTTCCGTGTCGGAGACACGGAAATCGATTCTTCGCAAAAACGACAGAAGTTTGGGCGAAAATACAGAGATCGCCAAATGCAGATTAACAAGCACCATATTTCATCAAAATCCGTTACGTAATAAGGACAATATAAAAGAATACGTACTTTCAATCAGATGGATTCTGGACGTTTCAGTACTTGTTGTTGTTGTTAGTACCACGTGATCATACACATTGAAGATGCATGCAGTTAAACATATGGGATTTTTCTTGAAATGCTGTTCCCATTGACGTCAATGTGGACGTCGCTCGAAAAGTGACGTCAAATAATTACGTCATATTTAAAAACATGTATCTATGAAACTGCTTGTGATAATCAGTAACCAAAACATTCACATTCTGCATAAATCTGTTTTCTTTCAAACACTTTATATTTCTTTCAAATTGGTAAAGTATATACTGAGCTACATATTTGAGAGTAAAGATGGAAATACATGCACGTCTTTGGCATTTTCAATTCCGGGAAAATATTTCTGTCCACCTACTGTATCAACAAGCCTGGTATTTACAGTGGAACCTCTATAAACCGGACACCTGTGATATTGGATGAGTTTCTTGGTCTTTTATCCGGTGATAATCCGGTGCACACAACTATGGCTCACAATGATCAAATGCCCGATTTACAGTGAAACCTCACTAAACCCTGGGGACCTCACAGGGTGTCCTATTTAGAGAGGTTTCACTTTGCAGTCGGGATTTGTTTCTGGTTCCACAAACGAACGAGTGTTTATCGTTCACATATCGTTTTGACATCGTTTTCGTTTTTATGATCAGAAAATGATGTTTTCCTTGGTATAAATAAACGTGTCACGTTTAAACCAGCAAAAACATCATTATCTAATTTAAAAAAATGAAAACGATGTCGAGACGATGAGCTGAAAGAAACGTCAGATGTTTACATAGTTAAAAGTAACATCGTCTTCACGTACAAAAAAACCCAGACGATAATCGTTTCTCTGCATATCACTCTACAAAACGATCGTTTTCACTTAGTTTTCGTTTGTTTTGTGTGGAAACCTTCAACAAATCGTAGCTGAATTGGAAGACACAAATTTGTTATATTCTTTTGAAAGAATGTTCCTCAACATAATAGTGAATAGTGTAAGCTCCAAAATCAATTCTACGCGTGCGCACAGGGTGATCTAAATGTAACCCGAATTGTCTGTCTGTAACGCAGGACGACTTACAGTCGACTGACTGTAAGTCACTGACTGTAAGTCGCCCTGCGTTACAGACAGGAACTTCCGGTTAATATAAAGGTAAAAGGTCACAATCCTAATTTAAGCGACGGTTTGTCGTGATGTGGCACACACGTCTCCCGTGCTGATAGACTCAATAACCATTATCGCCAATTTCAAAATGGCGGGTAAATTGTTTCAATCGATATCGACGCAAATGATACATGCAATGATACAGTAAAGTGATATAGTACAGTGCTACAGTACAGTCATATAGTACAGTGATACAGTACAGTGATATAGTACAGTGCTACAGTACAGTCATATAGTACAGTGATATAGTACAGTGATACAGTACAGTGAATATAGTTACAGTGATACTAAAAGTACAAATAGTGATATAGTACAGTGATACAGTACAGTGATATAGTACAGTGATATAGTACAGTGATATAGTACAGTGATATAGTACAGTGATATAGTACAGTGATACAGTACAGTGATAATAGTACAGTGAATATTAGATACAGTGAAGATTAGTACAGTGATAACTAGTAACAGTGATATAGTTACAGTGATATAGTACAGTGATACAGTAACAGTGATATAGTACAGTGATTACAGTACAGTGATAAATAGTACAGTGGTATAGTACAGTGATATAGTCCAGTTGATTAGTACAGTGTATAGTAAGTGATCAAAGTCACAGTGATATAGTACAGTGGATTATCTAGTACAGTGATGATAGTACTGTGATTTAGTACAAGTGATACAAGTACAGTGATATAGTACAGTGATATAGTACAGTGATATAGTACAGTGGTAGAGTACAAGTTGGATATAAGCAGTGATATCGTAAACAGTGGATATAGTACCAGTGATACAGTACAGTGATAAATAGTACAGGTGATATAGGTTACAGTGATACAGTACAGTGAGTTAGTTAAACAGGATATTAGTACAGTGATACAGTACAGTGGTATAAGTACAGTGATTACAGTAACTGTGATTAAAGTACAGTGATAAATACAAGTGGTACCGTAACATGATATTAGTAAACAGTGATACAGTAAGTGAAATACAGTACAGTGATATAGTACTTGATACAGTACGTGATATTGTAAACTGTGAATATAGTAACAGTGATTATAGTTACAGTTATATAGTACAGTGATACAGTACAGGATATAGTAAGTGATATAGTTACAGTGATATAGTACAGTGGTATAGTACAGTGGATACAGTACAGTGATATAGTACAGTGATACAGGTACCGGATATAGTACAGTGATATAGTACTGTGAATCTAGTACAGTTTAGTACAGTGATATAGTTACAGTGATAGTACAGTGATATAGTACAGTGTTATAGTACAGTGAATAGTACAGTGATTTAGGAGTACAGTGTATAGTACAGTGATATAGTACAGTGAAATTATAGTACATTGATATGTACGTGGAATAGTTACGTCAGATACAGTACAGTGGTATAGTACAGTGATATAGTACGTGATATAGTACAGTGTACAGTACAGGGTGGTTAGTCAGTGAATTATAGTACAGTGATACAGTACAGTGATATAGTACAGTGATAAATAAAGTGATATTAGTACATGATATAGTCAGGATATAGTACTGTGATATAGTACAGTGATATAGTACAGTGATATAGTACAGTGAATATGAACAGTGATAAGTACAGTGATATAGTACAGTGATATGTCAGTGATATAGTACAGTGATAGTACAGTGTATAGTACAGTGATATAGTACAGTGATATTGTACAGTGATATAGAACAGTGATATAGTACAGAAGATAAGAGTGATACAGTACAGTGATATAGTACAGTGATATGTACAGTGATATAGTACAGTGATTAGTACAGGATATAGTACAGTTGTATCAGTAACGTTGGAATAGTACAGTGATATAGTACAGTGATAGTACCGTGTATAGTACAGTGATAAGTACAGTGTGATATAGTACAGTGTTAAGTACAGGGTATAGTACCAGTGTATAGTACAGTGAATAGTACAGTGATATAGTACGTGATAGTACAGTGTAAGTACATGGTATAGTACAGTGATTTTGTACAGTGATATAGTACAGTGATATTGTACAGTGATATATTGTACAGTGATATAGTACAGTGATACAGTACAGTGATTATTAGTACAGTGATAGTACAGTGTATAGTACAGTGATTAGTACAGTGATATAGTACAGTGATAGTTCAGTGATACAGTACAGTGATATAGTACAGTGATATAGTACGTGTTATGTACCATGATATAGTACAGTGATATAGTACAGTGTACAGTACATGATATAGTACAGTGATAGTACAGTGATATATACAGTGTTACTAGTACGTGATACAGTACAGTGATATAGTCAGTGTATAGTACAGTGATAGTACAGTGATATGTACAGTGATAGTACAGTGATATAGTACAGTGATATAGTACAGTGATATAGTACAGTGATATAGTACAGTGATATAGTACAGTGATATAGTACAGTGATATAGTACAGTGATATAGTACAGTGATATAGTACAGTGATATAGTACAGTGATATAGTACAGTGATACAGTACAGTGATACAGTACAGTGATATAGTACAGTGATATGTACAGTGATAGTACAGTGTATGTACAGTGATATAGTACAGTGTATAGTACAGTGATATAGTACAGTGATATAGTACAGTGGTATAGTACAGTGGTATAGTACAGTGATATAGTACAGTGATATAGTACAGTGATATAGTACAGTGATACAGTACAGTGATATAGTACAGTGATATAGTACAGTGATATAGTACAGTGATATAGTACAGTGATATAGTACAGTGATAGTGATATAGTACAGTACAGCATATAGTACAGTAGATATACAGTACAGTGATATATACATGATATAGTACAGTGATATAGTACAGTGTATAGTACAGTATAATACGTGATATAGTACAGTGATACAGTACAGTGTACAGTACTGATATAGTACAGTGATATAGTACAGTGATATAGTAAGTATACAGTCGATATAGTACAGTGATATAGTACATGATATGTACAGTGATATGAGTACAGTGTATAGTACAGTGATATAGTACAGTGATATAGTACAGATATAGACAGTGATAGTACAGATATGTACAGTGATAGTACAGTGAGTACGTGATATATAGTGATATGACGTGATATAGTACAGTGGTATAGTACAGTGCGACTTGTTAATTGAATCACAGGAAGCACTGTTGTATATACTCTTCATTTAATTCTTAAAAGCGTAATATACATTATTTTATACAAGTACCAAACAAGTACCAAACTACGAAAATAGCACTTGATATTGCTAACGATTGAACGATTGCATACATTTTTCAGGTAACCGTTATATGGAGAATAATCACCAGATGCGGGATATATGTCACGAGACGGCCAGGACACGTATTCCGAAACGCACACGGTCACTATTTATGAGGAAAAGAGCATTACGTTGGCCGAATACATACTGACTGATAATATAATGTCGTATCAGGCATTAAAGGTACATGCCCACTCAGTAGGCACAAATGTTCTTTATATCAGATACATCATCTGAGACATTTTCTGGCAAAATATACATTCATTCACCATTACCCCACGTACTGATTGGCATTATTATACATTGTGTGTCAGATGTAAATTTCCACACATATATCAGGGTCGATAACCGTGTTTCCTTAAAATGTTAACGGACATTTCTATTTAATATATGTATTTATTTTTTGATGCAATGGTCTTACTTTATAATCTGTCGAAAATATTATTTTTCCAGGTGACGCATTTAAATAGTATAAATAATTGAAAAATATCATGCCTCATCATGCTCATTTGCATATGAAATAGCCTGGATACCACCGTGCGTCACAATCAGTAAAATAAATATTACAAAATGATTATATCTGTATAGCGGGCACTCGTAATGTTTAGAACTGGTGGAATAGTGGCACAATTATACACTTATTTAATTCAAATAAAGAACATTTTATACCTACTGAGTGGGCAAGTACCTTTAACCTGATACGGATATCCGGGTTACAACGACTTGAAAACTGATGTCGAACTGCGTCACATGACGTTACATACTGACGTCAGTGTAATGACGGAAGGTAAACATGTCTGCGTTCTTTTATCGAAACGATTTTATATTTGACCAACAACAAGCGTTAAAAGCTACCCGATACATATAATGCCAGTCTGTTGATATCAAGATTATCATGCTCGGCTCAGAAAACGGTAGGAATTCCTCGACGAGCCTCGGAATTCCTACGCATTTCCTGGCCTTACCTGATGAACTTACTATCATAAGACACTGGGGGCCGTTTCACTAAAATGTTCGTAACCGCAAAATCACGACAATTATTGGATTTACATGTATTGAGCATAGGCTGCATGTGCAGGCTATGCTCAATAAATGTAAATCCATTGCTTGAAATTTCCAGACGATCCTAAATTTGCACTAACGCACAATTTAGTCGTACGAAGTTTAGTGAAATGGGCCCCTGATCGGTACTCGCTTTCCGCAAAAGGGAGCGATAAAATGTCTAAGAGCGTCAATGCCAAACAGAGCAGTTTATTATCAGTCCAATGCGTAGCTGATTTCCAGACAAACATGGCAACTGCGGGTCGCTGGAGTGCGGGGCTGCTGCATCATGGTATACATAGAGAATAGTAGGTTAGTGCCGTGAATGGGAAAAAATATCCGGCAAGGCTCAAGAATTTCTTTATTTCTCATCAGAAGTATACGTTGTGACCACTCATTTGAACCGTCTCGCCAAGACGGTTCAAATGAGTGGTCACAACATATACTTTGGTTCAGAAATAAGGAAAATAGATAGAGAATAGTAGGTTAGTGCCGTGAATGGGAAAAAATAAGGCTCAGGAAACGGGATGGGCGAGGCTCTGCCGAGCACATCCCGTTTCCGTGCCGCGCCAGATATCTTTTCCCATTCACGGCACTAACCTACTATTCAAATGGCTGTAAAATGCAAAAATAGTATTGACTGGATATCAAAAATGTTTCACGGCACCGTGTTTCACGGCACATACGCACTGTGTTGACGGGATAAACATGGCTTCCTTCATCCACTGGCTCCTTCATTCCCATTGCCTACCCGACTTCGTTTTGTTGTCACATTGCTGTTCTCTTTCACCGACTTATATCCATCATAACGGACATACTTGTTTCACAGGCATTCGGCGTGTTTCGGCTTTCGTCGGTACTGCTATAATTGAACGGCGCTGGTAATACTGAATGCATTACAATGATTTCTTCCCTTGAGGCTAACATAACGCCATTTGCTTCGGTATTTATTATAAGGTATGCAACTTCTGGTCGGACACAAGCTCGTATTGTAACAAAATAACATGTTTAAAATAGTAATGTTCTATGTATTTCTGCAGGATAACGATAATTCTCAAATGATCATATGAACTTGCCACTACAATATTGACGTTACAGCCTTAAACACATTATTTCATTTGTTATGATGCGAGGTCGTGTCCGACCGAGGAAAACCAGTTGTAATTCGATATTATTTGCATAATTATGTCCTAATTATGCTATTTCAGCAAGATATCAATACTTCTCAAATGAACATGTGCACACTCCGCCAAAATGTTTACATTAGCGTCAATAAAATCGCGGAATTCGTTGTGATACGAGGTCGTGTCCTACCAAAGCTATACGCCTTGTTCATATACCGATGAAAGCCGAAACAGGCCGAATGCTTATGCTTGTATTGTACGTACGGGAATACTGCAGAATTTTATTAGGGCGAAAGCTGGTTCGGTTCTTATCATGCTTCTCAACTTAATTGGAAACGTGTTGAACAAGTCTACGATAATTCAACAACGTTTTAACATCTGCCGCAGCGTTCTTGGGTTTAATGGACGGTTGCGATAATGAAACGTCAAGCGGGTCCTCTGAAACTGATCAGGAAATTAACCGCAATGTATCAGAGCTCCAGATAAGGTGCGTATTTGCGTAAATACCCAATTAAAATTGTTAAAAACCAAATTGAAATCAGAAGTAGTGAGTATCAAAAAGCAATGAAAAATTTGTGGTATCTTTATCATGATACAGAAAACAATGAACAGACTACAAATATAGCATATTTTCTTATTTTTCCATGAAAACACATCTTGGTATTTCATTAGAATTGTCTCCAAGGAGACAATTCTAATGAAATACCAAGATGTGTTTTCATTTAGAAGCAAAATATTCACTAAGTGCGGTCTGCTGATGTGTAAACAGTAGTGTGATTCTATTTTACAGAATTAAAATTTTGAAATACCCAATTGCTTCAGAAATGATTAAGTGACAATACTAAATTAAAAATTCCTTATCTGGAGCCCTGATGTATACTCGTGGAGTAGTACAATGTAAAATGGTAAAATGATACAATTTTCGCCCGTCGACTCTGTGTGTCAAATTCCTCCACTAACTTAACCATATAACGTGATACGAAACCGCCTGCGTTAATCTTGCCCAGATGGCAACGTTTCTGAACATCTCAAATCGCAATCAGGCAGCTTGGTTGGCTGAGCCTGGGCTGTAGCACAGCTCAGACTCAGCCAATCAAGCTGCTTGATTTAAAATGCAATATTCAAGCATTTTGAATGAAAATAATTGATAATTGTTAACAAGATTAGCGAAGACGTTGGTGTAGCTAAATCGCCGGGCATGGAGCGTGGACAGTCAAGTCGCACCCTTAAGTAAACGCCAAGTAAACGCCAAGTACAAACCACAACAGCTAAATATTAGCACGCCTTTTCACATGAAAACCTTGTTGTGCCGTTTTGTAACCATTTCATAAATGTGATATGACACACGTGTAATAACGCCTGGAGCGAATTTGATTGGCCGGCCGCATCACCCTAATTACGTATTCGTATTATGCGCCAACGTCCTGTCATTGAAGTTCATAATGGCGTGATACGACAAAGCAATGATGTTTTGAAGTTGACATCATCATAATTATAAACGTCATTAGAAGCATCAGTGAGTCAGTACACTTACTGCAAGTGTTAGAATATGCTCCCGTTTTCTGTCTCTACAACTGACAGCAACCAATTACATTGCATTAGTATCAAAACTATGTTTTTCCTCGGAGATTTTTAACTAGATGCGAAAATAATCAATGGTACGGAGCCCCGTAGGGACATGGATTTTTTTTAATTAATTCGTTCCCACGAAATAACAGTTCGTTCCCTCAATTTAACAATTCGTTCCCTCGAATTAACAATTCGTTCCCACGATATAACAATTCGTTCCCTCGAATTAACAATTCGTTACCACGAAATGACAATTCGTTTCATCAATTTAACAATTCGTTCCCTCGAATTAACAATTCGTTCCCATGATATAACAATTCGTTGCCACGAATTAACAATTCGTTCCCGTTTGAACGAATTGTTATTTCGTGGGAACGAATTGTTAAATTGAGGGAACGAATTGTTAATTCGTGGGAACTAATTGTTAATTCGTGGAGATTTTCCACTAGATGCAAAAATAAGTCAATGACGTCAGCACACTGAAACGTATTGGATATCTCCCAACTGTTCTACTCTTTGGACGGTGAAGTCACGTGATACACAGAATCTCAAACTCGTTTCCATTTGAAAACAATTACGACGTTCAAGTATATAGCAAATATGTCATCTATGCATATTTGTTCACGCAGAAAAAACATGTACGAGGCTTGAACACCGTGCGAAATGCTAATATGACTTAATGCGTTGTTATTTACACAATTACGCATCTGTCTGACTTTCGGTCACGTTTGAATGTATATACCAATCTCTCTTAAGCCTTTCAACGCTAAATAAATGGAAAGGACTGTAATATGTTAATATTCTTGCCAATTCAATTGTCACAAAACAAATGTTCAGACTACATGTAGTGCATTTTATAAAATGAAGGTGTTTTTTTTCTTCTAAAAACAAAATAGAATTGCTTGCAAAATGTGCAGATCCTGATGAGACGGCTCGTTACGAGCCGGCTCTTCTGGAGCTACACTGTTTATAAACACTGTTATATGTCTGTAGTGTTGAAAGAGTGAACTGTTCCCACTACGGAGTGCCGTATCTAGGGGTATTATTTCAAAATACTTGAATATGAGCTTGAAATCAAGCAGCTAGACTGACTAACTGCTTCATTGCTGGTTGGTATTGTCACTGGCCGTTCAGAAACCTTGATAATCCGGGCAAGCTTGTTGTGTAGTAACGCAGCCAAACAGGTCGGCGGATCTGGGCGTGCAATAATCCTCGTCCCAGTCTCGATCTATCAACCGGCAAATGGCTGGAAACCGACGTGAATCATTGATGCTCCGAAGCAGAGAGCATCCAATAACATTAATTTGGCGCTGTATCTCACGGAAGCGGGCTTAGTTAAATTCGGACCAGTGCACACGTAGCTTCGGACCAGTCTGTGTAGTCACGAAGCATTTGAATAGTAAGCCGTGTCGCTTGTACGTGTACAATGCTTAATAAAGGTGAGGGCTGTAACTAATGTTGAGAGAACTTGTAGCCCGAGCCTATTGTATTTATATGCAATAAACTATGTTTAAACTAATAAAGGTGTCGCTGATCGTAATGGTGAACAGTATATATATTGCCAATATGGCCAGGCTGTAGGGATGGCAGGCTGGCCAGGATCTACGTTGGCAGTAGTCTGATTGTATCTCATCTGGTCGTTGTCCAATTACATGTACACGTTTCATTCACGTACATTTCATTTATTTAAACTCGTTATTACTTCAGTCGAAAACAAATGTTCTATATTTAAAATGAAACTGCAGTTATTTTACACGATCAAAAGGCCGAGAGAACTTGTATAGTGGAACCTCAATAAAGCGGACATCACGATAACACAATCATGTGCTCTTAGTTTGATGAGTTTCTTGATCATTTATCTCAGGTGATAATGTGTGCTCGTGATCGCATAGCACACATATATGGCTCAGAATGATCAAATGCCTGATTTACAGTGAAGCCTCTCTAAGCCGGACACACTGGGGACCTCACATGTCATTCACATGTATAAAAGCCAGGACAACGGACTCCTATCAATTATATTACACCAAACTGTAAACTATGTCTGTTTTCTGGACAGGTATGTGCCTGTGTTTTTAACAACATGAACCACCATTGTAAATAACCTCATACATAGAAAATCGCACAGTGTACCCACCTTTTACTTGGCAAACCACACAACACATACCATATTTATCCACCACTGCACTCTGTTATTAGCTATGAAATCAAGTGACATGTAAGCAGTTACCTGAGTGTATTTTCACTGGTGTCTACTCCCCTACTATGCGAGTAAATATGGATTTACCTATGGGTGACGTGTACAGTAACAGTAGGCTGTGCACCAGATTGAAAAGTTTACACATCAAATATCTTAGTAATAATATTTATAGCACGCCATTGTCGTATCTGTCTAGTATGTATTACTCCAAATTGTATTTGGTTTACTGTCATAGTATTTGCTGTATGTGTCAAACGCACAGAGTGGTGAAACTGTACAATGACTTGTACATACAAATATGGCGGAAATAGCAACTCAATGTACTATATTGTATACAGTAACAAGACAATATTCACATACTTATCTTATATTCATATATCACATCACTGTTATGAAGCAATTATCATTGAAGCCAAGTGTATCTGTCTATGACCTACATGTAATACCTTAATTATCATATTATCTCACGTGTTTATCACATGGAAAAGTCGTGGGAATACTGGACGAAGGCCGGAAGGCCTCGTCCAGTATTCCCGCGACTTTTCCAAGTCAGTCTATATGTATCTAATATGATACAAAGGTGCCTGCATAAAATCTTGCCAATATTTGTAAATGTATTTATTGGAAAATGCTTGATTATTATGCTTTAAATCAACCAGCCTGATTGACTAAGCCTGAGCTGTGCTGTGCTACAGCTCAGGCTCAGAAAATCAAATTGCTTGACTGCGAGTTCGCGTTTACACAAGCTGTTCAGAAACGTTGATACGCTGGACAAGATTTTCGCAGGTGGTAGAAACAAACACAAACTACTAGGAATTTGATCAAATAAAATGTGGTTGGCGGTTGGTTGATATTGCATATAGGTCATATGTAGTCCATGAAGCGGAAACATAAACAGTGCAGAAATCGGAGACATCATCTGAGACACGGCCTCCTTAACCATTTCAACACACAACATATCGCAGTGTTCTCAAACAGTGTAGATCCAGATGAGCCGGCTCGTCACGAGTCGTCTCATTATGATCTACACTTTTTGCAATTATTTTTAATATTTTTAGAGAAAAAAAACACGCTTTTTATAAATGGACTAGTCTGAAATTCATATTGTGACGATTGGATTGGTCTGAAAATTAACACATCACATCCGTTGCAGTTATTTTGGGTTGAAAGGGTTAATACATAGGTTACTAACCGCAACCAGCATTTTGGTTCAAGTCCGTCTGACATAGAATCAGGGCAGGTTATAAAAAAGTATTAAATTCCAGTGGTTTGGCAGTTTACAGAACAAACTATTTTCCCAGCAATCATTCACGAGGCTCTAGGTAAATACAATTGCCAAACAAACAGAAAAACCAATAACGCGTGAAATGAGAATGTATATAGTTTTTAGCACCAGCGGTTCATCAACGTCTGAAAATAGACGGGGAATTGTGTAAAAAATGCAATATACACCGAAACGCATACTCATGGTGCATGATCACGTGGTTATAACAAAAACAATGTCGCCCACTCCAAAGTAATGATTATTTGATATTGTAACGGGTTTCGATGAAATATGGCGCAGCAAACTGGTCTTCAAGAGCCGAATTTGGTGGTCCATGGAGTTCGGCACAGACTTACAGGTAGCGCTTTTCTGCTCCTTACCTATTTGTATATACTAATATCGTATACATATCGTAATCGTATAGTATTGGTATATTTAATGAGCATATCGTATGATCATATAATATTGGTGTATGTGTGTACCGTATCATCGTATAGTACAGTCTGTTTACATTATGCAAACGTACTATACGAATATTATACAAACGTACGATATCCGTTCGTATATATACGATATATCCGTACGGATATGGTATGAATATACCATACCCGAAGTGTGGCATAAAAGTGACTATACACCGTTCTTCAACATGTTCAACTCATAAATTCCGCTTTGGCTTTTGGCGCGCTGCATTCTCGAAGCGACGAATGACAGACACTGACACACGAAGAATTGGCATAATACCGGAATACCACCCTATGCTATGTATTCCGTATTATGCCGAAGAATTAACAAAAAAGACATCAGACACAGAAATAGATTAGTAATATTACGCATTTCTGAATATTATGAAAAAAAATTGCCGAGGTTGACCGGCAGAAAAGCGCTACTGTATGTCGATTCTTCGCACAAACGACATAAGTTTGGGCGAAAATACAGAGACCACCAAATGCAGCTTAACAAGATGCGTTTGATGCGCCATATTTCATCAAAATCAGTTACGTAATAAGGACAATATAAAAGAATACGTACTTCGAATAAGATGGATTCTGGAAGTTTCAGTACTTGGTGTTGTTGTTAGTACCACGTGATCATACACCTTGATACGGCTAGAACAGAATTCAACTACGCGTTGAAGTCACGTGCACTTTGTGGTATGAACGACATATGCCTCTTTAAATCAAACCAATTTTACTCCCATATTACAGTGCTCCAGATAAGCTGCGTATTGGTGTATTTTACGCAATTATTTTATCAAAAGTGGGAGTACAAAATACGCACAGCAATGTGAAAATACGCATTGATTTTCAAATTGAGTAGTGAAAATACTGTCATAAAGTTGAAAATTCACTTAGTTGAGCTGCAAAAATCATTTTTTAGCTCAATTAAGTGAATGTTTAAATGTATTATATTTTTGTTCCCTCCTTAGTAAAGAAAAGTAAAATACGCAATGCATTTGAAATCAGTGGATATAGTACGCTTTAAACACACAGCTTATCTGGAGCCCTGTATTAAATATCAACACTCGCCACCTTTTCAACCAACAGAAGTGGATTAATTACCTTGGGCCCGGCTCGCCAATTCAGTAATTGCAACGCGTGCGAATGCTGTGAGACAGATCAGACACAGCCAATCAAAATGCTTGATTGCTAGTTGAGATTGTCAATAGATGTTCAAAAATGTTGACTTCTGTAGCCGATTTCACCAACATTGCAAAGTATACTTTTCTAGCAAAGTATACTTTGAGGGAGCAATCATTTATTTTTCCTGAAATGCATTATTTCATATAGAACTAACGATTGCATATATTTGATGATTAAAAGTATGCAGAATTATTATACTGAATTTATTACATTATCACAGCCAAAATGGCTGTGATAATGTAATAAATTCAGTATAATACAAATTAATAAATTTATCCTAAAATTGAAAATTTCTCCCTCAAAGTATACTGTGTAATGTTGGTGAAATAGGCTACAGGACAACAATAACACATACAAGTATGAAGATAACGCTGGAAGCTACAGCATCAGCAAATAAGACTTGGATGTCTATGAATAAAAACGTCTGTACGTTACGTTATTACACTGACGCCATTCCTTAACGTCGTTAGACCATGAAACGTTAACGAATGTAGTTTTGAGTCCGTGACTCGGATATGCGCATACACGTTATATAGACAGGTCACGACAATGTGATATCGGACAGTATGCAGTGGCGGATCTAGAGGGTGGGGGGGGGGGGGTTCCGGGGTGGCAACCGGAGTTTACATAGATCACAGTTTACCACCAGTCAAAGTCTGAATTTAAATGCCGTAAAACACAGGAAAGTGCATTTCGAAGAGCTAAAAAATAGAACAACCCCCTAGTTGCGAACGGTAACTCTTGAAATAACTCGCGTACCGTATGTAGCTACGGACGGTACGGGAGTAGATTGCAATAGTTACCTTCCCGACTAGACAACTATCCCCACCCCCACCCTGTTCCCCAAATGCTGGATCCGCCCCTGGTATGCATCAGGCAAATGCAAGCTCGTTAAAAGTAATTGTGTCATTATTCTACCAGTTCTAAAAATTACGAGTGCGCGCTATACAGATATAATCATTTAGACATAATTATTTTACTGATAGTGACGCGCGGTGCTATCAGGCTATTTTCATATGCAAATGTGGCATGGTAGTTTTTGATTATTTATACTAATTAAATGCGTCACCTGATAGTGACTCGCGGTCGTATCTGGCTATTTTCATATTAAAATGAGGCATGTTAATTTTTAATTATTTATACTAATTAAATACGTCACCTGAAAAAGTAATATTTTCGACAGATTATATAGTATGATCATTGCACATCGAAAAACAAATACAGATAATAAACAGTAATGTCCGTTAACATTTTAAGGAAACACGATTATCGCCCATGGTATCAGTGTGGAAAGTTAAGTCTGATATAAAGTGTATAATAATGCCAATCAATACGTGGGGTAATGGTGAATGAATCTTTATTTTGCCAGGAAATGTCTCAGACGATGTCTCTGATATAAAGAATATGTTGTGCCTACTGAGTGGGCATGCACCTTTAATGCTACCAGACAGCAAGGTGTATGATCACGTGATACTAACAACAACAAGAAGTACTGAAACTTCCAGAATCCATCTGATTCAAAGTACGTATTCTTTTATATAGTCATTATTACTTAACGGATTTTGATGAAATATGGCGCATCAAACGCGTCTTGTTAAGTTGCATTTGGTGGTCTCTATATTTTCGCCAAAACTTCTGTCGATTTTTGCGAAGAATCGATTTCCGTGTCGGTAAGAATCGATTCCGTGTCTACCGACACGGAAATCGATTCTTCACAAAAACGACATAAGTCTGTTCCGAACTCCATGGACCACCAAATGCAGCTCACGAAGACACGTTTGCTGCGCCATATTTCATCAAAATACGTTGCATATTAACGAAAATATCAAATAATACTTACTTTGGAGTGGGCGACGTTGTTGTTGTTGTAACCACGTGATCATGCACATTGTTAATGCTACCAGACAGTATACGTGCATACGGAAGCCCATTAGGGCCACTTCAGTTTTTTTTAATTTCCATTTATTCAAGATGTTTTCTTGAATTTTCAAGATATTTTCTTGAATTTTCAAGAAAAGATCTTGAAAATTCAAGAAAAGAACTTGAAAATTCAAGAAAACATCTTGAAAATTCAAGAAAACATCTCGAAAATTCAAGAAAGTATCTTGAAAATTCAAGAAAAGATCTCGAAAATTCAAGAAAAGATAAAAAAAAAAAAATGACGTGGCCCTAATGGGCTTCCGTACGTGCAACTACTGCATACTGTTGCTGGAGTCTTTATCTAGCGGCAATGATCATAACACGTGCCATTATCCACCGTGGACCCAAATCGAGTGACACAATCGCCGGCGGTACCTTGTCCAGATCAACGTTTCTGAACAGCAAGAGGAAATGCCAACTAGCTATCGAGCTATTTGATTGTCTGAGCCTGAGTCTGCTTGATTTCAAGCACACCATCCAATCTTTTGAAATAAATCAATTTACAAATATTGGCAAGATTATCATCGACTGTAGAGTACCTGTCGATGATTAAGTGCACATTCGTAACCTCACTAAGGATGTAACATTGGGAAACCATGCGTTCGACAACTTGGAATGCGCCTTAATGACTAAACCAAGCGGTGTTTATTTTCCAGAAAAGGTAGTTTGTAATAAACACGTGTTACTGCTCGTGGCTTAACCAAGATACGCCGTTACCCCACACGGTGTGTGTTAAAGGGAGATGAGTGCGAATATGCATAGGCTGACGAATTGTATTTAATGGAGTTTGAGGCCAGCGTAGCTCCGGACAAGTCACCCTAACTGTTCTGACGTTTGCGCAGAACGACTGATCGGAATCATACGGAGCCCTGCAGGGGACGGATTTGTTTTTATTAATTCGTTCCCACGAAATAATAATAAAATATAATCCATGTGCACTGCGGGGCTTCGTATACATACATGTGCAACATGATTGTTGCATATTACAAGAAAAGGGTGCGAATCTCTGAATGTGCCTAAAGCATCTACATTTACAAACCGCCTACATTAATCTTGCCCAGATTACAGTGGGGCCAGCGTGTAAGTGCACACACGAACGAACACGACAGGTTGGTTCCCAACCTGTCGTGTTCGTTCGTGTGTGCACTTACACGCTGGCCCCACTGTAGTAACGTTTCCGAACATCTGTTGACAATCCCAACTCGAAATCAAGCAAGCAATTTGATTGTTTGAGCCTGAGCTGTAGCACGGCTCAGGCTCAGTCAATCAAGCTGCTTGATTTCAGGCAGAATATTCACGTATTTTTAAATATTAAATAAATCGACAAATATTCGCAGGATTAGCGCTGCTGTTCGTGTATGGTTGGTTACTCGCAACAACAAAACACTACAACACCGCATTATCGAACAATAACGTAACTACATATGCGCTAAACAGCAGGGGGCTGTTTCACTAAACACTATGACTAAAATGTTCATATTAAGTGCAAAATTATGATTTCACATTAACAATGTTTTCTTGTAAACAAGTATTGGATTACTGCATATGCAGCCTATGCTCAATAAATGTAAATCCAATAATTGTTTGCAAATTTCACATTAACAATGTTTTCTTGTAAACAAGTATTGGATTACTGCATATGCAGGCTATGCTCAATAAATGTAAATCCAATAATCGTTTACAAGAAAACATTGTTAATGTGAAATTTCCAGACTACATGTATCATAATTTCGCACTTACGAATATTTTATTCGTACGAAGTTTAGTGAAACGGGCCGCTGATTCGGGGTGATATTGGTCTCGTAACATCGCAGGATCCCTTTCTGTAGGGCCTGTCCCAAATACAACGCATTTAACAGGTAGTCAATTTCCATAACTTCAGTACACGTGCGTGTCTGGAAAAGCTATCTTGCCCATGCGATGTGAAAGGCAGTGTATCAGCTCTCCAGATAAGGAATTAGTAATTGAGTATTGTCAATCCATCATTTCTGAAGCAATTGGGCGTTTAAAAATTGTAATTGGGTAAAATAAAATCACACTACTGTTTACACATCAACAGACAGCAGCTATTGAATAGTTTGGTTCGAAACGAAATCATGTCTTGGCATTTCATTAGAATTGTCTCCTTGGAGACAATTCTAATGAAATACCAAGATGTGTTTTCATAATATGCAATATGTGTGGTCGGTTCACTGTTTTCTGCAGCATGATACAGGTAACACACAATTTGTATTGCTTTTCAATACTCGCTACTTCTGATTTCAATTGGCTTTTTTGGCAATTTTAATTGGGTATTTAAGCAAATACGCAGCTTATCTGGAGCTCTGGTGTATTTTCGTACTCCACAAATGAAATACAGATAGAGGACCTAACATGACTGATTATTTAATACATGATATTTATTAAACGAGTTTACTGATTTCATTAGAGACCAGGCTATGCAAAGTTTCTTATGAAATCAGACGACGAGTTTAATAAATGTCACATTAAATGGAAATATATGTTAGATTGTATTTATTGCATAAACACATCATCATTCATTGAAGCTGCATTGATCACATGACATGCTTATGGCGGTCTCATTTACCTTTACAATGTATATACATCTGCATGTGGCTGTGGCTGGAGAAATGGGCCACGTGACATTTGTGACCTCTTGATCAAATTCCACACTCATGTAGGCTGATAACGATATGTATTGCTTGTTGTAATCATCGTGGTGCCCGTGTTTCATTGATGGAATGTGGAAATATGCAGGCAGTAGCGGATTCAATCCAAAAAAAAATTTAAACAAAAAAAAAAAAAATCGGGAGATTTCTTCAGAAATCTAGATTTCTTCAGAAATAAAGATTTTTTTTTTTTTTTTTTTTTTTTTTTTTTTTTTTTTTTACGAAATATTGAGCGTATAATGCAGGAAATGGCTTCCTCAATTCAAAAATCCCCCCCCCCCCCGGACCCCCCTAGCCAACTCCCTCGCACCGCTCAGTCGACGAACGAGCATACCTCGTTCAAGTTCCATGTGGGCCCCCCCCCCTTGGTGAAATCCTGGATCCGCCACTGGCAGGGGCCCATTTCACTAAACATCGTACGACTAAAATGTTCGTCCGTGCACATTTAGGATCGTCTGGAAATTTCAATCGATGGATTTACATTTATTGAGCATAGGCTGCATAATCAGCCTATGCTCCATAAATGAAAATCCATCAATTGTTTTACAAGAAAACAGTGTTAGTGTGAAATTTACAGACAATCATACTTTTGCTTTTACGAACATTTTAGTCGTACGAAGTTTAGTGAAATGGCCCCCAGATCCTGGCCAGACTGTGCGGATGCACAGGCTGATCAAGATCTACACTGGTCGCGAAAACCATAGGCCCCTTTTCTCCAGTCACAGTCACATATTAAACTATAGTATTACATTGCGAACGCCCATTTTGTGAAAAAATCATATTGTATTAATTCTTAGAACCGGATTTATATGCAGTGTACGAGTATTTTATACCGTCCATAGGTTTAAATAATTAGCTATACTCACATAAATGCACAGATGAAAGCATCATACCCTGCTGTGTTAATATTTCGCATAATCACTGATTATTGCATTTCTTACATTTCCGCCAGTAATTTACAGAAATATAACGGTAAAAATGCATCACTCAGCAGCATTAGTTTACACACCACTCTCGTGCTTACCATATATGGAGAAATGACGTCAGTAATGTCGTCATGACGTGTTTCTTTCGACCAGTCAAGTCATGTTCACGGACACACTCTCTCAATCCTTACTACGACCCGCCTCCAGATATAAATTCGCATATGTCTCAGCCATATTTTACGCTTGTTTCGCTTTGTTTTATTGAAGAATCATGTGTGAAATACAAGAAAATGTTTATTTAACCAGGTGAGTTGATTATCTTGAAATAATGCACTCGTGATATTGTCCTACCGCTAAACAAACTCGGTTCGCTAAGCTCACTCGTTTGTTGAGCGTAAGGACCCAATCACTCGTGCGTTATTTCACTAATTATTCAATCAGTTCGCCTTGTTAAATAAACAGTATGTCTTGCCGTTTTCTGGTTACGGAATTGGATAACAATTAAAGATGCAGTTGCAATTTGTGCCAGATAAGTTAAAGGTATTATATAGTTAAAGGTCATATAATTCCAGCACAAACATATTTACACAATTCCCTAACATTTGATTGGCCCGTAGCAAGTCTCTGTCCAAAATTTATATCCCAGTAAACTCCCACGCCGAACTACTTTCCGTAACCGTGAGGCGCAGTTAAAATAATTCTTAAGGAAACGGAAAATAAACACATTTTCTTGATGAATTTATTTCAAATGCTGGAATTATAAAGGCCTTCGGCCAGTATTCCCGCGACTTTTCCAAGTTTATACCCCGATAAATTCCAAAAAAAGGCCATTCATTCCTATAATGAATAGAAAAATCTAATTTTAAAAAATATTTTGTAAACTGGTAGATAATGACAATACAAACAACATGCAGACATTTCTTTTTATTTCATCATAAATTATCAAGTTCATGTAATAAAATAATGAGAGAAAAAATCGCTTAGACTAAATATAAATACATATAAAAAAATAACAGTTCTTCTTTTATGACCTCATAGTGGAACACGCATATTTCAGATAATTAGAATGTTCAAACATTTGTAACTTTTTTAATATTTGTTATTTTTACATGCGGTTTTAAGCATTAAATTGATATTATCAAATTGTATTATTTACAAAAATAATAAAAAAGTTGTTCATATGACCTTTAAACTCTCAGCCCATCACTCTCTCGAGTGAACATGCCTGCCAAGAAATCAGTAACACGGATGGATGCAGCTGCGGATCCAGGCGGCGGCATGTCCGGCGCACGCATCCTCTAAGATTTTAACCCATTTGTATATGTTATCTCCCCTGAGATAGCATATTGTGACACGCAAATTTCTATGGGGGCATCCATTGATCGTGCTACGCCTAAACGGCGAGTACGACCAAGAAATAGAGAATAGTAGGTTAGTGCCGTGAATGGGAAAAAATATTTGGCAAGGCTCAGGAAACGGGATGGGCGAGGCTCTTCCGAGCACATCCCGTTTCCGTGCCGCGCCAGATATTTTTTCCCATTCACGGCACTAACCTACTATTCTATTTATCCCGTCAACACCTATACAAATGGCTGTAAAATGCAAATATAGTATTGACTGGATATCAAAAATGTTTCACGGCACCGTGTTTCACGGCACATACGTACTGTGTTGACGGGATAATAACATTTATCCCGTCAACACAGTGCGTATGTGCCGTGAAACACGGTGCCGTGAAACATTTTTGATATCCAGTCAATACAATTTTTGCATTTTAAAGCCATTTTAGGTGTTGACGGGATAAATAGAATAGTAGGTTAGTGCCGTGAATGGGAAAAAATATCTGGCGCGGCACGGAAACGGGATGTGCTCGGCCGAGCCTCGCCCATCCCGTTTCCTGAGCCTTGCCAGATATTTTTTCCCATTCACGGCACTAACCTACTATTCTCTATAACCAACATATTATACCTACGGCGTTTTAAAACTCTACATATACTATTATATATACACTGTAGTGTTCACAGTGTTGTGCTCAGTTTATAAGTTAAATTCTGGAAAATACGAATCAAGACATTTCGCGCGGAGGAATACAGCAACTATTATCTTTAGTTATTACAGTTACGTAGCAGTTAGCCGCCAGTTTTATACACGTTTTTTTCTGGAAGTTTAAAACAGTAATTTATTCTAGAGAAAACGTATGTATGGAAATGGGTTTGCACCATCACTGTACATTTGCCTCTGGATGATGATTGAGAAAATATGAAATTTTCAGTCTCTAATTGGCAAGTGATAATTTTTTTTATGGAGATAACATATTTCAGTACTTTCAGTACTTTGATTTTTAGTTGGAAAGATCTGATTATTTCCTTATTTCTCAAAAATTTTATGTTGTTACCACTCAGTTGAACGGTCTCGTAACGGTCTCGTGGAGACGGTTCAACTGAGAGGTAACAAAATATACATTTAATGAGAAATAAGAAAAAATGCAGAAAATAATCTGAATTTTATGACAGTTGACGATCAAATGTGTCTCATTTGAAATCCACGCCACCTCTAGACATAAATCCTGGATCCGCCCCTGAGATGTACCCATCACAAACTTTACTGCAAACAAAAACCATTAATAACAACTTTAATAAAAATTTATTTCACTTTGACCGTAACGGCTACATGAGCGGGATTTAGTTTTCGGATTGCATAATCAAGGTGTATGATCACGTGGTTAAAACAACAACAACAAGTACTGAAACTTCCAGAAGCTCTCCGATTCAAAGTACGTATTCTTTTATTCTGTCCTTATTATGTAACGGATTTTGATGAAATATGGCGCATCAAACGCGTCTTGTTAAGCTGCATTTGGTGATCTCGGTACTCTACTGACACGGAAATCGATTCTTCGCAAACACGACATAAGTATGTGTCGAGCTCTCGGGACCACTAAATGCGGCTGATCCAGACGCGTTTGCGCCATATTTCATCAAAATCCGTTGCCTATTAAGGAACATCTCAAATAATACTTACTTTGGAGTGGGCGAGCTTTCAGCATTTTCAGTCACTGTTGTTGTTGTTGTAACCACGTGATCATGCACTTTGATAATGAACAATGCGATTGCCGGTGAGTAACCAATATTAACTGATGTTACAAATTAGCCGCAAATGTGAGGAAGTTATTGTTTGAGGTCTAGTAATGATCGAACTAACGTTTCAGGGGATAGCGTGTAAGTGCACACACGAACGAACACGACAGGTTGGTTCCAACCTGTCGTGTTCGTTCGTGTGTGCACTTACACGTATGCAACAGTTGAACATACATCCAACATTGTTGACGCAATGTCCCACTTTCCGCTAGCATCGGTGAGACAAAAACCATTCAAAGATAATTCAACAAACCAATAACTACATCAGGAATATTTGTGACCAGATCAATACATCGCCGTGTTGGAATATTTGTGGCCGAGAGCACAGGTTGAAGTAACGGACCAGGGTCTAATCATACATTAAATATACCTAAAAGCATGAATAAGTGAGAGAAAAAAAAGCTAATATTTTGTTTACTTTGGTGTCAATCAACTGCGACGAAATTGGAACCGATTCAGAGTCCTTTTTCTAAAGGCCGTCCGAGTACGGTCCATTACAAACATAGCGACCTTGGTAATGTGTTATAAGAGGGAGTAAACAAATGTTTTAGCTTATTTTCTTTCCACTTTATTGATTCATTCTATGTATATTTAATGTATTTATGAACCTTGGTCGGTTACTTCAACCTATGGCCGAGAGTCCTTGCTGATTAACACGTGAATCTGTTCCAATTTCCTCGCCGTTGATTGACACCAAAGCTTTCCGCATGCAACGGTTATATGCAGTAAACGTGATTGATGAAATGATACATTCCGCCCGGCACAACCTCTCCCAGTTAAATCGGGAGAATATTTCCATAAGCGCTACTGCCGTTAAGCAAATAAAGGATCTTAAATGAGCTAGTACTTAATAGAGAATATGTGCTTTATTACAGAATTATTGAGGGGGCCAGACTCTGTCCCCCTCAATAATTCTGTAATAAAGCACATATTCTTTATATTTAATGAACGAGATACTGATTTTATTAGCTACAATAATCCGCCTCCGATATGTTATCTAAGGCTACAATTTGACCCATTCAAAAAATGTGAGCAATGAAAGTGCACACCCAAACATGTTGCATGTAGGTCAAAATTTATTAAACTGAATATTTTATATCTTTAAACAAATAATCTTTGACGTAGAACTAGTAAATTGCCAAAAATAATAGAACAGGGAAATCATTTTCCCATGGAAGCCATCCTTTTCTCTTGTTGTTGTTCAACATTCAATATAACGAAATAAAGCTGTCAAATTTACAAGATATACATGTAAATGTCAGATAAACACAGTGCCACGGTAAAATAACCAATTTCTGCATGTGTATGTTCTTTATTAATACTTTATTGATACAGCTTTGACTTGTTATACTCTCAGTGTGTGCAATATGTTGGTTTGATCAGTATGTCACTGTATGACATATTATACTGTATTAGTATATGTATACTACTTCAGTATACTTTGTCATATTCTCAGTGTGTGTAATATGTAGGTTTGATCTGTATGACACATTATACCATATTATTATATGCATACTAATTCAGTATAATTTGTCATACTCTCAGTGTGTGCAATCGTTGGGTTAGTTGTTTATCCGGCACCCAATATCAGCTACACGTACCAACGTAATAAAGCCATACACTGCCAGACTATATGCCGTTGATCCATTTACCCACTAAAGACCTGTCATAGCCGCGCAGTACAGTGTCGGTGCTGTATTATTCATGACTACAGACTATTTTTGTGACGGAGACAGACTAATGGTCGTGTAAATTGTTACTAATAGGTACGTTTATACCATGTCCAATATAGACGTTGTTCTTACGTCAATGCCAGATTTAAACAGTGGTATAACGCCCTAACACGTCTTACACTAACTACAATAAAAAGGTGCATGATCACGTGGTTACAACAACAACAACGTCGCCCACTTGATGAAAAATGGCGCAGCAAACGCGTCTTCAAGAGCTGCATTTGGTGGTCCAGGGAGTTCGGCACAAACTTATGTCGTTTTTGCGAAGAATCGATTTCAAGCAGCTTAACAAGACGCGTTTGACGCGTTTCATCAAAATCCGTTACGTAATAAGGACTATATAAAAGAATACGTACTTTGAATCAGATGGATTCTGGAAGTTTCAGTACTTGTTGTTGTTGTTACTACCACGTGATCATACACCTTGAATAATTCGCCTCCGTTATCTCGGGAGAGGTATGGAGCGGGGTAGCAATTTTGTTTCAAGTCTTACACAAATACAAGGCGTATGATCATGTGGTTTCCGAACCCGATTTTCCGACGTGACGTAATCTGTGACGTCAGTTTTACAGTAGATTTTCATTAAAATCTTCCTAACAAACGGACGGATATTGATGATATGTAGCGCACCAAATACGATGGCATATGTGTTTTATGGATGCTCTGAAAGTTCTTTACTATAGCTTATAAATTTCACAAAGAATCGAGTACCGTTTATTATTAGCCGATCTATTTATAGATCGGCTAATATATTGGTTATCCATCGAATTCTGAAAAAGTTTGTAGCAACCCTTTTCTCCACTATTCGGTAATCTACGAACGCGAATTTTTCTGTATCACTTCCAAATTGCATCAACCGATAAAGTTTGCATTTTTGGCAATTATCTCCGTTTAAAACTTTACTAATAGCCAAATAACACAATTTTGAATACGTAATGAGCTGAACGCCGGAAGAGATTTAACCCGGAAGTTATTGTTGTTGAAGTCCATAGTTGGCTCTAATGGCCATATACGCCAACATACGCCGATTATTGGGCTAATTTAAAGCTTTTATTTATTAAACAGAACAAGTTTCAGCCACGTATAATCGCGTAAAATGTGTTTATTCGGCTAATTTATAATCGACCTCTGCTCAAAATCTCCTTACTAGCAACCCCAGCATTTTCGGGTTTATCCCAGCATCTCGGGTTTATCCCATTGGATCGTGTATGCGCGTCATTTGACGCTAGTTAATATTCACAAAATTTGCCACCAATCAAAACGAAGAATTGCCCTTCATAGCCAACTTTGATTTGTTTACGTATCATGCAGGGATGGCAGGGATGCATCCAGCACGCGCGATTGCGGCAATCCCCCTTAATTATTGTCAATGCCGCAAATTATTGATTGTCTTGCGCCCGACATCGCGCAAAAATCACGGATGGGGCACATTAGGCCAATCTGGGCATGTGCCTGAATACGCAGGAGCTTGCGTCTATTTTTAGATGACACTGTAACCGCTAGATATATATAGCCCTGGTAGCTCCGCCCACTCGCGTGCTGCCACAGAATTCGGACAAACACACAGTGACTACAACTTTGTGTATTGCGGAGTGTAATTTGTAGATAAATAGAGCATACAGTACAGGTGTTACGCTGGAATATTTCGCAACATAATGGTGACAACAAAACATTGCTGCTATGGCATTGCTGCTATTGGATGGATTTGGGAACGGGTTTCCAAAACCTGCACAAAATCGAGAAAAATGTCAACGCTGGGTACAGAACTGTGGGCGAAAATAGTTTACCATTGACAATGTTACCAGAGACACCTACATATGTTCGATGCACTTTACCCTGATTTGATCGGCTAATAACATCATGCTCTGCATGACTTTTCATTTCTTACATTCACGTGCTCTAGTTTTTATTTACATTTACGGTAACCGATTCTTCGCCAAAACGACAGAATTATAGGATTAAAGCCGCCTATACAATAAAGTGCAGTGTGTACCGCATTTGCTGCGGTATATTTCATAAAAATATGTCATTCCATTAGCAAGATATTAAAGGAAATCTACTGTAAACACATCTAAAAACATGACGTCATGCCGTTCGGAAATCACGTGATCCCCACCTTCAAATACGTGTGGTTATAGTTCGATAATAACAGAATACAAGTTACACGTACGTATACCATCGCAAAAAAATGCATGTACTATTTCGACGTCATTTCCGGAAAACATAATATTATTTATTTTGGAAACAATAACTGGTATATGCTTGGTAATGTGCGGTTGTCATACTAGTCGATTCTCCGAGTTTGAGGATGCGGCTGGGGTTATTTTTTTCATTTAAAGCTATATGTAGGTGTTGACGGGATAAATAAAATAGTAGGTTAGTGCCGTGAATGGGAAAAATATCTGGCGCGGCACGGAAACGGGATGGGCTCGCAGAGGCGAGCCCATCCCGTTTCCTAAGCCTTGCCAGATATTCTTTCCATTCACAGCACTAACATACTATTCTCTATATCTGTAAATACAGAGTCGTGTTAACAATAATGGACTGGATCTGCTAATGGCACTAGATGTGTTTCAATTCAACTGTCAGGCACAAAAACACGTAATAATACATTACGGTAACGTACTAAGTTATCAAGGAACAATAAATAAATTATGAATATGTGAACATACTTTATACGCTTCTGAACATGGCAACTATTGCGGAAGGTGTCAATTCCAATACTAACTATGTACATGTTAGTAATAGTTTCATTACTTTTTATATGTTTTATCTCCCTTGAGATAGCATGTTGTGTCACGCAAATTTCTATGGGAGAAGCCATTGATCGTGCTACGCCTAAACGGAGAGTACGACCAAGAAAATAGTTCCCTGTGCCAACTTATCCTATAGCGATTTGGTCTGTCTTGCACGTTACACCAGTGTGTTTTACAAAGTTAACTTACCCCACACACCGATCAGTTGTTGTGGAGATAACATATTTCAGTACTTTCAGTACTTTGATTTAACGATCGATTTGCTTGATTGCACAATCAATGTACTTATAAGTAGTATAACACGGTCATATTGGTATTTCAGCCAGCATTATTATTTGACATAATGTCCAAGGAGTAGCAACGTGTGCAAATGTCAATTCGACGCATATGATGCAATCACAGGTTGAAGTAACATACCAAGGCCGCTTATACATACATTAAATAAAAGTATCAATAGGTGAAAAAAAGTAAATTAAACTATTTATTACTCCCTGTTGTAACAAATTATTCTACTGTGTTCTAACAGGGAATTACCTTTTTTTCAACTGATTTTTTCCCATTTATTGATACGTTTAGGTATATTTAATGTATTTATAGACCTTGGTCCGTTTCTTCAACCTGTGGGTGCAATGAGGGATCGTAGCTAGTTATCTCCCTTTGCGAATCTATTTATAGAAATCCTGTCCTATGCTGTATTTCTTTTTTTTTTCATTTTATTTTTTTTATTCATCTAGGTTACATGTATACATCCATACATAAATACATACATACATATATACATAAACTAGCACTGTCGAAAGTATTTGTACATGCAATTTCAAAAATAACATGTAAAAAATATTTTGACAGAAGTTTTTTTTATCCATCAGAGAATTAAACAAATGAATCTATTACTATTACCTGTGCTGTATTTCAGCGTTTGTTTCTTACTGAATAGCACGAAAATTGAGTTTTGCAAACAGAGTAGACCCAGATCAGACTGCACATATGTGCAGTCTGATCTGGGTCTACACTGATTGCAATACAATTAATAAGTGTGAAAATATGGATCTGGCAACTAATGCAGTTCCGGATCAGACTAGGCAGGTATGTGGGATAACCTGGACCAACACTAGTGGAAAACACTATAATGGCTCCCTTTCATAACAAATCATGTGACATTTGCCCTTTTTACAAGCAAGCAAGCCATAAAATATACAATTTTGACCGGATTTCTGTAAATAAACGCTTTGGTGTAAATTAACGGTGGGGTTCTTCCTTATAGGAATCACAATTTGCCTGTTTTGGCCCTCATGTACGTTTTTATCTTTGGCTCTTTTTGTTACCTGGGAGTTGAATTGGATTATTGCCCATTATAAAAGTAGTAAGATTATTACTGATCCTATTGCTTTTGGGAGGGGGCCAACTGATTCTGATGTGGCGAGGACCTGGCATCAGATCAGGATCATTCTGATTTCAGGGCTGAATATATAGTTCTTTTATTGTAAATATTCAGTTCTGATTTTGGGATTTTTTCCCCATTTGTACATGTACTTGTGCAGGTAATATATGGGATTTAGTACTAAACCCATTGACCCGGCCTTAAATGACCTTAGCTGTTGATAGGCCGTTAAACCCCAACAAACAAACAAACAAAGGAAAATAACTAGCTACGATCCCCCATTGGATGCACTCAGCAGAATTGTGAGTGTCTATATATGCACAGCACCATGCGCACTGATAACCAGAATATTCTGTATGTAAAGCAGGGCGATTTACAAGTCGCCCTGCGTTACAGACAGAATATTCGGGCCAATTCTCCGATTGAACAATACCAGAAATACCAAATACAGACACCTTAATGCACCACGTGTATCTGTACTCAAAAGTATGTAGCTACGTATAGTCATGCATAATTTACAAAGTTAATCACGATGTAGCTGTTTGATTTGTTTCAAATCAAACACATTATGATTAATTTAATCAAATTAACGCTGTAACCCATCATTAGCGTGGGTTTTATTGCAGAAAACCTCGCAAATTACTGTGTTATCATGTATTAAGTGCTCATTCATGCATTGGTTATGGCTGGTACTATAGTGACATAACGTCATGCGTGGGCAAGTTGGAACCATACACGTATTAAAATAACAGCTCGCGTGATGATATATCACAGATCTACAGAAATTTACATCCGATATAAAATGTATAATAATGCCAATCAATACGTGGGGTAATGGTGAATGAATGTTTATTTTGCCAGAAAATGGCTCAGATGATGTCTCTGATAAATGAACATTTTGTACCTACTGAGTGGGCATGCACCTTTAATAATGTCTGTTCGTGACTGCATAGCACACAACTATGGCTCAGAATGATCAAATGCCTGATTTACAGTGAAATCTCTCTAAGCCGGACACCTTGGGAGGTCCCCAGGGTGTCCGGCTTAGAGAGCATTCACCACTGGAAGACCGCACGGGGAGACAGTCTACAGTCGCCACACTGGACTTCGCTTACCGATCGCTGAGCTTGACTGTCATTTCGATAGTGATTTCCAGTTTGCCTCGATCAATTGTGTGATTTTTACATTGAATTTCCGTTTTAAGTTTGTATTTCCATACGTTCCATTCATATACAAAGAATACATGAGTTACGAACAGTGTAACAACATGTAGTTATAAGGTTACACACCTTGTTTACAATCAACTACGACTAGTGTACATACTTATAGAATATATAGAGGATATTCATATTTTTGCAACGAATATGACATATATGTTCAACAACCCAGCAGTCCTAGTACATGTATGTCATATATCTTCAATTAAACCACCTTACACAGGGCCATGATGAAAACACATATTCAATTTGTATTTTTTTTTTTAAATCCTGATATGCCCCTTTAAATCGTGTATTATAAAATTTACAAAACAAAGGCGGGATGATGCGTTGCAGTATTTTCAACACAGTTGCACGGTACATATTACGTGAATCATACTCTATTATTGCAGAGCTCCAGATAAGCTGTATTTGCGTAAATACCCAATTAAAATTACCAAAAACCCAATTGAAATCAGAAGTAGTCCGTATCAAAAAGCATTGAAAAATTTCTGATATCTTTATCATGCTACAGAAAACAATAAACAGACCACAAATATAGCATATTTTATTATTTTTCCATGAAAACACATCTTGGTATTTCATTAGAATTGAGACAATTCTAATGAAATACCAAGATGTGTTTTCATTTAGAAGCAAACTATTCAATGAGTGCGGTCTGCTGATGTGTAAACAATAGTGTGATTCTATTTTGCACAATTACAATTTTGAAATACACAATTGCATTCAGAAATGATTGAGTGACAATACTCAATTACTAATTCCTTATCTGGAGCCCTGATATTCATAAACTGATCGACGTAACACGAGACGGATTTTCACATGAACGTGTAATCCCTGCAGCAAATGCCAATGGAATTAAATTGAGACAAAATCTTAACGAAACCATGATTGAACCAGTAACATCTGCTAATCAACGTCTCCCAAGAGACTTGACTAAACCAATAGACGGATATATTAAGACATTCCTGCCGCATATGTACATGCAGTTCCGTGTTCGGAAAATGAACGCTTTGACTCCGCAAACACATGCATGCTGTGGTATGAACGAGAAAAGCCTCTTTAAATCATACCCAATTTTACTCTGATATTTTAAAAATATCTAGAAGGTATGACACTCGCCATAGTGGTACTATTCTACAATATGATACAACCATATTACTACACTGGATCAGTTAGCCCCAGGTTTGAATCCCAGTACAATTCACCGTACAAATATGCATCATTACGGATGGATTCATCTTCAAACACGCACACCCTCCCGTCCTCAAGATATGTACCGCATGATCAGTGTCTATTCGGTGCAAGCTTGGTTACTACTGTCTGTTACACCCGCCCCAAAAAAAATTATTGCGAAAAAGCTATTTTCCTATGGGAATTTAACATGGGGGTTAAAAATAGTTTTTTTTTAAATAATGTTTTATTTGTGGACCGATTTTCAAAATCTAACTTTTGTTTTCTTAGTTACATCATTTTCAAGCTATCTCGCCAGGTTTCAGAGTCAATTTTTAAAAAAAAAAATAGTTTTTTTATCCAACAGGATCAAAAAACGAAAAGTATTGGAAATTGACTCCCCATGTTAATTGACGTTACATGTACACCACCGCCTGCCTTAATCTTGCCCAGATGTCACACGTTTCTGAATATCTGTTGAAAATCTCAACTCGCAAGCAAGCAGTTTGATTGGCTGAGCCTGAGCTGTGGCACAGCTCAACATTTATCGAAAATCTCCACTCGCAATCAAATAGTTTCCTTGGCTGAGCCTGAGCTGTGGCACAGTTCAACATCTATCGAAAATCTCAACTCACAATCAAGCAGTTTGATTTGCCGAACCTGAGCTGTAGCACAGCTCAGGCTTTGATGTACATGTCTTCATCGATGTTCGTACGTCATCATCCTCCCAGTCGTCATACATGCCAGTGGGTACAAACACCTTTCCATCCAGCGTATCTTCTTATCAGCCTAAGTAGCCCAGCAGGGGACATGTTTGTTTTGTTATTAATTCGTTCCCACGAAATAACAATTCATTTCCTCAATTTAACAATTCGTTCCCATGATATAACAATTGGTTCCCTCGAATTCACAATTCGTTCCCACGAATTAACATTTCGTTCCCACGAAATGACAATTCGTTCCCTCAATTTAACAATTCGTTCCCTCGAATTAACAATTTGTTCCATAATTCGTTCCCACGATATAACAATTCGTTCCCACGAATTAACAATTCATTCCTGTAGGAACGAATTGTTATTTCGTGGGAACGAATTGTTAAATTGAGGGAATTAATTGTTAATTCGTGGGAACGAATTGTTAAATTGAGAGAACAAATTTCGTGAGAACGAATTAATAAAAAATAATTCTACGTCCCCTTGCGGGGCTCCGTATCAGCAAGTCTAATTGGTACAGTTTCCGATATGGCTATCGTAATATCGCTATCGGGTCAATACTATGATATCACGATACTATAATGACGATATCACGATATTACAATGGCCTAAGCGGAACACCGTAAATTAAGGCTTATGCTGCTCCGTCGCCATTTATTGGTCAACTAGAACCATTAGTTTTATATATTTAGTATAACAACTATATATGAGACACGCCATGTGATTGTGTACCTTAGGACATCTGCGTAATTTCATGAAATACGTTTACAAAATGTATAATATTTTCCGCAAATGGCGTCAGAAGTTGACAAAATTGTCAGAGTACATGCGGAAATATATTTCCGCATGTACTCTGAAAATGTTGTCAACTTTTGACTTTATTTATGAAAAATATTGTAAATGTTGTAAACGTATTTAATGAAATTACGCAAAAGTCCGAAGGCAGAAACTCACATGGCGTGTCTCCGCATGTGTAAAACATTGCAGAACTAATATCTTTGGCACACATTACACAGCGGTTTTTTTTCGAAATCAATATCTGCGACTTGCGGTGTTGTGATACGAGAACAGAATCAGTTTGATACCTGAGGAGTTATCAGATTGGATCGGCAGACATGTCTCATGGGTTGGTGTAAAACACTGCACGCGGGCTGTACGCGGTGTGCCACCAGTGTAGCTAGCCCCAGTAGCCGATTTCATCAAAATTGCAAAGTATACTTCTCTAGCAAAGTATACTTTGAGGGAGTAATCATTTTTTTTCCGAAATGCATTATTTCATATAGAACTGACGACTGCATATATTTGATGATTACATGTATGCATACTTATTATACTGAATGTATTACATTATCACAGCCATTTTGGCTGTGATAATGTAATAAATTCAGTATAATAAAAATTAATAAATGTATCATTAAATTGAAAATTGCTCCCTCAAAGTATACTTTGCTAGAAAAGTATACTTGGCAATGTTTTTGAAATAGGTTACAGAGATCAGTATAACGCACACTAGATACGTCGGAGCAAGGTCAACTCTGTCGAATTAGAGAAGGTCACAGCCACAGGTTGAAATAACGGACCAAGGCATATAAATACATTAAATTTACTTAAAAGTATCAATATGTGGGGAAAAATTAAGTTGAATTTTTTGTTACTCCCTGTTAGAACACATTAATGTGTGATAACAGTGAGTAAACAAAAGTTTAACTTATTATTTCTTTCAGTTATTGATAATTTTAGGTATATTTAATGTATTTACAGACCTTGGTCCGTTACTTCAACCTGTGGCCACAGCATACGCCCGTCGAATTCTGTAGATTTAACTGAGAGACACATGAATACGGTTCTTCATCTTGTAGCGAATATGATTATATATATACAGTGGAACCTCTCTAAACCGGACACAGAGATAAGATAGTTGTGCTTAATTTAGATAGGTTTCATTGCCCGTTATCTCCGATGTTAATGTCTGTTCACGATCACAAACCACTCACGCGTGTATTGAAGTAGTCATCTGCGTGTTTCACAGTGGAACCTCTCTAAATCGGACACCCTGGGAAGTCCCCAGGGTGTCCGGTTTAGAGAGGTTTCACTGTAATACGATCCGTCAAGTTGAACGGAGTTTTTGAGCGGACAAAGTGTACCCGATCGCCAGAACACCTCTAAACCGGACCGAAAATATGGATGTTTAACTTAGATGTATTTAACTGTTATGTATCTCTGATTACAATGACTTTTCATGATTGCAAAACACTAGAACGTATATATGTCTGATATACAGTGGAAGATCTCCAAACCGGACACCCTGGGGACCTCCCAGGGTGTCCGGTTTGGAGAGGTTCCTGTTTACCGTACTAACCCTGATTGTTCGGACACAGTTTATTATGAGATACACACGTTAACATTATGTGTATGGTTTCATACAACAAGGAATTCTCAGATATTTACGGTGTGTACATGTATCTGTTTATCACAATAACAGTGTGTTTGGGTACAATTTGTCAACAAATTGTGTCCGAATATTTAGGGTTAGTACGGTACATAGATAACGCATCCCCTTTTTTGTAAACGAAGCAAAATACGTAACAATCTTCTATTTGCCATGGCAAGTCTATGGATCGCCAAATCTACATAAACTAAAATAATTAATGCCAGCTCTAAATAATTAGAGCTATTATTAAATAAACACAAATCATTTTAATGGCTCTCTAAATCATTTGGAGCTAGCTCTAAACAGGTAATGCTAGCTCTAATTATTTATCCAGGAAAGCTAAATATACATAAACTCAAATGCTAGCTCTACATATTTAATGCTAGCTCTAATTATTTAGAACTAGCAATAATTTTTCGAGTTGATGTAGATTTTCGCTCCATACAAGTCAACGTTGATATACTACACCACATCATCATGGGATCTGATCCAACCTATACATACAGAATAGTAGGTTAGTGCCGTGAATGGGAAAACAATATCTGGCAAGGCTTAGGAAACGGGATGGGCGAGGCTCTGCCGAGCACATCCCGTTTCCGTGCCGCGCCAGATATTTTTTCCCATTCACGGTACAACCTATTTTTCTATTTATCCCGTCAACAAATGACTTTAAAATGCAATAAAAACAACCCCAGCCACCGCACATATTCATACGCAATGATTAGGTCGTATTGACAGGATATCAAAAATGTTTCACGGCACATACACACTGTGTTGACGGGATAAAGTCTATTTCCTGTACATATTCCCACTCTTTACGCTCCTTTCAATGTACATGTATGTCAATATATATTTTGTAATTTCGGAAAGAGCGGATTTTGAAAACTTTACCTTGCGTTGTCTTAGGTCTATCTATTTTACTATATTAAGTCAGGATCTCGTGTTTCGCATAAAGCCCCACAGAAAAATCGTTTAGCGTAATAAAACGAATGTACGATCAAGTTGTTTATTGCAGTGTCTCTTTAGCCTGGAACATTGGGCATGTTTCGTGAAAAAGGTAATGGACACGCAGAAAACATAATTGCGTTCAATGTGTATGTGCTTCAGTTCTTTTGGGAGACAGAATGGCTGCATATGGGACACGCCATGTGATTGTGTACCTTCGGACATCTGCGTAATTTCATTAAATACATTTACAAAATTTACAATACTTTTCATAAATAAAGTTAAAACTTGACAAAACTTTCACAGTACATGCGGAATATAATTCCGCATGTACTCTGAAACTTGTGTCAACTTTGGACGCCATTTACGCCATTTAAACGTATTTCATTAAATTACGCAGATGTCCGAAGGTACACAATCACATGGCGTTTCTCAATTATGCCATAGACGCCGTTTCGTCATGACGAGCGATCTATGATGGAATACCTCACAAGGGAGTCTGCTGTAAATGTTTTAGGTGGAGTATCAAGATAACATTATTCAATATTTCATTATCGCAACGGAGCCACCGGAGGAAGAAAACTGAACACAGACTGCAATAGTTATTTAGACAAATACAGTGGAACCTCTCCAAACCGGACACCCTGGGAGGTCCCCAGGGTGTCCGGTTTGGAGATGTTTCACTGTAAATCAGACATGTCTACACAGACTGCAATAGTTATTCAGACAAATACCGTGGAACCTCTCCAAACCGGACACCCTGGGAGGTCCCCAGGGTGTCCGGTTTGGAGATGTTCTACTGTAAATCCGACATGTGAGAACTTCATAATACATTCTAGTGTTTTGCAATCGTGAAAAGTCATTGTAATCAGAGATACGTAACAGCGAAACACATCTAAGGGTTAACATCTATATTTCCCCGGGTGTCCGGTTTAGAGGGGGTCCACTGTATATGATAATACACCATGGACTGCGCTAATATTGCCAATATTTGCCATGTGTTGATGGAATTATAAGGAATGAATGGCCTTTTTGTTGAATTTATCGGGGATATAAACTTGGAAAAGTCGCGGGAATACTGGACGAGGCCTTAACAAATTACAATTTTCGAAAAAAAAAAAAAAAAAAATTGATTTTTTTTTTTCTGAAAATTGTAATTTGTTATCGCTTCGTCCAGTATTCCAGCGCCTTTTCCAAGTTTATACCCCGATAAATTCCACAAAAAGGCCATTCATTCCTATAATATTTATGATGATAATGCATATTCCAAATTAGCAAAGCACAGCCGCATACATTGACATAGTCATGTGTCTGATTTACAGTGGAACATCTCTAAACCGGACACCCTGGGGACCCCCAGGGTGTCCGGTTTAGAGATGTACCACAGTAGTTAGGATAATGACATGTAGACTTCCAGCGACACGTGACCATGACGAGTTCATTGTCTGCTGACTACAGACCCTGTGGAACCAGTGTTTACAATCTGAAACCCGTGTTGTTTAATGCGTGTGCATAGCAACGTATTCGGAAAAGCAATTTCGTGCACCTATCAATGTTATATATTCAACAATAATTATTGAACGCATGCTGGCAACGGAAATTCGGTTAAGATAAAGAAGTTTGTTACTAAATGTTCCTGCGAGTTAGATATGATTCTACGGCTTCGTATTGTGTCAGGCTGAATTTTCGCCTTGAAAAACAACAGCGATTCTTTTACCAAATCTCGTCTTTTCGCGTTGTAACATATACTAAATATCGCACAGCGTGACGAGATAATTACCCCGGAAATGCACCGCCCATCACGGAAATAACAAGTCCGCGGTGGTTTGGGAATAGTCCCTTGTACGAATCGGACGAATGTCTTTCTCACTTGCGGTTATTGTTGTAGTTGTTGTTGTTGCTTCGAGTTTAGGGTTGGAATTGGCTCGGTGTCTTTAACACGAATCGGCAATGTCTATAATACGAATCGGCAATGTCTATAACACTAATTGGAATGACAACATGTGTGTAATGAGTTGCTACCCAATATAATAGCTTTTATTCGCCAGACGCACCCATGCAGTAGGTATAGCAAAATACTGAAAAAAACACTGCAGATCCAGATGGGACCGCTCGTTACGAGCCGGCCCATTTGAATCTACAGTGTTTACATATAAATAGTGTACACCATTCTTAATTAAACTAAAATTATCAGCTTTAGCATTGCTGACGAAACAACAAAGTGAGCATGGTTGCTTTGCGATTCGCAGCATGATCTGATCACGACTGGCCATAACTGCATTTAGGCACATTTTCTCATGGGCGGTCCAGTAGTCTGACGGCGAACCCGCGGGACACCGGTTTCAGAAATGTGGCTGTGACTGAGAAATGGGAATTATGGGTTTCTCGACCAGTGTAGATCCAGATCAGACTGTGCATCCGCACAGTCTGATCAGGATCTGCACTGCTCGCCGTACTAGCAATAAAACACTCGTCATGCTTCTAGCAAGCAATATAGATCGTTATCAGGCTACATGAGTGAGCTATTCGATCAGGAGCTACACTGGTCACAAATCCCATAAGCCCAATTTCTCCAGTCACAGCAACAAATTAAGTCTTCAGCAGCGAATGGAATGAAGGAACGAGTGGTTGGGTTTTATGAATCACGTAGTTCCTGGTTAATCATTCTAGGAGCACCATTCGTTAAAAGTACATGACCACTTTGTATAGGCACAACATTTCATTATAGGAACCACATACGGGTATAATTTGTGTAACTCATATTCCACATGTGCTAAAAATTACAAAATAATAAATGCTTTTATTTAACGACGGCACTGGCTCGATGACCTTGCATGTCGGGACCGACTATCCGATATGAGTACTAGGCTAGCACGAACTGTCTTGCCCGAGGACACGCCGGATCGGCCATTCGCCGCGGGTCTAAAAAATACATTTGACCGCTATACAGATGTAATAATTTAGTAATATATATTTTACTGATAGTGACTCGCGGTGGTACCAAACTATTTTCATATACAAATGAGGTATGATATGTTTTAATTATTTATACTAATTAAATGCGACACCTGAAAAATAATATTTTCGACAGATTATAAAATATGATCATTGCACATCAAAAAGATAAATACAGAGAATAAATAGTAATGACCGTTAACATTTTCAGCAAACACGGTTATCGCCCCTGATATAAGTGTGGAAATTCACGTCTGATATAAAATGTATAATAATGCCAATCCATACCACCGGGTATGGAAGGTGTTCGAGCCAATTCGTTCCCTCAATTTAACAATTCGTTCCCACGATATAACAATTGTTGGGAACGAATTGAGAACGAATTGTTAAATTGAGGGAACGAATTCTTATTTCGCGGAAACGAATTATTAAAAGAAAAAAGAATTCTACGTCCTGCGGGGCTCCGTACTTCGCTGTACATGACCTATGACCTATACAGTGGGTTCAGCGTGTAAGTGCACACACGAACGAACACGACAGGTTGGAACCAACCTGTCGTGTTCGTTCGTGTGTGCACTTACACGCTGACCCCACTGTATATATATACTAATTAAATTCATCACCTGAAAAATTAATATTGCCGATACATTATAAAGTATGATCATTGCACATCACAATACAGAGCATAAATAGTAATGTCCGTTAACAATTTAAGAAAACATGATTATCGCCCCTGATATCAGTGTAAATTTACGTCTGATATAAAATGAACAATCAAAACGTGAAGTAATGGTGAATTAAAGTTTATTTTGCAAGAAAACGTCTCAGATGATGCCTCTGATGTAAAGAAAATGTTTTGTCTACTGAGTGGGCATGTACCTTTAATATATGACGAGACGTAAACTGTATAAATTGATACCACGCCCAGGTGTTTGTTTTGGTGATTCAGGTACACATGGGTTCGGCAATACGATATAGATCTGCAATTAAAATAGTGCTTACTAATCTCGTTCACCATTTACTGCGTATATCTGAGACCCAGTGCCTTTAAATGTCAGAATATATATGAGACACGCCATGTGATTTTGTACCTTCGGACATCTGCGTAATTTCATTAAATACGTTCACAAAATTTATTTATGAAAAATATTGCAAAGTGTGTCAACGTTTGACGCTGATTTAACCATTTAAGTAAAATATTGTAAATTTTGTAAATGTATTTCATGAAATTATGCAGATGTCCGAAGGTACAAAATCACATGGCGTGTCTCATACGAGACAAGACATGTGAAGTTGTACCTAAGAATATGTGCAATTTTTCATGAAAAGCATTTGCTCGGAACATTTCGTCAACTGTCGACGTCATTTACGGAAAATATCGTAAATTTTGTAAATATATTTCAAGATGTATCGCTCATCTCATGTGGTGCAAAATCACATGGCGTGTATCATATGTACAAGTGACAGACACGTTTGCGGTGTCGGTATGTCGAGGTTCCACTGTATGTTTAGGGAATGACCTGATAGTCTACATGACAGAACTTTATATTCAATACCGGAGTGTGTGGGTTTTACGGAGCCCCGCAGGGGACGTAGAATTCTTTTTTTTATTAATTCGTTCCCATGAAATAACAATTAGTTCCCTAAATTTAACAATTCGTTCCCACGAATTAACAATTCGTTCCCTTAATTTAACAATTCGTTCCCACGAAATAACAATTAGTTCCCACGGGAACGAATTGTTAATTCGCGGGAATGAATTGTTATATCGTGGGAACGAATTGCGAATTGCTAAATTGAGGAAACGAATTGTTATTTCGTGGGAACGAATTAATAAAAGAAAGTCCATGTCCCCTGCGGGGCTCCGTAGGGTTCGGTCCTCGACCAAGGAGGAAATAATACGTTCATAGTGTTTCCATTGCGCCGGTGTTTCGGATAATACTGGAAGTGACTGTGTCTCATATGATGCCTGAGATATAGAGAATAGTAGGTTAGTGCCGTGAATGGGAAAATATATCTGGCAAGGCTCAGGAAACGGGATGGGCGAGGCTCTGCCGAGCACATCCCGTTTCCGTGCCGCGCCAGATATGTTTTCCCATTCACGGCACTAACCTACTATTCTATTTATCCCGTCAACACCTACAAATGGCTGTAAAATGCAAAAATAGTATTGATTGGATATCAAAAATGTTTCACGTCACCGTGTTTCACGGCACATACGCACTGTGTTGACGGGATAAATTCAATGTGTCGTGTTTCGCTTCGTGCACAGTAATCCGCATATATCGATCAATCGCACCGTTTTATTTGATGAAATTTGAGATACATGCGTTATATTCAGTACTATCTGAAACTGATAAACAGGGGAGATAATTTAGTTTTGTATGCTTTGGCATTTTCGCTGTTATATCCATGTACCAGTAAGGGAATAATGCAGGCCCGTACGCAGAGGGGGTGCGACGGGTTCGTACCATTTTACTCTTAACCCGCAGGCCTGTATAGTGGTATTGGCAAACAGTGTAGACCCAGATGAGCCGGCTCGTAACGAGCCGTCTCATCAGGATCTGCACTTTTTGCAATTAATTTTCATAATTTTGATAACAAAAACACCCCATGTTCATAATGGACTGGTCTGAAAATCATTTTGTGATGATGTAGATTGGTTGCAAAATTAACAAATCAAAATCCATTCCAGTTACTTAGGGGTGAAAGGGTTAATCTGCGGAGGTCTGTCCTTGGATGTGCAAAAACAATGTTTAGCCCTTCGCGCCGTCGATAACGCACCCCCCTAAAATAATTCCTGCGCACGGGCCTGTAATGTGACATTTCGTTTATTGTTGTTGTGAAATGATACCACTATGCCCAATTTAGAAAGAAGTTCCCACTATAAACACTATTGCAACGCCAGTTATTATTCAGTATTATTAACATTTTGTTCACAACTCCCCGATTTTTTTCTAGGCGACATATACAATGTGCATGATCACGTGGTTACAACACCAGCAATAAGTACTGAAACTTCCAGAATACATCTGATTCAAAGTACGTATTATTTGATATTGTCCTTATTACGTAATGGATTTTGATGAAATATGGCGCATCGAACGCGTCTTGTTAAGCTGCATTTGGTGGTCTCTGCATTTTCGCATAAACTTCTGTCGTTTTTGCGAAGAGTCTTCGCAAAAACGACATAAGTCTGTGCCGAACTCATTGGAGCCCATGTAGCTCATGAAGACGCGTTTGCTGCGCCATATTTCATCAAAATCAAATATAAGGAAAATATCAAATAATACTTACTTTGGAGTGAGCGACGTTGTTGTTGTTGTAGCCACGTGTCCATGCACCTTGATATAGGCACAATTGGGTTCAGAAATACAAGACAAATCTGCAATTAAACCCGTGTCTGAGACGCTAAATCATTTCATCTTACTTTACTGTAGGTTCATGTAAATATTATTTATATCGCGGTCCTGGAAAGTCTCTACGAACAGACGCTATTAAAAGAAACTCCGTCTACACAACGATAAAAGCAAAATTCAATATTTCATCGCAAGACCGATTTACTAATTCAGAGCTCCAGATAAGCTGCGTATTTGCGTAAATACCCAATTAAAATTGCCAAAAACCCAATTGAAATCAGAAGTAGCGAGTATCAAAAAGCAATAACAAATTTGTGGCACCTTTATCATGCCACAGAAAACAATAAACAGACCACAAATATAGCATATTTTTCTTATTTTCCATGAAAACACATCTTGGTATTTCATTAGAATTGTCTCCAAGGTGATAATTCTAATGTTCATTTCGAAGCAAACTATTTCAATAATTGCTGTCTGTTGACGTGTAAACAGTAGTGTGCTTTTATTTTACTCAATTAAAATATTGAAATTCCCAATTGCTTCAGATATGATGGAGTGAAAATACTCAATTACTAATTCCTTATCTGGAGCCCTGCTAATGTAGCTATCTTCCTACGACTGTGTTCAACATATCCGCGTTATCAACGGCGGACTTGCGTAGACATCGGAAGCCAAATAACCCGAATTCTCTGTCTGTTCCGCAGGGCGAACTACAGTAAGTCGCCCTGCGTTACAGTCGGATAATTCGGGTTAGGAGCCAAATTGTTTTTTATTACAACAATGGTGTGATTTATTTACGCTGTCTATGCATGTGTGAAGTTTTATGAAAATATTCCAAAGGGTATTCACGTTATTACGGAGCCCCCGCAGGGGACATGGATTTGTTTTATTAATTCGTTCCGACGAAATAACAATTCATTCCCTCAATTTAACAATTCGTTCCCACGAATTAACAATTCGTTCCTACGATGTAACAATTCGTTCCCTTCGAATTAACAATTCGTTCCCACGAAATGACAATTCGTTCCCTCAATTTAACAATTCGTTTCCTCGAATTAGCAATTCGTTCCCACAATATAACAATTCGTTCCCACGAATTAACAATTCGTTCCCGTGGGAACAAATTGTTATTTCGTGGGAACGAATTCATAAAAAAAAGAATTATACGTCCCGTACGTTATGTCATAGATGCTAAACCATGCGCAAAACTGTAAATTAGAGAGAACTAGAAAATTAGGCAGGCAGTAGTTGTCAGTCTATAACAGATAGTCCAAAAGGTTAACGCAAAGTTTGCCAAAACGTTAACAGAATTGCTCAGTAGGTTTGCATTGACCTCGGACATGCCTGCCCGATGGGTGGGTCATATAATTAACATATGGATGGTGATACTCAGTAATATGAAGTGTCAAGTAAATCGGACTGCACATATAAAAGGTAGCCGAAAACATTAAAGGTACATGGACACAAACTGTTCTTTATATCAGAGACATCATCTGAGACATTTTCTGGCAAAATAAACATTCATTCACCATTACCCCACGTATTGATTGGCATTATTATACATTTTATATCAAACGAAAATGTCCACACTGTTATCAAGGGCGGTAACCGTGATTCCTTACAATGTTAACGGACATTACTATTTATTCTCTGTATTTATTTTTTGATGCGCATTGATCATACTTTATAATCTGTCTAAAATATTATTTTTTCAGGTGACGCATTTAATTAGTATAAATAATTAAAGAATAACATGCCTCATTTGCATATGAAAATATCATGATACCACCGCGCGTCACTATCAGTAAAATAAATATTACTAAATGATTATATCTGTATTGCGAGCACACGTAGATTTTAGACCTGGTGGAATAGTGAAACAATTGTTCACTTATTTAATTCCTATAAAGAACATTTTGTGCTATTGAGTGGGAATGTAACTTTAACGCAAATTTTGCCGATACATAACGTAAAGTTCTAAGTAATTTCATATTAACATTGTGCATGTGGGTTTCATGGATATTGAATGAATTTATGGATGATGATAAACAAGCATATGAGGTTTCAAGTCAATCGGTACCCGAAAACATTAAGGCAAATCAAATGGACGGACGGACAGAGCTATACTATAATACGTACAGATTTTCAATGAGTGGGTGTCTTGGAGATTTAAATATATAAAGTGTATATTATAATCTGTAGCCAATTTCACCAAACTTATCTTGTTAAGTGCAGGAACCCAAAATGCACATTAACTCAAATAATTAATGCTAGCTCTAAATATTTAATGTTAGCTTTAAATATGTAATGCCTGTTTATTTAGAGCTAGCAATAACTATTTGAGTGTATGTATATTTGGCGTGCCATACGATATTGAAGTCCAATATGCCAAGATGTATGATCACGTGGTACTAACAACAACAACAACAAGTACTGAAACTTCCAGAATCCATCCGATTCAAAGTACGTATTATTTTATATTGTCCTTATTACGTAACGGATATTGATGACATATTGCGCATCAAACGCGTCTTGTTAAGCTGCATTTGGTGGTCTCTGTACCTTGCCCAAACTTCTGTCGTTTTTGCGAAGAATCGATTTCCGTGTCGGTAGCACGGAAATCGATTCTTCGCAAAAACGACATAAGTTTGGGCCAAGGTACAGAGACCACCAAACGCAGCTCATATTTCATCAAAATCCGTTTCATATTAAGGAAGATATAAAATATTACTTACTTTGGAGTGGGAACACCTCTAAACCGGACACCAAGCAAACACCTGCTATCTTATTTTTGAAGAGTTTCTTGTTAATTTATCTCAGGTGATAATGTCTGTTCGTGATCGCATAACACACAACTGTGGCTCACAATGATCAATTGCCTGATTTACATTGAAACCTCTCTAAACCGGACACCATGGGGACCTCCCAGGGTGTCCGGTTTAGAGAGGTTTCGCTGTATCAAATACGTTATGGACGGATATATAGATAACGATAGAGCGACTGACAAGGTGCGTGATCACGTGGTTACAACAGCAACAACAATGGCTGAAAGTGTTAAAAGCGCGCCAACTCCAAAGTAAGTATTATTTTATATTTTCCTCAATATGGAACGGATTTTTATGAAATATGGCGCAACAAACGCGTCTTCATGAGCTGCATTTGGTGGTCCCGGGAGTTCGGCACATACTTATGTCGTTTTTGCGAAGAATCGATTCCGTGTCAGTAGACACGGAAATCGATTCTTCGCAAAAACGACAGAAGTTTGGGCCAAAGTACCGAGACCATCAAATGCAGCTTAACAAGACGCGTTTGATGCGCCATATTTCATCAAAATCCGTTACAGAATAAGGACAAAATAAAATAATACGTACTTTGAATCGGAGTGCTTCTGGAAGTTTCAGTACTTGTTGTTGTTGTGGTAACCACGAGATTATACACCTTGACTGAGCAGTGTTTGTCTACCAAAGTAGGGCATAGTCACACTGCGCGGATGCGCCGGTTGAATGGGCATACGCTGGTCGAACATTTCATAACCCCTTTTCTCCTGCAGTTTCCCATTTACTTATAATTCAATACATTGGCCAATATTGACCGCATCATCATCTCTCCATCGCCAGCAATACGTCCGCGAGATCACGTCCGTGAGATCTTGGCGACACGAGATCGGGACACCAGGGGAGTTGAATATACTTAGATGGCTATCTCTGAATTGATCGAACTCGGTTTTTATCGTGCCTATTCCCAAGTCGGCAATAAATTTCCAGCAGATCCTTGTTTAAGAAGGCTGTTGCTGTCTTAAAGCAGCTGTGTCTTAGATGGTAGCTCGGTAAATTCATTTCTTCACAAGATATGCCAAATGAATGGTGTATGAATACAGTCGCAACTTGTCACTGGCCATAAACATGCATATGTCAGCTAATTATCGCATTGGAATGTCAGCTTCCGATATCATTAACATAAACTGCAGGGAATGTCATGCTAAATTGAACTTTGCTGTAGGCCTATTGCACCATTGATCTATAGGAAAACCACGCGAGTAATGACGTAATTCCTTTCAAGCGATTCATTTCATCACTAACTACCGCTTTGATGCAGATAAGACACATACAAACTTGTTTGAAACGCTTTTAAGGTGCATGATCACGTGATTACAACAACAACAACAATGGATCAAAGTGTTGAAAGCGCGCCCACTCCAAAGTAAGTATTATTTGATGTATTCCTTAATAGGTAACGGATTGACATATGGCGCAGCAAACGCGTCTTCATGAGCTGCATTAGGTTGTCCTTTGAGTTCGGCACATACTTATGTCGTTTGTGCAAAGAATCGATTTCCGTGTCAGTAGACACGGAAATGGATTCTTCCCAAAAACGATAGAAGTTTGGGCTTACTTGCTTACTTGTGAAATGCTCTGTTTTCTCGATGTCATCCACATCTGAGACGCGTGGCCTTTAAAGACACACGGTGTCTGGGGGCCGTTTCACTAAACTTCGTACTACTAAAATGTTCGTAAGTGCAAAATTATGATAGTCTGTAAATTTCACACTAAAAATGTTTTCTTGTAAACAATTACTGGATTTACATTTATTGAGCATAGGCTGCATATGCAGCCTATGCTCAATACATGTAAATCCATCAATTGAAATTTCCAGACGATCCTCCTAAATGTACGTGTGGCTTTGTGCTTACTGCCTGTGGCTTGATGCTTACTTCCTTGCTGCTATCGGCCTTATGCTAAGTGCGAAGTGCTTTATTCTTACGTTTGCTTCACATTAGGACGTAACAATACTAGCAATGTAAATAAGACAAATGAAGTCGTAATGAATGCAAATACCAGAAAAATCAAGCTGATTTCAAATATCATAATACAAATCACGAATGAATAACAAGGATAGAAGTAGCAATGGCATATACACACAAGCACCAGGACACATAGAATTGTTATCAATATAAAGTACGAATGCAATAACACACATGGAAGTTGTATTGTCATCATAATTGTGCACTTACGAACATTTTAGTCGTACGAAGTTTAGTGAAACAGGCCCCAGATATGGGCAGAAAGTGGTGAAACAGGGCAGAAATAAATAATTTAATTGTAGCCTTGTGCCTAACCTTGAACATAATGGCACCTATGTGTCGACTGGAAAAAGCGCGGAGTGTATTAAGAAATATGTTATTGCAATCAATGGTCACGAATTTAGATTAATTCACACAGAGTCTACATAGTGAAAAGTAGGTTAGTGCCGTGAATGGGAACGTCATTTATGTCATTCCCTATGTAGATACTTTTATTTCTCGTTTCTACCTGCTCCTATAGACAGAATCACCATTCAATGAGTATATCCACATACTTTGAATATATAGCTGTTCCCTGTATGTATGGGTCGTGTCGGAACAAACTTGTGCAGTGATTTAATGACTTGTCTACATACTTTGTATGGATAACTGTTTGCCCGTATGCATGGATGATGCGTTATGTCAGAGCGAACTTGCGTAAATATGCAATAACTTGTCCATACAATTAAAATGAATACTTGTTTCCCTGTATGCATGCGTGATGTCCGAGCAAATTTATGTGATTTAATGACTTAATGACTTGTTCACATACTTTAAATGAACAGTTTCCCCTGTATGAATTTTTCATGTCAGAGCTAATGTTTGTAATTATTGAAAGAATTGTCCACATACTATGATTCAAGGGCTGTTTCTCTGCATGCATGCGACATGTCGGAGAAAACGTGTGTAAATATTTATATCCATGTACTTGCAATAGATGGCTGTTCCCCTGTACGCATGAGCCATGTCAGAGCAAACATGTGTACTTATTCAATGATGTGTACAGATACTTTGAATAGATAGCTGTTCCTCTGTATGTATGCGTCATGTCGGAACAAACGTGTTTAATTATTGAATAACTTGTCCACATGCATGTACTTCGTATGGATAGAGGACTGTTCCTTGTACAAATGCGTAATGTCAGATGATATACTCATTGAATGTTGATCCTGTCTATAGGAGCAGGTAGAAACGAGAAATAAAAGTATCTACATAGGAATGACATAAATGCGTAATGTCAGATGATATACTCATTGAATGATGATCCTGTCTATAGGAGCAGGTATAAACGAGAAATAAAAGTATCTACATAGGGAATGACATAAATGACGTAGCTCGGTATGTTTACGTCACCGACGGTCTATCGGACTCAATGGAACAATATTTTAAAAAACTATGACATACAGAACTGCAAAGAACGTTACCACCAGTCGCATCATGTCTCGTATAGAATATGTATGGAAGTGCCACTATTTGGACCATAGTTGTGCCCCTATACGGACCATGTTACCCGAGTGCCCCTATATGGCCCAGTAACGTTACCACCAGTCGCATCTTGTATGATATAGAATATATATGGAAGTGCCACTATTGGGACCATTTCAGTGCCCTATACGGACCATGTTACCCGAGTGCCCCTATATGGCCCAGTAACGTTACCACCAGTCCGCAGCAAGTATGGTATAGAAAATATATAAAGGAAATGCCCCTATTTGGACCATTTCAGTGCCCCTATACGGACCATGTTATCCGAGTGCCCCTATATGGCCCAGTAACGTTACCACCAGTCGCAGCAAGTATGGTATAGAATATATATGGAAGTGCCCCTATTTGGACCATTTCAGTGCCCCTATACGGACCATGTTATCCGAGTGCCCCTATATGGCCCAGTTACCAGTAACGTTAACCACCAGTCGCAGCAAGTATGGTAGAATATATATGGGAAAAAGTGCCCCTATTTGGACCATTTGCTGCACTACGGACCATGTTATCCGAGTGCCCCTATATGGCCCAGTAACGTTACCACCAGTCGCAGCAAGTATGGTATAGAATATATATGGAAGTGCCCCTATTTGGACCATTTCAGTGCCCCTATCGGACCAATGTTATCCGAGTGCCCATATGGCCCAGTAACGTTACCACCAGTCGCAGCCCAAGTATGGTATAATATATATGGAAGTGCCCCTATTTGGACCTTTTAGTGCCCCTATACGGACCATGTTATCCGAGTGCTATATGGCAGTGACGTTACCCCAGTCATCTTATAAAGTATCTAAATATCATACAAACAGGTGCCAGTATGCGTCACAAATAACACAGTATAAATATGGTACAGTTGTCTTGGACTGGGCTGTTACGCAGGCTGATCTGGGACTACGCTTGTGACAAATGCGGTCAGGTCCATCCTTCATAATTGTTGGTACACATACAATGGTTCCCTTATATAGTACTTAGTGTTATACCACTCAATGAGAGCCTTTACATGACATGTCGCACTAGTACTTTGAGGCAGGCTGATCTGGGACTACAATGGTGAAAAATGTCGTCAGATACTTTTCTCACCTGTTGTATCACATACAATGGTTCCTGTATATACTTATCAGTGTTATATATCAATGTAAGCCTTTAAAATACATGTCTATAAGTGCGCCCCTATTTGGACCATGTTAGTGCCCCTATACGGACCATGTTACCCGAGTGCCCCCATAGGGACCGTAACACTACCAACCCTACTGTTTCCGTGCCGCACCAGATATTTTTCCCATTCCGGCACTAACTTACTATTCTATTTATCCAGTCAACACCTACACATAGGACAATCGTTTTTTCGCAATAAAATCAATATTTTATGGAATTTCATCAAATAATTTATTTTGGGGAGGGTGACTTTTTTATTATTGATGAAAAAGTACTTACATTTAAATATTTTTTATATTTAATCGGCAGAAAAACGTGGAACAGACAGTAGGCGCACCAGTGATTCAGTGAAAATCATGCAATTGTTAGAATGAGATTGTTAACATGAAGTATTTACAAAGAATGGGAATACATTACATGCACAGTGGAACCTCTCTAAACCGGACACCAACACAACATCTCTGATCTTATTTTTGATGAGTTTCTTGGGCATTTATATCAGGGGGCCGTTTCACTAAACTTCCTACGACTAAAATGTTCGTAAGTGCAAAATTATGATATTCTGTAAATTTCACATTAACAATATTTTCTTGTAAACAATTGTTGGATTTACATTTATTGAGCATAGGCTGCATATGCAGCCTATGCTCAATAAATGTAAATCCATCAATTGAAATTTACAGACGATTCTAAATTTGCGCTTACGAACATTTTAGTCGTAAGAAGTTTAGTGAAACGGCCCCCAGGTGATAAAGTCTGTTCGTGATCGCATAGCACACAAATACTGATTTACAGTGAAACCACTCTAAGCCGGACACCTTGGGGACCTCCATGGACACAAGTTGGATACTTTAACATCGAAAACTAACTAGCTTGTTTTCTAATCCTGTTCTCAATTGTATGTATATATATATCACTTGCCACAACTTGAAATAAATATTGTTTAAACTAAAACTAACTAGAGACGGTTATCGCCCAAGATATGAAACCAAATTTGATATGCAAAACATCATACTGCCAATTCCCACCCTTAGACATAAGATACGTGAAAAATGGACACGTCCGTAAATAAATCTATATTTTGTCCGAAAAATGTTATATTAAAACCTATGGACGAACAAATAAATGCCTCCCTACATTACAACCTGGTATGTGGGAGACTAGGTTTAAGTCAATCGTGTGATGTTACATTTAATGAACACACATCATGTACAATGGTTCGTTAATTATATAAAAGTTACAGTTATGAATGCAGCACCATCTGGCAATTACGGTAAACAAACAGGACAGTGGAACATTCAACTATAAATCGATCGTTTGCTCATTTAAAGCTGCGGCTGGAGAAATGGGGCGTATGAGGTTCGTGGCCAGTTCAGCTCCTGATCAAATAGCACACTCCGGTTTCCTGATAATGATCTCAGAAGCATGGCGGATGTTGCATTGATGGTATGGCGAACAATGCGCATCCAGATAAGACTTTCCGGATCTGGATCTACACTGTTCGCAAAGCCCATAAGCCCCAGTTCGCCATTCACAGCCAGGTCGATTCTACTATTACACATATAGTCAAAATGTCATTATGCCAAGTCAAATGCACAATAACTCCTCAAACCCGGGTTTCAGGCACAGGCATTCGCATTCGGCGTGTTTCGGCTTTCATCGGTATAACCGATGAAAACCGAAACACGCCGAATGCCTGTGGTCTGAGGTACACTTTTGAGTTTGAGTTTTTATAACCCGGAAGTGACGTATCTATGTGCACCATCTTCGTCAAGGACAGTATCAAAATTGTACGTCAGCTATGGTGTTTCTAGCGCATGTAAAGTTTAGAAAAGATATATCTGAAAACACTTGAGGACATAACAAAGAATTATTCCTTACTGTATTCAATAATATTTACACAGTCCTTAAATTCATAATTGAAGCGCCCATTAAACGTATTGCATTTATATCCCAGTACATTAAATTAGCACCACGTGACGTCGCGCGACGTTGTTGATTCGTCAAAGTCTACGAATTGCGACAAACGGACTTAAAACAATACAATTCCTAATTCTAACACTGTATTTTTGAAACTATCCGAAAATGCAATGTAAATACAAATAATAAAACCATGGGCAGTTGCGTTTACTGTAGTATGAACGTTTACTATAGGAATGAATGGCCTTTTTGTTGAATTTATCGTGGTATAAACTTGGAAAAGTCGCGGGAATACTGGACGAAGGCCGGAAGGCCTCGTCCAGTATTCCCGCGACTTTTCCAAGTTTATATCCCCGATAAATTCAACAAAAAGGCTATTCATTCCTTATAATTCCAGCATTTGAAATAAATTCATCAAGAAAATGTGTTTATTTTCCGTTTTCTTAAGAATTATTTTAACTCACGGTTACGGAAAGTAGTTCGGCATGGAGTTTACTGGGATATAAATTTTGGACGGAGACTTGCAACGGACCAATCAAATGTTAGGGAATTGTGTAAATATTTTTGTGCTGGAATTATTGTAGTATGAACAACATTTGCTCTGTTTAAATTGTGCGCTCTTTAAACACACCAAATTTTGTTCTTACTACAGTAAACGCAACAGCCCATCGTCTTATTCCTTACAAAGTATACATGGTATATCCCCTGTGTACACGTAACATACCATATACAACTGTGTACCTAAGATAGCCAATGACACATACACATCGAGAGTTCGGTAATTTAAAAACAATTTACCGTCAGAAGTCTTGACATTGACATGGTCTGCATATAATGAATAGCACGTTGTAAGTAGTTATTTTTAGAACATATTGCGCATTTTCAATTAGTTCATTTTATTTTATTTACCTGTTAAATTCCGAGTTGTACGAGTACGTGTACATATTAAACGCTACAAGAGATGAATGTGACCGATAACTTGGTCATGTTAATATAGTATATACTATACTGCGCATTTACTTGCCATATATGGCAAGTATAAATGCGCAGTATAGTATATACTAGAAGAACAGGGTCAGCTATACATTATACAAATATTAAATAAATGATGATTTTCTATAACGTTAGTCCTTAATACTAATCGCCAGTCATGTATAACCTACATTAATAAACCACAATCGTCAGATCGCATGCTGCGAACAGTGCAACGCCTGCTGCTATTGATTTTAGAGAATGTCAGACCGGCAGTTTGAGTCACGTCTGTGTCATTAATACCTCAAACTACCTGTCCAACCTTCCGTGCACCGATACATCTTTCTGCATCACTTGTGAAAGAAACGGAGAATATCATAATGGCTGCCTGTATCTATGGAAGCGTCCTGGTGCCAATGCTAAAATATATGTATCTCCTAATTAGGAGATACTAACTCCTAATTAGGAGATAATATCTCCTAATTATGACTTAGTATATCCTAACTAGGACTTAGTATCTCTTAATTAGGACTTACAATCTCCTAATTATGACTTCGTATCTCCAAATTAGGAGCTAGTACATGTATCTCCTAATTAGGAGATAAACAATTTTAGCATTGACACAGACAGTAATGCCTAATTAGGAGATACTAACTCCTAAATAGGAGTTATTAAATCATAAGTATGATATACTAAGTCCTAATTAGGAAATACTAGTATCTCATAATTATGACTTAGTATCTCCTAATTAGGAGATAGTACATTATCTCCTAATTATGACTTAGTATCTCCTAATTAGGAGTTAGTATCTCTTAATTAGGAGATAAAAATAGTTTAGCATTGGCACCAGGAGGCTTCCATATGTATCGATCAATGCAATATGAATCAGCGCCAGGTAATTCGCGCGCCTGAATCAAGCAGACCCAATGCCCCGTGGATAATGTGCCCATGGATGATTGAGCGCGTAAAGGTGACTCGTCGCGACAAAATGGAAAAAATAGCGTTAGTTGTGAGCCGAGTCACTTCAGATAGGTTAGCACTCTTCTTGAACGGGTTAACGCTTTAGAGACGGTATACAATTATAGTAGTATGAAACTTTAGAGAGAAAAACACCATATTTTCTTTATTTCATCTCGAAAGTATATGCTGTTACCACTCGTTTGAACCGTCTCGACTAAACGGTTCAAACGAGTGGTAACATAATATTCAAAATTTTAATTGTGTAAAATAAAATCACGCAACTGTTTATGATAAATAAACAAATTAATGAGATTTTTTCAACAAAAATTATCGTATCCTTAGACTGTGTTTAAAGACGTTCCAGTGTATCTTAAACGTTAACAGGCTATGCGTAATGAGTTATGGGTAGTTTATTTGGCGCCCCTGCTGACAAAATAACCATATAACGGTGTTTAACAGGTTAGAAAACAAACATCAAATAGTTTAGTATACAACTTAACCAAACCCTCCAAGTATGGCTGGGGCCGTTTCACTAAACTTCGTACAACTAAAATGTTCGTAAGTGCAAATTTAGGATCGTCTGGAAATTTCAATTGATGGATTTACATTTATTGAGCATAGGCTGCATATGCAGCCTATGTTCAATAAATGTAAATACAATACTCGTTTACAAGAAAACAATGTTAATGTGAAATTTACAGAATATCATAATGTTGCACTTACGAACATTTTAGTCGTATGAAGTTTAGTGAAACGGGCCCCAGGTCTCTCATACTTTCACTATTCGTATGGATGTTGTGGGACCTATTTACCTGCAACCGGTCTGTATTAGTTCTGCATGAATTATACAATAGGTCCACTTACTCCTAAAAAGAAAGAATCAACATTGCCATGTCCCTCACTATTCTTTACATCACGTGATCAACAGGTTCAGTGATTTCTTTTAATTGCTGCAAATATGCTGAAAACTGATGTTAAAAACACCCAAAGATGTTCCTCGAGTGAAATTGGGTTGTAATGGATCAGTATTGGCAAGCAAACTGTGTATGTCACCTCAAAACACCCGGACTATTTGTTTTATACTTTTGCATACCCCTTGGCGTTTTCGTACCTAACACCCGGACTATTTTGTATACCGGAATAATTTTGCATAACCCCTTGGTGATTTCGCACCATTTAGTGTTTTCATACGTAGCAGCAGAGCCAGGGTTAGGGTTAGGGGACCCCTAACCCCTAACCAGCGTTTACGAATGCTTACTGAGCTGAACGGGTGATGACAAATAGAGAATAGTAGGTTAGTGCCGTGAATGGAAAATATATCTGGCAAGGCTCAGGAAATGGGATGGGCGAGGCTTTGCTGAGCACATCCCGTTTCCGTGCCGCACCAGATATGTTTTCCCATTCAATGCACTAACCTACTATTATATTTATCCAATCAACAAATAGCTTTAAAATGCAATACAAATAACCCCAGCCACCGCACATATTCATACGCAGTGATTATGTCGTATTGACAGGATATCAAAAATATTTCACGGCACCGTGTTTCACGGCACATACGCACTGTGTTGACGGGATAAAACGCATTGAATCCGTGAGCAATGTTGAGTTATTTTGTATCTGTGTATGAATGTATATAATGGGCGTAAACATGTTACTTATACATCACTAGAGATTCAAACCTCTGCACAACAGCTGCAACTGGATATACAGCGAACATTTGTTGAAGGTTCTCAAACGAAACAAAATAAAACCAATGGAAAACACGAGTTGAAAACGATCCGGTTTTGCACAACGATATACATATATAGGAATAGCATTTGTATTTTTCGTACGTGAAAACGACATTTTCTTTTCAATATCCGACTGTCAACTTTTCAAACGCCTGTCGTTTCATTCAACGCATCGTTTTGACATCGGTTTTGTTGTTTTTAATTAGAAAACTATGTTTTCGTTGATACGTTTAAGCCAACGATAACATCTTTTTTTCTAATTGTAAGAACGAAAACGATGACAAAATGATGTGCAAACGACAGGTCATCAGGGCTCCAGATAAGGAATTAGTAATTGAGTATTGTCACTCCATCATTTCTGAAGAAATTGGGTATTTCAAAATTTTAATTGTGTAAAATAAAATCACACAACTGTTTACACATCAGCAGACTGCACTCATTGAATAGTTTGCTTCTAAATGAAAACACATCTTGGTATTTCATTATAATTGTCTCCGTGATGGAAAAATAAGAAAATATGCTATATTTGTGGTCTGTTTATTGGTTTCTGTAGCATGATAAAGATACCACAAATGTTTAATTGCTTTTTGATACTCACTACTTCTGATTTCAATTTTAATTGGGTATTTACGCAAATAGGCAGCTTATCTGGACCTCTGGGAACCTCTCTAAACCGGACCCCTTCAAATCACATGTGATCTTATGTTTGATGAGTTTCTTGGTCATTTACTCAGGTGATAATGTCTGTTCGTGATCGCATACCACATCAGAATGATCAAACGCCCGATTTACAGTGAAACATCTCTAAGTCGGACACACTGGGGACCTCTCAGCGTGTCCGGCAGTGAAACCTCTCTAAGCCGGACAACCTGGGAGGTTTCACTGTCTACGTGTTGTTCCACTCGTATACATGTATGCTATTTTCGTTAATCACGCCTGGTAATTCGCTTGGTAATATCATATCCAGTGCGGGGTATTGTTCAAGCCGAACTTACATGATACAGTCATGTAAATTGTACATGATACGTGTGATCCCACAAAAAAGATATTGTATGGACTGTGAAACCAGATGAGGTTTCTGTAGCCGATTTCATCAAAATTGCAAAGTGTGCTTATCTAGCAAAGTAAGCAAAGTATAGTTATCTAGCAAAGTATAGTTATCTAGCAAAGTATACTTTGAGGGAGAAATTTTCAATTTTAGGATAAATTTATTAATTTTTATTATACTGAATTTTTTACATTATCACCGCCATTTTGGCTGTGATAATGTAACACATTCAGTATAATAATTCTGCATACTTTTAATCATCAAATATATGCAGTCGTTAGTTCTATATGAAATAATGCATTTCGGGACAAATAAATGATTACTCCCTCAAAGTATACTTTCCAAGAAAAGTATACTTTGCAATTTTGATGAAATCGGCTACTGGTCAACTACGGTCCTTGTAAACTAATGGATGTTCATCTAAATTCTGTCGGCGTCGTTGACACAATCAAATACTATAACTCAGAAATATATGTATATGAAACTTGCGTTGTCTTTCGCTACAGTGGAACCTCTCTAAACCGGACACCCTGGGAGGTCCACAGGGTGTTCGGTTTTGAGATGTTCCACTGTAAATCAGACATATTAGCGCTTCATGACACATTCTAGTGAAAATGCATTGCAATCAGAGATACATAACAGTGAAACACGTCTAAGTTAAACATCCATATTATCCCGAGTGTCCGGTTCCACTGTATTTAGTTCATACAAATAATTATTAAAAATCCTCCCCTTCACTACATCTCGTCATTTCTTTAAAACAATGTACAATCCTCACACGGGCTAAAGTGTTTGGAAGCCCTCGAGGGACTTCTGACTTCAATACTTCTAACATTATAGTTCTAACTTGCTTACTTCTTACTTCTAACTTCCAATTTCATTACTTCCTACTTTAAACTTCATTACTTATAACTTCCAATCTCATCATTTCTTGCTTCTAACTTCATTACTTCTTAACTTCATTACTTCTAAGAAGTAATGAAGTTAGAAGCAAGGAAGTTAGAAGTAAGGAAGTTAGACGTAAGAAGTGATGAAGTTCGAAGTTCGAAGTAAAAGTTAAGAAGTTAGAAGCAATGAAGTAATGAAGTAATGAAGTTAGAAGTAGGAAGTAATGAAGTTGGAAGTTGGAAGTTGGAAGTTAGAAGTAAGGAAGTAGAAAGTAAGAAAGCTAGAAGTATTGAAGTCAGAAGTCCCTCCAGGGATTCCATAAAAGTGAGATTTAGTTCCTGATTAGTTCCTGGTTCCACAAACGAACACTTTCCTATCATTTACACACAGTTTTCACACAGTTTTCGTTTTGTTGATTAGAAACGATGTTCGCGTTTGTTCAAGCATGTCACGGTACGGCATGCGGTGAGGAAAACGATGCGCCAAGTGTTGAAAAGAACGACAGGCGTTAAAATTAGGAGCCGGGTGTTTAACGAAAATGTCGTTTTCGTATACAAAAAAAACAACCAATGCATATCGTTGTACAAAACGATCGTTTACACGTCGTTTTATATTCGTTTTCGTTAATTTCGTTTGGGGGAACCTTCAACAATATTCCAGGAACACGACATCTACATAAACTCAAATAATGAATGCTAGTTCTAAATAATTAGAGCTAGCATTAAATATTTAGAGCTCGGTCCAAATCATTTGAAGATATATCTAAATCATTTGGAGCTAGCTCTAAATAATTAATGCTAGGCTTAGCTGTAATTATTTAGAGCTAGCATTAATTATTGGAGTTTATGTATATGTATGGAGTTCCATAGTACTATAATATTCAATAAATGCTGCTTAAAGATGGTAATTGGCGGGTGATTAAATACATACTTGAAACCTAAAGTAAAATCAAAGAACACTGCAACACATTAAAACAACATCGCAGACGTAGCAGACGTATATCGCGTCACTGAAAAGATAATTCCGGCGATAATTAAATTTATTGGCGATAAATGTATTTCTCTGCAGCTGCTTTGCCATAGTTTTCTATTTTAATTTACGCACCAAACAATAATTCATGCAGTTTCGTCACGTGACGATTACCTGCGCCAATGCGCACGTACGCACGCACGCACGCACGCACACTACATGAGTAAACATCTGGGGGCCGTTTTACTTAACGTCGTACGACTAAAATGTTCGTAAGTGCAAAATTAGGATCGTCTGGAAATTTCAATTGATGGATTTACATTTATTGAGCATAGGCTGCATATGCAGCCTATGTTCTATACATGTAAATCCAATAATTGTTTACAAGAAAACGTGGTTAATGTGAATTTTACAGACTATCATAAGTGTGCACTGACCAACATTGATTTCAGTCGTACGATGTTTAATGAAACGGGCCCCTGTTTAGTTATGCAAATTAGCCAGGTGCCAACTCGCGGAAAGATGGGTACACAGCCGGTGTGCGAATTAAAAACAGATTCGGATTCTCCACGTATAAAGCACTTTATCACACTGTTTTATTTCATTGCCCTCGTTAAATTACTATAATTGAGACACGCCATGCGATTCTGTACTTTCGGACATCTGCGTAATTTCATTAAATAAGTTTACAAAATTTACAATATTTATAGTTATATTATACAATTATATTCCGCATGAAAATTGTGCCAACTTTTGACTTTAGTTATAAAAAATATTGAAAATATTCTACACGTCTTTCAGCGCTCCAGATAAGCTGCGTGTTTGCGTAAATACCCAATTAAAATTGTCAAAAACCCAATTGAAATCAGAAGTAGCGAGTATCAAAAAGCAATAACAAATTTGTGGTACCTTTATCATGCTACAGAAAACAATAACCAGACCACAAATATAGCATATTTTTCTTTATTTTCCATGAAAACACATCTTGGTATTTCATTAGAATTGTCTCCAAGGAGACAATTCTAATGAAATACCAAGACATGCTTTCATTTCGAAGCAAACTATTCAATAATTGCTGTCTGTTAATCTGTAAACAGTAGTGTGATTTTATTTTACCCAATTAAAATATTGAAATACCCAATTGCTTCAGATATGATGGAGTGAAAATACTCCATTACTAATTCCTTATCTGGAGCACTGTTATTTAATGAAATTACGCGGATATCCGGAGGTAAAAATCGCAAGGCGTGTCTCATATGTATATGATACACGTACGCGTAAAAAATGCATTATCTGCTGGCTGTGAAATACGAGGATATAATAGTATTTTACTTCCTTCCAAAGAAATAATTGGCAATAACATGTGTGGTTACCTCCTCATGCTGAAATAAATTTGCAACCTGGGAATAACTGTACCAGTTTAACGTGGCATAGTTCATTGTCGAGTCCGCTTCCGGACAGCGCGATATAGTCGGCGCATTGGCGTACGTACGTACGTGCGTCCGGGTTAAAGTTGTCGGCTATACTACCAAAGCATCGGCCGGCGCGAATGCGGGCCGCGGCCATGTGGTTCAATGTGTTGGTCCGGTCATACATGTACCAGACTAGAAGTTACTAAATATTTAATTAGATTAAATTGAATTCTATGATCACGTGGTACTAACAACAACAAGTACTGAAATTCTAGAATCCATCTGATTCAAAGAACGTATTATTTTATAGTGTCCTTATTACGTAACGGATTTTGATTAAATATGGCGCATCAAACGCGTCTTGTTAAGCTGCATTTGGTGGTCTCTGTATTTTGCCCAAACTTCTGTCGTTTTAGCGAAGAATCGATTTCCGTGTCGGCAAAAACGACATAAGTCTGTGCCAAACTCCATGGACCACCAAATGCAGCTCATGAAGACGCATTTTCTGCGCCATACTTCATCAAAATCCGTTTCATATTAAGGAAAATATCAAATAATACTTTCAAGATTTCAACACTTTCAGCCACTGTTGTTCTTGTTATAACCACGTGATCATGCACCTTGAATTAAGTACACGCGTTGTATAACCCCCATACTGTTCACCCTCCCACGAGGAGGTTGAACAGTATGGGGGTTCTACAACGCATAAATATATTTTCCTCCTATTCATGCATATATGCCTCATCTCATACACAGGTTCTTGAAGAACGGTTCATATTTCGGTGATTTATTGGTTATTTCGGTATCTCTGGTGGTTTAGGTGCATTGTTAGCAGCACACAATTCACGTCAACTCCCGTGAGTTACAGGTATACGTACGAATTGGGTAGTTTGACAGTAAGAAAGTGGCCCGAAAGTTCGGAACGGTGAATGTGTAGAAAGTTGACGATTTCTGTCGTGTGTAGTGATTGAGCATTAGTGGTTGCACAAAACTATGAAAATTACCCAAAACAAACGAAATCCACCCAAATCTGCCCAAAATCCACCCAAATACCCATATGACACCAACATACTGAACATCTGTTCAAATACCCGTGATACCATGCACGTCATACATCGTATGTAGTCTTAGTTATGTTAGTTTATTTACAAACCACAATTATAACTTAACAAGCAAAATACGTTATTTAGGTTAGAACACACCAAATAGTTTTACTACAGCGCTCCAGATAAGCTGCGTATTTGCGTAAATACCCAATTAAAAATGCCAAAACCCCAATTCAAATCAGAAGTAGCGAGTATCAAACAGCAATAACAAGTTTGTGGTACCTTTATCATGCTGCAGAATATCACAAATATAGCATATTTTTCATATTTTCCATCTAAACACATCTTGGTATCTCATTAGAATTGTCTCCAAGGAGACAATTCTAATGAAATGCCAATATATGTTTTCACTTCGAAGCAAACTATTAAATAATTGATGTATGTTGATGTGTAAACTGTAGTGTGTTTTTATTTTACCCAATTTAAATTTTGAAATACCCAATTGCTTCAGAAATGATGGAGTGAAAATACTAAATTACTAATTCCTTATCTGGAGCTCTGTTACCATATACATGTAATTTAAGCGAATCCCATCCAATAAGACCAGTCTCACCCGAAAACTGGTGTTAAAAACTGGGTAATAATAGATCAAAATCTGCAAGCAAACGAGGTCTGTGACCAATTATAGGGCAATAACAATAGTTAGCTGTCTTGGTAAAGTATTCACTTCTATAATTACAAATAGGTTGACAACATATGCTGAACAGAATGGGCTTATAACTGAGGCACAGGCTGGTTTTCGGAAAGGACATAGTACGGCTGATAACATTTTGACTTTACATGCAATTATAGAAATACTATTTAGTAAAAGGCAACCTCTTTTCTGCGCAATTTATTGATTTTAGGAAAGCTTTTGATACTGTATGGAGAAATGGCCTCTGGTATAAGCTGTTGCTGTCCCGCATAAACGGGAAATGTTTAAACATAATTAAAAACATGTATAAATGTATTAAATCTTGTGTTAAAGTAGGAAATGACTTTTCAGAATACTTCCCATGCATGGTGGGTGTCAGGCAGGGTGAAAATATGTCACCATTTTTGTTTGCCATGTTTTTGAACGACCTTGAAGATTTTCTCAATGTATGCGGTATTGTAGATTTACAATCGTTACATCTGACATGTTTCAACATCTAGATATATATGTTAAACTATTCTTGTTATTATACGCTGACGACACTATTCTCATGTCTGAAACAGAAACTGGCCTACAAGAAAATGCTCTAAATTATTTTTATCAATACTGTATTCAGTGGAAATTGGAAGTAAACGCATCAAAAACCAAAATTATGATTTTCAAAAAACGTAAATCATCAAAAAAGATAGCCTTTACATATAACGATAACACAATTGAAATTGTAGACCACTTTACATATTTGGGAAATGTTTTTTCACAAAACGGAACTTTTCATAAGACTAAGAAACATTTGATTGACCAAGCATCCAAAGCTCTTTTCGGCCTATTTAGAAAGATTAACAACTTGTCAACTCCAGTAGACTGTCAGCTTAAGTTATTTGATCAATGCATCACTCCAATTCTCTGCTAATGCCTGTGAAATATGGGGATTTTAAAAACATTTCGGCTATAGAAACAATTCATTTGAAATTTTGTAAAACTGTTTTGGGGTAAAGAAATCCACACCAAATGTCATGGTTTATGGAGAACTCGGCAAATTTCCGCTTATTATTGACATTAAATGTAGAATTATTTCGTTTTGGGCAAAATTAGTTTCAGGGAAGCAGAGTAAATTATTGTTTCTTATGTATAAGTTATTATATACACAACATAAAGCAAATGTGACTCATTTCCGATGGATTCAGAATGTTAAATCTATTTTAACTGAAATTGGAGTTCCTGGCGTATGGCTTAGCCAGAACGATGTTAATGCTATCTGGCTGAGCCACTACGCCAGGACTCAGCTTCAGAACCAGTTTATTCAGTCATGGCTCACCAGCATCGATTCATCTTCACGTGGAATTACGTATAGAATCTTTAAAACAGAGTTTGGATTAGAAACATATTTAATTAATCTCACGGAAAGGTTAAGAAAAACATTGACCAGATTTCGAACTTGTAATCATAGATTGGCGGTCGAAACTGGTAGATGGACAGGTGTGCCGAGAGCAAGCAGGGTCTGCAACAAATGTGGCGCTGGTGCTCTCGGTGACGAGTTTCATTTCCTTTTCGAGTGCCGCTTCTATGATGAAGTTGAAAACGGTATATCAAGCAATTTTATTTTAGAAGACCAAATATTTTAAAATTCGCACAGCTATTTGAGAAAAAATCTGGAAAGCAATTAAGAAATTTAGCTATTTTTATAAGAATGCTTTATGGTTATAATGACTAGTGAGCTTATACATATACATTTTGTATTTGTACCCATCGTTGTATTATGTAATCTGTTGTATACCTCGTGTGTCACGCATGTGGCTTAGAGTGAATAAAATGTATTGTATTGTACCTCAAAACTCCCGCACTATTTGTTATACCGGACTACTTCTGCATACCACCTGTGCGATTTCGCGCCATTTGGTATTCTCAAACCTATAATATTTATTTCATCCAACTCATTGCTTACAATTAGTTGTTTTTCATTACTATCCTACATATCTCTACATTTAACACGAAAACTGTCGTCTGCTGTCGTGTGATATTTGTATTCCTTTCTCAATAAAAACATGGTTTGGCAGCACTTTAGAATCATTTCCATTAGAAATGATTCTAAAGTGTTGTCAATCCATGTTATTATTGAGGGAATTGAAGATAAGAAACATAAAAGAATAAACAGCAGATGACACATTTTAAGTTAGCATACTAAGGGTTAAAGGTACATGCCCACTCAGTAGGCACAAACTGTTATAGAAAGTAAATAAGAGTATAATTGTGTCACTATTCCACCAGTTCTAAAAATTACAAGTGCCGCTATACAAATATAATCATTTCGTAATATTTATTTTACTGATAGTGACTCGCGGTGGTATCATATGCAAATGAGGCATGATATGTTTTAATTATTTATACTAATTAAATGCGTCACTGTAATAATATGTTCGACAAATTAAAAAGTATGATCATTGCACACCAAAAAATAAATACAGAGAATAAATAGTAATGTCCGTTAACATTTAAGGAAACACCATTATCGCCCCTGATATCAGTGTGGAAATTGTTGTCTGATATAAATTGTATAATAATACCAATCACTACGTGGGGTGATGGTGCATGAATGTTTATTTTGCCAGAAAATGTCATATCTGCAGAATATAGAAAACTATCTGTCTCACAATAATATGACCTACTGAGTGGACATGTACCTTTAAAACAATGTGCATGTAGCAGAGCTCCAGATAAGCTGCGTATTTGCTTAAATACCCAATTAAAATTGCCAAAAACCCAATTGAAATCAGAAGTAGCGAGTATCAAAAAACAATAACAATTTTGTGGTACCAGTAAACATTAAACAGACCACAAAAATAGCATATTTGTCTTATGTTCCATGAAACCACATCTTGGTATTTCATTAGAATTGTTTCCTTGCAAGGAGACAATTCTAATGAAATGCCAATACATGTTTTAATTTCGAAGCAAAATATTCAATAATTGCTGTCTGTAAACATTACTGTGATTTTATTTTACCCAATTAAAATTTTGAAATACCCAATTGCTTCAGAAATGATGGAGTGCAAATACTCAATTACTAATTCCTTATCTGGAGCCCTGAATATACTAATGTTAGTTATTTAGAACGCTCGCAAAATACAGTGTTACAGACACTTTGCAGACGAAATGCGTTCATTAAATTGCCAACACTTTTAGATCCTAGTCCTACCACATTGTTGACAGTTAACGGGGGTGGGGGGCATATCCATGTTGTACGAAGATAATGTCTAGTATAGTTATCCCCGATAGGCAAGAGGGGATATAGCGTTAGTCCATGTACGTACATACGTGCGTACATACGTGCGTGCGTGAGTAACACCTTTCATTCTTCAATAACTTCACCTTCACCGACATTGAAATATTTGGTCACAATGTGTGTCTATGGATTGTGCTTTGTTTTTTTGATACAACCTACGTCCGACCACCCAAGGTCAAGGTCACTGAGAACTTATGTTAACTTTGTTTGTAAGGTAAAAATGCTATTTTAATATTATTATTATTATCAATGCTACCAGCGAGGGGATTAGCTTAGTGATAGCGATGTTCTTGCTGAACATAGCAGTGCTAACTTCCGATATTTCCCGTGCTATTTCTGATTTTAAAGGTACATGCCCACTCAGTAGGCACAACATGTTATTTATATCAGATACATCATTTGACGTATTTTTTTTTGGCAAAATAAGCATTCATTCACCATTGCCCCACGTATTGTTTGGCAGCATTATACATTTTATAGCAGACGTAACTTTACAAACTGATATCAGGAGCGATAACCGTGTTTCCTTAAAATGTTAACGGACATTACTATTTATTCTCTGTATTTATTGTTTTTGATGTGCAATGATCATACTTTATAATCTGTCGAATTACTTTTTCAGGTGGCGTATTTAGTATAAATAATTAAAAAATATCATGCCTAATTTTAATATGAAAATAGCCAGATACAACCGCGAGTCACTATCAGTAAAATAAATGTTACTAAATGATTATATCTGTACATCAGGCACTTGTAATTTTTAGAACTGGTGGAATAGTGACACAATTATACACTTATTTAATTCATATAAACAGAGCTCCAGATAAGGTGCGTATTGGCGTATTTTACGCAATTATTTTAGCTGAAAACCCATTGATTATCAAATGTGGGAGAACAAAGTACGCACAGCAATGTGACAATACGCATTGATTTTCAAATTGAGTAGCGAAAATAATGTCATAAAGTTGAAAATTCACTTATTTGAGCTGCAAAAAGCAAACACTGTTTGCTTTTTGCAGCTCAAATAAATGAATGTTTAAATTATATATTTTTTTATCGTTTGTTCCCTATTTAGTAATGAAGAACAGCAATAATTAATTTGTAAAATTAAAATACGCAATGATTTTGAAATCATGCGGTATAGTACGCTTTAGACACAAAGCTTATCTGGAGCTTTGTCTAAAGAACATATGTGTGCCTACTGAGTGGCCATGTACCATTAAGCGGAGTGCACTCATTCTGATTTTCTGACATTTCGAAATGCAACAAGCCTCCTTATGTCACTGTTGACGATATATCTATTATTAGCTGTTGAAAATCTGCAGAACTACTTTGATTTTGAGCATGCATTGGGAAATGGGCCAGAAAACACACGCTAACTATTTTTTGTCGAAGGCAAACTACATTATTTACGGATAAAAGCGTGAATTGGTGTCAAAGAAATCATCTTCTGTTTACTTACACGTCAACAATAAATTGGTAATCGACAGGGAAAGGAACACTATGCCGCGTGCGACCAGCGTAGCCAGGGATAAAACTGGGGCCCGTTTCACTAAACTTCGTACGAATAAAATGTTCGTAAGTGCAAAATTATGATAGTCTGTAAATTTCACATTAACAATGTTTTTTCACTAAACTTTGTACTACTAAAATGTTCGTAAGTGCAAATTGATGATCATCTGGAAATTTCAATTGATGGATTTATAGTTAATGCAGCCTATGCTCAATGAATGTAAATCCAATAATTGTTTACAATAAAACACTGTTAATTTGAAATTGACAGACTATCATAAGTTTGCACTTACGAACTGTCTACGAAATTTAGTGAAAGGGGCCCCTGTTGGCTATTCCGTTACCGAGATGCCGTATACGGTGTCTTCGACGGACGGACGGACGTAGAGACGGACGTGACGTTTGGTGGGCACTGGACATGCAGTATTGGAGCTATCTTGCGGAAAGTGAAACAGACCGACAGACAGACGGACAAACAGACGGACAGGGTGAACACTATATGCCACCGACAACGATTGCTAAGGTGACATAATAAGGATATACACGCGTGCATTAACCCTTTCACCCCTAAATAACTGAATGGGCTGCGATATGTTAATTTTGCAACCAATCCAATCATCGCAAAATGATCTTCAGACTATTCCATTTATAAAAAGGGGGTATTTGTTGTTCTCAAAAATATGAAAATTACTTTCAAACAGTGCAGATCCTGATGAGACGGCTCGTTACGAGCCGGCTCATCTGGATCTGCACTGTTTGCATAAACCGATATAGCTGGGCTTTCGGGTTCAAAGGGTTAAACGTGTGATTAAATAAGAATAAATATAATTTATATTTAATTACTATAAATCAAAATATACTAACCGGAAACGGAATTGAAGAGCAAAGTTTCAAAGCTGTCAGGTGACAACTTTTAAACGGAGGAATCAACCACACTAACTGAACTGGGCTACAGTGGCGATATACATATTAACACTTTGCATGCTAGCGGTGAATATAACAGCCAACAAATTATGAGACTCAGATTTTTCTAATTTTTCTACCTATATGTCTTGGATTTTCGTTAGACTCAATTCTAATGAAATTCCAAGACATATTCAATTATTCATGACATTCACAAATAAAAAAAATATAATGAATTGTTGCCTGCTATTTTTTAACTATTTATAGCACACTAGTTTCCCAGCATGCGAAGTGTTAAACACATAATGCTCAAGCTTTACTTCATAAGTCACTTACCCGTTTTCATCTGCACCGGAAGTAGAAACAGCGCCTGCGCCGTCATCAGCATCAGTTCACCAATGAGACTTAATAATCCGTTTGTAGTTCCCCCAGCTTTCATTTTCACATTTCTCCACATTAACCACAGCGTTATTGAATCACATTTTCACATTGTCTTCCGTAATAACACGTCGAATATGATTATAGTCCTCATAAATCCCTCTGTCATCCATCAAGTCTGGTTAACTGCACATGAAGAATAATTGAATAATGGTTTCCAGTTAAACACGTTTGCGCTGTTTACGTTTTGTATGTTATACGATATGGCGGGCTGTGTTCTTGTAATTCCGAGACGAAAACTCATTACAGGCAAACAAACTATCATAGAAGGTCAGTGAAATCATTATCGGTGATTTACTGTTCACGTTTAGTCCCGTTACTCGCGTAACCCGATCGCGGTTCTATCATTTTTCACACATAAGAAGAGATAGTGTTTTTGAGGCAGAAAAGTATGTGGATTTCTTTCTTGGCGCGTGCCGTTCAAAATCAATTACACGTTGCATATATAATGTTGCCATGCGTATTTACATTTAACATCTACGGAGCCCCGCAGGGGACATGGATTTTTTTATTAATTCGTTCCCACGAAATAACAATTCGTTCCGAACGAATTGTTATTTCGTGGGAACGAATTGTTAAATTGAGGGAACGAATTGTTAATTTGTGGGAACGAATTGTTAAATTGAGGGAACGAATTGTTATTTCGTGGGAACGAATTAATAAAAAAAAAATTCTACGTCCCCTGCGGGGCTCCTCGAATTAACAATTCGTTCCCACGAAATGACAATTCGTTCCCTAAATTTAGCAATTCGTTCCCTCGAATTAACAATTCGTTCCCACGATATAACAATTCGTTCCCACGAATTAACGATTCGTTCCCGTGGCAACGAATTGTTATTTCGTGGGAACGAATTGTTAAATTGAGGGAACGGATTGTAAATTCGTTCCCACGAATTGTTAATTTGTGGGAACGAATTGTTAAATTGAGGGAACGAATTGTTATTTCGTGGGAACGAATTAATAAAAAAAAAATTCTATTTCCCCTGCAGGGCTCCGTAAACAACAGTACTGACAGTCTCACTGGAAATTTATTGTTTACACTAAATCTAGCGTCCGCCCATAGATTACACGAACTCCAATAACAAATACAATACATACAAACAATAGCGAGGAACGTTCTCTTCAAGCTTACCAGGCAAAGCTAGGAAACGCGTAGGAATTTCGACGATCGCCGAGGAATTCCTCCGGTTTCCGAACTGACTGTGATAAAACTAATATCAGAAGATACCAGCCCGGAGTTCTATTTCAGAGGTAACATGTTAGGAAGCGGATTAAGCAAGCATAACGGAATTTTCCTTGAAATAAAAAACCTTGTTTACGTTATGCCATTATATTAACGTTATTCAGTAACGTCGCGTGACGTTGTACAACCAATGACATGGCAGAAAGTAGTTCTCAAATTCGGGTTGACAGTGATATACTTCGTCCGCGTCCATGTCTGGTACAACAGTGTGTTATCAGCCAGCCAGTCACTGCGCAGTTGTGTACCTGGGGCCCGTTTCACTAAACTTCCTACGACTAAAATGTTCGTAAGTGCAAAATTATGATAGTCTGTAAATTTCACATTAATAATGTTTTCTTGTAAACAATTGATGGATTTACATTTATTGAGCATAGGCTGCATATGCAGCCTATGCTCAATAACTGTAAATCCATCAATTTAAATTTACAGACGATCCTAAATTTGCACTTACGAACATTTTAGTCGTAGGAAGTTTAGTGAAACGGGCTCCTGTACATAGAGAATACCAGGCTAGTGTATTTTGATATCAAGTTTATCAGGCAAGGCTAGGAAACGCGTAGGTATTCCAAGGCTTACCGAGGAATTCCTACCGTTTCCGAGCCGAGCCTGGTAAACTTGATATCAAAAGACATTAACACGGTATTCCATTGATCAGGTAACGCTTTTTTCTACATAATGAGCAATTATGACGTTTTTTTCGTTGAAAATAACGCGGACTTGTTTCCGTGACGTCATTCCACTGACGTAATTCGGTAACGTCAAGTGACGCCATTGACTAATGAAAAGTCCGATACATTACCTTACCAGTAATCGAGTTCACCAAAATTGCACAGAATTCTGATCTAGTTAAGTATACTTTGAGTGAGAAGGTTTCAATTTATGGAAAATAATATTATTTTTAAAAAAAATATTTTCTAACTAAAGCAAAATTGATGTGATAAATTAAATGTAATAAATACAGTATCATAATTCTGCGCAATTTTAATCATCTTATATAAACAGTCGTTAGTTCTAGATGAAATAATCCTTTCCAGTAACAAATTAATAATTACTCAATGAAAGTATACTTTGAAAGTAATTTTGTTGAAATGGGATACAGGTAACGAGCTTCGTATTGGCCGAATACGTAGTGACTGACAACATAATATTGTATCCGGCATTGTCCTGATACGAATATCCGGGTTACAACAGATTGAAAACTGACATTGCATTGGTCAAACGGTGTCACATGACGTTACCGTCAGTTGAATGACGTCACGGAAACAAGTCCGCGTTCTTTTCAATTAAAAACAGCGCCATACTTGATAATTATTTAGCCTAAACGTTACATGAGAAATTGAATAGTGTCATTTGATGTCAAGTTTATATAGCTAGGTTTCAGAGTAAATTTCTATTTATTTTCGTTTTCACTTTGCCTCAACCCGTCGCAATTTTGATCCAATCCATGTTTACGGGCTTGACATTTTTTTTTTGCTTATATTTAACGGCGGCACTGGCTCTAGGACCTTGCATGCCGTCTCCCAAGAATGGGAGAAAGAACGGAGGTAGAGATTTTTGAGAGAAGCCGGTAATTCGTATTTACAGAGCAACTACGAATTATCGGTACCCATTTACAGCTGGGTGAACTGGAGCAGTGTGGATAAAGTGTCTTGCTCAAGGACACAACGCACGCCGCTCATGTTGCTTATCAAGCTGACCAATGAAAACGCGAGACATTTATCGACGGTATGACAAAAATACAGACGAAGATTTGTTTATACATACGGAGCCCCACAGGGGACATGGATTTTTTTTTATTAATTCGTTCCCACGAAATAACAATTCGTTCCCTCAATTTAACAATTCGTTCCCTCAAACAATTCGTTACCTCGAATTAACTATTGGTTCCAACGAAATGACAATTCGTTCCCTCGAATTAACAATTTGTTATTTCGTGGGAACGAATTAATAACGTCCCCTGCGGGGCTCCGTTTAAACATGACCCTTGTATCTCTCTCTCTCTCTCTCTCTCTCTCTCTCTCTCTCTCTCTCTCTCTCTCTCTCTCTCTCTCTCTCTCTCTCTGTGGTTTAAACGAATTATTTTTAGTGACCAGAATAAACCGCGGCAGTTCGTTTAAAGTACATGTAACAATTAGACAATCTTGTTTACAAGAAAACATTGTTAATGTGAAATTCACAGAATATCATAATTTTACACTTACGAACATTTTAGTCGTACGAAGTTTAGTGAAACGGGCCCCTGTGTAATTGCATGAAATAGATTTACAGAAAATGTCAAAAGTTGACCAATTTTTGAAAGTACACGAGTACATGCGGAATTATATTCCGATTACTTGCACTTTGAAAATTTGGTCAACTTTTGACGCGATTTACGGAAAATATTTTAAATTGTGTAATGAAATTACGCAGAAGGTGAAGGTACAAAATCCCATGGCGTGTCACATATGTATTGTAACTCGGATTAAATATTGATATCATTTCTATGTACTCTAGCGACAGAATCAAATGCAGCCTATACTGTATCTATAGTATATACAGTAAATATACCTGCATATTAATATCCTTTATGTCAATCACGATGTAATAACTACGCAGTCCCCCCCCCCCCGCTGGTGACACGGATTGTTTTTACTAATTCGTTCCCACAAAATAACAATTCGTTCCCTCAATTTAACAAATCGTTCCCACGAAATAACAATTCGTTCCTACGTGAACGAATTGTTAATTCGCGAGAACGAATTGTTAATTCGCGAGAACGAATTGTTAATTCGTGGGAACGATTTTTTAAATTGAAGGAACGAATTGTCATTTGGTGGGAACGAATTGTTAATTCGAGGGAACGAATGGTTATATCGTGGGAACGAATTGGTAAATTGAGGGAACGAATTGTTATTTCGTGGGAACGAATTAATAAAATAAATCCATGTCCCCTGCGGAAATGAAACCAATTAATGTATCTATTGTATATATAGTAAATATACCTGCATATTAGTATCCTTTCTGTCAACCACGATGTAATAATTGTATCCACCCACAACCACGTGTATCCGTGTATAAGATTAAGTTAGGATATTCCAGACAGAACTACACGCCTGACTAGTTACCCCGCGTTGACGTCCGAATGACTTCACTTGGAGAAAACCATATGTCCCGCTAGGCTGCGGTATCGATGAAATACGCTCGCCTCAAACCAATAGGCTTCGGTAAATAGCCGACCACATTACAATATAGAATTCGCCAGCCTCTTGGTTAATACTAAAAGCTTTACTGGCATTCCGCACGATACGAACACTTCCTGACTTCTCGGGATCGGAGAGGCTGGCTTACTGGAAGCGGAAATGGGTCGGAGAGAAATGCCCGTATGTTGGCGACTTCCACATGTGACGAAACTGGGGGCCTTTTCACTAAACGTCGTAACACTGAATATTCTTAAAAACTAAGTGCAAAGTTAGAACAGTCTGGAAATTTCAATTGATGGATTTACATTTATTGAGCATAGGCTGCATATGCAGCCTATGCTCAATAAATGTAAATTCAATAATTGTTTACAAGAAAACAGTGTTAATGTGAAATTTACAGACTTCTGCACTTCCGGACATTTTAGACGTATGAAGGTTAATGAAAAATATGTCAGTTTTCCGCGTTGTCTATGGAAAATATTGATGATTTGGAAATCAATATCGGCAAATACGGCGATACCACAAGGGAGTATACGGACATTAATCGGCTCCCATCGGCTTTATATTCTGAATATGTACAATGGAACCTCTCTAAACCGGACACCAAGAAAACACCCGTGATCTTGATTTTGATGAGTTTCTTGGTCATTTATCTCAGATGATAATGTCTGTTCGTGTTCGCATATCACACAATTATGGCTCAGACTGATCACATGTCTGATTTATAGTGAAACCTCTCTAAACCGGACACCCTGGGGACCTCACAAGGTGTCCGGTTATAGAGGTTTCGATGTACAAGAAGAAACAGCACAACATGACCTTACTGTCTGTTTCACGAAAGCTGCCCAAATTTTACGGGTATATAAACAATTCGAAAACAATATTTTTTTCGATAATATTAGATTAAAGGAAAAATTAAGAATGAGCCTTTTTTTTATTTCGTGAAATTTGATAAAATATTGATTTTATTGCGTAAAACAATTTCCCCATGTTAAATCCCCATAGACATCTTCACTGTGTGAAGATGTCTATGGGGATTTAACATGGGGACATTTTTTAGAATTTCAGAAAAACTGGACCGATTTTTAAAATGTAACCTTTGTTTTCTTAGTTAGATCATTTCCAAGCTATCCAGCTAGGTCTCGGAGTCAATTTCCAAAACAAATCGTTTTTTGACTCCTCCCACAACTCCTCTACCTCACCCCCCCCCTCATGTTAAATTGTTAAATTCCCATAGACAAATCAATTTGTCGTAATAAAACCAATATTTTACCAAACGAAATAAAAAGAAGGAAGAAGGATCATTCTTAAATTTTCCTTTAGTTTAATATTATCGAAAAAAAATATTGTTTTTGAATTGTTTATATGGCCGTAAAATTTGGGCAGCTTTCGTGAAACAGACAGTAGTGATGTAGCCAGGTCCTTGCTGAGTGGAGGTGTTGGGGTGGGGGAGGGGCGGGCGCATTTCTACATTCAATTATCTCGATTAGGCCATAGAAAACTACTTTGGTTCTCAGATATCGCCGTGTCAGTATATCCCTGCGCGCCAGAGCATTGTACAAGTAAGTAAGTCAGTAAGTAAGTAATTTGTTTATTATAGTGACATGTGCTAAACGAAACAGGGAATATGTACAATGTAATATTGAGGAAAACACCCGGCGCTATGGACCTATATATCACTTTCAAATGTTAGGTAACAAATGTATGTGTAAATATACAATATAAAATAAATAATTAGCACCTAGTTTGAGCAGTATAGATCATGTATATGATTAAGTGTAGGTAAAGCTGAATTGGCCTTAATTTCGCGACTCCACATCTGCTTAATACAGGCATCTTGACGTCCCGGAATTAGGACCACTTCACGTTCAAAGTTGTCAATTACATGATAACAGTTCAGACAATGATCGACATTCAAGTGTTGTATCATACAATGTAGTACCGTGAGTGTGACCTGTGGGTAACGGATTGCACAGATACAATTGCCTGAGGTAGGTTATTATCGATGTATAGTATTGACAATGAAGGACTATTTACCAGATTAATTAATATATATATGACTCACCAGATGTACATGTATCGTCAGGCCAAACAAAAAATTGATTGTTTCCGCTAACACCTAGAAAAAAAAAATAGGGTAGGTATAAGGTAGGCGAAACTTTCTTTTTTCTCGAGTTTGTTTTTCCATTCACGACACACTTTTTGTATGGGTATGTTAAACCTTACTACGCTGAATTAAATGTTGTCGTCTACTGGAAATGTTTTATTTTCAATATTTCTCGACAAAAACTTGGTTTTGACAGCACATGAAAATCGTCTCCAGTGGAGACGATTCACATGTACTGTCAAAAACCAGTTTTTTGTTAAGAATTAAAGCAAAAATGAAAAACAGCAGACGGCAATTTCCATCAACAGCGTAGGAAGAGTTAACCCACTATGGGTTAGTGCAAATATACTGTATATACTGTATACCGATATGACGAAAAAAAGTGTAGGGTCGGCGGGATAAAATAGGGTCGGTCGGGTTAGTGGAAACAAACAATTTTTTGTTTACGCCTCACCAACAAATAAATAGCGAATAATCCATCGTATATTTTGAATAGCGGGAAATAATACACGAATTGTGCTGTGTTTCTCGCGTTTTGACATCACGCTGTCTGACGTCACACGTGACGTCATGTAAACTTTTTGAAATCCAAATTACGCAGTGGTTTCTATGAATTAGGTATATTTGAGTACATGTTTGGAATGTGTTCGATCACAAATTAGTCGAGATGCTCCCCAAGTTTTTAATTACCTTTATTTTGATTGTAATGAAAATTAAACATTTTGCATGGTAGCTCGTGGTTTCCAAGAAAGCACGCGCACAATTACGGGTGTTCTCTTCACTGTGTATTATGTGTAAGTAGTTGATTACGTGTTTTCTCTCATAGCGAAACACGTGCAAATAGCTCCCAAGAGTGTAATAAGACTATATTGCAAATTCGACACATGATCGATCACAAACATTACCCTTCAGAAATATAAGGTTCGACAATGCCCAGCCGTGGGTAATGGACATGGTCGAACGTTATTGTTACATTTCCGTCTGAAATATCATGCAATTTAGGATTATATATGTAGTACTTTCGGTAATCTACTTCATTCAAACAGCTGATTTACACATGTATATTCCGGGACAGCAGGCGCGGATACAGAAATAATTGCAGGGGGGTGGGTGGGTCTGTAATACTATGCCGACCTCCGCGAGTGCGAAATCGTAAAGTAGGGGGGTCTGGGGGTCCTCCCCCATGAAATTGTTAGATGCCAGATCGCCGCAGATGCGATTTCCTGACACCAAATATGCGAGTATTGTAGATTTTCGCCTTTTTTTTTTTTGACGGGAGCAGGGGGGGGTCCGGACTCCGGGTCCCCCCACCCCCCCCCCACCCCCCCCCCCCCCCCCCTGTGTCCGCGCCTGGACAGCAGTACACGTCGCGTGATGGGCTGCGCCAATTTCAAAAGTTCAGTGCGACCTTTGTTAACTGGTCTGCTGACGTAATGGCGCGTTCTAGTATCGTCACGATACGTGTGTGCATTACGTAGGTGTTGGCTTGGCCCCGGAATGAGCATTGTCTATAGCACGCGCTGTACGTTTGAACACGGCTGTGAGCGGTGTCAAACAACGACAGTCATGTAACAATATGTTATATCCAATCATATCGGAAATTGTTCACGTCTAAAGCTGAATTTTTCGGAAAATGTTCAGAATATCATTAGTTGTATCATAGCCCAAAGACCTTCAGCATTATACACGCACCTGCTATAATTTCCAATACCAAGTTGTTGTTCTGTGTATCTAAAGGGGTGGAGCTTAGAATGTGGTGTAACTAAATGGGTGGAGCCTAATTTAATGAGATGCCGTGCAATAAATTGCCGTGCGTGTATCTGAAACGTATGGGCACTTACACGCACGTCAATTATTGCACGGCTGTTCCTCTCAATGAAGGTACAGGTTATGACCACTCATTTGAACCCTCCTCTGAATTCGGGCCCACCTGGCAGCATTGACTCAAAATGAGGAAGATTTGAGAAACTTTATTCAATTAAACCAATGTACTTTTAATACCATTAATTTCAAAATTACCCGGCACTATAATTCTGATTGGACCGTGTCAATTCCGTGGCAGGTCGAGCGATCAAAAACGGCTCCTGTCATTAATGAGCCGCGCCCACATAGAATTGCGCATGCGCCAATTTTCCATATTTGGCAAATGATACAAATCCGTTAGATCATACAATTGCAAGTGTATATGATTTAAACAAGGTCGTAACTTTTGTATCGTAGCACAAAGACCTTCAGCATTATACATGCACCTGCTATAATTTCCAATATCAAGTTGTTGTTCTGTGTATCTAAAGGGGTGGAGCTTATAATGTGGTGTAACTAAAGGGGTGGAGCCTAATTTAATGAGATGCCGTGAATAATTGCCGTGCGTGTATCTGAAACGTATGGGCACTTACACGCACGGCAATTATTGCACGGCTGTTCCTCTCAATGACCGAATGATGTCAACAGGAAATATGCCAGACAACGCGTATATGACGATAGCAACGGCCTTCACGACGTAAACATGGCAGGTGAAGGGACTTCCCCCCACCTGGCACTAGAATTCTGATTGGACCGTGTCAATTCCGTGGCAGGTCGAGCGATCAAAAACGGCTCCCGTCATTAATGAGCAGCGCCCACATAGAATTGCGCATGTGCCAATTTTCCATATTTGGCAAATGATACAAATCCAAAAAATTACGGCCTCGTTTAAATCAAATACACTTGCAATTTTATGATCTAACTATTACTAATAACATATCAAAACTCCCCATGAATCCCACTGGAGCTTAATCCAGGAACCAATATAGTGTCCAAAATGGCAGCCAAAATAAAAACAAATGTATAACTAGTGCAAAATTCGCTAAACCAATCCGAAAAAAAATGTACCGAAACAGACAGACTATAACTAATGTATAATATCTATCCAAATGTAGAACTATACGTTTATTTATATTCATTTAAATGTATGAATGTATGTCTCAATAATTTTCTTGTCTGTATGTAAGATATACAATTTGGAAATTTAGGTTCTGTAATGTATAATTTACATGTACACTGTATATATGAAGTATTTTCTTCGAATGATGCACACGTTTAAAACATGCTGTTTTGCTTAAATTGTCCGAAGCAAGCAACATGCCAATTAAAACTACATACAATGTTACTATTGTTAAATCAAAGTACTGAAAGTACTGAGCATAGGGTACTACAAGATTAAACTAGATTGATTGATTGATTGATTGTTGGTGTTGCAGTTTCATTAACCCTTAAAGGTACATGCCCACTCAGTAGGTACAAAATGTTCTTTACATCAGAGACATCATCTGAGACATTTCCTGGCAAAATAAACATTCATGCGCCATTATCCCACGTACTGATTGGCATTATTATACATTTTATATCAGACGTAAATTTACACACTGATATCAGGGGCGATAACCGTGTTTGCTTAAAATGTTAACGGACATTACTATTTAATCTCTGTATTTATTTTATGATGTGCAATGATCATACTTTAAAATCTGTCGAAAATATTATTTTTTCAGGTGACGCATTTCTTTAGTATAAATAATTAAAAAAATATCATGTCTCATTTGCATATGAAAATAGCCTGATACCACCGCGCGTCACTATCAGTTATACACTTATTTAATTCCTATAAATGACATTTTGGGCTTACTGAGTGGGCATGTACCTTTAAAGCGCTGGAAACGACAATTGTCGTCTGCTGTTTTAAATATTTTTATATTTTCTCCTCAAAAACATACTGAGACGATTCTACTGCGCTGCCAAAACAGGTTTTTAAAGAGATTAAAATATACAAAATGAGTAGACGGCAATTTTATTTTTCAGCGTTTTAATGGTTAAGGGGTGAACTATTGATATGGCACACCTTGAAGTACAGTATGCACTGCTACAGTATGTACCAAAACATTCAACAACATTACAGATTATGCATAGCAATATCAGAAAGATACGGTAACACATATACAAGACATCATCAATTCAAGTATATAGATTCCAGATATCTATGATCATTATAGATATATTGAAAACTGATTGAAGAGCAATAGTTACAATAATTCCGCCACGGAAGCGGTGTCGCCTGAAAATGCCTTATCGGTACATCGCCAAGTTTACTTCTGTTTTGTGAATGAAATAGTTGGCCCCGGATCGAGTATATTAAAACATACAAATGACGTCATTGGGGAAACCGCTGACAAAATTTCAAAGTATGGAAGCCCAAACTTGTTAGATTTTTTGTTGTCGTATTTCAGTACTTGCATTAATATGGGTATTAATATACGCTGGATGTGTTATACTGTCATTAATTTGTTCCCTGACTGTAAGTTATCACCTTAAATACTGACTTATTGACCCCCTTCCCTGAACGTAGAATTGACACGCATGTTGGCGTGTATTGGCCACCATAGACAAATGTCAATCAAGCCGAATTCGGGAATGTCATTAAAATCCGCTGTAAATCCATCGATAGAGAGAGAGAATGAGGATTAAACATCAGTTAGACCTACACGTGCGAGTTTTGTTTCGCACAGGTGTCGGGTGAGTTTAAAAATAGGCTGTCGGAAGGTCAAACTTGATGTAGTTTGTGTGTTAAACGCGTCGCTTGTTTCGGAGAGTATTCGGAGGGGAGTTAACTCTGTTACTAAATTTAGTGATGACCGCAAATGGGGGCAAATCACGCGCAACAAAATAATCCGATGTATTTGTGTACGTAGAACATCCGTTGTTGATATTGTGCAGTGCAAGTAGTTTTTCATAATATTATTTTCAATTAGCGGTTTCAAAACTGCATTAAAGGATGAGTAACACAATGCATATGGTATAATCAGAATCTGCACAAAATATCACATATCACTACGGAGGAGCCCATCGAGGGGGGTTGGGGGCGTGGTTAAATGAGCCACTCGAAACCAATACACAGGGTACTAGGTACCCTATGTAAAAAGGTATTCAGCTGTAACCAAAACTAGTGTATGGTGGCAAATTTCTGTCAGCTACTTACCGTGATAACGTGATAGTTAAGTCGTCTTAATACACCTTTTAAGTCGTCATAATTAATGAATTATCGCGTCAAGACGAGATAAATAGGACATGTTATACTGTGATACTGACGTCGATTTCATGACATTTTATCTCGTCTTGATCAGTTAGTAAGTTGTCTTGACGCGATTATCGCGTCAAGACGACTGACTAACTGATCAAGACGAGGTGTTAATGTATTACGTCGCGATATTGGCTTTATTCGACCAGAAAAAGTGTAGAAATTAAAATAAAAAATCGACGTCACAAGTGATATCACATCTTTCACGTATCACGTCTTTGACGATAGTTCGTGTTAGCTATCGCGTCCAAATTGTCTCGTCTTGATTAGTTAGCAAGACGTCTTGACGCCATAATTATGTAGTTAAACGTATAAGGTGTATTATGACGGCATAGCTATGACGTTATCACGTTATGTGGATGGCATAAATATGCCACCATACTATTGGCTTATAATGCATTCCCAAAATAAAAATGGTGCCAAAATCACATAAACTGGAGAGGACACTGTTACACTGATGTATTTATTTAATCGTTTGTTGCGACATTTCATCAACAATTTGTACCGATTCCTAAGTTTAGCATGTGTATAGTGTTTGTAAAATGATGGGTGTACACTGCAGACTAGTTTTCAATGTATATTTTATCCGCGAAATCGTCATCCGATTGTATCTTGGCTCAATGCATAACCGGTTTATGTTGGTTATTAATAAGACACATGGACCCGGTTGTACATGTATATATAAAATTACTTTAAAAAAGTGCAGATCCTGATGAGACGGCTCGTTCGAGCCGGCTCATCTGGATCTGCACTTTTTGCATAAACCGCTATAGCGGGATTTCGGGTTCAAAGGGTTAAAAAACAACAGAACAGACGGATGAAATGGTGGCGATGAAGTTTCAAATGACTCTATTATAATTCGGATGTCTTACAAATAAACACAGATGATCTAGATTACAGCAAAAACAATACAATCAATATATTTTTTTCTAAGAATAATATATGTTGTAATATCTAGATCTAGTGATTAATTTTATTACTAAATCTTTTTTTGATGGAGTGCGTTTTTCCCATTGTGAATATACTTGTGTTTATCTAATATCCGCACCCCAACTTTAGGTCTCTAATTCCTGCCACCGTGATTTGTTTACCTGTCTAATTTCCCTAATATGCCCGCCTACACACCACACCCGGGCGGGGGAAAACGTTAATGTTTATGTTAAAAATAAAATTAGAATGCATGTGCATTTTTGTATGTACGTGACCTTGTTGTATGGAAATACAATTCAATTAAACATTTAAGTTTGATTTGTATGTGATTCGCCTGGTACCACTAATTGTTATGCCCCACCAATTTATTGGGGTGGGGGGGGGGGTTATGTTTTACCCCTGTCCGTCTGTACATGTATGCGTCCGTACGTCCGTCCGAACATGTTCTTTTCAATAACACCTTCACCAATTTCAATACTATTTGGGCACAATGTCTGTCTATGGATGGTGCTTTGTTTCACATACGACCCTCGCCCGAACACACAAGGACAAGGTCGCTGGGACCTTACGTTCACCTTGTTTAAAATGTGTTTAAGTTTTTAATGTTTTCTCAATAACTCCTTCACCAATTCCAATAATATTTGCCCACAGTGTCTATCTAGAGATGCTGCTTTGTTTCGCACATGACCCATGCCCAAACACCCAAGGTAAAGGTCACTGGGGGACTTATGTTCACCTTGTTTGTAAGGCAAATGCGCTTAAGTTTTTAATCTTCTCTCAATAACGCCTTAACTCCTTCACCGATTTCAATACTATTTGCCCACAATGTCTGTCTAGGGATTAGCTTTATACTAACGATGCCATTTTACTATCTTAATTTATCAATTCGTTCCCACGAATTAACAAATGTTAACGAATGTTCATGTCTGCTACGTGCCTCCATACTATGCTCGCATTTGGTATATAATATAGAGAATACCAGGCTAGTGTATTTTGATATCAAGTGTATCAGGCAAGGCTAGGAAACGCGTAGGAATTCCGAGGCTTGCCGAGGAATTCCTACCGTTTCCGAGCCGAGCCTGATAAACTTGATATCAAAATACACTAGCCTGGTATTCTATTTATCAGGTAACGTTTTATGCTCGAAAATGACCACAGATGACGTCGTTATCTATGGACAGAACGCGGACTTGTTTACGTTGCGTCATTACACTGACGTCATTCGGTAACGTCACGTGACGTTATCCGACCAATGGAACGTCAGTTTTCACTTCGTTGTAACCCGGATGTTTATATCAGGTCAATGCCTGATACAACAATATGTTATCAGTTAGTACGTATTCGGTCAGGGCAGGTTACCTGATAAATGTATGTCTACGACGGGTGTAATTAATGCACCCCACGAGATCCATATTGTTCTAAGGGCTGCCAATGGGGGCATCATCGGTGTGGGACAGGCACACTTTCCTAGTGTTTGTTTCTGGCGATACAGTTTCAGCTCTTTCAGTACTTTGATTCTCTATAGTGTCGACCCTCGCTCGCGTTGCTTCTTCCCTGCGTTATTTCAGCAACTGTTCTATACATTTCGTGCTCGTTTACAGCGGAAATATACTGAGCCCCGCAGGGGACGTATAATTATTTTTGTTATTAATTCGTTCCCACGAAATAACAATTCGTTCCCTCAATTAAACAATTCGTTCCCACGAATTAACAATTCGTTCCCTGAATTTAACAATTCGTTCCTACGAAATAACAATTCGTTCCGAAGGGAACGAATTGTTATATCGTGGGAACGAATTGTTATATCGTGAGAACGAATTGTTAGTTCGAGGGAACGAATTGTTAAATTGAGGGAATGAATTGTCATTTCGTGAGAACGAATTGTTAAATTGAGGCAACGAATTGTTATTTCGTGGGAACGAATTAACAAAAAAAAATACATGCCCCCTGCGGGGCTCCGTGCTAACCTACTATTCTCTATAGTGTTTGACTCTCGCTCGCTCGCATTGCCTTTTCCCTGCGTTATTTCAGTAACTCTCTTATAACTGTTGTGCTCGTTTGCAGCGGAAATATTTATTGAGATATGGTAATTGTCTGCATGTTGGAATTATGGTTCATTAAAACACGACTCCTTCAGTGTTGCGTTAAGTGGGTGTGAGCACGAAATGATGTCAGTATGCATCTTGCCACTGGCTAACAAGAAATGGAAGCAATAATGAAAACGCGATTGCACATGCGTTGTTGCTGATTGTGTTTTTATTCTGAGCTTACTACACAATAATTCCAGCACTAAAATATTTACACAATTCCCTAACATTTGATTGGCCCATAGCAAGTCTCTGGAATGAATGGCCTTTTTGTGGAATTTATCGGGATATAAACTTGGAAAAGTCGCGGGAATACTGGACGAGGGCTTCCAGGGAATACTGGACGAGGGCTTCCAGCCTTCGTCCAGTATTCCCGCGACTTTTCCAAGTTTTTGGGCCGGATTTCTATAAATAAATTCAACGGGAGATAACTAGCTACGATCCCTCATTGAATTTAACATTTCATATTACAGTGAAACCTCTCTATACCGGTCACCCTGGGTGGGTTTAGAGAGGTTTTACTGTGAATCAGGCATTTGATCATTCTCACCTGAGATAAATAGCTAGAAACACATCAGAAATAAGATCTCAGATGTGTCCTTGATGTTCGGTTTAGAAAGGTTCAACTGTAGAAGTAAATGTGTATTTAATAAAAGTTTCGCACGTGCTGATGGTATCGCGTTGGCTACACGCACACGGTATTGCCATATATCGCTTATCTTTGCAAACATTTAAATTAATTGGCAATGTTTCGGCTAAGGGGTTACCGGCTAAGGTAAAACATAAAATAGCACGTCAACAAATGACGCCATGTTAGTAAATGGCGAAACACCAAACAAATATCATGATAGTGTGAACGTTTGTTTCGCCGTGTATGAAAACAACAAAATTATAGTCTGTTTCACGAAAGCTGCCCAAATTTTACGCCCATATAAACAATTGAAAAACCATATTTTTTTCGATAATAGTAAATTAAAGCAAAATTTAAGAATGAGCCTTCTTTTTATTTCGTGAAATTTGGTCAAATATTGATTTTATTGCGAAAACAAAATTTCCCCATGTTAAATCCCCATAGACATCTTCACGGAGTGAAGATGTCTATGGGGATTTAACATGGGGAAATTTTTTAGAATTTCAGAAATACTGGACCGATTTTTAAAATTTAACTTTTGTTTTCTTAGTTAGATCATATCCAAGATATCTAGCCAGGTTTCGGAGTCAATTTCCAAAATTTTTCGTTTTTTGACTCCTCCCACACTGCTTTACCTCTTTTTCCCCCATGTTAAATTCCCATAGACAAATCAATTTTTCGTAATAAAACCAATATTTGACCAAATTTCACGAAATAAAAAGAAGGCTCATTCTTAAATTTTCCTTTAATTTAATATTATCGAAAGAAATATTGTTTTTCAATTCTTTATATGGCCGTAAAATTTGGGCAGCTTTCGTGAAACAGACAGTAATAGTATTGAACAAACACCCACACCATCGCACCGACGACAATAAACCAACATCACTATCCTACTCTTTGTGCCTGGAAGAGAATGAACCGAAAAATTAGCAGCTGGATCTAATCAACAGCGCAGGAAATAATAATCCCTCAATACACCATGACAGCATCGGTCTGTCAGATGTGGTGCGTGGTTTCCGGCGGCTCTGTTTAGAGATCATCAGGCAATCTAAAAGTAATTTAATGAATATAATCCCCACCCGCCCTTAAACAAAAATTCTAGATTATTTTATATTTGAATGTATTTGAAGATAAATCATTAATTATTGTTTGTTAACACTATTTACAACAACCTTTAATAAAAAAAATTAAAAATTAAAACACACCCGCCCTGTTTTCCCCCAACATTCGGATGATATTCCATAAATTAACTTTATTTGGCCTAGCGCCATAATGGCCGCGAGGTATCCTTCCACTAAACTGATATGATATCTATGGTGAAAGTCTGTTAACCCCCCATAGTCTGTTTCACGGAAGCTGCCCAAATGTTACGGCCATATAAACAACTCAAAACCATATTTGTGTCGATAATATTAAATTAAAGGAAAATTTAAGAATGAGCCTTCTTTTTATTTCGTGAAATTTGGTCAAATATTGATTTTATTGCGAAAACAAAATTTCCCCATGTTAATTTTTTAGAATTTCAGAAATACTGGACCGATTTTTAAAATTTAACTTTTGTTTTCTTAGTTAGATAATTTCCAAGCTAGCTATGTTTCGTAGTCAATTTCCAAAAAAAAGATTGTTTGACTCCTCCCACAAGTCCTCTACCTCTTTTTCCCCCATGTTAAATTCCCATAGAGAAATCAAATTTTCGTAATAAAACCAATATTTTACAAAATTTCACGAAATAAAAAGAAGGCTCATTCCTAAATTTTGCTTTAATTTAATATTATCGAAAAAAATATTGTTTTTGCATTGTTTATATAGCCGTAAAATTTGGGCAGCTTTCGTGAAACAGACAGTAGTGTATGTTTAATGGGACAGTATGACAAAACATTGATTATTATGTAAATATAATGCCAATCAATATGTGGGGTAATGGTGAATGAATGTTTGGTTTGCCTGAAAATGTCATATCTACAGAATATACAAAACTATTTGTCTCCCTATCGTATAACCTGGCATTTTAAATGTAAATCCATTTCCAGACGATCCTAAATTTGCACTTACGAACATTTTAGTCGTACGAAGTTTAGTGTAACGGCACCCAGTTAGGGACATTTCGTTCGTCGTCGCCGACAAAGAACGAAGATTCTCACCGCCTAATCTTCGTTCCTTGAAAAAATGACAAAGCGACGAAACGAACAACTAATCACACAGCCAGCTGAACACTGAAAGAGTGCCAGTAAATTTGACAGGAATATTGGCTCGAAGTGAGAGGTCACGTGTCGTAGACAGAAAACAAATATAACAAACCTAAAATGGCAGGATATGCTTGTTCCGCGGGTGTCCTTTGTTATCGCTGGTTCTTTGCCAGTATGACGCGACTCGCCAAGACAAACATGGACACGTTGAGTTTATGACAAGCGTAAACCCAAGACCATCCTGCACATCCGGGGGCCGTCTCACTAAACAAAAATGCTCGTAAGTGCAAATTTCGAATCGTCTGGAAATTTTAGCTGATGTATTTACATTTATTGAACATAGGCAGCATGTGCATGCTGCCTATGCTCAATAAATGTAAATCCAATTATTGTTTACAAGAAAATGTTGTTAATGTGAAATTTATAGACTATCATAATTTTGCAATTACGAACATTTTAGTCGTTGATGTGACCAGTTATGCCACAATGTGGGCAAGTTGAGCTGGAGTCCAGCGTAGCCCCCGATCAGCCATCGTGCCCGAGCAGTCAGATCAAATGTTGTCCGTTTCATACTGCGTTTGTGTAATCATGTGGTGTGTATAGTTAGCATACAGCTGTTTATGTTTTGCTTTAGACGAGATTTGTTAGCGAACGTGTAGAGTTATCCGAAAGGCCATTTATTGTTTACCCTAGTATCTCGACCAATGAAAGAACGGCATCTCTGCTCAATTAATCGAAAATTGCGACGCTTTCGCCAATATGGATTAAATTAATCATTAAATGTTCAGCGGTATATTTAGAACTGGTTGTATGCCTTGTTGTCATCAGATCACAAGACGCAAAGCATATTACCGCCCACACACGCGCTCACTTCGTGTCACACCGCCAATCACATACCAGTATAGCGATTCGAAATCACGTTTAGGGGTGGAGCTTCGCGACTGGGCTGGGTAAACAATAAGTAAACTATTAAAACTGCAATACGTGAACTATAACTATTACTTACAGCGTAAACATGATTTTCTTGTCATTGCAACTCAAAATCCGTGTTAGAATAGTGTTGGCAGTCACAAGGGCACAGTGCCTTTACAAATTCTTGCTCAGTTAGTCGAGCCAAAAAAATAGGGAAGTTTGATAATGTTGTTGGAATTGGATATTTGTCACAGTTTTGATACGAGAGGTGAAATTGGCTGATGGCTGGAGCACACAAAGATGGCCAAGGTGGCCACTCCACGTGCCGTATAGGATACAGTAACGAGGCAGTGTTCACATATATGACATACGTATATGCCATCACAGTTAGGAAGCAATTATCGTTTAATCCAACGATGATCAGGTATAGAACGTTTGTTAAAACTTCTTTTTATTATTTTTTTTTAAAGTTTAACTGTTGTTTCCCTTCCACGATACGTGTCTCCTTTCTACGGAGCCCCGCAGGGGACATGGATTTTTTTTATTAATTTCCCTCAATCTAACAATTCCTTCCCTCGAATTAACAATTCGTTCCCACGATATAACAATTCGTTCCCACGAAATGACAATTCGTTCCCTCAATATAACAATTCGTTCCCTCGAATTAACAATTCGTTCCCACGATATAACAATTCGTTCCCACGAATTAACAATTCGTTCCCGTGGGAACGAATTGTTATTTCGTGGGAACGAATTGCTAAATTGAGGGAACGAATTGTTATTTCGTGGGGCTCCGTACCTTTCTAATCTCACCTGCCAGCATCTCCATCCATATGCCACGCAGGTATCAGGGGCCCGTTTCACTAAACTTCGTACGACTAAAATGTTCGTAAGTGCAAATTTAGAATCGTCTGGAAATTTAAATTGATGGATATGTAGCCTATGCTCAATAAATGTAAATCCAATAATTGTTTACAAGAAAACATGGTTAATGTGAAATTTACAGACTATCATAATGTTGCACTTACGAACATTTTAGTCGTACGAAGTTTAGTGAAACGGGCCCCAGACACATGGGACCCAGTCAGAATGGGATACAACTCGTGTCAGCTGAATTGTTAATGTAAGTGAGACAACTGCAGCAAGACTTACTGTAAGAATGACCATGAGTTGTTTCCCCTGCACATGTTTGGTATTTCCACTAGCACTCCACAAAAAGTCAGAACCGGTTAACATTTTCTGTAAGAGAGCCAGTGAAAATCTCAAACAGAAAAACCTCACACAGATTGAGAATAAATACAGATGAACACAGGTTCGTCCGATAATTAAAGCCTCATAAACCACGGAGGTTGGACAAATTTGCAACATTTAGTTTTTCAACTGTTCTCAAGTATTTGATAATTACTCTGTTTCACGAAAGCTGCCCAAATTTTACGGCCGTATTAACAAGGCAAAAACAATATTTTTTCTATGTTTTAAATTTTATCAATATTTAAGAATGACCCTTCTTTTTATTTCGTGAAATTTGGTCAAATATTGATTTTATTACGAACAAGAGTGCCGCAAGTCACAAAATACGCCCGTCAAATATGGGCCAGACAGCGAAGATGCAGAAATGTGAAGCTGTCACCAAGGCAAGAAACATTAATGAGAATTTGAAAGTCTATAGCATTATTTCTTCATCTCGTTGTGCTAAACATGTATACTAATTTAGGCAGAGATAGAAAAGTAGAGTGTAAAGTAGAAATGATAGGGAATTGGATACAAAAATGTAGAAAAAATGGCTAAGTTAAAAAAATGATATTTTTGTTAAAAGATATTTTTTCGGCATAAAAACACCAAGGTGCACATCTTCAATACATGTATGTGCAGAAGACGTGTGTATAGTTTCAGAACAATCGACTCAACGGTTTCGGAGGAGTTGTGTACACAAACTCTGTACCGTATATAGAATTGTATAGAAAAATGTACAAAAAATGGCTGAGTTAAAAAGGTAATATTTTTGCTAAAAAAGATTTTTTCCGCATAAAAACACCAAGGTGCACATCTTCAATATGTGCAGAAGACGTGTGTATAGTTTCAAATCGATCGACTGAACGGTTTCTGAGGAGTTGCGTACACAAACTCTGTACCGTATGTAGAATTGTATAGAAAAATGTAGAAAAAATGGCAATGTTAAAAAGGTGATATTTTGTTAAATAATATTTTTTTCCGCATAAAAACACTAAGGTGCACATCTTCAATATGTGTAGAAGACGTGTGTATAGTTTCAGATCGATCGCCTGAAATAGTTGTGTAAGGTTGAAAAAATGCCGCAAATAGTTTCTCAACTGCATTTAGCTCAATGATGTTTTTACATTTCAGGAAAAATGTGTGTGCCGAAATATAAATTGGGGAATCTCCCTAAAATAGGTGAAATGTCTGCCTGTAAATTTTGTTTTTACTTGATATATTGACATTCTTTAAACGATGTAATTAGTATGTAGACAATATTTCAGAAAATTACATTCCGAGTGAAAAGAAAATAATTTGAATATTAAGAATTTAAATAATAGTAAAGCATGATTCGTTGGCGCTTTAAACAAAAGTAATTTTAAAGTTTCTGAAATAGTTGAAGCCTATCCTGACTTTTCCTTTTCAAATACAGTATTGTGAGTCCTCACACAATCGTAGCTAGTTATTTCCCTTTGAATTTATTTACATACACCCGGTCCAAATTGTATATTTTGGGGTCTTATTGCTTGTAAAAGGGGGGGGGGGACTGTCGCACGGTTTGTTGTGTAAAGAAGCTCTTATAGTGTTTTCTACTAGTGCTGATCCAGGTCATCCTATATATCTGCACAGTTTGATCAGGAACTTCATTATTTGTCTGATTCATATTTTGACACTTATCAAGTTGTATTTCAAACAGCGTAGACTCAGATCAGACTGCACAGATGTGCAGTCTGATCTGAGTCTACTCTGTTCTCAGTCTTAAGTTTTGCGCTAAGTTAAAATAAAAGCTAAAATAAACCAGATGACCGGATTTCTATAAATATATTTGCAAAGGGAGATAACTAACTACGGTTCCTCATTCGACAATAAATCTCAATATCACCATAAATACATAATCGACAGAAAAGTAATATAAACTTGCTGTTAATTTTGTCCACATTTGGCGGCTGGGTGGTAGTGATATGTGACCCGTCACGACAAAATGGGCTTATTGAGTCTGCCGAAATTGTAGCCCCAGATTAATCCGTATATCCGCACAGTCTGTCCAGCGTCTACGTAGTCTGCTCGCTATTAAGTTGAGTACAACTTTCTGATCTCTCCAACGTGTCTACACCTGGCTGTATGTGCGATCAGGTGCTACACAGGCCGTAACCGCATTAAGCCCAAATTTCTCGTGACGGGTCCCATATTATACCGGGTCGATCTACGAACGATCGCGAGAAATTAATATACTTTGTTGTACCTGTTAATAACATGGATTATACATTGATCTGATAGCCGTACTCCAGTTCGGTAAGCGGCTGACAAAATGTATCTTATGACGTTAGCGGCCATCGTAGTCACAAATCAGAATGTACATCAGTCATCAATACAGTCTGGTCATCGCATACACTTGTACGATATCCCTCAATTAGGTATCGCGCCTCTGCAGAGTCTACGTCTATCATGAAAATAGGTAATATCATGTTGATCGGGATCCATTTATCTATGCAAGTTCTTTTTTCTTGAAGAGATGCCCGACTGGATATTTAATTACTAAATAATACCTAGTGGGAACTAGTAGTGCGTAATGTGAGGACGACTCTAATTCAGGAGCAAGTTGTGCTGGGTAAGCAACGGACAGAAAGTCGGATCCCGTGAAAAAAGAGTTCTGCCGTTTGGGTACATAGCTGCCCCTTGCAAATTATAAAATTACAATAATTTTCAACGGACGCCTCTGTACACAATCAGGTTTTCATTCCGTACGTTTTTCCCAGCACATCTTCATATAGTTGCGAACAGTAACTCTTGAAATCTACTACCGTACCGTCCTACGGTACGGGAGTAGATTGCAAGAGTTACTGTTCGCAACTAAACTTCATAGAGTCCGCCTCCTGTGGATTCTACTAACGCATATTTATTATTCGAGTTAACAATGAGATGTGTATTGACAACGAATTGAAATTGAAGCGACAAAACAACAACAACAACGGATTCCAATTACACTGACAAAGCAAGGAGCAGACTATATCATTTACAAACATACCTGTGCAAGGGAATAATACAATATACCGGGACCTACCCATGCTATTAGGTAAGAAATTTATATGTAATGTAATGTTTATTCAGCAATCGGCCTACTCGCCCTTGAGCATACAATATACTACAACAACATATTTATCACAAGACGACAAACAGTGGTGAAGTATGTATTGATTCACCAGTAAATACATGCATATTCAACATGCGTGCCAAACTGTAATGCATTTGCATTATACTTTGGACCACGATGTGAATACCATGTAGTTGCATGTGTTTCCCTTTGACCATTCATCGTGTTCCTTTCTGGCAGACTGAATGTGATATTTGACTATTTAGACCATTGTAAACTGGTATACATGTAATTATATAATTCATGATGGACACAATAGTTCTGGCAAAATATCAAAAGCTATACCATAACTATTGTGTCCATATGAATTATATAATTACATGCAGGGCTCCAGATAAGGAATTAGTAATTGAGTATTTTCACTCCATCATTTCTGAAGCAATTGGGTATTTCAAAATTTTAATTGGGTAAAATAAAATCGCACTACTGTTTACACATCAACAGACAGCAAGTATTGCTTCGAAATGAAAACTGTCTTGGCATTTCATGAGAATTGTCTCCTTGGAGACAATTCTAAAGAAATACCAAGATGTGTTTTCATTAAAAATAAGAAAAATATGCTATATTTGTTTATTATTTTCTGCAGCATGATAAAGGTACCGCAGCATTTGTATTGCTTTTTGATACTCACTACTTCTGATTTCAATTGGGTTTTTGGCAATTTTAATTGGGTATTTAAGTAAATACGCAGCTTATCTGGAGCTCTGTACATGTATACCAGTTTCCAATAGTAAAAAAACATATATTATAAGTCATAATTATGTTACGTACATGTGATGTAGTATGTCGTGTTAGAAGGGTCCGTTCTACTCATAGTCATTATATGATTCAAACATGCATGTAATTGCTTCATAATCGTGATGGGATTTGTGTATACCATGTACAGTCGAACCTCCCCGAACGGCCACCTCTCTACAACAACACCATATCTGTAACAGCCAGATCGGACAAGTGGGTTTCTTCCGGGTACTTCGGTTTACTTCCACATTAATGACCGCCCTTACGCCTTCATCTGTGCCAACGAAAGCATGTGTATAAGTGCACTCGCGCTTGTTTGTAATCGTTGTAAAATAATTCAAGTTTAAACTTTTTTTAACAGCCGCTATTTTATATCACAAATGGATGATTTCCTCTATATCTAACCTTTAGACTGCTGAGCAGGAAAATTGTCGTCTAATGTTGATTCTGCATTGTTTCTTAATAAAAACATGTGTTGACAGCACTTTAGAATCATTTCCATTGGAAATGATTCTAAAATGCTGTCAAAACATGTTTTTATTGAGAATTATTGAAGAAAATAAATAAACATCAGACGATAAAATTTAATTCAGCATTAACCTCCCTACAACAGCCACCTCTCTATAACATCCAATTTTGCGTCTTCCCATGGGTGGCTGTTGTAGAGAGGTTGCACTGTATGTGAACATTCCCTCGTTACCGTATGCTGTACTACATGTATATTGTCATTAAATATGTACATTTAAAAATCAACCGTGATAATAAAAGAAAGTTATCTGGTGCCAGGTACTCATTACACCAGAATCAATTAACTCTCTGAAAGTAATATGATTAGTTCTAATCTTACCACTGTCATACTGAGTGTAACCAGATTCAACTCTAAGGTAACAAGAAAGCTAAATATTTACTCATGCCATGGATATCGGGATTCTGGTAAGGATGACCCCACCGTTAAACTACCCTTTGCATGCTCGAACCTGCTGCCCGCATAGAGAAGACAAATATTAGTACATGTAGTGTGACAAACTTTATTATTGAACAGAAATATTACCAATTAATTTTTCATTTATATCACTTGAATAAATGATCTAACTTAACTGTTGGTAAAAAATTGCATTTTTTTTTTCAATTTAAAAAGTTAGGTCCCAAGAAAGCGTAGAAGTATGAAATGTGACAACTCCTATCAAATAAACAATTACTGTCTGTTCCACGTTCTGCTGCGACGAACTGTTGGCTATTAAACACATTAAATCTAAAAAAATATTTAAAAGTAAGTACTTTTTCATCAATAACAAAAATGTCACCCTCCCCAAAAGGATCAAAAAACGAAAACATTTGGAAATTGACTCCGAAACCTGGCGAGATAGCTTGAAAATGATGTAACTAAGAACACAATAGTTAGATTTTGGAAATCAGTCCACAAATAAAAATAAATTATAAAGATAAATCTATTTTTAGCCCCCGTGGTAAATTCCCATAGGAAAATCTTTTTTTCGCAATAAAATCAATATTTGATGGAATTTTTTTGGGGGGAGGGTGACTTTTTTGTTATTGATAAAAAAGTACTTAATTTTAAATATTTTTTAGATTTAATGTGTTTAAAAGCCAAAAGTTCGTCGGCAGCAAAACGTGGAACAAACTGTAGTAATCGATTCCTGGTGGGAACAGATAAAAAACCTATCGAAAAATATGTTTTAAAGGGGCTGTTTATTAATTCAAGCCCCAAGAGAACGTAGAAAGATACTAATTAATAATTTATATTAAATAAACAATACATATTTTAATCCATGGTTGGAAGAGAACACTAACCTATCGATATTGTGTTTTAATGAAACGTTTGAAAGTGAAAGTAGAATGAAATATTACGAGAATCCATGTACAGAAATACGCGGTCGGGTGATCACCGCTCACACATTGCATGTCACGTAATACAACAACAACAACATGACGCCATCCAATGTTACTTTTACAATACAATACATTTTACTGAGGCACGGTATTGCAGCATTAGCGGCTGGTTGCCACAGATACCGTCACATGAGTTGTGTCGTCACACATGTCGCGCCAAAATGTCTCAGTTTTAAAATTAGAGAAGTCTATACATACTTCATTTTTTTCCACAGAGAGATTATCCACTTCACAGTCGGTCGATCATGATCGACCGACTGTGAAGTGGATAATCTCTCTGGGAGTTTTTATAGAATTAACCCCTCCCCCACCTACTTCTTGAAAAAGACCCCCAACCCCCCCTCCTCCCCCACCCCCACCCCCACCCCCCCCCCCCCCCCCCCCCCCTACACATCCAGAGCACATGGTACATGCATACATATTATGTAGAAATGTTATATATTTATATATTAAAGGTACATGCCCACACAGGTACAACATGGTCTTTATAGGAATTAAATAAGTATCATTGTGTCACTATTCCATCAATTCTAAAATAAAAATTACGTGTGCCCACTATACAGATAAAATAATTTAGTAATATACTGTGTGGGCATGTACCTTTAATTAATTGTATACTTTATGTGGATTCAGTAGAGTAGACTGTTTATTCAATTCAGGATGACCGATGTGTCACAAACCACATAACTAAAGACCATTGCAACACTTTCAGCAGATTCACGTTTCCACGTGGACTGGTATAGGTCGCAGATTTGACGGTTTTGTTGCGGGCTTGTCATCAGTCTCAGTTGAGAAAAGGGGCCTTACGATATTTGGAAGCATTGGATACACAGTGGAACCTCTCTAAACCGGACACCCTGGGAGGTCCCCAGGGTGTCCGGTTTAGAGAGGTTTCACTGTAAAACACACGGATGACTGCATCATAGCACGCGTGGGTGCTTTACGACCACGAATAGACAGTATCATCGGAACTAAATGGCAATGAACCCGATCATAATTGAGTAAAACTAACATTTCACTGTGTCCGGTTCAGAGAGGTTCGACTGTATACACGTTCACAGATGCATCACGGTATAATCCATTTGCTGACGTCATTAATTAAACGGCAAACAACGTAGGTCTTGACCAGACTTGCAGGCTGATCTGAGCCTACACTGAGCACGTACGTCGTAAGGCCTACTTTCCCAGCAGGGGGACATTGGCTGACACTATATCAACACAGACGTATTTAATGTGATTAAATAAATACCAAACGGCCGACTAGGATATTTGGAATAAAACATTCATACAAAGGTAAGGGTTAAGTCTTTAAAATAACAGGATTTTCGCGTTAATACGATTTGTTGTTTTATATGTTGAATTGTTTAAAATAACAGTATTAGGTATTTACGGAGCCCCGCAGAGGACGTAGAATTCTTTTCTTTTTTTAAATTCGTTCCCACGAAATAACAATTCGTTGCCACGAAATTAACAATTCGTTCCCACGAATTAACAATTCGTTACCTCAATTTAACAATTCGTTCCCACGAAATAACAATTCGTTCCCACGGGAACGAATTGTTAATTCGTGGGAATGAATTGTTATATCGTGGGAACAAATTGTTAATTCGAGGGAACGAATTGTTAAATTGAGAGAACGAATTGTCATTTCGTGGGAACGAATTGTTAATTCGATCATGGATGGAACGAATTGTTATATTGTGAGAACGAATTGTTAATTCGAGAGAACGAATTATTAAATCGTGGGAACGAATTGTTATTTCGTGGGAACGAATTAATAAAAAGAAATCCATGTGCCCTGCGGGGCTCCGTAGGTATTGCATGTACACGTACATACAAATGATATGATATGATAACAATTACAGCTATAGAGTGTATATTTTTACATGGTGTAATCGACATTGAAGTTTACAGATTATATAATTATCATGAATGAAATTACAACTATATTACAACTATAGACAGTGAAACCTGTCTAAACCGGATACCCTGGGAGGTCCCCAGGGTGTCCGGCTTAGAGGTGTTCCACTGTAATTGAGCACTCGGTGACCAATTTGTGTCATTTTCAGTCATGAACAGACAGGAAAATGAAATAAATTACATTGAAATCTATTTACATTAAGCACACTGGGGTCAACAGGGTGTCCGGTTTAGAGGGGCTCCACTGTACAGTCGAACCCCTCTAAACCGGTCACAAATATAAGTTAGTTTTACTTAATTGCAATCGGGTTCATTGTCATTTATCATCGCTGAGTGTGTCTGTTCGTGATCGCAAAACACCCACGCGTGTCTTGGAGTAGTTGTCTGTCTTCCCAGGGTGTCCGATTTAGAGAGGTTCTGCTGTATAAAAAAATCACTATAATCGTAAGCCGAGATATTTCCATGTTAGTATATTTCCATATATATTTTGTCTATTGTTTTCTTTTATTTAAAAAACGAATGTAGATAATATCAATACTGTAACTGTTTAAATAATTATAATCATTGTATGTGCCGTTTACTTCCTTCTTTATCGATTTACCAGTGTGGATATATCTTAATCCAATCAATCAATCAATACACTATTTTAACAGTGGTTAATGTCCCATCAGAGAGAACTATATACGTATATAATTGAGACACGCCATGTGATTTTTTACCTACGAACATGTGCAATTTTTCATGAAATATATTTACAGAAATGTTATATGTTCTGTAAATGACGTCGAAAGATGACAAACTGTTCATAGCAAATGCGGAATATTATTCCACATTTGTTATGAAAATGTCTTCTTCTTTCGACGTCAATTACGGAAAATATCGTAAATTTAGTAAATATTTTTCATGAAATATCGCACATGTTCTTAGGTACAAAATTGCATGGCGTGTCTCAATTATTAGGATTCAAGTCTCCTGTAGTATTTCATGATCATTTCATAATAAATGATCATTATACTTCACAAATTGTGTTTACTGGCCATGATATAGCGGACAGCTAGTATCTAGTTGTCTCCCCTGGTGATAGCTTGTGGTAGTATAATTTACCGACTGCGCTAATCTTGCCAATTTGTCAAAATCCTGCATTTCGAAATACGTTGAATATTGTACTTTAAATCAAGCAGCTTGATTGGCTGTGCCTGAGCTGTGCAACAGCTCAGGCTCAGACAATCAAACTGCTTGCTTGCGAGTTGGCATTGCCAATATCTGTTCAGAAACGTAGATTAAAGGTACGTAACCACGCAGTAGGCAGAAACTGTTCTTTATAGGAATTAAATAAGTGTATAATTGTTTAGCTATTCCGTCCACCAGTTCTAAAACATCACGAATCGCTGTGGTTTCAGGCTATTTTCATATGCAAATGAAGCAGGATATCTTTTAATTATTTATTCTAATTAAATGTGTCACCTGAACAAATATTATTTTCGACAGATTATAAAGTATAATCATTGCACATCAAAAAATAAATACAGATAATAAATAGTAATGTCCGTTAACATTTTAAGGAAACACGGCTATCACCCCTGATATCAGTATGGAAATGCACGTCTGATATAAAATGTATAATAATGCCAATCAATACGTGGGGTAATGGTGAAAAAATGTTTATTTTGCCAGAAAATGTCTCAGATGATTTCTCTGGTGAATAGTTTGTGCCGAGTGGGCATGTACCTTTAATATAGGAGATTGTGTAACACTGAACATGATCAGGTCCTACGCCCGTGGCGTGGTCGTATAACCATTATAATGCGGAAAACTACGGAGCCCCGCAGGGGACGTAGAATTCTTTTTTTTTATTAATTCGTTCCTACGAAATAAAAATTCGTTCCCACGAATTAGCAATTCGTTCCCTAAATTTAACACGGGAACGAATTGTTAATTCGTGGGAACGAATTGTTATATCGTGGGAGTGAATTGTTAATTCGAGGGAACGAATTGTTAAATTGAGGGACCGAATTGTCATTTCGTGGGAACGAATTGTTAATTCGAGGGAACGAATTGTGATATCGCGGGAACGAATTGTTATTTCGTGGGAACGAATAAATAAAATAAATCCATGTCCCCTGCAGGACTCCGTAGAAAAAACACAAATTGTCGTCTGCTGTTGTTTTATATGATGACTTCTTTCGTAATAAAACATGGTTTAACAACACATTAGAAGCAATTCCAATGGAAATGCTTCTAAAGTGTTGTCAAACCATATTTTCATGAGACAAATGGAAAATAAAAAACAAACAGCAGACGACACACCCATTTAGTTCAGAAGTGTCATGGTTAGGGGTCGAGGCGGCATGATCTACGAACAATGTGCTTTGCATGAGATCCATTGTATCACCCAGTGTCCCATATACGGTTCTCTGACCTACATTGAGTATTAGCGTGTATATTATCTATCTGGGTGTGAGGAATCCCAAGTCTATTGTTGACAGCGCCTGCTATTGTGTTTTGATGTGCACCGCAGTAATATTGTTAATTCAATATTAATCAAGATCTCGGTGACAATTGGCGCTGTGTCTCGAGAAACGGCGTCTTACGACCAGTGTGTACCTAGAAACAAAATTGCTACCCCGCTCCATACCTCTCGCATATTATTGTTACAGTAGCTAGTGTATCCCCTGATCAGAGTGTGCCCCGCATATCTGACTTGTTAAAACCAAATACCGATTATCATTCAATTCATGATCTCGTGTCAGCATCTGCTGGGAGCCTTGTAGTTCCAAAATCGAGGACAAAACTATTCGACGGTTCTTTCTCGCACTCTGCTCCACAATTATGGAATTCGTTAAAGCCGAGTATCAGGAATAGTAAAACCCTTGTAAAATGTAAATTCGTAGTTATTATGTACGTCACATTCTAGTAGTTTACATATATTCGTATATTGTATGTGCACATGTTGTTTAATATAATTATGTAGTGACGGCCACCGGTTAGACTGGCCTTGGCCAACTGTACCCGGTGCCACCATCGTATCAATAAATAAACGGCTACACCGTTCCTCAATATATTTTAAGACAGGGAAACATCACTTTAAACAAACCATGTCGCCCGTTATAAGGCTGCAGGAATGAGGCAGAATATCACGAGCTACGCTGGTCACACATGTGGCTGTGACTGGAGTAATGGGGCTTATGTACTTTGTAAACAGCGTAGCTCCTGATCAAATAGCAAACTCCTGTAGCCTGATAACGATATATAGTGTTTGTTAGATGCATGAGTGGGTGTTTCGTTGATCAAATGGCGAACAGTGCAGATCCTGATCAGACTGTGCGGATGCACAGTCTGATCTGGATCTACACTGGTCGCAAAGCCTCTTTTCTCCAGTCACAGTCATAAATTTCATAAGACCCGTTTCCCAAGATATTAAATAGTCATAAGTACATTACCAGTAACGGTATCGCATACACGACATATCTCACTATACGAAATACATGTCCGTAACCAATTTGCTAACAATGTAGTCCCTGATCAGCGAACGCCACAGTACTGGTCAGTCAACGTGATTTGTGGCAGTCAGATAAATAGATAAAAGGACTGAACGTCCTGAAATTCTTCGCAGTATGTGTTTGTGGATGACACATAGACTAGTAATGAATGTAGAGTGGAAAGCGTTTCGCGAAGAATAAGTGCGGGAATCTCACAGCAGCAGCAGCAACAACAACGAGTTAAAAAATAGATTTGTGGAAACCCAAAATGATAAATATATTTCTATTCTTAGAATGGAAACCGAAATCGAAGATTGTATTCGTGCACCGAACCATGGAGTTACGAATCGTCCCACCCTTAGAATACGGAAACATTTGCAATAACAAAGTTAGCACAAAAGAAGCAAACAAAACATTTAATACACTGAAATATGCGATCAAGATAAGGTGTTAGAGAACATTTTTATGGCGTAAGACCAGTGTTTTTAAGCCCGCAAAATATGTGCTGCGAACCACATAATTTATGCTCAGTTGCATGAAAGCTGTAAGACCTCAACTTTGGATGTTGGTTGTATAATTCTTTGCTAGCGCTCGAATAATATTAAATACCAGCCATTCATTGGATACAGAATATACTCGTATTTCAAGAGACAACCAATACACGAAATTTGGTCGTTGCAAGTTTTTCGCTTTAGGCCATACAAAGTTCTTCCTCTGTTAAGCGTCCGCCTGCGGGTAGGGTTTGAGAGTTGGATTTACATTTATTGAGCATAGGCTGCACATGCAGCCTATGCTCAATAAATGTAAATCCAACCGTGTGGTTCTATGCAAAAACAAGCAAACTGTGTATGCTATTTCACACTATTTACTGGTGAAGTAATATGAAAATTGATTTGGGACTTTTGGAAATTGACTCCGAAACCTAGCTAGATAGCTTGGAAATGATCTAACTAAGAAAACAAAAGTTAAATTTTAAAAATCGGTGCAGTATTTCTGAAATTCTAAAAAATTTCCCCATGTTAAATCCCCATAGACATCTTCACTCCGTGAAGATGTCTATGGGGATTTAACATGGGGAAATTTTGTCTGTTGTTAGATCTGTTCATGAATTCGCACCTAATACGTTTAATAAGAGTGTGTTTCTTATTATTTAGCGGCAATTTAAATTGATGTTAACATTTAATATAAAAATTTACATTCGTTTTTTTGTCAAGGCCTTGTTTGTTTTTACCGGATATGTCAGTAGGGTTTGGCCATCCGGGTGGACGCTTAACAGTGCGTTTGTTTGTTCATTGGTGTTTAACGGCCTATCAATTGCAACAGCTAAGGGCATGTAAGGCCGGGCAAACGGGTTCGATCCAGTTTTAACCTGCTGCATTGTTGGAGGTGGGGATCCCAAAATCAGGACGGAATACTTACATCGAGAAAACATATATTCAGCCCTGAAATTAGAATAACCTGACCTGGTGCCAGGTCCATACCACACCAGTCACTTGGCCCCTTCCCCTAAAATAGGATTACAAATAATCGTAATGGACGTTTAACAGAGAAAAACAATGACATTGCCTTATGTGCAATGCATTGCTCTATACCACAACACTGCAGCTAACGGTATAGATTTGCGGAATAAGGTTTTACTTTCGCGCACTGAATGTAATGTAGCTGGACGTTCACATTCATACTTACGATATTCTTATCAGCAGTAAAGGCAGCAACATGAGACAACATTTAAAGTCACGTAATAAAATGTGTTTTAGCGCCATTTCGAAGGTGACAAAGATCAAGGTCGTGTTAATGGTGGCGCTAGTGTGTGACAAATATTCAAGTGGTTCAAGTATCCAAGTATTGAAGCAATCCTTCGCATAATATTGAAGATATTACATGTTGGAAAAAATGTTACAAACATTTCGACGTAAATGTTCACTGACGGACGGACCCCCAAGAGCAACGCAATATGTCCCCTTGGTATCGCATAGGGGGCATAATAATCAACAGGGCTCCAGATAAGGAATTAGTAATTGAGTATTGTCACTCCATCATTTCTGAAGCAATTGGGTATTTCAAAATTTTAATTGGGTAAAATAGAATCACACTCCTGTTTACACATTAGCAGACCGCACTTTTTGAATAATTTACTTCTAAATGAAAACACATCTTGGTATTTCATTAGAATTGTCTCCTTTGGAGACAATTCTAATGAAATACCAAGATGTGTTTTCGTGGAAAAATAAGAAAATATGCTATATGTGTGGTCTGTTTATTGTTTTCTGTAGCATGATAAAGATACCACAAATTTGTCATTGCTTTTTTATACTCACTACTTCTGATTTCAATTGGGTTTTTGGCAATTTTAATTGGGTATTTACGCAAATACGCAGCTTATCTGGAGCTCTGAATTTAATATTCTTACTTTACAACAATTGTAGTTTGACTAATTAGTGCAATCGGTAACAAACGCGCTTCTCTCCAATGCGGCGCCTAGTTTGATCCTCAGCCGGGGCAGTATGTGAGATGGTATGTTGATCGCTAGATCGGACAAGTGGGTTTCCTCCTGGTACTCCGGTTTCTTCCCACATTAATGGCAATAATCGCGATTTTTTTGTAATCGCTGTAAATTAAATAACGTTTAAACTTTTTTACAACAATTAGGGGTCCATAATTTAGCTTTCTTATATCATTTGGGTACCTGCCCTGTGTGTTGATTATTGCTATACCAGAATTCCGCCACGGAAGCGGTGTGGTACGGAGCCCCGCAGGGGACATAGATTGTTTTTATTAATTCGTTCCCACGATATAACAATTCGTTTCCACGAATTAACAATTCGTTCCCACGATATAACAATTCGTTCCCTCGAATTAACAATTCCTTCTCACGAAATAACAATTCGTTCCCAATAAATTCGTTCCCTCAATTTACCAATTCGTTCCCTCGAATTAACAATTAACAATTCGTTCCCACGAATTTTTTATTGTTAATTCGAGGAAACGAATTGTTATTTCGTGGGAACGAATTGTTAAATTGAGGGAACGAATTGTTAAATTGAGGGAACGAATTTTTAATTCGTGGGAATGAATTGTTAAATTGAGGGAACGAATTGTTATTTCGTGGGAACGAATTGTTATTTCGTGGGAACGAATTAATGCTAGATGGCCGCGGCCTGCATGTCGCGCCTTGTGGCGAGGCATGGACACTAAAAAAACTTAACCAAAAAACTTAACTAAAAACTTTAACCAAAAAAATTAACCAAAAAACTTAACCAAAAACTTTAACCAAAAAACTTAACCAAAAACTTCAAAGTAATTTGACCTTGACATTGGGCACAGGGGCCGCACGGGAGGGGTGTTGAATGAAAATATAGATGATGATAAACACCCATGTGAAGTTTCAAGGTAATGGGCAAAGCAGTTGCAGAGATATAGTATAACGAAAAAGTTTAACCAAAAAACTTAACCAAAAAACTTAACCAAAAACTTTAACCAAAAAACTTAACCAAAATACTTAACCAAAAACTTTAACCAAAAAACTTAACCAAAAACTTCAAAGTAATTTGACCTTGACATTGGGCACAGGGGCCGCACGGGAGTTGGGTAGAATGAAAATACAGATGATGATAAACACCCATGTGAAGTTTCAAGGTAATGGGCAAAGCAGTTGCAGAGATATAGTATAACGAAAAACTACTTTAACCAAAAAACTTAACCAAAAAACTTAACCAAAAACTTTAACCAAAAAACTTAACCAAAAACTTCAAAGTAATTTGACCTTGACATTGGGCACAGGGGCCGCACGGGAGGTGGGTAGAATGAAAATATAGATGATGATAAACACCCATGTGAAGTTTCAAGGTAATGGGCAAAGCAGTTGCAGAGATATAGTATAACGAAAAAGTTTAACCAAAAAACTTAACCAAAAAACTTAACCAAACAACTTTAACCAAAGAACTCAACCAAAAACTATAACCAAAAAACTTAACCAAACAACTTAACTAAAAACTTTAACCGGACACACGTACGTACAAACTAAAAACTTTAACCGGACACACGTACGTACGTACGTACGTACGTACGCCAAAGTGCCGACTATATCGCGCTTTCCGCAAGCGGGCGCGACAAAAAAAGAAGTATACGTCCCCTGCGGGGCTCCGTAGTGTCGCGCCTGCCGAGGCATTTGACCGTAACATGATTGTGGGCATGTGCTAAAGTAAGAATCACAAAAACCGTCAGAGAAGTGAATGCTGAAACTACAAAAAGGGCAAGGTTGAAGAAACTTTTTTACATAAAAAAATGGCTAAGTGTGTCCACACACATGTGAAGGTCAAAAAGGTCAAGGTCATGTTAATGGCGGTATGAGTGTATTCCAAATGATTGGTACATGTATCAAGTGTCCAAATATTGAAGCAAGTTATTATAAAGTTATATCATGATGAAGAAACGTGTACACATTTTTTGACGCAAACAACTGCTAAGTGTTTTCATTGTTTGTCCTAGTTTCTCGACCAATGAAAGCACATCATTTCGTTTCAATTAATGGCATATTGCGACGGTTTCGCAAACTTAATATCGTTATTTAAGTAATCATTAAACGTTGCAATACGAGCAAAGTTATATTTATTAACAGTTGTCCCGCCTTGTTGACGCCATTTCCTCTGACGCAAACCATGTCACCGCGTGTGCATGATCGATTCGTTGTAAAACCGACAATCACGTAATAGTATCGGCGCCCCTCCGTTCAAACGTAACATGTACACGCGATGGGGCGTGGCAAACAATAAGTAAGTTATAGTTCACATATTGAATTTTCAACTTTATTGAGATTTCAATATATGAACTATAACTATTACTTTTACGTTACCTAGTACACCACCGTCTGCGCTAATCTTGTCGTATATTTTCAATTGTTTTCTTTCAAAATACTTGAATATTTAAATCAAGCAGATTGATTGGCTGAGCCTGAGCTGTGCTCAGGCTAAGCTAATCAAACTGCTTGATTGGAAGTTGAGAATGCCATTAGATGTTCAGAAACGTTGATATCTGGGAATCACGCATTAAAATGGGTTAGGCATGTGCAAGATCATATAAATATAACTATTTTCTTAATTTCTACTTTAAAGTATATGTTGTTACCACTCATTTGAACCGTCTCAGCGAGACGGTTCAAATGAGTGGTAACAACATTTACTTTAATGAAGAAGAAAATAGATACAAATTGATTGAACAGTTTGATACCCGTGTATCTGAATCCCTCATGAAATAAGGTTAACGCAGGCGGTGGTGTAGACTAGCGTGCCAGGTATATATATCGCTGTTTACCTTTATTTGTTATAAATCTGACATTTTCCTTTCTCGGTTATCATGTTATCACGGTATAACATCGCGGGAGAGGTTTGGCCATAGCGCTACATCTACGTCTCGGTGAGCAACGACCATTGCACTTTTATTACGGAGCCCCGCAGCGGACGTAGAATTATTTTCTTATTAATTCGTTCCAACGAAATAACAATTTATTTCCCTCAATTTAACAATGCGTTCCCACGATATAACAAGTACATGTACAAATGGGGGGAACATCCCAAAATCAGAACTGAATGTTTACAATAAGAAAACTATCTATTTAGCTCTGAAAACAGAATAATCCTGATCTGATGCCAGGTCCTCGCCACACCAGAATCATTTGGCCCCCTCCCAAAAGCAGTAGGATCAGTAATAATCTTACTACTTTTATAATGGGCAATAACCCAATTCAACTCCCAGGTAACAAAAGGGCCAAAGATAAAAACGTACCTGAGGGCCAAAACTAGGCATATCGTGATTCCTATAAGGAGGAACCCATACCGTTAATTTACGCCGTCGCGTTCGACCGACACAACCACCCACCAAATAATCCCAAAACATATGCTTCAAAATGATGTAAATGATACATTAACATGCCTGTGAAGTAGATTAGTACATCAATTGACAGGTTTCTGGAAGCAAGGAGTGTCTATGGCATAAACCATCTGGATTATTTTCTTACTGTACTACTTCTGTACGCACATTAATATCTGACGATTTAGTGTGGTTATCACATCTTTGATACATTTTTTAGTTTCTGCATTTACACAGCGCATGGGCAATTTATGGACAGGCGGAATTTGATAACACAGTTAACACGTTCGTCCGCATGTACGGTCGATAATCCACTCGCTAAAGCTCGCGGATTATCTCCTCGTAACATGCGGACGAATCGTGATCTAACTGTGGCCTAAACGTCTACCGGTTGTGTATCCGTGTTACCATGAGCGGGATTGGCTTACAGGTGGCGGTCATGACAGCTATAAGGTCCTCGGTACGGCCCGCCCATGTGAAACAGCCCTGGGGCACGATCCTCAAGCCCGAGTTCGGACTGGGCTACCAGAAACTGACGGGGTACGAGATAGAGCAGACTGTGAACAGGCTCAGCAAGCTGCCGATGCACAAGGAACGGCCGCACACGAGAACGGGCAAAACACTGGACACGGCCGAAATACAGGAAATGGTATGTATTCCAACACACAGCGCCTTTCTCTGTTTCAAGCTTGTTTGTTTGTTTGTTGGTCTATCAACAGCTAAGGTCATGCAATGCCGGGCAAACGGGTTCGATCCCGTTTTAACCTGCTGCACACCCAAAATCAGAACGGAATATTTACGTTTAGAAACAAGAGCTGTAGGAGAACAGCATATAGCTCGACTACGAGGGTTGTCGATGTACACATAGCTTGACAAAGAAGGTGGCTGCGGCCTGCATAAAAACCTTAACCAAGGTTGACTAAAAACCTTAACCAAGGGAAATTAAGTAAGTAATTCAAGGTTAAATGTAGGTGAAGGTCAAATATAGGTCAGGGGTTATTGATGCACATCACTAGGAGATGACGTTGTCCAAGTATGGTGGGTGTAGGGCCAGTAGTATTCCATATACATGTACAAGGTTGACTAAAAACCTTAACCAAGGCGTGACGCCGACGCCGACGCCGACGCCGACGCCGACGCCGGGGTGACAACATAAGCTCTACTTATTCTTCGAATAGTCGAGCTAAAAATGTAGTCAGCCCTGAAATTAGAATATCCTGACCTAGTACCAGGTCCATACCACACCGGTCACTTAGCCCCTTCCCCTAAAATAGAATTATGAATAATCGTAATTTGTTTGTTTGTTTGTTTGTTTATTAGTGTGTAACGACCTATCAACAGCTAAGGTCATGTAAGACCGGGCAAACGGGTTCGATCCCATTTTAACCTGCTGCATTGGGGGGGATCCCAAAATCAGAACGGAATATTTACATCGAGAACAAATATATTCAGCCCTGAAATTAGAATAACCTGACCTGGTGCCAGGTCCATACCACACCAGTCACTTGGCCCCTTCCCCTAAAATAGGATTACGAATATCGTAATACTCATATTAGGGGTGTAACTAGATTCAACTGTCAAATACAAAATGCCAAAGACGTATGTGAGGGCCAAACCAGGCCTCCAGTCGGAATTCCGGTAAGGATGAACCCCGATCGTTAAATTACCCATCGCATTCTCCCACCTGCCACCCACTCTCTGTTTCAAGTAAATGTGTTTGTGTGTTGGGGTTTAACAGCCTATCAACAGCTAAGGTCATTTAAGGCCGGATCAATGGGTTTAGTACTAAATCCCATATTGTACCTGTGCAAGTACATGTTCAAGTACATGTACAAATGGGCGGGGGTCCCGAAATCAGAACTGAATATTTACAAAAAAACAACTATATATTCAGCCCAGAAATCAGAATAATCCTAATCTGATGCCATGTCCACGCCACACCAGAATCACTTGGCCCCCTTCCAAAAGTAGTAGGATCAGGAATAATCTTACTACTTTTATAATGGACAATAACCCAATTCAACTCCCAGGTAACAAAAGATCCAAAGATAAAAACGTACCTGACGGCCAAACCAGGCAAATCGTGATTCCTGTAAGGAGGAAACACTACCGTTAATTTATAATTGATAGTTTCAAAATCGCAAGACACAGAAAACTGCCTAGACGTGCTGAAATGCCTGGTTAACAGGGGGATCTCTCAAAACCGGACATCCTGGGGACCCCCAGGTTGTCCGGTTTAGAGAGGCTCCACTGTATTTTTATCAGACTGCGTGGATATCAAGTAAAACAGTGTATAGCTTGATCAGGCTAGGCGGATATCAAGTAAAACAGTGTATAGTTTGATCAGACTGCACGGATATCAAGTAAAACAGTGTATAGCTTTATCAGGCTGGGCGGATATCAAGTAAAACAGTGTATAGTTTGATCAGGCTGCGTGGATATCAAGTAAAACAGTGTATAGTTTGACCAGGCTGCGTGGATATCAAGTAACACAGTGCATAGTTTGACCAGGCTGCGCGGATATCAAGTAAAACAGTGTATAGTTTGACCAGGCTGCGCGGATATCATGTAAAACAGTGTATAGTTTGACCAGGCTGCGTGGATATCAAGTAAAACAGTGCATAGTTTGACCAGGCTGCGCGGATATCAAATAAAACAGTGCCTAGTTTGACCAGGCTGCGTGGATATCAAGCAACACAGTGTATAGTTTGACCAGGCTGCGTGGATATCAAGTAACACAGTGCATAGTTTGACCAGGCTGCGCGGATATCAAGTAAAACAGTGTATAGTTTGACCAGGCTGCGCGGATATCAAGTAAAACAGTGTATAGTTTGACTAGGCTGCGTGGATATCAAGTAAAAAACAGTGGCATAGTTTGACCAAGTGGCTGCGCGGATAACAAATAAAACAGTGCCTAGTTTGACCAGGCTGCGTGGATATCAAGCAAAACAGTGTATAGTTTGACCAGGGCTGCGTGGATATCAGTTAACACAGTGTATTGTTTGACCAGGCGGCTGCGTGGATATCAAGCAACACAGTGTATAGTTTGACCAGGCTGCGTGGATATCAAGTAACACAGTGTATAGTTTGACCAGGCTGCGCGGATATCAAGTAACACAGTGTATAGTTTGACCAGGCTGCGCGGATATCAAGTAAAACAGTGTATAGTTTGGACCAGGGGGGGGGGGGCTGCGCGGATATCAAGTACAACAGTGTATAGTTTGACCAGGCAGGGCGGATATCAAGTACAACAGTGTATAGTTTGACCAGGCTGCGCGGATATCAAGTACAACAGTGTATAGTTTGACCAGGCAGGGCGGATATCAAGTAAAACGGTGTATAGTTTGACCAGGCAGGGCGGATATCAAGTAAAACAGTGTATAGTTTGACCAGGCTGCGCGGATATCAAGTAAAACAGTGTATAGTTTGACCAGGCTGCGTGGATATCAAGTAAAACAGTGTATAGTTTGACCAGGCTGCGTGGATATCAAGTAACACAGTGTATAGTTTGACCAGGCTGCGCGGATATATCAAGTAAAACAGTGTATAGTTTGACCAGGCTGCGTGGATTATCAAGTACAACAGTGTATAGTTTTTGACCAGCTGCGGGGGATATCAAGTTACAAACAGTTTATAGTTTGACCAGCAGGCGGATATCAAGTAAAACAGTGTATAGTGTTTTTTTGACCCAGGCAGGGCGGATATCAAGTTACAAAACGTGTATAGTTTGACCAGGCTGCCGTGGATATCAAGTAAAACAGTGCATAGTTTGACCCAGGCAGGGCGGTTATCAAGTACAACAGTGTATAGTTTGACCAGGCTGCGTGGATATCAAGTAACACAGTGTATAGTTTGACCAGGCAGGGCGGATATCAAGTACAACAGTGTATAGTTTGACCAGGCAGGGCGGATATCAAGTACAACAGTGTATAGTTTGACCAGGCAGGGCGGATATCAAGTACAACAGTGTATAGTTTGATCAGGCTGCGTGGATATCAAGTAAAACAGTGCATAGTTTGACCAGGCAGGGCGGATATCAAGTACAACAGTGTATAGTTTGACCAGGCTGCGTGGTATCAAGTACAACAGTGTATAGTTTGACCAGGCTGCGTGGATATCAAGTAAAACAGTGCATAGTTTGACCAGGCAGGGCGGATATCAAGTAAAACAGTGTATAGTTTGACCAGGCAGGGCGGATATCAAGTAAAACAGTGTATAGTTTTGACCAGGATTTTGCGCGGATTTATCAAGTAAAAAAGTAAACTGTGTATTGTTTTGACCAGGCTGCGCGGATTTTATCAAGTAAAAACAGTGTTTAGTTTGACCAGGCTCGCGGATATATCAAGTAAAACAGTGCATAGTTTGACCAGGCTGCGCGGATATATCAAGTAAAACAGTGTATAGTCTGACCAGGCTGCGCGGATATATCAAGTAAAACAGTGCATAGTTTGACCAGGCTGCGCGGATATCAAGTAAAACAGTGTATAGTTTGATCAGGCTCGCGCGGATATCAAGTGAAAACAGTGCATAGTTTGATCAGGCTGCGCGGATATCAAGTGAAACAGTGTATAGTTTGATCAGGCTGCGCGGATATCCAGTGAAACAGTGTATAGTTTGATCAGGCTGCGCGGATATCAAGTGAAACAGTGTATAGTTTGACCAGGCTGCGCGGATATCAAGTAAAAACAGTGTTATAGTTTGATCAGGCCTGCGCGGATATCAAGTGAAAAACAGTGCATAGTTTGATCAGGCTGCGCGGATATCAAGTGAAACAGTGTATAGTTTGATCAGGCTGCGCGGATATCAAGTAAAATAGTGTATAGTTTGATCAGGCTGCGCGGATATCAAGTGAAACAGTGCATGGTTTTGATCAGGCTGCGGATATCAAGTGAAACAGTGTATAGTTTGATCAGGCTGCGCGGATATCAAGTGAAACAGTGTATAGTTTGACCAGGCTGCGCTGATATCAAGTAAAACAGTGTATAGTTTGATCAGGCTGCGCGGATATCAAGTGAAACAGTGCATAGTTCGATCAGGCTGCGCGGATATCAAGTGAAACAGTGTATAGTTTGATCAGGCTGCGCGGATATCCAGTAAAACAGTGTATAGTTTGACCAGGCTGCGCGGATTTCAAGTAAAACAGTGTATTGTTGGAACATGCTGCGCGGATATCAAGTAAAACAGTGTATAGTTTGATCAGGCTGCGCGGATATCAAGCGAAACAGTGCATAGTTTGATCAGGCTGCGCGGATATCAAGTGAAACAGTGTATAGTTTGATCAGGCTGCGCGGATATCCAGTAAAACAGTGTATAGTTTGACCAGGCTGCGCGGATTTCAAGTAAAACAGTGTATTGTTGGAACATGCTGCGCGGATATCAAGTAAAACAGTGTATAGTTTGACCAGGCTGCGCGGATATCAAGTGAAACAGTGTATAGTTTGATCAGGTTGCGCGGATTTCAAGTAAGACAGTGTATAGTTGGATCAGGCTGCGCGGATATCAAGTAAAACAGTGCATAGTTTGACCAGGCTGCGCGGATGCGCAGACTGAACTTGGTCTACACTGGTTCCCGAAGCCTCCAGTCACAGACACATGATTAAAGAAATAACATTGTTCTATATTAGCGACATTTGTTGATCTGCTACATGCATAGTTGCGAACAGCAACTTTTGAAATATACTCCCGTACGGACGGATGGCAAGAATCACTGTATGCAACTATTACATGCAGTGGAATGAAACAAAACATGATCCAAATTGTTGGGGGTCATAAAGCTTGGTTAATATGACTATATATAATAATATATAATATATATAATATGACTATTTTTGGCCAATTGTTCACCGGTCAGGTGCTAATCGAGTCCATTTCGGGCGTAGTATCCATATTTGAATTAATCTGTATGCTTATGTACTTTTCTGAACTATATCTTGGCATGTTAAGTAAATTTGATTGATATAAATAACTCGTATTAAATACTTCTAATGTATACTAAGTCTAAAATAAGAAACACATCCGCATTTGACAAACTGGGATTATTGCGTTTTTTTCCGTTTCACTAAACTTCTTATGACTAAAATGTTTGTAAGTTCAAATTTAAGATCGTCTGTAAATTTCAATTTCTGGATTTACATGTATTGAGCATAGGCTGCATGTAAATCCAATAATTATTTACAAGTAAACATGTTAATGTGAAATTTACAGACTATCATAATTTTGCACTTACGAACATTTTAGTCGTACAAAGTTTAGTGAAACGGCCCCCTGGTCAGCTAGCATGTGCACACCAGGGGGCCGTTTCACTAAACTTCGTAGGACTAAAATGTTCGTAAGTGCAACATTATGATAGTCTGTAAATTACACATTAACATTGTTTTCTTGTAAACAATTATTGGATTTACATTTATTGAGCATAGGCTGCAGCCTATGTTCAATAAATGTAAATCCATCAATTTCCAGATGATCCGAAATGCACTTGCGAACATTTTAGTCGTACGAAGTTTAGGACATGTAATATTATAGGACACATGTATATATAGCACACGTCATGTATATTATAGGACATTATATTATAGGACATGTTATAGTAATAGTACGTACAGGTGTATATACAGGACATGTAGGTTATGTTATAGCACACAGTTATAGTTATAGACACATGTATTATAGACACATGTTATATTATAGAGGACATGGTATATTATAGACATGTATTATAGGACACATGTATATAGGACACATGTATATTATAGGACAGTATAATTATAGGACAGTATATATCGGACACAAGTATATAGGCACACATGTATATAGGACATGTTATATTATAGGACATGTTATAGTTATAGGACACATGTATATAGGACACATGTCTATTATAGGACATTATTATAGGACTGTATATTATAGGACATGTATTATAGGACAATGTATATAGGACACATGTATATTATAGGACATGTATATTATAGGACATATAGTATAGGACATGTATATTACCCCACACATGTACACACAGGACATGTATATTATAGGACACATGTATATTATAGGACACATGTGTATTATAGGCACCGTGTCCTGATGTCTCGGATATTTATATAATGGTGTTTAACGGCCTATGGTCATTTTATGCCGGGTTAACAGGTTCGAATCCCATAGTTCGCCTGTTTGATGGGGCGGGGGTCCCAAAGTCAGAACTTAATATTCAGAAATACGACAGAAATCTACAATTAAATTATGTATTACACATCAATGCAGGTGCGTCGGAACGGACCAATAACTTTGATAAAAATATGACTTTTTATTAAAATATTTAGAATTCATATAAATATTATACGAAAGAAACGGTAAGGAATGTAATTTTTATTATTAATAGTATATACACTTGAACTATGCGTTTCCCACACTGTTGACTTGAACATACATTTTCAGTTTTGTTTTTCGTGTCGGCTAGATCTCGTTTGATAATTTTGATAATCAGCCGATGCACACATTTCTAAATATTTTTCTGCAACTTTCACCTCAGAAATGTATGTTATTACCACTCAGTTGAACCGTCTCGCCGAGACGGTTCAACTGAATGGTAACAACATACACTTTGTGTGAGGGTGGGGGAGGGGGGCATCCCCTAACATCGCCGGAACAATCCTATGATGCTTCCGACGCCCCTGCAATGCAATCTATATATACGGGTCACCGAGACTTAGTGCGTTAACCAGCATATTGGGAATAGTAGGTTAGTGCCACGAACGGTAAAACATATCTGACGAGGCTTAGGAAACGGGATGGGCGAGGCTTGATGCGCCAGATATATTTTCCCATTCACTACACTAACCCACTATTCTATTTATTCCGTCAACACCTACAAATAGCTTTAAAATGCCAAAAAAATAACCCCAGCCGCATCCTCAAAACCGGAGAATCGACTAGTATGACAAACGCACATATTCATACGCAGTGATTAACTCGTATCGACAGGATATCAAAACTGTTTCACGGCACATAAGCACTGTGTTGACGGGATAAATGTTGTTCTTACAGCTTGACCGACTGACCAGTGTAACGAAGGGAGTTACGGACAGTGACCGGCGGGTACAGATCAGTATGTACGGCAACATGGGTGTCGTCAACTCATACGCATGGCAGGGCTACAACTGACCACTCTGGTTGCCAGGATGACGGCGGGATATTTGGTGCTTCTGATAATCAACATTATCAAGGTGTATGATCACGTGGTTTCAACAACAACAACGTCGCCCACTCCAATGTAAGTATTATTTGATATTTTCCTTAATATGCAACGGATTTTGATGAAATATGGCGCAGCAAATGCGCCTTTGTGAGCTGCATTTGGTGGTCCAGGGAGTTCGGCACAGACTTATTCTTCGCAAATACGAACGAAGTTTGAGCGAAAATACAGAGACCACCAAATGCATCTTAACAAGACGTGTTTGATGCGCCATATTTCATCAAGATCCGTTTCATATTAAGGAAAATATCAAATAATACTTTCAAGATTTCAACACTTTCAGTCACTGTTGTTGTTATAACCACGTGATCATTCACCTTGATTATGGGGAGTGTGTCATTTGGGATGCCAACCAAATAAGCTGGTTTGGAAACATGCGACATATGTTAATGGAAATTGGTTTCAAACCTCGCAATGGAAGTAAAAACAGTGGAATACATTCTTCCATTCTGACCATTCATTTGTTTGAAACAGTATTTTGTAAAAAAAAAAGAAAAGACATCAATACATACCTAATTACATTTTGAAAACCGCTCCACAATTTACAAAATTATTTTTAAAAAATCTATGTTTAGCCCCCCATACAAAAATAGTTTTTTCGCAGTAAAATCAATATTTGATGGAATTTCATCAAATGAAAAGATATGGGGAGGATGACTTTTTTGTTATAGATGAAAAAGTATTTTTAAATATTTTTTACATTTAATGTGCTTAATAGCCAACAGTTCGTCGGCAGCAAAACGTGGAACAGACAGTAGTTACAGTTCACTGATCTAATTGTGAACATTGTAGACACTGATTAGTATATGCCTTAAAGGTACATGCCCACTCGGTAGGCACAAAATGTTCTTTGTAAATGACATTATCCGAGACATTTTCTGGCAAAATAAACATTCATTTACCATTACCCCACGTCTTGATTGGCATTATTATACATTTTATATCAGACGTAACTCTCCACACTGATATCAGGGGTGATAACCGTGTTTCTTCTGTCGAAAATATTATTTTTTTCTTTCAGGTGACACATTTAATTAGTATAAATAATTAAAAAATATCCTGCCTCATTTGCATATGAAAATAGCCTGAAACCACCGCGAGTCATTAACAGTAAAATAAATATTATTAAATGATTATATCTGTATAGCGGGCACTCATAATTTTTAGAACTGGTGGAATAGTGCCACAATTATTTATACTAATTAAATGAGTCACCTGAAAAAATAATATTTTCGACAGTTTATAAAGTATGATCATTGTAGATCAACAAATAAATACAGAGAATAAACAGTAATGTCTGTTAACATTTTAAGGAAACACGATAATCGCCCCTGGTATAAGTGTAGAAATGTACGTCTAATATAAAATGTATAATAATAATGTCAATCAATACGTGGGGTAATGGTGAATGAATGTTTGTTTTGTCAGAAAATGTCTCAAGATAATGTCTCTGATATAAAGAACATATTGGATTTACATTTATTGAGCATAGGCTGCATATGCAGCCTATACTCAATAAATGTAAACCCATCAATACGGAGTGGGCATGTACCTTTCATATCCAGCTCTGGATATCATGCATGTACATCATTTATGGTCTATCTGTTACGCTTGCTAGATACATGTTATTATCAACTCACCGATAGGCAAGAGGGGAGGCGTTAGTCCATGTACGCACTTGTGTACGTACGTTACTGTCTGTTTCACGAAAGCTGCCCAAAGTTTACGTCCATGTAAACAATGCAAATATTTTATTTGTTTTGATTGTATTCAATGTTAGCACAATTTAAGAATGAGCTTTCTTTTTATTTCGTGAAATTTGGTCCAATAATGATTTTATTGCGAAAAAAAAATTTCCACATGTTAAATCCCCATACACATCTTCACAGAGTCAATATCTATGGGGATTTAACATGGGGACATTTTCGTTTTTCGACCCCTCCTCCAGGTTATCCACCTCTTTGTTCCCCATGTTAAATTCTCATAGAGAACTCATTGTTCGTAATAAAATCAATATTTGACCAAAGTTCACGAAATAAAAAGAAGGCTCATTATTGTAAGGTTTGATCATGTCCAGCCGTGTGCAGACGTTTGCTGTGGCCCTCGGGAACTGTTTGAACCCAAGGCCGCAGTGCAAACGTTTGCTGTGGCCCGAGGGAACTGTTTGAACCCCAAGGCCGCAGGCCGCGGGTTCAAACAGTTCCCGAGGGCCACAGCAAACGTTTGCACACGGCTGGACATGATCAAACGTTATTGTTACATTTCCAACAAAAAACTGATGTAATTTGAGCATTATATTCAGTATTTTCAGTACTTTTATAAATCGTCCCATTCACGTAGATAATTTTCGGTATGCATATTCCAGGGCCGCGTCATGAACGTCATGAAGTAGTGACGTCATGAAGGCACTTTCATTACACGCGGCCCCGGAATGAGCATTGCCTGAAGTCATGTGCAAACAGCACGCGCTATGTGCAAACAACGGAAACCATGTAACAATAAATTTTAATAAAATTCATTTTTCTCTAACTTGTGAACTACGGTACTTCACCGATTTTGATAATATTTGGCCACAATGCGCGTCTAGGGATGGTTCTTTGTTTTGCATACGACCCACATCCGACCGACCAAGGTCAATGTCACTGAGGACTCATGTTCACCTTGTTTGTAAGGCAACTGTTTTTTTTATTATCAAGGCTGCAAGCGAGGGGATTAGCTTAGTGATAACGATGCCCTTGTTCAAGTTAAGAATGTTTGAAAACAATAATTAATTACAACACAAACTGTAACCAAATCATCATGTGTGCAAAGAAATAAATAAACGAACCCTGAAATATGGGGAATTGGTGGACATAATTAAATTATATACAGACCATACATACCCAGAAACCCAGGATTTACTGTGTGTTTGTTTGTTGGGGTTTGACGGCCTATCAACAGCTAAGGTCAGTTAAGGCCCGGCCAATTGGTTTAGTACTAAATCCCATAATCCACCTGCACAAATGGGGGGAAAATCCCAAAATCAGAACTGAATATTTACAATAAAAAATATATATATTCAGCCCTAAATCAGAATAATCCTGATCTGATGCCAGGTCCTCGCTCGCCATAATAGAATCACTTTGCCTCCTCCCAAAAGCAGTAGGATCAGTAATAATCTTACTATTTTTATAATTGGCAATAACCCAATTCAACTCCCAGCTAACAAAAGAGCCAAAGATAAAAAACGTACCCGATGGCCAAACCTGGCAAACCGTGATTCATATAAGGAGGAACCCCTACCGTTAATTTATGCCGTTGCATTCGCCCGACCAACCACCCACCAGGATTAACTGACACTATATGTGTCTGTGACTGGAGAAATTGGCCTTACAGGTTTGCGACCAGTGTTGATCCAGTTCAGCCTGTGCATCTACACAGGTCTGATCAGGATCTGCACTGTTCGCCATTCCATCAATGAAACACCTGTCATGTTTCTAACAATGAATATCGATCATTATCAGATAACAGAATCTGGAGCTACATGTGTCACAAATTCCATAAGCCCCATTTATCCCGTCAACACAGTGCGTATGTGCCGTGAAACACGGTGCCATGAAACCTTTTTGATATCCTGTCAATACGACCTAATCACTGCGTATGAATATGTACGGTTGTCATAGTCGATTCTCCGATTTTGAGGATGCGGCTGGGGTCATTTTTTTTGCATTTTAAAGCTATTTGTAGGTGTTGACGGGATAAATAGAATAGTAGGTTAATGCCGTGAATGGGAAAACATATCTGGCGCGGCACGGAAACGGGATGGGCTCAGCAGAGCCTCGCCCATCCCGTTTCCTAAGCATTGCCAGATATTTTCCCCATTTACGGCACTAACCTACTATTCTCTGTTTCTCCAAGTCACATTTTGAGAATACCGTGCTGGAGTTATCCGATATCCAGTGAATCCGGTGAGGCTCGGAAATGTGTACGAATTCCTGTGTACGAATTCCGAGACTTGCCAAGGAAAAATGTGAAAGTGAATGGGTTTATGTTTGTTGACTTATTTGTTGGGGCTTAACGGCCTATCAACAGCTAAGGTCATGTACCAGAATCACGTGGTCCCCTCCCAAAAGCAGTAGTATCAGTAATAATCTTACTACTTTTATAATGGGCAATAACCCAATTCAACTCCCAAGATAAAAACGTACCGGAGGGCCAAACCAGGCAAATAGTGATTCCTATAAGGAGGAATCCCTACCAATAATTTACGCCGTCGCATTCGCACGACCAACCACCCAAGTGAATGGGGTTAACGTCCCAACAATAACTAAGGTCATATAGAGACGGGACCACAATCTAAAGTCTCATTCGACAGACCAGTGGGACAGAAATACTATGAAATTATGTAGATGCCCAAGGCGAGGTTTGAACCCACAACCTCCAGATTGAAAGTCGGGTGTTCTAACCCTTAGGCCACAACCCATCCCTGACTGGAGGAATCCCAGACTGACTAGCGTTTCCAAGCCAAGCATGTAGCCTATGTCACCAACATTGCAAAGTATACTTTTATAGCAAAGTATACTTTGAGGGAGAAATTATCAATTTTAGGATAAATTTATTTATTTTTATTATACTGAATTTATTACATTATCACAGCCATAATGCAATAAATTCAGTATAATAATTCTGCGTACTTTAAATTATCAAATATATGCAGTCGTTAGTTTGTAACACACTAGTTTGTAACACACGACACTAGCAGTGTATTATATTTATTGGATAGCACTTTATGGTACAACAATAAGCAAATAGTCCAATTACAGACGAACCACCGAGAACAAACGGACACCTCTCAAAAACAAAACACTATTTGCATATGCAGCCTATGCTCATTAAATGTAAATCCAATAATTGTTTACAAGAAAACAATGTTAAAGCGAAATTTTCAGATTATCATAATTTTGCACTTACTAAAATGTTTATTGCACATTAGCAATGTTTTCTTGTGAACAATTATTGGATTTACATTTATATGCAGCCTATACTCAATAAATGTAAATCCATCAATTGAAATTACCAGACGATCCTAAATTTGCACTTACGAACATTTCGGTCGTACAAAGTTTAGTGAAACGGGAAGCTGGTGGTCGGAGGGTCATGTCTTTGTCACAGCATGATAGATGAACATCACAGAAATATGAAATAGTTGTATTTTTATGACATTATATTGATTTTTATGGTCACGTGCTAACGCAGCGTGTCATTTGCAGTCAACGAAGCGAAAGCCATATATTGAATTTCTGAGACACAATGTCTCACAGTCGTTAACATAGGAATATTCTGTGAGCTCAGAATCCGTATTTTGCCTGAGTCTGTTTCTTGCTCATCCGGTTGTCCGCCCACTGGTTCTTAAGTTCCAATTCCGTCTCCTTGGCCTGAAACAGCAAACATCGGCAAGTTAACATGATAATTATAATTTATCATCTCGTTTGCTTATGACTTGATGGTGTGCTTCGATTTTATGCAAACGTTTTAATAATTATAGGTCATATTCTTTAATATTTTGTGAAACTATTTTGCAAAAACCAGGAACCAACTTTTCCAATGTTTCGCCACAAGGCCTTTATCATTTATCAACGCCTTGTGCCGAAACATTGGAAAAATGGGTTCCTGGTTTTTGCAGAATTGTTTAACATATATTATTGCAGAAAGCTTTTTGTAGTTTCAAATTAAGGATTTTGTCAACCCTTTTATGTACAGTCATCTATGTTCAGATTTTCGCCGATCTTCATCAGACTGTGACCTTAAATAGAAAACAACATAAATGTAACAAAATACACAATGGCAGCAGCAACACACGAGTATTTTCTCAGGGAAGTAACAGTTAGAAACTTTCTGCAACAACAGAAATAGGCTGATGACTTACTTTTCGACTGTTGTTCCATGTTGGATGAATACGGCATTGCATGTTACATGTTTATCCAGTCAACACAGTGTGTATGTGCCGTGAAACATTTTTGATATCGTGTCAATACGACCTAATCACTGCGTATGAATATGTGCGGTGGCTGGGGTTATTCTTTTTGAATGTTAAACCCATCTGCGGGTGTTGACGGGATAAATAGAATAGTAGGTCAGTGCCGTGAATGGGAAAAATATCTGGCGCGGCACGGAAACGGGATGTGTTCGGCAGAGACTCGCCCATCCCGTTTCCTACACCTTGCCAGATAGTTTTCCCATTCACGGCACTAACCTAATATTCTCTATATATGCATCAAACCACAGGCAACAAGCTGTGCACGCCCACACGCCCGTACACAGTGGATACAGAATATGTATCACATACTGAACAGTGTCGACACTTGGAAAAGTCGCGGAAATACTGGACGAGGCCTTCCGGCCTTCGTCCAGTATTCCCGCGACTTTTCTGATCAGACTCATCTGGGTTTATGCTGGAAGCTCAGGTAAGTTTCATTTTGTCAGTTGTGAGTCTTTATGTCATGGTACATGTACATGTATGTGTAGCCCCAATTATCGTCGATTCGTGCCTTCTCATTGATTCGTGCCCCTAGGAAACAAGTGAATAAAGCATATTTGTGTATGTACCAATATATACAATAAATATACATTACTGAATTATCAGACATGATTTACTCTTTTTTTTAGTAATTCTATTTCCAGTTTAGTTGTCTTTCCCGTTATGACTGGAAAATATATTGGGAAGTTGTTTTCTCAACAAAAAAAAAGAAACGTCACAATCGTCATGATAATGTCCCAACATCACAGGAACGCCTGGATAACGCCATGATAATGTCCCAACAACACAAAAGAACGCCTTGACAACGTCATGGCAATGTACTCGACAACATAATGTCCGACTTGGGGATTTACTGTTGTTATGTAAGGAACAGTTTCTCAGATGGTAACCCATTTTGAGTGAGTGAGTGAGTGAATAGGGTTTAACGTCCGCTTTTCTGACATAGAGGTACAAGCCTCAGGGAGTCTACACGCAGACGGGTCAACGGGGTCGTGTCCCGTATCCACCTGTCCGAGGGGGGTAAATCCCAACTTCAGAACTCAATATTTACAATCAAAATATATATTCAGTCCTGAAATTAGAACAACCTGATCTAGTGCCAGGCCCTCGCCACACCAGCATCATTTATCCCATCCCCTAAAAGTAATAGGATTATCGCTAATCTTACTTTTATATATGGGGCATAGCCCGACTCAACTCTCACATACAAGAAAGCCAAAAATGTACATGAGGGCCAAATCCGGTATAGTGGGTTCCGGAAAGTATGAACCCAATCGTTAAGCCAGTTTAGTCGCCTTTTACGACAAGCAATGACTACTGCAGCACTATTCTCAGGATCAGTTGATCCCACCCCGGTGCCTGCACGGGGCTTAACCCATTTTGAGACAAAATCAATGCAAGCCAATAGTCGTTATACCACAGATCTCCAGATAAGCTTCGTGTCTAAAGAGTATTGTACCCCCTGATTTCAAATTAAATGAGTATTTGATTTTTACAAATGGATTATTGATTTTCTTAATTATTAAATAGGGACAAAATTTGATTGATCAAAAAAAAATTAAACATTCACTTATTTCAGTGTATTATTATTTAATCATTTCTTTATACTGTAATACAGCTGAAAATTTACTTAGTTGAGCTGCAAAAAGCAAACAGTGTTTGCATTTTGCAACTGAAATAAGTGAATTTAAAAAAAATATATTATATATACATTGTATTTTCAACTTTATTACAGTATTTCCACTACCAAATTTGAACATTAATGCATATTCAGCTAAAATACGTGAGTAAAATACGCCAATAACCGCTTATCTGGAGCTCTGTTAACCATACCTGAAACGCCAGGTAAGTAATCTGGTGTTTTCGTTTCTGTTGTCCCGATGGCATGTTGTCCTTCTTGCGATGTGATTGGTATTGCTGCTCCTCCGAGATCGACTTGGCCAGTACCTCTGGCGTGGTGAAATCGTCGGCAACGACGTCAGTGATCTGGATGTCTTCGCGTCCTCGACGAGTCTTGCCTTGTATCCTCAAAAACTGTAACAGTTGATTGGTATGTATGTAAAACTGTAACAGTTGATTGGTATGTATGTAAAACTACAGTTGATTGGTATGTATGTAAAACTGTAACAGTTGATTGATATGTATGTAAAACTGTAACAGTTGATTGGTGTGTATGTAAAACTGTAACAGTTGATTGGTATGTATGTACAACTGTAACAGTTGATTGGTATGTATGTAAAACTGTAACAGTTGATTGGTGTGTATGTAAAACTGTAACAGTTGATTGGTATGTATGTAAAACTACAGTTGATTGGTATGTATGTAAAACTGTAACTGTAACAGTCGATTGGTATGTATGTAAAACTACAGTTGATTGGTATGTATGTAAAACTGTAACAGTTGATTGGTATGTATGTAAAACTGTAACAGTTGATTGGTATGTATGTACAACTGTAACAGTTGATTGGTATGTATGTAAAACTGTAACAGTTGATTGATGTGTATGTAAAACTGTAACAGTTGATTGGTATGTATGTACAACTGTAACAGTTGATTGGTATGTATGTACAACTGTAACAGTTGATTGGTATGTATGTACAACTGTAACATTTTATTGGTATGTATGTAAAACTGTAACAGTTGATTGGTATGTATGTACAACTGTAACAGTTGATTGGTATGTATGTAAAACTGTAACAGTTGATTGGTATGTATGTAAAACTGTAACAGTTGATTGGTATGTATGTAAAACTGTAACAGTTGATTGGTATGTATGTACAACTGTAACAGTTGATTGGTATGTATGTAAAACTGTAACAGTTGATTGATGTGTATGTAAAACTGTAACAGTTGATTGGTATGTATGTAAAACTGTAACAGTTGATTGATGTGTATGTAAAAACTGTAACAGTTGATTGGTATGTATGTACAACTGTAACAGTTGATTGGTATGTATGTACAACTGTAACAGTTGATTGGTATGTATGTACAACTGTAACAGTTGATTGGTATGTATGTACAACTGTAACAGTTGATTGGTGTGTATGTAAAAACTGTAACAGTTGATTGGTATGTATGTAAAAAAAACTGTAACAGTTGATTGATGTGTATGTAAAACTGTAACAGTTGATTGGTATGTATGTAAAACTGTAACAGTTGATTGATGTGTATGTAAAACTGTAACAGTTGATTGGTATGTATGTACAACTGTAACAGTTGATTGGTATGTATGTACAACTGTAACAGTTGATTGGTATGTATGTACAACTGTAACAGTTGATTGGTATGTATGTACAACTGTAACAGTTGATTGGTATGTATGTACAACTGTAACAGTTGATTGGTGTGTATGTAAAACTGTAACAGTTGATTGATGTGTATGTACAACTGTAACAGTTGATTGGTATGTATGTAAAACTGTAACAGTTGATTGGTGTGTATGTAAAACTGTAACAGTTGATTGGTATGTATGTAAAACTACAGTTGATTGGTATGTATGTAAAACTGTAACAGTTGATAGGTATGTATGTAAAACTACAGTTGATTGGTATGTATGTAAAACTGTAACAGTTGATTGGTATGTATGTAAAACGACAGTTGATTGGTATGTATGTAAAACTGTAACAGTTGATTGGTGTGTATGTAAAACTGTAACAGGTGATTGGTATGTATGTAAAACTGTAACAGTTGATTGGTATGTATGTAAAACTGTAACAGTTGATTGGTATGTATGTAAAACTGTAACAGCTGATTGGTATGTATGTAAAACTAACAGTTGATTGGTATGTATGTAAAACTACAGTTGATTGGTATGTATGTAAAACTGTAACAGTTGATTGGTATGTATGTAAAACTTTAACAGTTGATTGGTGTGTATGTAAAACTGTAACAGTTGATTGGTATGTATGTAAAACTAACAGTTGATTGGTATGTATGTAAAACTAACAGTTGATTGGTATGTATGTAAAACTGTAACAGTTGATTGGTATGTATGTAAAACTTTAACAGTTGATTGGTGTGTATGTAAAACTACAGTTGATTGGTATGTATGTAAAACTGTAACAGTTGATTGGTATGTATGTAAAACTGTAACAGTTGATTGGTATGTATGTAAAACTAACAGTTGATTGGTGTGTATGTAAAACTAACAGTTGATTGGTATGTATGTAAAACTGTAACAGTTGATTGGTATGTATGTAAAACTAACAGTTGATTGGTATGTATGTAAAACTAACAGTTGATTGGTATGTATGTAAAACTACAGTTGATTGGTATGTATGTAAAACTGTAACAGTTGATTGGTGTGTATGTAAAACTGTAACAGTTGATTGGTATGTATATAAACTGTGTTCTAAAAAACAATATAATATTATTGTCTATCCGACAGAATATATTTCGACAGCATGCAAGCTATTGGCACAACAATCTGACATAATAATGGTATGAAGTTAGAAACAAAATCGCTACCCCGCTCCATACCTCTCGCAAGGGTAGCAATTTAACCCCATCTCTTTAATGTAACGCATGGAAGAGTGGCTTTTGCAACCGGTTATCCGGCCTGTTTCATATGTTAGCGATATAAAACTGTCAAAGCGGTATCAATAAATTATTAATAAAGAACATTCACGTGCAGAAATTGGGTATTTTACCGTGTCAAGGTGTTTATCCGACATTAACATGTATATCTTGTAAATTTTAAAACTTTGACATAACAACATGTTTGGGTATGCACTTCAGTTGCTCATATCTGTTTTAATGGGTCAAATTGTAGCTGTAGATAACATATTGGAGGCAAATTATTGTAGCTAGAATCAACTGTGCGGATATTAAAGTAATCCATCCAGTAATATTGAAGTTATGGCCTTGATAAAATGTTGACGCAAATGACCGCGGACGTACGGACAGAACCTCTAGATCAAAGCAATAAACCCAACTAGCTATCGCATAGGGGCATATGTGGAAATGAAGGAGTTTTCAAAATGTTCAGCTGGTGTTCTGTTGCCATTTCAGAGCTCCAGATAAGCTGCGTCTTTGAGTAAATACCCAATTAAAATTGCCAAAAAACTCAATTGCAATCAGAAGTAGCGAGTATCAAAATGCAATAACACATTTGTGGTACCTTTATCATGCTACAGAAAACAATAAACAGACCACAAACATAGCATATTTTTCTTATTTTCCATGAAAACACATCTTGGTATTTCATTAGAATTGTCTCCAAGGAGACAATTCTAATGAAATGCCAAGACATGTTTTCATTTCGAAGCAAACTATTCAATAATTGCTGTCTGTTGATGTGTAAAAAGTAGTGTGATTTTATTTTACCCAATTAAAATACATGTATTGAAATACCCAATTGCTTCAGATATGATGGAGTGAAAATACTCAATTACTAAGTCCTTATCTGTAGCTTATTTCATCAACATTGCAAAGTATACTTTACTAGCAAAGTATACTTTGAGGGAGTAATCATTTATTTTTCCAGAAATGCATTATTTCACATAGAACTAACAAATGCATATATTTCATGATTAAAAGTATGCAGAATCATTATACTGAATTTATTACATTATCACAGCCATTAAATGGCTGTGATAATGTAATAAATTCAGTATAATAAAAATTAATAAATTTTTCAAAAAATTGAAAATTTCTCCCTCAAAGTATACTTTGCTACTAAAGTATACTTTGCAATGTTGATGAAATGGGCTACTGGAGCCCTGCATTTACGTACACTATCGTCCTGTTGTAGAGCTTGATCATCCGTCGCCTCCACGTAGCTCGAAATTTCCTCATACTTCTGAAATACAACACACCCACTGTGAAACTGTTTTTTGTTTGTTGGGGTTTAACGGCCTATCAACAGCTAAGGTCATTTAAGACCGGGTCAATGGGTTTAGTACTAAATCCCATATATTACCTGTACAAGTATATATACATTTTCAAGTACATGTACAAATGGGGGGAAAATGCCAAAATCAGACCTGAATATTTACAACAAGAGGGCCATGATGGCCCTAATTCGCTCGCCTGACTCCATGAACACCAGAGGAGAATGTGACATTGAGTTCATGTGTTTTAAAAAAATTGTGCTATTTTTAGACGGCGGTCATCTTGGATTAAGCGATGACTCTCAAAGCGATGACTACCAAATCTGAAAATGTTTCACCCAAGGATCGGAACTTCCTATGAAGTTTGGCCAGCATCGGCCATTTGGTTCCTGAGAAAAAGACGTTCAAAATCTCAAATAAATGGACCTTTTGGCGGCCATCATGGATGACATAATCATCCGATTCCGACAAATATTGCGCCAGAGCAATCGCCTCATCGATACCTTCAATTTGATATATGACATGAGCATATTCAGTCAAAAATAAAATTTGACCCCACAGGCCACGCCCATTTTTGACACCGGGGTCACCATTTTCACAACTTTAAAAGAGCATTGTACATCGATCATTCCTACCAAGTTTCGTCGAAATCCGGCCAGTGGTTCATGAGAAAAATATTTTTTAAGAATTTGTGCTATTTTTAGACGGTGGCCATCTTGGATTAGCGATGACCTCCATTATAACAAATCTGAAAATGATTCACCCATGAACCATAACTGTGAAGTTTGGCTACCATGGGCCAAGTGGTCCATGTGAAGTAGAATTTTTAAATCTCTAATAAAAGAACGACCTTTTGACCTTTCGGCGGCCATCTTGGATGACATAACCATCAGATTTCTACAAAAAAATCACCAGAGTGATCGCCTCATTGATACCTTCGATTTGATATATAACATGACCATATTCGGTCACAAATAAAATTTGACACCAATTTGACCCCACGGGCCACCCACATTTTTGACCCCGGGGTCACCAATTTAACAACTTTGAAAGAGCATTGTACATTGATCATTCCTACCAAGTTTCATCGAAATCAGGTTGGCGGTTCATGAGAAGAAGATTTTTTAAGAATTTATGCTATTTTTAGACGGCGGCCATCTTGGATTAGCGATGACCTCCATTTTAATAACTCTGAAAAGGCTTCACCCATGGACCATAACTTTTAGGTTTGGCTACCATGGGCCAAGCGGTTCATGTGAAGAAGAATTTTGAAATCTCTAATAAAAGAACGACCTTTTGACCTTTCGGCGGCCATCTTGGATGACATAACCATCAGATTTCGACAAAAAATGCACCAGAGTGATCGCCTCTTTGATACCTTCAATTCAACATATGACTTGACCATATTCGGTCAAAAATAAAATTTGACACCAATTTGACCGCACAGGCCACGCCCATTTTTGACCCCTGGGTCACCATTTTAACAACTTTGAAAGAGCATTGTACATTGATCATTCCTACCAAGTTTCGTCGAAATCCGGCTAGCGGTTCATGAGAAGAAGGCTTTTTAAGAATTTATGCTATTTTTAGACGGCAGCCATCTTGGATTAGCGATGACCTCCATTTTAACAAATCTGAAAAGGCTTCGCCCATGGACCATAACTTTTAAGTTTGGCTACAATGGGCCAAGCGATTCATGTGAAGAAGAATTTTGAAATCTCTAATAAAAGAACGACCTTTTGACTTTTCGGCGGCCATCTTGGATGACATAACCATCAGATTTCGACAAAAAAAATCCACCAGAGTGATCGCCTCTTTGATACCTTCAATTCGATATATGACATGACCATATTCGGTCAAAAATAAAATTTGACCCCAATTTGACCCCACGGGCCACGCCCAGTTTTGACCCCAGGGTCTCACCATTTTAACAACTTTGAAAGAGCATTGTACATCGATCATTCCTACCAAGTTTTGTCGAAATCCGGTTGGCGGTTCTTGAGAAGAAGATTTTTGAAGAATTTGTGCTATTTTTAGACGGCGGCCATCTTGGATTACATAATGACGTCATTTTAACAATTTTGTAATCCCCCTACCGAAGGACCATGATCATGAAGTTTGGTGACTATAGGCCCAATGGTTACTGAGGAGAAGACGTTTGAAAATGTTCACGGACGGACGACGGACACATTGCGGTAACAATAGCTCACATGAGCTTCGCTCAGGTGAGCTAATAACAAAACTATATATTCAGCCCTGAAATTAGAATAATCATGATCTGATGCCAGGTCTGCTGTGAAACTGATTCTACTGAACATGCCCAGAATACAAAGATTTGCCCAAAATAGATAAGCATACACTTCTGATAACAGAGCTGCAGATAAGCTGCGTATTAGCTTAAATACCCAATTAAAATTGCCAAAAACCTAATTGAAATCAGAAGTAGCGAGTATCAAAAAGCAATAAAAAATTTGTGGTACATTTGTACCTTATCATGCTGCAGAAAACAATAAACAAACCACAAATATAGCATATTTTTCTTATTTTCCATGAAAACACATCTTGGTATTTCATTAGAATTGTCTCCAAGGAGACAATTCTAATGAAATGCCAATACATGTTTTCATATCGAAGCAAGCTATTCAATAATTGTTGTATGTTGATGTGTAAACAGTAGTGTGATTTTATTTTACCCAATTAAAATTTTGAAATACTCAATTCCTTCAGAAATGATGGAGTGACAATACTAAATTACTAATTCCTTATCAGGAGCCCTGCTTAGCCATTTGGAATTTTAAATTTGAAAGTTCTGCTACCAATTTAAAAACCCAGTTGTACTACCTTATTGTAATACATGTTCTGATCTTCCCCTTCTGTCAATCCACTCGGATATACATCTGTTGCTGCACAATTCTGTGTATGCGAAGCAGATTCCGGCTTTTTACTAGAGACACCACCTTTAAATGTTAATGGAGCATCAAAGTTCACACTGGGCTTTTGTGAAATGGCCGGACTTACTTCACCTTCATCAGATATGCAACTTTTACTACGCTTCACTGGTAAAACTGCAGGTTCACACTGTGAATTGTCAGCCCTAGAAATAGGATTAGGTAAAGTCAACTGAGTTCTCGGCATTTGTGGTGGTAATGGAACAGTAGGAACAGAAGATTCGGTGTCAAAAGAATCATGTTTTTCTGCGGTTGCACTTGTGTTGCCGCGACTAGTGAGGCTATTCCCTGTGGATTCTAAAGAAAAGAAACTGACTGGTTCACCATCATCACTGTCACTATCATAGCTATTGCTGCTCCGTAGTTTTGCCATTTTGTCCAGATTTGATGATGCGCCAGTCTGGGGTTTCTTCGAGACAGGCGGGTTGGTGTTCGCTGGTTTCTGCTTCTTTGTCAGAGTATATGGCAGCAGTATCCTGTTTGATTCCTTCTTAGCGGCGTGGACCGGGGGCGGCAGTAAGGCTGTGAGACCAGACTTTCCCTTCAAAGTAAAAACACGGGGAGATGTTTCAGTGAATGTTCGTTCGTTCATTATAGGAATGAATGGCCTTTTTGTGGAATTTATCGGGGTATAAACTTGGAAAAGTCGCGGGAATTCCAGCGACTTTTCAAAGTTTATATCCCCGATAAATTCCACAAAAAGGCCATTCATTCCTTATAATTCCAGCATTTTAAATAAATTCATCAAGAAAATGTGTTTATTTTCCGTTTTCTTAAGAATTATTTTAATGGCGCCTCACGGTTACGGAAAGTAGTTCGGCGTGGGAGTTTACTGGGATATAAATTTTGGACAGAGATTTGCTACGGGCCAATCAAATGGTAGGGAATTGTGTAAATATTTTTGTGCTGGAATTATTGGTGTTTAACGGCCTATCAACAGCTAAGGCCATGTAAGGCCGGGGTTTTCGGTGAAGGCACGCCTAAGCAAGTGACATGGAATATTTCATGTTAAGTTTAAGAATGTTCCATTATACAGAAAAGGGGGTCATAAGTCAATTAAAATATATCCACAAATGGTGCAGATCTTGATGAGACGGCTCATTACGAGTCAGCTCATCATGATCTACTGTTTGCAGATATTAGGAAAGAGGTCTCTAGTGTTGAAAGGGTGAAATGCACTGTGTCTCAGATAATATCTCAAAGCTCCAGATAAGTTTTGTATCTAAACAGTATTATAACCCCAGATTTCAAATTCAATGCGTATTTTACTTTTATAAATGTATTATTGATTTTCTTCCTTATTAAATAGGGAACAAATGATAAAAAAAAGTGAAACAAATTTAAAAATTCACTTATTTGAGCTGCAAAAAGCAAACACTGATGAACTAAGTAAATGTTCAACTTTATTACAGTATTTTCACAACTCAATTGGCAAATCAATGTGTACGTTCACACTGCTGTGAGTATTTTGTACTCCCACTTTTGATAATCAATGCGTATTATGCTAAAGTAAGTGCGTAAAAGACGCCAATACGCACCTTATCTGCACCTCTGATATCTTGGATATTAATTCAGGGTTCAAGCTCGTCTTCCAACACAGGGAGAAGTTTTTGTAATAATCTGGGAAAAGTTCACTACTTGAACAGTGAAAAACTTCTCCCTCAACTCAAAATAGGGAGAAGTGGCATAATTTAGGGAGACAAAATCGCCCAAATCGCCCTGTAGCTTGAACCCTCATATTAATGATGTGATATTTGATTATGGACTTCAAACGACTTGTATCAACCAACACGATAAATTTCCAACACATTTGTGTTGTATTCTGCTATATGCTACACAGGACAACAGTGATATTGAGATAAACAGGGGAGATAGTTTCCGCTATGGGGGATCGTAGCTAGTTGTTTCCCTTTGAATTTATTGATAGAAATCCGATCCAACTTGTATATTTTATTGCCTAAATGCTTGTAATAAAACCAAAATCTGCATGATCTGTTGTGTAAAAAAGCCATTATAGTGTTTTCGACTGGTGTTGATCCAGATCATCCTACCTGTCTGTGCGCAGTCTGATCCGGAACTACACTATTTGCCAGATTCATATTTTCACACTTATTAATTGTATTGCAATCAGTGTAGACCCAGATCAGACTGCACATATGTGCAGTCTGATCTGGATCTACCCTGTTTGCATTCTTTATTTTTGCAAGTTATTCAATAAGAAACTAGAAAAAGTCGATGGCGCGCCATCGCAATATACCCACTTTCCCCAAATGCTAAGTCCGAAAGGGGGAGGCAATCCATGATGGAGGGTCGGATAAAAAATCCGAATTCACTTTGCGCATGTGCACATGATAACGAAGCTACATAGCAAATATGAGGCGCGTATGTATGAAGGTGAAAAAGTTTTTCGAGTTACAAGGAAAAAATGGGAAATTCTGAGTGGGAAAGGGGGAGGTAATCGATGATGAAGGGTCGGATCAAAAATGGGAATTCACTTTGCGCATCTGCACATGATAACGAAGGTACATACTAAATATCAGGCGCATAGGTATGAAGGTGAAAAAGTTTTTCGAGTTACAAGGAAAAAATTGGAAATTCTGAGTCCGAAAGGGGGAGATAATCCATGATGGAGGGTCGGATGAAAAATCCGAATTCACTTTGCGCATCTGCACATGATAACGAAGCTACATAGCAAATATGAGGCGCGTAGGTATGAAGGTGAAAAAGTTTTTCGAGTTACAAGGAAAAAATGGGAAATTCGGAGTCCGAAAGGGGGAGATAATCCATGATGGAGGGTCGGATCAAAAATCCGAATTCACTTTGCGCATCTGCACATGATAACGAAGCTACATAGCAAATATGAGGCGCGTAGGTATGAAGGTGAAAAAGTTTTTCGAGTTACAAGGAAAAAATGGGAAATTCTGAGTCCGAAAGAGGGAGATAATCCATGATGGAGGGTCGGATGAAAAATCCGAATTCACTTTGCGCATCTGCACATGATAACGAAGCTACATAGCAAATATGAGGCGCGTAGGTATGAAGGTGAAAATGTTTTTCGAGTTACAAGGAAAAAATGGGAAATTCGGAGTCCGAAAGGGGGAGATAATCCATGATGGAGGGTTGGATGAAAAATCCGAATTCACTTTGCGCATCTGCACATGATAACGAAGCTACATAGCAAATATGAAGCGCGTAGGTATGAAGGTGAAAAAGTTTTTCGAGTTACAAGGAAAAAATGGGAAATTCTGAGTCCGAAAGGGGGAGATAATCGATGATGGAGGGTCGGCTATGAAAAATCCGAATTCACTTGCGCATACTGCACATGATAACGAAGGTACATAGCAAATATGAGGCGCGTAGGTATGAAGGTGAAAAAGTTTTTCGAGTTACAAGGAAAAAATGGGAAATTCCTGAGTCCCCGAAAGTGGGGGAGATAATCCATAATGGAGGGTCGGATCAAAAATCCGAATTCACTTTGCGCATCTGCACATGATAACGAAGCTACATAGCAAATATGAGGCGCGTAGGTATGAAGGTGAAAAAGTTTTTCGAGTTACAAGGAAAAAAATGGGAAAAAAATTCTTAGTCCGAAAGGGGGAGAATAATCCATGATGGAGGGTCGGATCGAAAATCCGAATTCACTTTGCGCATCTGCACATGATAACGAAGCTACATACCAAATATCAGGCGCGTAGGTATGAAGGTGGAAAAGTTTTTCGAGTTACAAGAAACGTGACGGACGGACGTACGAGGACGTACGGACGGACGTTCTTACGAGAGCTACATTGTGAGGTTATTTCCTTTGATGTTTACACTGTGGGGTTAACCTCACAATGTAGCAACTTATTCCGTTATTTTCTTCCTTAACGATTCTCTTACGGAATAAATCGCATAATATGCAAATGAGCTAGCCATTAGTTAATTATATTTGAAAAACACTTATCCAAGTGTCTTAAATAGGGCGGTGGGTGGTTTTCAGCACAACACAGCAACCTCACAATGTAGCTCTCGTAAGTACGGACGTACGGACGGACGGACACCCGTGACGAAAACAATATACCCATTTTTTTTTTACAAAAAAGTGGGTATAATAAACGCTAAAATAAACCAATGGACAGGATATGGTTGTGGGTTCAAGCCTCACTGGAAGCATGCGTTGTGTCATTGAACAAGACACTTTATCCACACTGCTTCGGTCCACCAGCTGTAAATGGGTACCGGCTAATTACAGGGAACATCGATTGTATTTGATTGTATAAAAATATGATCATATCAATAATGGGAAAACACTATGAAAAGGGCCTAAGCAACAGAAAAGTTTATATAAGAAAATGCTTATATCCGGTCTCTAACACTGTATGAACTGTTAACCTAATACAAACCCCCGTCTTACTAATACTGAATTTGAAGCACTGGTGGGAGATAAAAAAAATTATTAAACTAGAAATTGACGCTTGTCCACAAGCGCATGACGTGTATCCCCCTCCCCGCCTACAGACAGCAACTACAAAAATAAAGGGACATAACTAATATGTTTAGGTAGGCGAGTTATCTTTCTTGCATGATACACACCTTTGGGTAATGGTTTATGTTAGTGTGAAATATCATGAAAGTATTCCAAAGAATAATCAAGTTTTGGATTGACAGGAAAAATTAAATTTGCGAACAAAAAAACAGAAGGAGATAACGAAAACATTAGTGGGGCAAGAGTTATCTATCTTGCATGTAACACACCTTTGGGTCGTGGTCTATGCATGTGTGAAGTTTCATGAAAATATTCCGAAGGGTATTTAAGTTAAGCTCCGGACAGTGTGCGAAAAAAAATAACAAAGGGAGATAACTTGAAAATCAGAGAGTTGTCATTCTTGCGCGCAACACATCATGGTCTATGCAGATGTGTGACGTTTCATGAAAATATTCCAAAGGGTATTCAAGTTATGGTTCTTACAAGAAGTCAGTGCACAAAAAAAGGGGGATAACTCGAAAATTAGAGAGACAAGACTCGTAATTCTTGAGCGAGACACACATTTGAGTCGTGGCTATACATGTGTGAAGTTTCATGAAAATATTCCAAAGGGTATTCGAGTTATGCGCCGGACAAGAAAGCAATTCGTAAAAAAAGAGGGAGATAACTAAAAAATTATTGAGGCAAGAGTTGTCATTTTGCGTGGGTCGTGGTCTATGCATTTGTGAAGTTTCATGAAAATTTACGTAGCTTTGTTCAATTGGCTCGTCGTTGAACCGTGTCATGTGTCCGTTGCGTGATCAGTGACTCGCACATCCAGGTCAATATCACTTTTAGAATATCACTCTCGGACTCGTCTCGAGCAACGAGACGAGTCCAAGACTGATATCCAGGTGAATATCATATATGTCCACTCATGTGACCCTCCATTGGGCAATTTCATTGGTTGAAATTCTCAGTCGTATGATAATTATTGCCCTGTAGCCGATTTCACCAACATTGCAAAGTATACTTATCTAGCAAAGTATACTTTGAGGGAGCAATCATTTATTTTTCACGAAATGCATTATTTCATATAGAACTAACGACTGCATATATTTGATGATTAAACGTATGCAGAATTATTATACTGAATTTATTACATTATCACAGCCAAAATGGCTGTGATAATGTAATAAATTCAGTATAATAAAAATTAATATAGTTATCATAAAATTGAAAATTTCTCTCTCGAAGTATACTTTGCTAGAAAAGTATACTTTGCAATGTTGGTGAAATAGGCGACTGGACTGTACTTACAGCACTAGGTGGTGGCCGCTGCTTCTTCACTGCAGGTTCATCATCATCATCGGAGTCCTAGACACAGGTAAACATACAAGTCGTCAGAAATTACCAATATGGGTAACTTAAAAACAAGAAAGGAGGCAAAGCCACAAAGGCCGGGTTTTCCTCAAGGCATAGACACATGGATAACATATTCTTCAAGTATGGTGGTTCTAGGTGGTTCTAGGTGGTATAGTAAATGAGAAACAGGTTTAAATGCAAAAAATTAACATTGGAAATAGCTAAGTCGATTACCATGATTACGTGGAAAAAATAGGTAAAGGTAACAAATAAGGTCACATGTTGGATAGTGGTATGTGCTGGGCACCCATTGGTTATGGTGGTACTAGGTGGTACAATAAGTGACAATTTAACACCTTAGAACGCTACACATAACAATTGTCGTCTGCTGTTGCTTTTATATCTTGCCTTATTTCGCAATAAAAACATGGTTTGACAGCACTTCAGAATCATGGAAATGATTCTAAAGTGTTGTCAAATCATGTTGTAAATTATCCTAAATTGCTGTGAAAGCATGTTTTTGATGATGAAAATAGAAAATAAACAGCAGACGACAGATAGCGGTGTAAGGGTTAAGAACCCGTTCTACCCCTGATCATCATTTGATTCAAACATAACTGGTTCGTAAACGTGATGGGATATATGTATTTATCCCGTCAACACAGTGCGTATGTGCCGTGAAACACCGTGCCGTGAAACATTTTTGATATCCAGTCAATACTATTTTTGCATTTATAGATGTTATTTTGTTATGATACGAGATCGTGTCCGACCAAAGGTAAAAGCCTTGTTCACATATATAGAGATATACCGATGAAAGCCGAAACGCACCGAATGCCTGTGGCATATACCATATAGACCGCACCATTGCTCTACCGGCGGAGCTAACAGTGAGCAGATACGCACTTTATCGCGTCAACACAGTACGTATGTGCCGTGAAACACGGTGCCGTGAAACATTTTTGATATCCAGTCAATACTATTTTTGCATTTTACAGCCATTTCTAGGTGTTTACGGGATAAATAGAATAGTAGGTTAGTGCCGTGAATGGGAAAACATATCTGGCGCGGCACGGAAACGGGATGTGCTCGGCAGAGCCTCGCCCATTCCGTTTCCTGAGCCTTGCCAGATATTTTTTCCCATTCACGACACTAACCTACTATTCTCTATCTATTTTCCTTATTTCTGAACCAAAGTATATGTTGTGACCACTCATTTGAACCGTCTCGGCGAGACGGTTCAAATGAGTGGTCACAACATATACTTCTGATGAGAAATAAAGAAATTATTGAGCCTTGCCGGATATTTTTTCCCATACTTATGCCAGTATGTGAATATTTTCTTGTTACGGTATCGGCCATCTTTGTATGTACAAGTCAATTTCAAGATGCATTTATAGAGGGAAAGAAGAAGAACACTCATAATTTGTTGGCTGTTATTTTCACCGCTAGCATTCAGAGTTATGTAGAAACAGAGGGACCTTACGCACTGTCCTACGTACGAAAACTATAGAACCAAAGTGATCAATAATCTACAAATGAATATTGGGATATGATACCAGGACAAATGAACCTGGCTAGGATATGATGCGTGCTCGGACATAATTATGTAACTGGAGAAAGACAATTCTGATAGAAGTGACACAATATATTGTATATATATTGAAGCAACCACAGGCATTCGGCGTGTTTCGGCTTTCATCAGTATACCTCTATATACATTGTGTATAAACAAGGCTTCTAACTTTGGTCGGACACGACCTCGTATCATAACAAATTCCGCAAGTTTATTAACGCTAATGTGAATATTTTGGCAGAAAGTGCACATGTTCATTTGAGAATTATTGTTATCTTGCTGAAATAGCATAGTTAGAACATGATTATGCAAAGAATATCGAATTACAGCTGCTTTTCCTAGGTCGGACACAACCTCGTATCATAACAAATGAAATATTGTGTTTAAGGCTCTAACGTTAATATTATAGTGGCAAGTTCATATGAGAATTATCGTTAATTACAATTTTAAACATGTTATTTTGATATAATACATGTACGAGGTCATGTCTGACCAAAGTTAGAAGCCTTGTTCATATATACAGAGTTAAAACGATGAAAGCCGAAACACGCCGAATGACTGTGGAAGCAACAGGCATTTTGATTCCGAAAATGGTCAGAACCCACCAGATTGAAAATCAAACAAATGCACACAAGAAAAAATACAAGAAATAAATCCCACATTTATGAAGAATAAAACATAACTTTCTGTGACTGACAACTCCATCATAGTGGATATCAGATAATAGCTAGGTAGGCTTACATCTCTCAGTTCTGGGATATGTATTCGGACAGGCTGTCTTTTCTTTTTTGTTGGCTTCCGAATGTCTGCCACCTGCGTTGATTTTGGCTTGACCTCATCTTCCAATTCATCGTTCTCTATGATACCAGAGTCGAACCCTTTGGGTGCTGGAAGGCCTAAAACAGAAATTGACACATTTAGTGAATGAGCCAAAAGGGGTCACCATTACCACTTGGCTGGCGGGGCAAATTGCCACTATTTTCTTGAAAGGTATCTAACCCTGGATATTATTTCTGCATGATAGCTGTTTAGATCTGGTAGTTTTACAATTGTACGTTCTGAATGTCATTCCTATCAGCCACATTAACATATTTTCGCAACAGTGAAGGTCTTGATCAAACTGCACTATTGACCGATTGTATGACTCACAGTGAAGACACTGATCATACTGCGCCAATGACCGATTATATGACAAACTGTGAAGATACTCATCAGACTGCACCACTGACTGATTGTGTGACAAACAGTGAAGACCCTGATCAGACTGCGCCATTGACTGATTGTGTGACAAACAGTGAAGACCCTGATCAGACTGTGCCACTGACCGATTGTGTGCCAAACAGTGAAGACCCTGATCAAACTACACGACTAGCAAACATGGTATATAACATACATGGAAATAGTTGATGACGAAAAAAAATCAATTTCCTTACCTGGAATTAGAAAACTCCTCTAAACTGAAAACCCCTCTAAACCAAATGTTTCCGCCTGTCCCTAGGGTATTTGGTTTTGAGGGGTTCCACTGTACTGTCATTTAGGCTAATTCTGCGCATCGGCTAATGCGTAATTCACGTCAATTTTAGCCTTGTGCACGTCATAATAAAGTGTGTGGATTTTGGAATAAACAAGCTGATTAACTGCTACACTGTGGCATAATTTTATCACATTCCGATAGTTTGGTAAAAATATATTCAGAAAATCTGACAAACCTGCTGATGGAATAGCGGTCTTATTTACTAAATTATCTGTTCAACTAAGAAACTAACCTGTCATGATGTCACTGGATAGTTCTGTTTCAAGTTTAAAACAAATTTTGCAATGCTGATCCAGTATGATGTTTGCAATTTTTGTTTACACTGCCAGATGCGCTGCATTAGCAGAAATAAATGTGACGTTGCAAACACACATGTGATATCATACACGACACAATTTACGTCACTTATATTGACGTCAGAACATTACGACATTTTACCTGCAGAATTCTTTGCACTTCGTTGAATATTCAGGGAATTTTGACTGAATATGGGAATGTTAATAACATTTAAATTTGTTTGGAAAGCCTTCGGTGTGCAGAATTAGCCGACACCAATTTAAACTAGAAAAAGTCGATGGCGCGCCATCGCAATATACCCACTTTCCCCAAATGCTAAGTCCGAAAGGGGGAGATAATCCATGATGGAAGGTCGGATCAAAAATCCGAATTCACTTTGCGCATCAGCACATGAAAACGAAGCTACGAAGCAAATATCAGACGCGTAGGTATTAAGGTGAAAAAGTTTTTCGACCTACGAGGAAAAATAGTGAAATTCTAAGTACGAAAGGGGGAGATAATCCATGATGGAAGGTCGGATCAAAAATCCGAATTCACTTTGCGCATCATAACGAAGCTACATATCAAATATCAGAAATGTAGGTATTAAGGTGAGAAAGTTTTTCGACTTACAATGAAAAATAGGGAAATTCTGAGTCCGAAAGGGGGAGATAATCCATGATGGAGGGTCGGATCAAAAATCCGAATTCATTTTGCGCATGTGCACATGATAACGAAGCTACATAGCAAATATGAGGCGCGTAGGTATGAAGGTGAAAAAGTTTTTCGAGTTACAAGGAAAAAATGGGAAATTCTGAGTCCGAAAGGGGGAGATAATCGATAATGGAAGGTTGTATCAAAAATCCGAATTCAGTTTGCGCATCTGCACATGATAACGAAGGTACATACCAAATATCAGGCGCGTAGGCATGAAGGTGAAAAAGTTTTTCGAGTTACAATGAAAAAGTGGGAAATTCTGAGTCCGAAAGGGGGAGATAATCCATGATGGAGGGTCGGATCAAAAATCCGAATTCACTTTGCGCATGTGCACATGATAACAAAGCTACATAGCAAATATGAGGCGCGTAGGTATGAAGGTGAACAAGTTTTTCGAGTTACAAGGAAAAAATGGGAAATTCGGAGTCCGAAAGGGGGAGATAATCCATGATGGAGGGTCGGATGAAAAATCCGAATTCACTTTGCGCATCTGCACATGATAACGAAGCTACATACCAAATATCAGGCGAGTAGGTATGAAGGCGAAAACGTTTTTCAAGCTACAAGAAACGTGACGGACGTACGGACGGACACTCGTGACGAAAACAATATACCCATTTTTTCCCAAAAAAGTGGGTATAATAATTGCTATGAGACATAGCTATTATTTACAATAGTGTCGGTTAATTCTGCTCAGCTATATGTCTACAACAAAATTGTAAATAGAATTCAGGCCTGTACGCAGAGGGGGTGCGACGGGTGCGTACGCACCCCCCTTAACCTTTTCACTCTTAACCCACAGGCATGTATAGTGGCATTGGCAAACAGTGTAGATCCAGATGAGCCGGACTCGTAACGATCCGTCTCATCAGGATCTGCACTTTTTGCAATTAATTTTTATAATTTTGGTGAACAAAAACACCCCATGTTCATAAATGGACTGGTCTGAAAATCATTTTGTGGCGATTTAGATTGGTTGCAAAATTAACAAATCAAAATCCATTCCAGTTACTTAGGGGTGAAAGGGTTAATCTGCCGAGGTCTCTGGTCTGTCAGTGGATGTGCAAAAATTACCATGCAGAAGTGCATTAACGCCATCTACGCTATCTGTATGGACATCATTATGGACAGAATGTGTATCATTTCCTGTCGCAGCGTTTGTCAGTGGCGCTGTTGTTGTTGTGACAGCAGGAGGCTCTCCGTTGACGTTGTTAGCATTTGTCGTCTCTGCAGTTGCCGAGTCTGTGGCTTCTGAAACAGGTCCCTTTGAAACCGACAACTTCTCAGCAATTTCTGTGCATTTAGAGTTGATGATAACATGACTGGAGTCTTCCGTGTCACTATCTCCACTCTCATCACTCGACCCATATGCAACAAGAGACATTTATGACTTTTAGGAAATCAAACAAAATGAAAAAATCCACATTTTAGGCCGCTTATATCAAAACAATATTGTACTATTTCTATATACGACATTTATCAGCAATATACACATACTATTAAATTAAATAATAAACTGTGAAAGGTATCTTATTTGCAATAACAGACAAAAAATGAAATATTATTTTTCATTTAAATAAGTTTTAATGTTGTAAATTGCTCTATGCGGCTCATCTAATCACACCATAGAATATAGTTCCACGAGGGTATGGTAAAGTGCGCATTGGAGATTTCGCGACGCATTGGGCGCCTTGGATATTTCGCGGCGTATATGTATTTTATTAGCTACAATAATTCACCTCAGATATGTTATCTACGGCTTCAATTTGACCCATTCAAAAAATGTGAGCAACCAAAGTGCATACCCAAACCTGTTATATGTAGGTAAAATTGTGTAAACTGTATATTTTATATATACATTTAAACAAATAATATTTGAGGTAGAACTAGTAAATAGCCAAACTAATAGAACAGGGAAATAGTTTTCCCATGGAAGCCATCGTTTCTCTTGTTGTTGTTCAACATTCAACATCACGAAATAAAACTTTCAAATTTACAAGATATACATTAAATGTCAGATAAACACCTTGACACGGTAAAATAACCAATTTCTGCATGTGTATGTTCTTTATTAATAATTGATTGATACAACTTTGACAGTTTTATATCGCTAACATATCAAACACGCCGGATAACCTATATCTGCTCAACTATTCGGTAACCATTGATGCTTGAATAATTATAAATGACAGACGATAATAAGTTGCTGGAGGTTAATCGAAGAGTCCAAATATAGGTAGACCAGGTGTATTAATTATCATACCATATATAGCCTCGTTTTCGTGCATAATAACTACATTATAAAGTGCACGTGCATGCATGTCAATATAATAGTGTATCTTGATGCGCAAAATAGACATGTAATGTGACTCAGTGGTATCGAAGCGGGAGAATATCCATACGTTTGCAGAACTTTTGTTCACTTTATCTGGTCGTGAGTTCGGAATTCACAAAATGCATTACTTTTGTTGATATCTTTATGTTCTTTTTATGACTGCTTGCTGGAGAAGGGAATAACTGAAACGGTGAGGGTTATCACTCTTGCTGTATGACCTCATTGTGATATGATCGGCGAGAACATACGAGTTTATTTTGTATATTTACATACACATGTGTTACCTAAAATTTGAAAGTGAAGGTCCATATAGGGCCAGGTGTTTTCGTAAATATTATATTGTACATATTCCCTGTTTTGTTTAACACATGTCACTATAATAAACAAATTACTTACTTACTTGCTTGCTTGCTGCTTGCTTGCTTGCTTGCTTGCTTGCTTGCTGCTTGCTTGCTTGTTCTTGCTTGCTTGCTTGCTGCTTGCTTGCTTGCTTGCTTGCTTGCTTTGCTTGCTTGCTTGCTTGCTTGCTTGCTTGCTTACTTGCTTACTTACTTACTTTACTTACTTTACTTACTTACAAGTTATCGTATGCGGACTGTACTGATAACGTCCATAGTGATGGATACACAATTGCAAACGCGTGCCCTCTCCACACGGTGGCAATTAATTATATTGAACTAATTAAAATCAATCCAATTTATTGTATTAGCATATAAACAATTGTCCGATCTTATATTGAAATAGTAATTAATGGCCAGAATATATCACAAAAACATCTACATGTATATCTTAATTTGTAAATACACACAGAGGATTCCACAATTTATCTGCGAAATATACAAGTTGTCAGTTTCATTTTCAATGTTTTATAACATACATATTACAATAACTAATAATTTAGTAATGAAATAATGAAAATGCTACTTATTATTTTATCATTTATCTGGTGAATTTAGAAATACTTATGGTCAATGTTTAAAATGTGTAATACATTAGTCAAGTTATCAACATAATTAGCAAATAGTTATTAAATAGAATATTGCATTACGGTAAAACATTCGCAAAACTACTAATACTTTTATATTTAAACTACTATATGTAGCTGTGACTGGAAATATGGGACTACAAAGAGTGTACTATTTGATCAGGAGCTAGATCTAGCTAGACTGATACAAAACACAATAAGCCCCATTTCTCCATTAATACTAAGTAATACTGGCAGTATATATCTTGAACAGACCGGGCAGCATTATATGTAAAAATATATTTGGTACATGTATACAAGTACATGTATATAAGATTTGGTATGTTTATAATATTGATACAAAACCCACTTTATACAAGCGCATTTGCCTGACTTAAATATATATTGTTTATATGTAACAGTATATTATATACAACAAGAAACAAAATGGTATGCTTTTATTAAAGGTACATGCCCACGCAGTAGGCACAACATGTTCTTTATAGGAATTAAATAAGTGTATAATGAAAAGTCATGCAGAGCATGATGTTATTAGCCGATCAAATCAGGGTAAAGTGCATCGAACATATGTAAGTGTCTCTGGTAACATTGTCAATGGTAAACTATTTTCGACCACAGTTCTGTACCCAGCGTTGACATTTTTTCTCGATTTTGTGCAGGTTTTGGAAACCCGTTCCCAAATCCATCCAATAGCAGCAATGCCATAGCAGCAATGTTTTGTTGTCACCATTATGTTGCGAAATATTCCAGCGTAACACCTGTACTGTATGCTCTATTTATCTACAAATTACACTCCGCAATACACAAAGTTGTAGTCACTGTGTGTTTGTCCGAATTCTGTGGCAGCACGCGAGTGGGCGGAGCTACCAGGGCTATATATATCTAGCGGTTACAGTGTCATCTAAAAATAGACGCAAGCTCCTGCGTATTCAGGCACATGCCCAGATTGGCCTAATGTGCCCCATCCGTGATTTTTTGAGCGATGTCGGGCGCAAGACAATCAATAATTTGCGGCATTGACAATAATTAAGGGGGATTGCCGCAATCGCGCGTGCTGGATGCATCCCTGCCATCCCTGCATGATACGTAAACAAATCAAAGTTGGCTATGAAGGGCAATTCTTCGTTTTTGATTGGTGGAAAATTTTGTGAATATTAACTAGCGTCAAATGACGCGCATACGCGATCCAATGGGATAAACCCGAGATGCTGGGATAAACCCGAAAATGCTGGGGTTGCTAGTAAGGAGATTTTGAGCAGAGGTCGATTATAAATTAGCCGAAAAATAAACACATTTTACGCGATTATGCGTGGCTGAAACTTGTTCTGTTTAATAAATAAAAGCTTTAAATTAGCCCAATAATCGGCGTATGTTGGCGTATATGGCCATTAGAGCCAACTATGGACTTCAACAACAATAACTTCCGGGTTAAATCTCTTCCGGCGTTCAGCTCATTACGTATTCAAAATTGTGTTATTTGGCTATAAGTAAAGTTTTAAACGGAGATAATTGCCAAAAATGCAAACTTTATCGGTTGATGCAATTTGGAAGTGATACAGAAAAATTCGCGTTCGTAGATTACCGAATAGCGGAGAAAAGGGTTGCTACAAACTTTTTCAGAATTCGATGAATAACTAATATATTAGCCGATCTATAAATATATCGGCTAATAATTATGTCACTATTCCACCAGTTCTAAAAATTACGAGTGCCCGCTATACAAATATAATCATTTATTAATTATCAATTTACTGTTAGCGACGCGCGGTGGTAACAGTCCATTTTGATAATGTGCGGGGACGACGACTTTCACATCACGGCTTGCGGTGCGCATGCGCAGTATACTACGCGCGCCAGTAGGCTTCCCAATATGTAAACAAGAATATCAACATGTCGAAACGTCCAGGACGGAAATTGTATGAAAAGGCGTCGGCCAAAAAAAAAGCGAAATGTCTGAGTGACAGGCAGTACAGAGAGAGAGAGAGTGGTTAATATTGGTGACCAGATCACCAAATGGAAAGAGTTACGTGGAGATTTAGATTTGGACTCGAACAGAGATTTTTCTTCTCAACTTCCGATACTTCACTACGCATGTCAAATATGTGATATGATTGACCGTGTCACGTGACGCGTGTTGGTAAAAATAGCACGAGGTCGTGGCATAAAAAATGCGATTTAACACCAATTAACACGCGCCGTAATTACACGTGTCGCATACACGACATAATTTGAATATACGTTGCGGAATCAGGGAGGGGGGGTCCAGGGGATCCGGACCCCCCTCCCCCCCTCCCTCCCTGCTCCCGGCAGAACTAAAGACGAAAATCTACAATACTCGAATAGTTGGATGACTTTTTTCGTGGCCTAGGTGTCAGGAAATCGCATCTGAGGCGATCTGGCATCTAAAAATTTCATGGGGTAGGACCCCCAGACCCCCCTAATTGCCGACTTGTAATTACAGACACACCCCCCCCCCCCCACAGGCAATGTTGAATATCCCCTATACCCACTTGAATTCATGTAGTATAACTATCTATACAGATTGAATACAATGGAATTATTTTAGTAGCCCTGTGCCCCCCCCTGCAATTATTTCTGTATCCGCGCCTGAATATGTATCTGTAGAATATGTACGATAATAACAAAAAGGCATATTATAAAACTCCATTTCGCCCTAACATCCCCATTGCGCTCATTTCGAAATTTCTATGACGCTAATCATACGATTATTCCGCTGTAACGAAAGTAGTTCTTTCTAATTCTCGCCAACGACAGTGACACGTGCGTTGTTCGTTTCAAGAATAAAAAATGGTAATGTTTTTGTAAATATCATACATGATCCCTTGAATTATGTTGTACTTGTATTACTGTAATTATCGAAGCAAGCCAACCAGTTACTGTACCATTTATTAAGTACTTGTATTCTCATAATTTATTGTAATCGGTTTTCGTGTGAAATGTTTTGAGCATTTGTATACCCCAGTAGGCTGTAATAGTCATTAGTGACGTCGGAGCTTTCCCCGATTTACGGTTTGCCTTCTGACCCAATGTTAAAATTTGGCCGTTTTCAAATTTCTGATCAATATTGGACGATTTAGTTGAAAAAAAACACACACACACATTGTCGCTGTGTAATGTATGGCCGTGACGCCCGTTTTCGGAGTTTTCGGGGTATTCACATATTTTTTAATTTGTAGACATGTGTGCAGCCGCGATGTGCTTTACATCAGGTGATTAAAATAAGCATGACATTACCTATATTAAGTTCTTAAAAATGCCACCAAATACAGTGTTTGGACTAAATACTGGTAATTTTTGCAATTTAGGTCAATTTGTTCACGAAACTACCGTGATTTTTGTGATTTTCTGCGTCCGCCATTAATCTGCTCTCTAATATTAAAATCATAATCAATAGAAAAGTTTCAAGTGTTCATTCACTGTGCCTCATTCATCTGCGAGATGATATAACATCAAATGAAAACTCGGGATGAATTACCAACTTTATTGACACTTTCAGAACATACCCCGAAAACTCCAACCATAAGTCAATATTCAAGATGGCTGACTCGTGTGTTGCTAAACGCGCTAACTCAACTTTTAATCAAACAACAATCTTATTTTGAAGGCAAGAAACATTGAAAGAAATGTTTATCATTCTATTGAACTGACAATTTAGCTCATATGTTATGTTTTATAAAAATCGCTAGTTGATGAACTTGTTAATACCCCGAAAACTAGACCCACCATCATATATTGTTTGACTTGCAATGTTGTTTTGTTAAATATGTAACATGTGGGTGAATTTTAATCGATAAATTATAATCACTTGCGCATTCACTTTTTTTTTGTGGACGCTTCCATTTTGAAAAATCTTGTGATGGGTGGTGCACAGGTACTTTGTGGTATGAACGAGAAAAGCCTATTTAAATCATACCCAATTATATTCTGATATTAAATAATTAGAAGGTATGACACTCGCCATCTTTTCAACCAACGGAAGTGGAGTATTTACCTTGGTCCCGACCTTCTCGCGCGTTACAATTACTGACATTAGCGAGCCGGGCCCAAGGTACACTAGTACCACTTCCGTTGGTTGAAAAGATGGCGAGTGTCCTACCTTCTAGATATTTAATATCAGAGTAAAATTGGGTATGATTTAAAGAGCGTACTGTCGTTCATACCACAAAGTACCTGTGGGGTGGTGTCGTGAAATTTTGATAACATGATCATTTCCCGATGAATATTTAATTTGTGCATGTCAATGGAAAGAAAACAAACCATTCTACACGATTCTGTTGGCTGCTGCTGAGATTTCTGAGAGGAAAATTGTGTTTTTGGTGCTAGAAAGAGGTAAATATTTGAACAGTGATTTTTATAGGAACCTGGATTCGACATCTTGGACTTCCACAGTCCATCTAACAATCATTAATGTGTCCAAAAAACACTATTGAACAGATTTTCTTGTGCATAGGTGATGGCATTTTTTTTTTCGTAACCTATCGTACCGGAATTTAGGAACATTTGCGTCTTGCAAGCAGTGTAATTGTGATTTTTCGGTTGGCCGAAACGAGGGCTAAGTTAATTTATGCATATAAGTGAGTACTGATTTGTGTTCCGGAAAATAACCCCCTTTTCTCTCCATGTTCCTCATGTGACCGACATGGGGTTGGCAGCTCTGCCAATGCAGCAGGCTAAAACGGGATCGAACCCGTTTGCTCGGCCTTGCATGACCTTAGCTGTTGATAGGCCGTTAAACACCAATAATCAAACAAACAAAACCGTCCGTGCGTCAGTCCGAAATCTGCGTAAAAGTTTTTAAATACTTCAAATGCACATTAGGAAAGACTATTCAGTCATAACTCTAATGTAATTAGAGTTATGTACTCGGAACTACATTTGTACAAATAAAATACATATTTAATTTGAAATCTGGGGTTTAATACTCATTAGATACAAAACTTACCTGGAGCTCTGCATATTTCTTTTCAGTCGGCGCGACCACTTATATCCGTGTACAATGAGAAGGGGGAGTCGCAGGGTGCGCAGGCTGCTACAAACGTCTCACTGCCTGCCGTCTTCAAGGCGCCTATCCGACCCGACATTGTCAGCTTTGTACACTCGCAGATGCAGAAAAACAGCAGGCAACCATACGCCGTCAGCAGGCTTGCCGGTAAGTTAAAGCGGGTGACTTTCGGCACTCTTGTTGAACTATTGATGGGCTAGTGGCTCCAAATGCTGATATCCTAGATTGAACCCTGAATCTATTGAGTACTATGGGTGAGTTTACACTATTCAGGGATTCCACTGGGGAAAAAAAAAATCGCCACTTCAAAAAAAAAAAAAGGAATAACCAATAGGATTAAAAATAAACAATTGGCGATAAAAAAGAAAAATCTTCGGGGGGAAAAAAAGGGTTTTTTTTTCTCGAAAATTGTAATTTGTTATAGCCAATTGCGAAAGTGGGGATCGCCAGCGGAATCCATGACTATTTTATACAATGTTAATCCTTTCAACACTGCAGACTGCTTTCACAATGTTTGCAAACAGTGTCTGGTCGGGATCTGCACTGTTTGTGGACATTATTTGATTTTTGTCACGCCTGCTATAGTCGCCGCTTTTTCCATCATCGTCCGAAATGTCAAAAAGTTTGTACACGCTTCTTCATCGTGATACAACTTTTAATATTACTTGACGGATTGCTTCAATATTTGGACACTTGATACATGTGAGCATTCGGAACACACTCATGCCACCATTAACATGACCTTGACCTTTTTTACCATCACATGTTTGCGGAAGCAGGTAGCCATTTTTTGGGTGTCGAAAAAAAGTTCATCATGATTTAACTTTATTACATTAAATTTTTGGCGCAATCACTTAGCGGTTTTTTCATCAAAAAGTGTGTACAAGTTTCTTCATGATCGTATGACATTAATGATACTTGATGGATTGCTTCAATATTTGTATACATGTGAACATTTGGAACACAAGCATCAGCATGATGGTTGTGAAAAATCATAGCCATTTTTTATGTCAAAAAAGATTAAATAATACATTTTCAAAAAATGTTTGTAAAATACTTTCTGCATTCTAGTATACGTTTTCAGGCCACCAGACGTCCGCCGAGTCGTGGGGTACCGGCCGAGCAGTGGCTCGTATTCCGCGTGTCCGCGGTGGCGGCACCCACAGGTCCGGCCAGGGAGCCTTCGGCAACATGTGCCGCGGTGGCCGCATGTTCGCCCCCACGAAAACATGGCGCCGCTGGCATCGCAAGATCAACACAAACCAGAGGCGCTACGCTCTCTGCTCGGCCATCGCAGCGTCTGGCATCCCGGCACTCGTCATGTCAAAAGGTGCTTTGCATATTTCAACTCACACAAGCATTAGTGTGAGCCTTTCCAATCACCTGTTGTCTGTCTGTCCGTCAACAATTGCCTCGTAAAGTTCATTGTTACGTTTTCGAGTTTAATTTTGTCTTGTTCACTACTGCTTCCATTTACTACCAACATGCAGGGCTGTACAAATTGGCACGCCCGACGCCCGGGACAAGTCGGTTTTAATCTCGGGCAAGTGCCTCTATGCTGGAATTTAGTCCCGGGCAAGTCACTATTTTCTGTTAGAACGTCCCGCCACAAGCCCGTTTTTTGGAACCGGACTGTCATAAACTTACTCCCAAAACTGACCACTTTATCGATCGATAACGCTGCGGGCGTCCTGGCGATTCGCAGCTACTGTGTTACTGTGCTAAGTAATTAGCGAATTAGCGAAAATATTCTGCGGCGATCGATGGTTATTGATTTATTTTATGTATGTTAACGTTTTCGTCTCACTGCGTCGACAGGCCAAGAGACCTAACTTTAGAGAAATAAATGTATGTTCCTTCACGGGGTGAAAATTGAATTTAAGGTTCTTAATTTAAATTATCGTTTCTACGCGGCATATAAACGAAAAAATGAAATTGAATGGGATGGACATACTATGAAGGTATGTTTGATTCCCAAGGCGATGTTTGAACCCACAACCTCCAGATTGGAAGTCGGTGTTCTAAGCCCTATGTCACAAACCATACCTTATAAACGAAGGAAAGAAATGCTCATAACGAGCGACCATACGTACTTAGAACAACAGCTAACGTAACGCGCGGTAAACTGAAATGGCCTACGTGACAATTGACATTTAGTAAATGATTTACGTTTAAACAAGATTTTCACGGTGTGTAATCGATCGTATTTCCTCGCCATCATATGAAACCCGACTCGAGAAACACAAATTAAGTTGTGGATTTCTGAATTTGTCAATTGTTTGTACGGTCTAAGAAATCAAACAAATGTGACAATTCTTTTTACAAAATATTAGAATCGTCTAAGGAGACAATTCTCATGTGTTGCCAAAACATGTTTTATTATGACATCGGACAAATGTGAAAAGAAAACCCGAATACATTGATATTTCCTTACAAAAACATATTTTGACAACATTTGAGAATCGTCTTAGGAAACGATTCTCATGTGCCTGCCAAATCTTGGTTTTATAAAAAAAAATCAAACTATGTGAAATTCCACAAGCTAATGTGTAATTATCAATTCATCGGCTATGCGATGACGTGGGGCGACTACATAGCGTGGTTTTGGTATGTTTGTTTCCACAGAATTCTAAAGGTCAGTCACACTTTGCACGTGAAACTGGATTAGCGACTGATGATTGTAAACACCATCAGGTGTGCAGCTAGACCGAAAATGATATGTCGCAAATGTGCTAATTGGGGATGGGTGGGTACGGCCATATTTCTTTTTGTTACAATCTCGCGTTTTTGTGATCTCGATCTCGCCTCCGCTTTTGGAAATACGATTTGCCCATGCATGTGTAGACAGCATGCGTGTTGGATTTGCGTTCTACGTACGTACATTCATATAAAGCATGCTAGTTCGAATTGCATTCTACGTACGTACGTACATGTAATGTATGCGCAAAACTCAATTTCAACACGCATGCAATCTACACACACATATTACAGGCCCGTAGCCAGACCTGTTTTGAAGGGGGGTCGTTTCGAATGCCCAAGGGGCCTGAGGTATCTAGGGGGTCCGGCGGCATGCCACCCCCCCCCCCCCCCCCCCCACCCCCCACCCCCCCCCCCCCCCCCCCCCCCGGGTAAATTTGAAATATATGGTGGGTGGTCTGAAATGCAATTTCTTGCATTCTCCGAAACAGCCGAGCTTCTAACTGTGACCTTCCATACCCGATTTTTTTCCCCTATGAAAAATTGGATCCTCGAGGCTTGGGCGGGGGGGGGGGGGTGGGCGTCGTCCAACCGCTCCGACCCCCCCCCCCCCCCCCCCCCCCCCCCCCACCCCCCCCCCCCCCCCCCCCCCCCCCCACCCCCAGGCTACGGGCCTGCATAATGACTTGAACAAACGTATTTCCAAAAGCGGAAGGGGGCATTGTGAAAAGGCCGAGGCGAAAACGCGACATCGCGGTCTCGAAAACGCGAGATAGCCAGGCGAAAACGCGAGAATGAATACAATAGAATCTCACGTTTTCGCCTCACGATTTGGTCTCGCGTTTTCACGATCTTGTGTATAGGTCGACGATGCGATGCAGTAGCCTAACCAATAACACGTATCGAAATATGTTTTTTTTTTGCTAAATAAACGTGTATTGTGTATTGGCAGCACATTAGAATCGTCTCCTAAGACGAGTATCATTTTTTGTCAAATTATGTTTTTGTTGTCAAGAAATATAGATGTTTGTCCACATGTGTTCTATTTCTTAATAAAAACGTAAACATGTTTTTTCAGCACATGAGAATCGTCTCCTCAGACAATGTTTACGTGTCCTATTAGGGACATGTGGCAACCTCGCGTTTTCGAGCTTTGGAGACGAAAACGCGAAATTCTATCATATTCAATCTCGCGTTTTGGAAACACGCCGCACATGCACATGATGCATGAGCAAAACTAATCCGAATTTTTCAAAAGCGAAAGGCGAGATCGCGAAAACGCGAGACAATTCTCATTATTTTAGGAAACGATTTTTATGTTTTATTATTGTCGATAAATGTGTTTTGAGTATGCACTTGTCGCAACGTTATGTCCGCGGTGGCACAGTGACAACATACCACAAGAATAAATATGTACTATACAATGTTTATTATTATAGATATTTAATATTTATAATATGTATATGTGCCAAGTGCTCAATTGTATTATATTTAACAACTATGATAATAGTTTTTGTTTTGGGACAGTTTCGTATAAGAAATCTTACGAGGACAAGTCACTTTTTCAAAATTACTTGCCCTGAAAATTATATTTTCCGGGACAAGTCCGGGCAAGTCACTTTTGTCAAGTCACTTGTCCGGGACAAGTGGCTAAAAAATCAATTTGTACAGCCCTGACATGTAACAGAGCTCCAGGTAGGTTTTGTATCTAAAGAGTAGTATACACCCAGATTTTAAATTCAATGCGTATTTTGCTTTTACAAATGTATTATTGATTTTCTTATTGAATAGGGAACAAATAATTCACTTATTTGAGCTGCAAAAAGTAAACAGTTTTGCAGCTCAACTAAGTAAATTTTCAACTTTATTACAGTATTTTCACTACTCTATTTGAAAATCAATGCATATTGTCACATTGCTGCGAGTATTTTGTACTCCCTCTTTCGATAATCAATGCGTATTCTGCTAAAATATGTGTGTAAAATACGCCAATACGCAGCTTATCTGGAGCTCTGATGTAAGTCATTACATATGGAAAAAATGCCAATGTTTCGAGTTTTAGGTTTTCACTAACATTTTACTTTTTACTGTTACAAAGTTACTGAAACAGGCTCATGCTGTTTTCCCGGTCCTGCACCAAACCACACTTGATTCATCCTGAACTCTGGGGGCCGTTTCACTAAACTTCCTACGACTGAAATGTTCGTAAAATATTTAAGTGCAAAATTATGAAAGTCTGTAAATTTCACATTAACAAATGTTTTCTTGTAAATAAGTGTTGGATTTACATTTATTGAGCATAGGCTGCATATGCAGCCTATGCTCAATAAATGTAAATCCATCAATTGAAATTCCCTGTCGAAGGAAAGCATTCCTAAGAATTTTCTCATTTGTCTACCAAAATAGCAAACAAAGTGGGGCAGGAGGTTCTATCTCGCCCACACACATGTGGGGCAGACGTCAACAATGTACAAGTCGTTTTACTCTCCGCTGTAGACTCGTTAGTCAACCAAATTGCTTGTCCTGGATGATCTTGTGAAATCTATTCAGAGTCCCAACAAATGATGGTGGTTATTTTCTATACAAGACCTGTCGTGTTTTTGTGCATTTGGCCATGTACATTTTTTTTTATCGTATATATTTACAGAACCTGTGATATTTTCTGTATGCTGTGAATGATAACACAATATTCATAGCAAATGTGGAATGCTGCATACGATTTTTTCCGTAAACGACGTCAAAAGTTGGTGAAATTTTCATTGCTATGAAAATTTTCCCATCTTTCGACGTCGTTTATGGAAAATGTCGTAAATATTTTTCATGAGATCTATCGGTACAAAATCAGACGGCATGTCCTATATCCATGTATACAGGCCATAAAATTGAGGAGCTGCCCGAGGTGCCGCTCGTAATCTCGGACAAGGTGGAGGACTTCAAGAAAACGAAGGAAGCCGTCCAGCTACTGAAACGTCTCAAGGCCTGGCAGGACGTTCTCAAGGTACGAAAACCTCGACACCACAATCGGGGATTCTGCTGGGAAAAATAAAAAAATCCAACAAAAAAGAATTGGATTTTTTTTTCTCCAAAATTGTAATTTTTTATCGCCAATTGATACTGCAGTATCTTGCCAATCCATACACCGTGGCAGGTCGCCATGGTGTCCGCTTTGGAGAGTTCTACTGTGACCACTCTGTTGGTGTAAACCGCTAGCACAATGTACAATTATGGATTAACTGGTATCAACACTATCGCGATTGATATTTCAAAGTAGCCTCGCATTAAGTCTAGGTTGGCGTGATGATATCTGGTCCGTGTTTCTGAGCTATGTGATCAGACAACATACCAAATCTGACCAGCCTTCCTACCAAGATGGAGCTGCGTCCAATGTCGAGGTAAAGGTCAAATATACTTGTGAGCTTTTGTGTCTGCATTATATCTTCAAAACCTAGGAATGGATTTTCAAATTATTTGCCACAAATGTTGACCATGATCTGATGCCGCGTTCAATACCCATTATAGGAATGAATGGCCTTTTTGTGGAATTTATCGGGGTATAAACTCGTACCACGATAAATTCCACAAAAATGCCATTCATTCCTTATAATTCCAGCATTTGAAATAAATTCATCAAGAAAATGTGTTTATTTTCCGTTTTCTTAAGAATTATTTTAACTGCGCCTCACGGTTACGGAAAGTAGTTCGGTGTGGGAGTTTACTGGGATATTCATTTTGGACAGAGACTTGCTACGGGCCAATCAAATGTTAGGGAATTGTGTAAATATTGTTGTGCTGGAATTATATACCTATGTCCAAGGTCGCACTTACAGGTCAAAGGTAAAACATGTCGGCTCCAGATAAGGAATTAGTAATTGATTATTTTCACTCATCATTTCTGAGCAATTGGGTATTTACAAATTTTAATTGGGTAAAATAAAATTGCCTACAGTTTGCACATCAACAGACAACAATTATTGAATTGTTTGCTTCCAAATAAAAACATGTCTTGGCATTTCATTAGAATTGTCTCCTTGTAGACAATTCTAATGAAATACCAAGATGTGTTTTCATGGAAAATAAGGAAGATATGCTATGTTTGTGGTCTGTTTGTTTTCTGCAGCATGATAAAGTTACCATCAAATTGTTATTGCTTTTTGATACTCGCTACTTCCGATTTCATTTGGGTTTTTGGCAATTTTAATTGGGTATTTACGCAAATATGCAGCTTATCTGGAGTTCTGAATGTGTGTGAAATTTTGAGAACTCGCACCTTACTAACATAATAATTATCTCCTTTTGCGTTTTTGCCCATTGCGTGTATGGGACAAGCGTCAATTTCTAGTTTGTCAGTTTGTCGAACTATCGTGATTGCTATCAATATTTTACATTTTTCAAAGCTGCATCGCACTAGTACTTTTGTGGACTTTACAATTGCAATGTGCCAATAAGACTCGCATCACTACACCCTATGTATGCCTCAGTGTCCGATATTCTTCACATCTCTGCATTTCATTAAGTCTTTATGTGATGATATTTCCGTGTTTCTGAGCTATGTGATCAGACAACATACCAAATCTGACCAACCACCCAACTTGTGACAATCCCAACAGGGAGCTGGTTTAAAATAATTATCTTATATTTATTTACTCCCTGTGCTCTCCGATATTCTTAACATATGTGCATTTCAGTAAGTTGAGGTTAGCGTGATGATATCTGGTCCGTGTTTCTGAGCTATGTGATCAGACAACATACCAAATCTGACCAGCCACCCAACTTGTGACAATTGTAACATGGAGCAGGTTGAAAATAAAACAGGAGCCGTAACTCCGCAGCCCGGCTGACCCAGCCATCTGTAGTGATGGCAACACTTGCATCTGTTGTCTGTCTTGACCTTGTGGTAGAGATCAGGGGGCCGTTTCACTAAACTTTGTACAGTGGAACCCCTCTAAACCGAACACCCTGGGGACAGACTGAAAAGTTCGGTTTAGAGGGGTTTTCTATTTCCAGTTAAGGAAATGTATGTTTTCCATCATTAACTCTTGGATTTGTATAGTATATACCATTATTACCATATTGAAAGCATATGTACACATTTTTTCAATAAATATGTCAAGTTTCTTTTTATTCCCAATGAGACGATTCTAAAGCACTCCCAACTTGCCATTTGTATCGAGAAATAAGAAATGTACCCCAAATTAACGCACCTTAACGGGGGCTCGGCTACCCAGTTGTGTTTTATTATGTCGACATGTGTAATTCCCAATAACTTTATCGATCAGCTGGAGCGCTCTTTTAAAATCAGAATGTGTTTTTATTTATTGACATTACAAATAGTGCAGATTCGCAAGGGGTATAGCAAATAGTGTACGGTCTACACTGGTCGCAAAGAGCATATGACACATTTCGCGTGTGCTGTGTAGTTACCGCGAGCTGCTACAATAGCCCACAGGCTACAGTCACGAGTTTACAGCCTCGTTAAGTAATTATCAGATTATCTCAATTAATCGGTCGGTGGGTTCACAAATAATGTGCCGATTATTTTATTTCCGTAATTCTTACGTACGCGTATAATTAAATTGTGAACCATGCTATTGTAATGAGCTTGTAAAACAGCAAACATGTCTCGTATTTAGGTCGCATGAATATTCTTAACTTTGTAATGCCGCTTATGACGTTAAAAAAACACGCCACTTAGCGCATTACACGCATGGATAGCGCTTGTACAGAGCTCAAGTTAATGTGCGTAATTTGATCAATTTTGTTATTTCTTCCACACAAATGTCAAGTTGGGAGTCCGTTAGAATGGTCTCATTCTCGTGGCTCCGCATTTTGGGAACCAGAGCTGAACAATACTACCGGGAACCAGCCTATTGTAAACACGGTGTGATTTTGACACCCGCTTGAAACAACAACATTGAAATTGGGCGCGGTGTATTTCTTGGATGACATCCTGACAGGTGACCGTGTTTCCGGTTTTCCAGGGTTATTTTAACGCTGAAATATGGTTTTGGGACTTGAAATGGCGTCCGGATTACGGAGTAGAGGGGTTCCGGATTAGAGGGGTAGAAACTAATGTGTTTATATAGCAGAATATTCGGGACGTGGTCGTATGTTCGGTATAGCGCGAATTCCGGTATAGAGGGGGTCCGGTTTGGAGGGGTTCCACTGACGACTAAAATGTTTGTAAGTGTAAAATTATGATAGTCTGTAAAATTCACATTAGCAATGTTTTCTTGTAAACGATTATTTGATTTACATTTATTGAGCATATGCTGCATATGCTCAATAAATGTAAATCCATGAATTGAAATTTCCAGACGATCCTAAATTTGCACTTACGAACATTTTGTCCTACGAAGTTCAGTGAAACGGCCCCCTGGTAAGAGTTTTATATCTGAGAATATCTGTCTTGATGGTATAACTTAATAATAACGTATCGCGGTTCAATGACATGGATCATATTTCTAATTGTACAAAAAAATGTGTTCCACTCTTCGCTCCATACCACACCCATGCGGCCTTCATGTCCAAGGTCAAAATACTTGGATATACGTGAGCCCCTGCTCACTTTCTCTGATTATTTGCTGCAGAGATTTGACCAGAGAAAGTGCATATTTATGCGACATTTAGACATAAACGTATATGACTATGAACATTTAACCACTATGAACATGCTAAATGTTCATTCACCAGTAATGGATTATCTTGATTAACGATATCAATATTTCAGAGCAGCATTGCATAGTTCTTTTGTGACCTTTACAGTCGCTACACCCTATGTATGTCTGAGCTGTCCGATATTCTTCACATGAATGCATTTCATTAAGTCGAGGTTAGCATGATGATAATTGGTCCGTGTTTCTGAGCTACGTGATCAGACAACATACCAAATCTGACCAGCCTTCCTACTTGTGACAATCGTAACATGGAGCTGGTTGAAAATAACTTTAATAATTATCTTATTTATTTATTTACGCCCTATGCTGTCTGATATTCTTCACATCTGTGAATTTAATTAAGTCTAGGTTGGTGTGATGATATCTCCCGTGTTTCTGAGCTACATGATCAGACAACATACAAAATCTGACCAGCCTTCCTACTTGTGACAATCCTAACGTGGAGCTGGTTGAAAATAATTATCTTATTTATTTATTTACACCCTATGCTGTCTGATATTCTTCACATTTGTGAATTTAATTAAGTCTAGGTTGGTGTGATGATATCTCCCGTGTTTCTGAGCTACATGATCAGACAACATACAAAATCTGACCAGCCTTCCTACTTGTGACAATCCTAACATGCATACGCAGCCTAGGCTCAATAAATCTAAATCATACCATTTGAAATTTCCAGACGATCCTAAATTTGCACTTGCGAACATTTTAGTCGTACAAAGTTTAGTGAAACTTCCCCCTGTTGAGAACATGTGACCAAGTTGTCAATGTGACGAGTATTGATTGTTTCGGAGTAACTACAGACTGGATAAATAAGCCCCGTTTCAATTTATTATTCATTCTTATCCTATCACTTGTATTGGAAGGGGCCAAGTGACTTTGGTGTGGTATGGACTATTACAAAAAAAATTCTCAATGTAAATATTCTGTTCTGATTTTGGGATTCCCCCCTCGATGCGGCAGGTTATATACGGGATCGAACACGTTGGCCCTGCCTGTTAAAAAACGACCTTAGCTGTTGATAGGCCGTTTAACACCAATATATAAAAATCTATACTATTTGTTTTAACTATTCAATGTAATGTTCATATTTCAATATTCCACCCAACTTGTGGTCAAGGGTGTTAAACTACAGCTTCTTTGATATTTGCTGCCAGCGGGGCCATCCATGTCTCGTGGACACACTTCTCGTATTTTTGTTAGTTTCTAACCCTGATGAAGTAAATGACGAACAATGTTCTGATCCCGGTGGGAATGTTTGGTGTTATCAGGACCTACATTTATTTTTGGCTTTTAGCAAGGATCTGTATTTTTGTTACTGATCCAAATGGAGTGACATCGTATACTTGTGAGAAGTACGGTAGGACAAGTCCATTGTACATGTATGGCGTATTTACAACATTCCATAGTGAAACGGGTGTACCCCAGGGTTAAAGGGACTAAATGTTGATGTTTATGCCCCACTTGGCTGCCATTGTTTGATGGAATGAGGACAACCTTTATATGATCTCCATGATCGTACAGCTTACCAAATCTGACCTTCAATCACTGGCAGTCTGTGGGTGAATGTTACTCCCCTAATCTTCTGGTGCACTTGTGATACTGGCTATTGGGTCTGCGACTTACTTGCTAAAATGATGAACAGTGCATACCCTGGTCACTCCGGTCTGGGTCTATACTGGTCATTTGTCGGAAGCCACATGTCCGTCACAGAAATAAACATAACTGCCATAAAGATTGATACATCCACGACTGAATGTTGACTGCTGGACTGTAGTCCCTCATCAGGTTGTGCCATATTTCAATGCTTCAATGGTTGGGTTTTATCTAGTGCATTGGACTTCAATACCAGGGATCGCAAGTTCAATGAAAATTGATTGATTTATTTAGTGATGTAGTCTAACAGCCTGTCGACAGCTATGGTCATTTCAGCTTTTTCATGCTAGGCATGAAAAAGCTGAAATGACCATAGCTGTTAACAGGCTGTTGGACTACATCATCTAAATAAATCAATCAATTTTCATTATTCTGTCTTTGTCGGTGGTTAGTGGGGCGAACGCAACAGCGTAATTAACGAACGGTAGGGGTTCCTCCTTATACTCTGTCAGAAAAGCGGACGTTAAACCCTATTCACTCACTCACTCACTCCTCCTTATAGGAATCACGATTTGCCTGGTTTGACCCTCCGGTACGTTTTTATCTTTGGCTCTTTTGTTACCTGGGAGTTGAATTGGGTTATTGCCCATTATAAAAGTAGTAAGATTTACTGATCCTACTGCTTTTGGGCGGGGGCAAGTGATTCTGGTGTGGCGAGGACCTGGCATCAGATCAGGATTATTCTGATTTCAGGGCTGAATATATATTATTTTCAATCTTCAGTTATGATTTTGGGATCCTCCCCCATTTGTACATGTACTTCAACAGGTAATATATGGGATTTAGTACTAAACCCTTAAATTAACTCGGCTGTTGATAGGCCGTTAAACCCCAACAAACAAACATTATTCCGTACCACGTGGGCTTTGAACTGTCTATACAATATTACATGTATGAGCTCATTATCGGATGAAGTTTAGCTGCCTGCAAGGTTTGATGGAATGAGGAACATTTCTATATGATCTCCGTGATTGTACAGCTTACAAATCTGACCATCATACACTGGCAGCCAGACCAAATCTGACCATCATACACTGGCAGCCAGACCAAATCTAACCATCATACACTGGCAGCCAACCATGACCATCCATATACTGGCAGCCAGACCATCTACCACATACACTGGCAGCCAGACCAAATCTGACTAACCATATACTGGCAGCCAGACCAAATCTGACCATCATACACTGGCAGCCAGACCAAATCTGACCATCATACACTGGCAGCCAGACCAAATCTAACCATCATACACTGGCAGCCAGACCAAATCTAACCATCATACATGGCAGCCAGACCAAATCACCATCATACACTGGCACCAACCAAATAACCTCATACATGGCAGCCAGACCAAATCTGACCATCATACACTGGCAGCCAGACCAAATCTGACCATCATACACTGGCAGCCAGACCAAATCTAACCATCATACACTGGCAGCCAGACCAAATCTGACCATCATACACTGGCAGCCAGACCAAATCTAACCATCATACACTGGCAGCAGACCAAATCTACCATCATACATGAGCCAGCCAAAGACCATATACTGACCATCATACCACTGGCAGCCACCAAATCTACCATCATACACTGGCGCCAGCCAGACCCCATACTGACCAAATCTGCCATCATACACTGGCAGCCAGACCAAATCTGACCATCATACACTGGCAGCCAGACCAAATCTGACCATCATACACTGGCAGCCAGACCAAATCGACCATCATACACTGGCAGCCAGACCAAATATGCTATACACTGGCAGCCAGACCATATCATGACCAAATACATATACACTGGCAGCCAGACCAAATCTGACCATCATACACTGGCAGCCAGACCAAATCTAACCATCATACACTGGCAGCCAGACCAAATCTGACCATCATACACTGGCAGCCAGACCAAATCTGACCATCATACACTGGCAGCCAGACCAAATCTAACCATCATACACTGGCAGCCACCAAATCTGCCATATACATGGCAGCCAGACCAAATCTAACCATCATACACTGGCAGCCAGACCAAATCTGACCATCATATACTGGCAGCCAGACCAAATCTGACCATCATACACTGAGCCAGACCAAATCGAACCATATCACTGGCAGCCTACCAAATATATCACTGGCAGCCAGACCAAATCTGACCATCATACACTGGCAGCCAGACCAAATCTAACCATCATACACTGGCAGCCAGACCAAATCTGACCATCATATACTGGCAGCCAGACCAAATCTGACCATCATACACTGGCAGCCAGACCAAATCTGACCATCATATACTGGCAGCCAGACCAAATCAACCATCTACTGGCAGCCAGCCAAATCTGACCATACACTGGCAGCCAGATCATCTGACCATCATAACGGCAGCCAGACATGATCTACATGACCAATACTGGCAGCCAGACCAAATCTGACCATCATACACTGGCAGCCAGACCAAATCTGACCATCATACACTGGCAGCCAGACCAAATCTGACCATCATACACTGGCAGCCAGACCAAATCTGACCATCATACACTGGCAGCCAGACGTGATCATCAGTGTAAGGGCACCTTATTACAGAGCATTTTAAAAAATTAATGATCTTGAGTAATGATGCATGCTATTTTGTCATTACTAGGTTTACAACTCCAAGAGGTTCCGTGCTGGTAAGGGGAAAATGCGAAACAGGCGCAGAATTATGAGACGTGGGCCTCTCGTTATATACAACAAAGATAACGGAATAACACGAGCGTTTAGAAACATACCAGGTATGGCAATCAAGTGGTTGGCGAGACACTTGTCTGTATGGCCTAGATTTCAAAATGGTCATTAGTTTGTATGGGATGAATATATATTTATCTGGATGTAAGTATTTAATTTTCCTCCCAATGCAGCAGGTTAAATATGGGATCGAACACGTTGGCCTGGCCTTACATGACTTTAGCTGTTGATAGGGCGTTAAACACCAATAAACAAACAATTGTTTTTGCGGGTACATCCTCCTTCAGTGTGATATTGTCGGGGCATAATGCTTTGCTCTTGAGGTTCCGTACGTCCCATCAGGTGGGTGGAAGGTGGGTGCAAGCGATGGGTAATTTAACAATCGGGGTTCATCCTTACCGGAATTCCGATTGGAGACCTGGTTTGGCCCTCACATACGTCTTTGGCATTTTGTATGTGACAGTTGAATCTGGTTATACCCCTTTTGTGAGTGTTACGATTATTCGTAATCCTATTTTAGGGGAAGGGGACAAGTGACTTTGGTGTGGTATGGACCTGCCACCAGGTCAGGTTATTCTAATTTCAGAGCTGAATATATTGTTTATCGGATGTAAATATTCCGTTCTGATTTTGGAATTTTCCCCCCAATGCAGCAGGTTCAAACGGGATTGAACCCGTTTGCCCGGCCTTACATGACCTTAGCTGTTGATAGGCCGTTAAACACCAATAAACAAACAAACAAACGTCCCATCAGTCCATCCGTGGTCAATTGCATAAAAAAGATTCCAATATTACTGCATGGATTATAAACATTTGTTTGTACATAATGTGACTAACCATGTTATCCTGTCTTTCAGGTGTCACACTACTAAACGTCGCCCATTTGAACCTTCTAAAAATAGCGCCCGGTGGCCACGTTGGCCGCTTCTGTATCTGGACCCAGTCGGCTTTCAACAAACTCGACGGCCTCTACGGCACGTACAAGAACCCGTCGACGGAGAAACACAACTACAAGTAAGTTGGCTTCCAACAATAGACCTTGCTCAGGGCTCCAGATAAGGAATTAGTAGTCGTTTCTGAAGCAATTCGGTACTTCAAAATTTTAATTGTGTAAAATAGAATCACCCTTGTTTACACATCAGCAGATCGCACTTATTGAATAGTTTGCTTCTAAATGAAAACAAATCTTGGTATTTCATTAGAATTGTCTCCTTGGAGACAATTCTAATGAAATACCAAGACGTGTTTTCATGGGAAAATAAGAAAATATGCTTTATTGTTTTTTGTAGCATGCTAAAGATACCACAAATTTTTCATTGCTTTTTGATACTCGCTACTCGGGTTTTTGGCAATTTTAATTGGGTATTTACGCAAATACGCATCTTATCTGGAGCTCTGCTTGCTATTATTATACAGAGGTGAGGATCGAGTGATCTCCATCTCGGTGCGTGGACTTGTTCCACCAGTCACCCATTTATATATACAGTATACACCACGATGCTGGTTTAATAGGACTGATCAGTAGCAGATGACGTTCAGTGGAATTTTCTGATCATATGCTATATTTTCTATTGCACCATTGCAGAACAAAACATTTGAATATTTGAGTTGCACCGGTGCCTCGTTACTATGGATACAGAAATGCGCATATCGTGTGCACAGTTCAAGCCTTTTTAAATGTGAATGTCAACTAATGCTAGATGTATACTGTATTTAGCTGTGTATTGCACGCACTGGTGTACAATGCGCATCTATATTTTGGGGGGAAAAATTGTTCGCGTCTAGTGCGAAACAAATTTTTCAAAAAAAAATATAAAAATAATCGGTGAGAAAAAGATCGTCAAAGGTCTGCTTTACTAATCGAGGCATAAATTGGACTTTATATTGTCTAAAATTATGTTGTATTTTTTGTTATTTACTGATTAATATGCTTATTAAAAATTCAAGATGCATGTTATAAACTTATTGAACCTACTTGCGAAGAAATTTGTTGTATATAATTCCACCATATTTGTCATTCGTGTATAACATATTACCCGTAATCGCAAACACACAGTAGCCATGTGTAAACTGCTTCCCCAAGGCGATAATAACTCCTACTAGTGACCTGCACATGAGAAATGGGCCATAAACAATTCCCCCCAGCCAAATATTGACACTGGACCACCGTGGATATACGTGGGTACAGATAGTGTGTATTCACTGTTTATTGATTTGGTTTAACAATAGACAGGTACTACCTGAATACAGTGTATGCGCAGGCGAATCAGGGGCTATGCTGGTCGCACATGTCATAAGGTATTGATGCGTGAATACTTGTCAATACTTTACAAAAATAGTAACAGTCAGTCGGCAACCTAGCAACGAAAACGACCATTACCGAGTCGGAGTGCGATCTGAATGTACGCGACGCTTGACTTAGCATCTAAAATCAAGCGCTTATGGGATTGAGATAATCGGTCCTCACTTATTTAATCTGACACATGATGGCAGATGTGTGACGTCGCTTTTGAAAATTTACACCCAAACAATACCCGACACCAATTGGTGTTTAACGCCCAATGTAGATAAATGGGGCTTATGGCATTTGCGGCTTGTGTATATCCAGATCATCTTGCTTATTATTCGGCACATTTGATGCGTATTTTTACTACGCTTAGTGTATCCCAGAAATCCCAAAAGATAACAATTTACCATCAATTTATACTTACCGCACCCATTCTTACCAATCGATACTTTTCCTCGTTTCACACTATGCGTATTTCATAGCGGACACATGTCAAAAATTGATATGTCCGTTTCTGGGCTTGTTTTGTTTGATAAGAAATGCGTAAAACTGGCAGAAATCAGTTGGAAAAATGTTTTAAATGGATCTACCTACCTATAACGCGCAGGGTGACTTCTGGATTAAAAATGAGGGTGAAAAAGTGCGCGCAATACACAGCTTAATACGGTATTGGTGTAAAATGTTGTAAAAAAAAAAACAACTATAGCAAAAGTCATGTATTTTTCATCCTTCGTATGTTTCGTAAACTCCAGAATCAGTATTATTTCCATGGAGTATTGCAAGTCAATTCACCCTTGTTTCCACAGCAAAATGTGGCAAAACTTTCCTGCTTACCGCACTAGCGGCATCGAATCGACACAGAAAATTGAAGTAGATTCACTCTGTTGTTTTGTACATGGTTTGAAAGAATGCGGTTAAACGGCCTTTTATGTTGGGATGGATCATGTTTGTACAATGTTACCTGCATTGAATGGTCCCAGTCACTTACAAGTGAAATGGTTTAAACATAAACAACACCATTTATTTCATTAATCATTTAATTTGTATTTTCATTGTTCATTTTCAGTTTACCATCTACAAAGATGACCAATACAGATTTGATGCGTTTGTTGAAGAGTGATGAAATACAAGCTGCTCTTAGGGCACCACTGTAAGTATGCGTGCCATGCATGTAGTTAATTCCAGCCAGAGCTCCAGATAAGCTGTGTATTTGCTTAAATACCCCATTAAAATTGCCGAAAACCCTATTGAAATCGGACGGTAGCGAGTATCAAAAAGCAATACAAATTTTCTGGTGCTGCAGAAAACAAACGGACCACAAATATAGCACCGTTTTCTTATTTTCCATGAAAACACATCTTTGTATTTCATTAAAATTGTCTCCAAGGAGACGAAACTTGAGCTTTCAAGCTTCCTGTATGTTTCAGACGCCAGAACAAGCGCAGGATCTTGAAGAAGAACCCCCTGAAGAATCACCGTGTGATGTCCCGCCTTAATCCATACGACAAGGTGGTGCGTAAAGCTGCCCAGGAGATTGAAAAACGTAGTAAGGAAGCGCGTAGCGGCAAGTTGGACACTAAACGTGGGGTAGGTGAAATACGAGGATGCTTCGTCTAGAATATGTTTCGCCTGTTATGTATATTAAGCCGATCAGTCTTGCAGGCCATTATTCTATTTGCACATGATTTGGTCTACTTGACCAGCATTAAAGCAGGTTCCCGTGGTGCCTTGGAAACCTGGAATTTGACGTGTTATATCGTCTCGTAAATGACCGTGTGGTTGGGATTTTTTTTTAAATAAACGAAAGTTGATGACGTTAAAATAATACAAATTATGCAACTGCAATTCCCTAGCAATTCATTGGATAGTACAATTGTATTACTCTGATAGCAGAGCTCCAGATAAGCTGCGTATTTGCGTAAAATTGCCAAAAACCCAATTGTAATCGGAAGTAGCGAGTATCAGAAAGCAATGAGATCAATTGTGGTATGTACCTTTATCATGCTGCAGAAAACCATCAACAGACCACCAATATAGCATATTTTTCAATGAAAACAAATCTTGGTATTTCATTAGAATGGTCTCTAAGGAGACAATTCTAATGAAATGCCAAGACATGTTTTCATTTCGAAACGAACTATTCAATAATTGCTGTCTGTTTATGTGTAAACAGTAGTGCGATTTTTTTTTTACCCAATTAAAATTTTGAAATACCCAATTGCTTCAGAAATGATGGAGTAACAATACTTGATTACTAATTCCTTATCTGGAGCCCTGTGATAGTGTGCAACATTTGATTGGATGTCTTGTGGCCACACTTAATCCAGTTGAGCTTGTGACAAGCTCCGTCTTGTCGGGATTTGCACTTTTTGTAAGTAATATTCATACCAAATCAAATCTTAAATAGTTTAATAGTCCCGCCTCCATGACCTTATATGTTGCTGGGACGTTAAACCCATTCCATTCGCTTTCACTTTCTTTTTTCAAATCTTTTAGGGGAAAAAAATCATAAATTGACTAGTCTGAAAATCATTTTGTGACAATTGGATTGGTCCTTAAATTAAAATATATCTAAATTCATTTCAGTTACTTGGTGGTGAAAGGGTTACATTTAGACGTACCATTCTAGATGTACATGTCGTCTTTTATTGGTATTAGACGTTTTCCGCCCCAAAATCAAGCGTTTTCTGCCATACCATTTTTAATTAATTCACATTCCACAATCATTTGCCTTTAAAACATAAATGTACAGGGCGGCTCTTATCCTATTGAATGGCGTAAAATAACACTTGTTATTGAGCATGATGTGTCGCTATGTACATAATTAAAATGCCAATTTGAATAAATTAATCCGTCCACTTATTTTATTGCAGATTTTGATGTCAGTTTATCAGAAACAATATTATTCTAACAAAGTTGTTTTTCCAAGTACCTTGAATAATTGTACTACTGCCAAATTTAACAAAAAAAACAGACAACTCGTGAGCAAATAACGCTCCCCGAAACATTATTGCAGGAGCAAATGGTTACCGCTTTGTCCGTCCGCACTATCCTTGTGACCACGATAACATGATATTCCACCAAACTCTTGTCAACATGCTTATATTGAGGATATCTCCAATGAGTTCTTAAGCCGTGTTATTGCCCTTTGATTAATCTGATGGGCTGAGCTTGTGTGGATACGTAGGCTGATCTAAATCTACACTGGTCGCACAACCCCCATTTCTCCAGTCACGGCTACATTGACTTTGTGTGTTCTGTTGTAGACGAATACCACTGCTGCTGCTCCAAAACGGACAGTGAAGGGTGGAAAGAAGGGAGCAGTGAAGGGTGGAAAGAAGGGAGCAGTGAAGGGTGGAAAGAAGCCCACCAAGAAATAGGCTGACCGCTGCGACGCCAGCACAGCCACAGGATGTACTTGCCATAGATGGACCACTGCAGCACTGCACAATGACATACTACACTTCGATCGTCATCACTGTTCAAATGTTATTTACAAGGAAGGAGATGCATAGTTACGATATATTTTCAAAGAACATTTAATTTAAATAATTTATATTGTATATTATTATTATTAATATCTCACTTGGAAGGATGTTTTAACACAAGTTACAGAATGGTGTCTGCTTTTGCGAAATATTTGAAATGAGTAACTATCAAATGTAAATCGACCCTTACAATGCTGAATTAATATTTGTTGTCGGATGTTTATTTTCCTTTTTCGCCAGAACATGATTTGATTGCACTTTAGAATCATTTCCTTCGGAAATGATTCTAAAGTGCTGTAAAATCTTGTTTTATTGCGAAAGAAAACAAAATATAAATAATTGTTTCCTGCTGACTAAGGGTTAATGTCATTGACGACTTGTATTTATGTGAAAGGTAAATGTGGTCTTGTATGTCTGGTGTGGTTCATGTGGAAATACAAATCTTGGCATATGAAATTGTTGTTTTTTTGTATATTACGTTCACATTCTATACCAGATCAGTTGGTGGCAGCTGGAGCATGCAATCGGGCTTACGTCTGGACACCTGTAGCCTATTTCATCAACATTGCAAAGTATACTTTACTAGCAAAGTATACTTTGAGGGAGTAATCATTTATTTTTCCTGAAATGCATTATTTCATATAGAACTAACAAATGCATATATTTCATGATTAAAAGTATGCAGAATTATTATACTGAATTTATTACATTATCACAGCCAAATTGGCTGTGATAATGTAATAAATTCAGTATAATAAAAATTAATAAATTTATCATAAAATTGAAAATTTCTCCCTCAAAGTATACTTTGCTACTAAAGTATACTTTGCAATGTTGATGAAATAGGCTACTGGTTTGGCCCTCACATACGTCTTTGGCATTTTGTATGTGACGGCTGAATCTGGTTGTACCCCTTATGCCAGTATTACGATTATTGGTAATCCTATTTTAGGAATATCACTGGTATGTCTTGATAGACGCTGGATTCCCATTCCCCATTCAGCTACATGAATAATATACTGCGTATTTGCTTAAATACCCAATTCAAATTGCCAAAAAGCAATAAAGAATTATGGTACATTTATCATGCTGCAGGAAGACCACAAATATGGCTTTCTAATTTTCCATGTAAACACACCTTGGTATCTCATTACAATTATAATGAAATGCCAAGACGTGTTTTCATTTTGAAGCAAACTATTCAATAATTGTTGTGTAAACAGTAGTGCGATTTCATTTTACCCAATTAAATTTTTGAAATGCCCATTTGTTTCAGAAATTATGGAATGACCGAAACATTTTACTCCGGTGTAGAGTGCAGCACCAGTGAATATATGAAATGTTTCCCCATCCCGTATGCGGCTGTACGAACAAATGAGGGTTGGGTTTTCAAAACTTTTGGAACACCCAACTTGCAATCAGTGGGCGGCAGGTGGTAGCATGTGATGAGTAATTTACCGATCCGGGTTCATCCTCACCTGGTTTGACCCTCGCATACATCGTTGGCATTCTTGTATATGACGGTTGAATCTGGTTATACCCCTTTGTTAAATATTACGATTATTATGCCCCTGGTATACAAAGTATTTGAGGGGTATATAGTGACGTAATTCCGTCCGTCCATTATCTCTGTAACGGTAAGTCGGATTGACTTCCTATACTTATCATCATTCATATTTTCATCCCATGCGGGCTTCATGTCCAAGGTCAAATTACTTGGAAAGTTCTTATTACTTTTATGGAAAGGTGCTAAGTGACCTGGTGTGGTATGGACCTGGCACCAGGGGCCCGTTTCACTAAACTTCTACGACTAAAATGTTCGTAAGTGCAAATTTATGATAAGTGTAAATTTCACATTAACACTGTTTTGTAAATAATTGTTGGATTTACATTTATTGAGCATAGGCTGCATATGCGGCCTGTGCTCAATAAATGTAAATCCATCAATTCAAATTTGCAGACGATTCTAAATTTGCGCTTACAAACATTTTAGTCGTAAGAAGTTTAGTGAAACGGCCCCCAGTTGAGGTTCTAAATTCGGGGCTGAATATATATACATGTATGTATATATATTATTTTTTTTGTAAATATTCCGTTCAGTCCAATTTTCCCCCCAATGCAGCATGTTAAATACGGGATCGAACCTGTTCGCCCGGCCTTAAATGACAGCTGTTGATAGGCCGTTAAATACCAATCAAAGCTTGGCTAGCGCATAATACAATACTTTCATAGTATTTCCATCGCACTGGTATGTTGGACGAGACTTTAAACTGGTCCCGTCTCTATATGACCTTGGCTATTGTTGGGACATTAAAGCCATTTCTTTGCAAACAAATGTGACCTTGGCACGACGCAACAAGTGAAACTTTCTGACCCCTATGCATCCACTTGACGAGACGGTCTAGTCGGGACATGCACTGTTTGCCTAAATCCAGCTAACGATCCGTATAGATACCTGCCGAACAGCAAAACTCTAGCAGGTCCGGATGTAGACTGGTCAATATTGCTATAAGCCTCGTTACTCCCGAGTCGTCGCATCAATTGGTCCGCACTGCATAATTACGGCTATAGACCTGATATCTGTCTGAGCCTTTTGACAGATGTGTATGCCCCACCATACAGCATATAGTGTTGCCGGTGTCCACATTTCTCGCTCATGAAATATCTCCTAATTGGGCCCCCGCCGAGGATCGTTGATTTGTCATAGCCCGATAGAGGACCATCATAGGAATGCATGTGCGAAATATGAAGCAATTATGTGAAAGGAAACCGTTTGTTGGTGTTTATGTTTGTTTGTTTATTGATGTTTAACGGCCTTTCAACATGTATGGTCGTGTGTAAGGCCGGGTAAACGGGTTCGATCCCATTTTAACCTGCTGCATTGGGGGAAAAATCCCAAAATCAGAACGGAATATTTACATCGAGAAAAAATATTTTCAGCCCCGAAATTAGAATAACATGACCTGGTGCCAGGTCCATACCACACCAAAGTCACTTGGCCCCTTCCCCTGAAATAGGATTACGAATCCTAAAATAGGATTACGAATAATCGTAATACTCGCATAAGGGGTATAACCAGATTCAACTGTGACATACAAAATGCCAAAGACGAACGTGAGGGCCAAACCAGGGGTGCGTTTCACTAAACTTCGTACGACTAAAATGTTCGTAAATGAACATCTATGCTCAATAAATGTAAATCCACTAATTGTTTACTCGATACTTTGTTAATGTGAAATTTAAAGTCTATCATAATTTTGCACTTACGAACATTTTAGTCGTAGGAAGTTGGTGAAACGGCCCCCAGGTCTCTAGTCGGAATTCCGGTAAAGATGAACCCCGATCGTTAAATTACCCATCGTGTTTAACGGCATAAGGAAAATTATAAGCAATTTACCCGAGAGTCCGCTGTACAAATGTACATGCCCACTCGGTATGTTATAATATAGGGAGACAGATAGTTTTGTATATTCTTTACATAAGCATTTTCTGGCAAAATAAACAATCATTCACCATTACCCCACCTATTGATTGACATTATTATGCATTTTATATCAGACGTAAATTTCCACATTGATATCAGGAGCGATAGCCGTGTTTCCTTAAAATGTTAAGATATTTCTATTTATTCTCTGTATTTATTTGCATGCCCCCGCCACCGAATGGTGAGGGGGGCATATAGTGTTACCGGCGTCCGTCCGTACGTACGTACGTACGTCCTGAAACCTTAACGCTGGGTTAATGGCTTATAATTTCTGTTTCCTTGCTCGGATCTGCTTCACATTTTATGCACACATTGCTCCAATGGTCCTCTACCGCCCTGTGACGAATCCAAATTCGTCCCGCCCCCACTAAGGCCAGAGTCAAGGTCACAGACTTGGTGCGTTCGAAACCTTAACGCTGGGTAAATGGCTTATAATTTATGTTTCCTTGCTCTGATCTGCTTCACATTTCACACACGCATTGCTCCAATGGTCCTCTGCCACCCTGTGACAAATCCACATTCAAATATGCCTTGTTTTCTTTGGTTGCCAACGGGGGCATTCGTGTGCCGACAGGCCACATTTCTAGTTTGATATGCAATGATCATACTTTATAATCTGTCTAAAATACTATTTTTTTCAGGTGACGCATTTAATTACTATAAATATTTAAAAAATATCAGGCTTCATTTGCATATACATGTATGAAAATAGCCCGATACCACCGCGAGTCGCTATCAGTAAAATAAATATTACTAACTGATTATATCTGTTTATCCCGTCAACACAGTGCGTATGTGCCGTGAAACACAGTGCCGTGAAACATTTTTGATATCCAGTCAATAATATTTTTGCATTTTAAAGCCATTTTCAGGTGTCGACAGGATAAATGGAAATAGTAGGTTAGTGCCGTGAATGGGAAACAATATCTGGCGCGGCACGGAAACGGGATGTGCTCGGCAGAGCCTCGCCCATCCCGTTTCCTGAGCCTTGCCAGATATCTTTTCCCATTCACGGCACTAACCTACTATTCTCTATCTATTTTCCTTATTTCTGAACCAAAGTATATGTTGTGACCACTCATTTGAACCGTCTCGGCGAGACGTTTCAAATGAGTGGTCACAACATATACTTCTGATGAGAAATAAAGAAATTCTTGAGCCTTGCCGGATATTTTTTCCCATTCACGGCACTAACCTACTATTCTCTATATTGAATGTTGATAAAGAGCATTGTGAGAGTGGGTGGTGGTCGGGCGAATGAGACGGCGTAAATTAACGGTAGTGGTTCCCCCTTATCACTATTTGCCTGGTTTGGCCCTCCGGTACGTTTTTATATTTGGCTCTTTTGTTACCTGGGAGTTGAATTGGGTTATTGCCCATTATAAAAGTAGTAAGATTATTACTGATCCTACTGCTTTTGTGAGGGGCCAAGTGATTCTGGTGTGGCGAGGACCTGGCATCAGATCAGTATTATTCTGATTTCAGGGCTGAATATATAGTTTTGTTACTGTAAACATTCAGTTCTGATTTTGGGATTTTCCCCCATTTGTACATGTACTTGAAAATGTATATATACTTGTACAGGTAATATATGGGATTTAGTACTAAACCCATTGACCCGGCCTTGAATGACCGTAGCTGTTTATAGGCCGTTAAACCCAAACAAACAAACAAACAAAAGAACATTGTGTGCCTACTGAGTGGGCATGCACCTGTAAGGTTTTGAATGCACTAAGTATGTGACATAGACCTTAGGTTTACTGTAGTTGGGGCCAGAGGATCGTGGATTTGTCACATCATGATAGAGGACCATCAGAGGAATGCATGCGTGAAATATGAAGCAGTTATCATCATGATCATGTGAAAGGAAACAACAATTTGTATAAGAAATTTACCCGAGTGTTAAGGTTCCGAATGAACTAAGTATGCAACCTTAACATTGAGCTTAATGGGGACGAGATAATCGTGGATTAGTCACAGTATGATAGTGGACCATCAGAGGAATGTACGGTATGTGTGAAATACGAAGTTATGTAAAAGGAAACATAACTTATAAGAAATTTACCAAAGCGTAAAGGTTCTGAATTCTCCGAGTATACGACCTTGACCGTGGGTTTAGCCGGGGCCCGATGATCGTGGATATGTCGCAGCATGATAGACCATTGAAAAGATCTTGAAAATTCAATACGGAAGCCCATTAGGGCCACTTCACTTTTTTATCTTTTCTTGAATGTTTCTTGAATTTTCAAGATGTTTTCCTGAATTTTCAAGATCTTGAAAAGATCTTGAAAATTCAAGAAAATATCTTGAATAAATGGAAATTAAAAAAAAGTGAAGTGGTCCTAATGGGCTTCCGTACCATTAGATGCATGTGTGAAATATGAAGCCACTACATGAAATGAAACAGAAACTAGAAAAGGTGGTCTGTCGACGTACTTAGGGCCCCTATAGGCGATTTGAGAAACTCGTACAAAAACTTCCAAACAATTAACGGACGGCCACAGACCTACAGGGCCCCCACTAAACCTGATACTTGAGAGCTAAATCCTGTTAAACCCCATTAAAAAGTAATAAGATGAGTGCTGATCATATTACTTTTGGGGTTGGAGCTAAGTGACTGGTATGGAATGGACCTGGCACCAGGTCATGATTTTCTAATGTCAGGCCTGAATATATTTTTTTTATGTAAATATTGAGTTCTGATTTTGGGAATTTCCAAAACATGTTCTTGGTATACTTTTGTGTGTTTTTTCAATCAAGAATAGCCATTGTCATTGACGATATATTGTACTGATTATACTGTGTTCCGTTAAGGCCATCGTACTATTGTCACCCTAGTATCGTACTATCGTCATCGATGACCATAGTACGATACTGCGATGACCATAGTATGATACTGCGATGACTATAGTACGATATCATGATGCTACGATACCGATACTACGATGACGATAGCACGCACGATCACGATATCAATCAAGCAAACAGATATGCTGTACGTGTTCGATTCAGATACATTCCACCGTAATAACAAAGGGCATTCACCAAGACCCATGAACTTCCTCTATATCCATATGATTGACTGTATATACATAAACTGGTTAATTCGTAACCATGGCAACCGGCGTATTAATTCAGCAAACGTCCATCAAAGTGCAAATGAGAGATTAGAAGACCGTATACTCGGGCACGTTATGGGAAGATGTTTAACGAATGAGAGATGGGATTGTATTATATTACGCCAATGCGATACAAAAAGCTCGTTGCCATGGTGACCGGATCTGTAATTGGAGTGCGGGGAACCAACCTACGGAGCCCCGCAGGGGACGTAGACTTTTTTTTTTATTAATTCGTTCCCACGAAATGACAATTCGTTCCCTCAATTTAACAATTCGTTCCCACGAATTAACAATTCGTTCCCACTAAATAACAATTCGTTCCCACGGAAACGAATTGTTATATCGTGGGAACGAATTGTTATATCTTGGGAACGAATTGTTAAATTGAGGGAACGAATTGTCATTTCGTAAGAACGAATTAATAAAAAGAAATGCATGTCCCCTGTGGCGCTCCGTACCAACCAGCTTATGGCGGAGATTTCAATAGAACTAACGATTGCATATATTTGATGATTAAAAGTATGCAGAATTATTATACTGAAGTTATTAAATTATCACAGCCATTTTGGCTGTGATAATGTAATAAATTCAGTATAATAAAAATAAATAAATTTATCCTTAAATTGAACATTTGACATTGAACATTGACAGGTCATAATAACTTTATAGAACTTATATCATGTATATGCATCTGGCAACTTGAAAAATATCAGAGACGAACATCTCAAACAAACAAAACGATATTATTAAAATAATCCGCCCTCCCGCATCACCTTCCACAAACCCCGTGTCTGTGAACCAAAGTACTTTTTTATGGCCTTAGAATGGGATATCAAGTGTGTGTGTGTGGGTGGGGGGGGGGGGCGTATTGCGTTGCTCTTGCGTCCCGTTACATTTGGTAAGTTTTCCAGATATCACTGCGTTACGGTCACAGTTACGGGAACTTGGTCATTGGCAGGTGGTACGTGTAGTACGCGGTCATTTCACGGGGTATAAAACGGTTCCACTTTGTCGGATGCGAGGAAGCTATTCGCGAGCTAGTTGCGACTACCGACCGGTGAATGCAGACTCGAAACCGAGGAAGCTAGTCGCGACTATCGGCCGGTGAATGGAGACTCGGATCCGAGGAAGCTAGTGGCGAGCTAGTCGCGACTACCGGCCGGTGAATGCAGACTCGGATTCGAGGAAGCTAGTCGCAACTACCGGCCAATGAATGGAGACTCGGATCCGAGGAAGCTAGTCGCGACTACCGGCCGGTGAATGCAGACTCGGATCCGAGGAAGCTAGTCGCGACTACCGGCCGGTGAATGCAGACTCAGATGCGAGGAAGCTAGTCGTGACTACCGGCCGGTGAATGGAGACTCGGATCCGAGGAAGCTAGTCGCAACTACCGGCCGGTGAATGGAGACTCGGATCCGTGGAAGCTACTAGCTACCGGGTCCCATATCGGCCGGGTGTCATACATAACTGTGCTCTTGTATGTCCTTATTTGCCTTCATTTGTTCCGACTGGTCCATACATAATGGATGGCCGTCTGTCCTGTAATAAGGCTCATATGTCTGCGACTGGACATTTGTGGCTAATGGGATTTCTGACCAGTGCACCTCCTGATCAAATACCACACTCCTATAGCCTACTAATGATATAAATTGCTTGTTAGAAGCATGCCGGGTGTTTCATTAATGGAATGGCGAACAGTGCAGATCCTGATCAGACTGTGCGGATGCACAGTCTGATCTGGATCTACACTGGTCGCATAGCCCATAAGCCCCATGTCTCAAGTCAGTCACATATAACCATATGTGACGTATTATGCCACAATAAGGCGGAAATGTGTTTGCGACTTTTATCCGCCCGCAAAAGTCCGTGAATGCAACAATGCCTTCAGATCAGGACATATATTGTTATCTGCTCATTTGGTGTACTATTACTTATGATTCTACCGGAAAGTTTTATAAATATGTACATGTAGATTCGTAGTATACTGTAGGTGTTTGCCAGCTGAGCATGGGCTATACTGGTCAGCACATCAGTGTCGCTCATTTTTTCTCTGGTCGATGTTCCGGCTTTCTAGAAAACCTGCGGAATGTATTGCCGATCAACCTGTCTAAAACGTTTTATTGTGTTCTCCGAAAAAGGAGCCTCAGCCAACATATCTCCATGCACTCAAAACTCATGCTTGAAGTGCATTTGCAATGTTCATGATCACGTGGTTGGAACAACAACAACAACAATGGCTGAAGTTTTGAAAGCGCGCCCCCTCCAAAGTAAGTATTATTTGATAGTTTGCTTAATATGAAACGGATTTTGATGAAATATGGCACAGCAAACGCGTCTGCATGAGCTGCTTTTGGCGGTCTCGTGACGATGGCACATACTTATGTCGTGTTTGCGAAGAAGTGATTTCCGTGTCAGTATTATAGTAAACACGGAAATGGATTGTTCGCAACAAACGACAGAAGTTTGGGCCAATTACCGAGACCACCAAATGCAGCTATATTTCACCAAAAGCCGTTACATAATCAGGACAATATAACAGAATACGTACCTTGAATCGGAGGGGCTTCTGGAAGATTCAGTAATTGTTGTTGTTGTTGTTGTTGTAACCACGTGATCATACACCTGATTTGGCTGAGTCTCATTTCTCCGAGTACACGGTAAGAACGTTTTAGAACGGTCCACATACGAGTACCAAGTATTGTCCGAGAGGTGCATCACTTTTATTGTCGCGTCCGCTTGCGGACAGCGCGATATAGTCGGCACATATATTGGCGTACGTCCGTACGTACGAGTGTCCGTGTTTCTGGTTAAAGTTTTTAACTACGTACACTATATCGCTGAAACCGCTTCACCGATTTAACTTTAAACTTCGCATCGGTGTTTGTCATGATCCAATGTCAATGTCAAATTTCCCTTAAAGTTTTTTCGGTTTTATGTTAACATTTGTTAATACTATCAGATGCCTAGGCGGGCGCGATATACGGGCCGCGGTCCCATCTAGTTTACAATATTGAGCCCGAAAGTTTTGATGGGCGATTCTTATGTAGAACCGTATGCTGAATTCGGAACTTCATTTATTTCTTTGTATTTCTACATATTTACTCGAAAATTCAAGATGGTGCGGTAAAACAGAGTTCCTCGGTTCGATTCCGGGCCGCTGCGCATCTATATCGCCCTGTAACAATTTGCGTCCAACGAGGGCCCGTGACTGATACTCTTCAATATGTCCCAAAAATATGTAACTCGGAAACGAATTAAGAATGGTCTTCAGGGATCAATTCCAATTAGGCGGGGAGCATGTAGCTAACTATGGGGAGGAATAGAGAATAGTAGGTTAGTGCCGTGAATGGGAAAAACATCCGGCAATGCTCAAGAATTTCTTTATTTCTCATCAGAAGTATATGTTGTAACCACTCATTTGAACCGTCTCGCCGAGACTGTTCAAATGAGTGGTCACAACATATACTTTGGTTCAGAAATAAGGAAAATAGATAGAGAATAGTAGGTTAGTGCCGTGAATGGGAAAAAATATCTGGCAAGGCTCAGGAAACGGGATGGGCGAGGCTCTGCCGAGCACATCCCGTTTCCGTGCCGCGCCAGATATGTTTTCCCATTCACGGCACTAACCTAATATTCTATTTATCCCGTAAACACCTAGAAATGGCTGTAAAATGCAAAAATAGTATTGACTGGATATCAAAAATGTTTCACGGCACCGTGTTTCACGGCACATACGCACTGTGTTGTCGCGATAAAGTGCGTATCTGCTCACTGTTAGCTCCGCCGGTAGAGCGATGGTGCGGTCTATATGGTATATGCCACAGGCATTCGGTGCGTTTCGGCTTTCATCGGTATATCTCTATATATGTGAACAAGGCTTTTACCTTTGGTCGGACACGACCTCGTATCATAACAAAATAACATGTTTAAATAAAATTGTAATTTTCTATGCATTCTATGTATTTCTGCAGGATATGATAATTCTCAAATGATCATATGAACTTGCCACTACAATATTGAAGTTAGAGCCTTAAACACATTATTGTATCCCCCGGACTCCGTCGGGGGATACTATGGATTTGACAGCGCGCCGCGTCCGCGTCCGCCGCAGACACTTCTTGTCCGGAGCATAACTCGAACACCCTTTGGAATATTTTCATGAAACTTCACACATGCATAGACCACGAACCGAAGGTGTGTCGTGCACAAGAATGACAACTCTTGCATAGCTAATTTTTTAGTTATCTCCCTTTTTTGTTTTCGCGCACTGATTTCCTGTCCGGAGCATAACTCGACCACCCTTTGGAATATTTTCATGAAACTTCACACATGCATAGACCACGACCCGAAGGTGTGCCGCGCACAAGAATGACAACTCTTGCGTAGCTAATTTTTGAGTTATCTCCCTTTTTTGTTTTGCGCACTCTACAAACTGGACCCGTTTTCTCGTCTGCTCTGTACACCTTTTCTCGTGTGCTCTGTACACCTTACCTGTAGAGAGAACAATAGAGACTGGGAGAACCATGTGCTAGCATGGGCTTGCATGTGCAAATGACCACTGCTGACCACAGGTAATTTATACAGGTAAATTACTACATTGGGTACTGTGTTGAAAATATTGTGGCATTATGTGGACCTGTGCATATATATGTAGATAAATATAGGACTATTAAAACAAAAATCTGGGCTCCAGTAGCAAGCATTATTATTTTGAAGCTTTTTTTTTCCATTTTTTTTTGTTTTTATTTTTTTTTTTCATTCTTTTTTTTTCCATTTATTTTTTATTTTTATTTTTTTTTGTTCTTTTTTTTTTTTTTTTTTTTTCATTTTTTTTTTTCATTTTTTTTTTCAAATTATTTTTCAATTTTTGTCTAGTAGCATAAGGTCGTAAGTGCTATATACAGACTATTCACCTGTGCATGTGCTAGCATGTGCAACTGACCACTGACCACTTACAGGTAATTTATACAGGTAAATGATTATATTACATTTCCGTAAACTGTGTTGAAAATATTGTGGCAATATGTGGACCTGTATATATATGATATGTAGATAAATATAGGACTATTAAAAAACATTCTGGGCTCCAGTAGGAGCATTATTCTTTTATTTTTTTTAAATTTAATTTTTTTTTCCATTTTTTTTTTACATTCTTTTTCAATTTTTTACCTGACCACTAACTTATTACAGGTAATTTATACAGGTACATTATTACATTTCCGTAACTATTAACAAAAATTCTGGGCTCCAGTAGCGAGCATTATTATTTATTTTTTTTTGTATATTACATTTCCGTAAACTGTGTTGAAAATATTGTGGCATTATGTGGACCTGTGCAGATATATGTAGATAAATATAGGACTACTAAAAAAAATTCTGGGCTCCAGTAGCAAGCATTATTATTTTTAATTTTTAAAAAAAAAAATCATTTTTTTTTTTCAAATTCTTTTTCAATTTTTGTCTAGTAGCATAAGGTCGTAAGTGCTATATACAGGCTATTATAATATAATAAAACAATTATTGACTAGTGAGCCATAGAATATAATCTGATATTCTATGGCTCACTAGTCAATAATTGTATAATATGTTCGGGCCAGTGAAAATTGCTTTCGGGCCCAGGCTCGAGGTCAAGGCGGGACAAGGCGAGGCATCTGATTCCGCGGAATTCTTGTTTACTTATCTCCCTTTGTTGTTTCGTGCTCTGATTTTATATCCAGAGCATAACTCGAACACCCTTTGGAATATATTTATGCCCCACCACGATAGTGGAGGGGGCATTTAGTGTTACCCTCGTCCGTCCGTCCGTCCGTCCGTCCGTCCGTCCGCACACACGAATGGGTACTTGTAGTAAGCGTACGGGGATCTTATTGGGTAGGGTTAGGATAGTGTTGGGTACTCTTGTTGGGTATTTTTATACAGTACAAACCCAACAAGTATTCATTCGTAGGAACGTGCGTCCCGTCCTCCCGTCCGTCCATCCGTCCGTCCGTCACAAAACTTTAACACTCGGGTAAATGTCTCATAATTTCTTCATCCTTCGACCGATCTGCTTCATATTTCATATACACATTGCTCTGATGGTTCACTACCGCCCTGTGCCAAATCCACGTTCGTCCTGCCCCCGCCAAGCCCAGGGTCAAGGTCACATACTTGGTGCTTCAAAAACTTTAACGCTCGGGTTAATATCTTATAATTTCTGTTTTCTTTCACGGATCAGCTTCATATTTCATATACACATTGCTCTAATGGTCCTCTACCGCCCTGTGCCAAATCCACATTCGTCCTGCCCCCGCCAAGCCCAGGGTCAAGGTTACATACTTGGAGCTTCAAAAACTTTAACGCTCGGGTAAATATCTTATAATTTCTGTTTTCTTTCACGGATCAGCTTCATATTTCATATACGCATTGCTCTAATGGTCCTCTACCGCCCTGTGCCAAATCCACGTTTGTCCTGCCCCCGCCAAGCCCAGTGTCAAGGTCACATACTTGGTGCTTCAAAAACTTTAACTCTCAGGTAAAAGAAAATTTTGAATTTGAATTTGGCCTCATTTATTATCAAAGCGATATGTGGGACATCCGTGTTCTATGAACACATTTTCTAGTTTATTAAACTTCACACATGCATAGAAGACGACCCAAAGGTATGTCGCACGTAAGAATGACAACTCTTGCGTCGTTAATTTCTTAGTTATCTCCCTTTGTTGTTTCGTGCACTGATTTCGTGTCTGGAGCATAACTCGAACACCCTTTGGAATATTTTCATGAAACTTCACACATGCATAGATGACAACCCTAAAGGTGTGTCACGCAAGAATGACAACTCTTGCATCACTAATTTTTTAGTTATCTCCCTTTGTTTTTTCCGTCACTGATTTTGTCTCCGGAGCAAAACTCGAACACCCTTTTTTCAAACTACCTGGGGAGGGGATACACATGCGCTTGTCGACAAGCGTCCATTTCTAGTTTCATTTGTTATGCTATACGAGGTTGTGCCCGACCTAGGAACAGCATGTGTAATCCGATATTCTTTGCATGTATATGTTCTCACTATGGTATTTTAGCACGATAACAATAATTTTCAAATGAACATGTGCACTTTCTGCCAAAATATTCACATTAGCGTTAATAAAATCGCGGAATTTGTTATGATACGAGGTCGTGTCCGACCAAAGTTAGAAGCCTTGTTCATATATACGGAGTTATGCCGATGCAAGCCGAAACACGCCGAATGCCTGTGGTCTATGCCATACTACTGCAGTAGGAGCATGAGGAGTGCGTCCGCTGATCATGAGATGCAGTGGGCTCAACAAGCCTTTGTTGTCTGTGACTCGGCGTGTGGCACTGTACAGTCGTTCGTGTAAATAGAGAATAGTAGGTTAGTGCCGTGAATGGGAAAAAATATCTGGCAAGGCTCAGGAAACGGCATGGGCGAGGCTCTGCCGAGCACATCCCGTTTCCGTGCCGCGCCAGATATTTTTTCCCATTCACGGCACTAACCTACTATTCTATGTATCCCGTCAACACCTACAAATGGCTGTAAAATGCAAAAATAGTATTGACTGGATATCAAAAATGTTTCACGGCACCGTGTTTCACGGCACATACGCACTGTGTTGACGGGATAATGTAAGTGGAGTTGGCCGGGGATGAAATGCAGACATACTTGATAGAATTACAGTGCCAGTCACGCTTGTCTGTTCCACAATAATACGTCCGATCTGGAATGACCGTCCTTCTTGCATCGCCGTATTACCGTATCTCGTTTCAGGGTAAGTACATTAATTCCGCATTTGCTCTGAGAAGTATATATAACGGAGGAAATGACTGATTTTCGAATTCTGGGGGCCGTTTCATAAGTAAGTGTTCGTAAGTGCAAATTTAGAATCACGGAACTTTTAATTGATGGATTTACCTTTATTGAGCATAGACTACATATGCAGCCTATGCTCAATAAATGTAAATCCAATAATTGTTTACAAGAAAACATTGCTAATGTGAAATTTACAGACTATCATAATGTTGCACTTACGAACATTTTAGTCGTACGAAGTTTAGTGAAACGGCCCCCTGTATCGTCTAAAAAGTAGTGTGAAACGGAATACAATCCCAGACCCGGGCGCAATTAGACCGTCAGCCAGAAATGGAAACACCCCACCCCTGGTGGTTTTGTTTACATAACAATCAGTTATAAATAATACAGTTTATTATATACCTACCCATGAAATACATAGTTATACGATGTAAATAAGAGTCATATGTTCTCATCGATGAAATAAACAACTTCTGGTGAAAATACGACGACTTCCGCTATCTCTATTCATAACGCGCACCTGAAAGAAAACAGCGCAATTAGGCTGCAAATACACATTCATTACCGTATACAGTCTAAAAAACTGCTAATTTCCATGGAGCGATATATAATAAATAGAATATTCATATTGTTGCAACAAATATGACATATATGTTCATCTCGTGGTGTGAAATTTCCATATTTCACGAGTGCCGTCTCGTGAAATATGGACATTTCACACCACTCGATGAACATATATGTCAATCCTCTATTAATTCCTTCGGGATTTCCCCCGTCTGTTCAAGACAGAGGACTAATCATATATTTATTATCGATACAAGTTGACAGATCTCTCCGCAGCGCAGTTGGTAAGTACTTGAACACTTTCTGTCAATTAATATGTTATCCCAGGTTCGAATCCCACAACTCGCGTATATATTGTGTACCTATTATTTGAAAACATAACTTGTTATCGTTTTTGTGTCGCTGATGTCCGCTCTTCTGTTCGTTCTTACATATGTGTGTTCATCCGTCACGTTTCTTATGGGAAGCAAAACTTGGTAAACCGCAATTGCTGGAGACTAGACGGTATGTAGATTCCTTATGGGTGATGAGGTCACAGTGAAATACAACTGGTATGTAACATTGTACTTGTAGCTAAATGTCAGGGAATTTCAAGATTATGTTACATTTTAATAATCAAAATTTCGAATTACCCGCTGTTTTCTTTCTCATTTTTTCATTAAATGTTATAGAAAGAAATAAACCAAATTTGCCGATGTGGGAATCGAACTCGGAACCAGCTGTATCAAAGGTGGCATGTGTATCCATTATACTAGCGGATTATCTGTTTACATAGCTTTGGTAGTATACACTCGCCAGTACGGTATTATAACAATAACAAACGCCATGTTATCTATGACGCATTTTGATTTTTAAAAATAGCCTTTGCTTACAATAATATTTACAATAATAACGCGTCAGCACAAAGTGGCGGACCTATACCATGTGCACATTTGTTGTTGAATTCAGATTTCGTATTTTTCTTGAAAACCATTTGCATATTATATGTATTGTGTAACCCAGCACAAGGTTAATTTAATTACAATAGCCTATTTCACCATAATTGCTAAGCATACTTTTCTTGCTAAATACACGTTGAGGGAGAAATTTTCAATTTAAGGATAAATTTATTAATTTTTATTATACTGAATTTATTACATTATCACAGCCATTTTGGCTGTGATAATGTAATGAATTCAGTATAATAATTCTGTATACTTTTAATTATAAAATATATGCAGTCGTTAGTTCTATATGAAATAATGCATTTCGGGAAAAATAAATGATTACTCCCTCAAAGTATACTTTGTAATGTTGGTGAAATAGGCTACAGATGGCACACAGACATTTGATATTTGTAACAAGGAACGTATTTGGACGCTGAAAATGTAATTTATTTACTTTTTGACTACCGACTTGCTATTTTCGTTGTATCTACACAACCGCATGCGTTAATCTTGCCCAAAATGTCAACGTTTCTGAATATCTATTGGAAATCTCAACTAAAAGTCCACGCAGTTTGATTGAGTGAGTCTGAACTGTGGCACAGCTCGGGCTCAGTCAATAAAAGCTGCTTGGCTGCAAGCACACTATTCAAGTATTTCGAAAAACAAATATTGACAAATATTGGTAAGACTAGCGCAGACGGTTGTGTATATAAGAATTCTCACCCTAGACAATCTTTCACAATGATCTGAACAACCATAATAGAATTACAGTCGCTGACTTTTATGTTCGACCTTCCTACAGTCACAACTAATGAGAAGTTAGTATCTTCTGGAGTCAGCCGCTCAACCGTGTTTTATTGTTTAGGAAACCAAATTGTCGATAAAAAACAACGGCAAATTGCAATATGCACATGATAACAGCAGGTGATATTTCGGTGCAAATCGTGTCTCAGCATCTCCTCTACCGGCAATATCATTCCCGGGAATCCCGCCACAAGCCGCGGGCCGAAATACGGCAGTCCGTTAATTAGTCACGGACATAGCACCGTACATGGCTAATGAAGTGAGACAATCTCTTTACCGTGATCAAGTTATGGTCGGTGATTCCGTGGATCGAGGCAGCCAGAATAATCTGACTATCGCACAGAATGTATATACATGTACTTCAACTTTTATCGGTGGATAAAACATAGCTACTACTTTCATATTATCATATCTCGAAAGTAATAAATAAATGATACTCATAATTCAGTATAATTTGTCGCAATATCAGTTCATGCGATTGTACGGAGCGCCGCAAGGGACGTACATGTAGAATTCATATTTTTTATTAATTCCTTCCCACGAAATAACAATTCTTTCCCTCAATTTAACAATTCGTTCCCATGAATTAACATGGGAACGAATTAATAAAAAAAAAAATTCTACGTCCCCTGCGGGGCTCCGTATAATTAGGAGATAACTGTATTGAAATTTGTAATTTGGGGAGATACTCGGTGGATTTACGGTTGGAAACTTCGATTTACGGCGACGCCGCAGGCGGAGACGTACATGTAAATCGAAGTTTCCAACCGTAAATACACCGAGTATCTCCCCAAATTACAAATTTCAATACGGTTATCTCTATACTATGGAAGCCCTGGAGGGACTTCCGACTTCTTTACTTCCGACTTCCGACTTCATCACTTCTGACTTCATTACTTCCGACTTCATTACTTCTGACTTCCGACTTCATTATTTCCGACTTCATCACTTCCAACGATCACTTCCACTTCATTACTTCAGACTTCATCACTTCACTACTTCATACTTCCGACTTCATCACTTCTGACTTCATTACTTCCGACTTCCATTACTTCCGACTTCCGACTTCATTACTTCATTACTTCCGACTTCCGACTTCATTACTTCCGACTTCCGACTTCATTACTTCATTACATCCGACTTCCGACTTCATTACTTCCGACTTCCGACTTCAATTTACTTCATTACTTCCGACTTCAATTACTTCCGACTTCATTACTTCCGACTTCATCACTTCTGACTTCATTACTTCCGACTTCAGCTTGGAAGTAATGAAGTCGGAAGTCGGAAGTAATGAAGTCGGAAGTGATGAAGTCAGAAGTGATGGAGTCGGAAGTCAGAAGTAATGAAGTCGGAAGTAATGAAGTCAGAAGTGATGAAGTTAGAAGTCGGAAGTAATGAAGTCGGAAGTCGGAAGTAAAGAAGTCGGAAGTCCCTCCAGGGCTTCCATACTATTCTAATGTACGACCATCATTTCTTACTCATTTTCCCGATTTCTGAACAAAATACCAACCAATATGGGCATACCCATTACAACCCTCACAATATTGGCCGATTTACACCTTGTCTGCAACCGTGACAACTGCCATAAACATAGTACACGAAAACAAATAGTGCAAAACAAATACGTAAACTAATGAAGAATTGTGTTCATTTACAAACTTTTATTTCATCTATATATTCTTTATCATCCACCAAGGATTATTTTATATATGGTTCAACACTACCTTGAATATTAGAATAATTGTCCAATGACCTACATTGCTGGGAATTCCCATTCAAAGTTAGAAAAAAATGGCCGACATCGCTGATGCTTCCTTGTCGAGCTCGACATTTTACAATTTTATAAGTGGATCACTTAATGATTGTCATAGTTATGGTTGTGTATATTCACAGTGAATTTTGGAAATTATATGGCGATGGATGTTGGTAAACGGCTGGGGTCGTAGGCGGTACAAGGACGTGATTTTCCACCCTTTGCTGGTGATTGTGGAAATCCACTTCAGTAGCCAGTGTTGTGACAGGGCACCACATCAGGGGTGGGCGGATCTAGCATTTGAGGAACGGCAGGCTGTCCTATTTTCGAGCTGCACAGAGTTTAGCGAGTATGCTATCCGTAAATGCACTTTCCTCTGTTTTACGGCATTTAAATTCAGACTCCAACTAGTGGTAAACTGTGGTCTATGTAAACTCCGTGGCTGAACGGGGGTGTTGCAACCCCGGACCACCACCCCCCCCCCCCCTCTAGATCCGCCCCTGCACATGACCTTGATGCTGGACAGGTAACAACTGTTAAGTGGATACAGAGTTGGGAGGGCTCTCGTCTTCTCGATTTAATAGCTCCAGCATTTTTGGAGAATAGCCGAATACTCACGTTTCTGGTTGTCCGAACAATCTCTATTGCATGACATCACGGAACTTTCATGGTGAAACGGCGCGTAGGAATACATCTAATTATGTAAATGTGATCACATGACATACTACCTACATGTTAATCGTGATTTACTTTCAGGTAATTGATCGATCAGCCAATCAGATTTCGACAATTTCATTAAGGTGCATAGAATTCAATATAATTTGTCGTAATATCACTTCATGCAATTGTCCAAGGATTTATGAATTTGAATTGTCTCAGATATTTGAAAGTTTCAACTCGATTAATACGCCTGTGGTGATTAAGATAACAAAGTTTTGATTAAAAAGCTAAAATGCCGAAATTAATTGAGAGTTGATCATAAAGTGTCTTATCACTTCTATAAATTATTATATAGTGGCAGTTGTAATTTGATAATTCTGCAAAAAAACAGGAACCCACTTTTCCGACGTTTCGGCACAAGGCCTTTATCAAGGAATTAGTTTCTACTGAACTCTAAGTGGCATCCATTTTAGATTTCACAATGTTTAAAAACATTGTGAAATCTAAAATGGATGCCACTTAGCGTTTAGTGAAATCTAAAAAAGTTCTACTTGACGGATCATAACCAAATTCGACATACCGGTACATGTTTATCACTACAAGACGAAGCACTTTATTGATTTTCATTTTGTATGACGTATCTACCCTTGGCGGCCATTTTTAACTTTCGTATAATATATAATTTTTCTGCACAATAACTCAATTTCTACTTTATCGATCGTTACCAAATTCGACAATCATGTGTATACGGCAAGATGAAGAATTGTACTGATTTTCAAATTTTCGTATGTCTTATCTTTCTTCTATTTCTATATAAGTACACATTTCAATGTTGTGATATATACGGAGCCCCGCAGCGGACATAGATTTTTTGTTATTAATTCGTTCCCACGAAATAACTCGTTCCCCCAATTTAACAATTCGTTCCCTCGAATTAACAATTCGTTCCCACTCCCACGATATAACAATTAGTTCCCTCGAATTAACAATTCGTTCCCACGAAATGACAATTCGTTCCCTCGAATTAACAATTCGTTCCCACGATATAACATTTCGTTTCCTCAATTTAACTATTCGTTCCCTCGAATTAACAATTCGTTCCCACGAAATGACAATTTGTTCCTTCAATTTAACAATTCGTTCCCTCGAATTAATAATTCGTTCCCTCAATTTAACAATTCGTTCCCTCGAATTAACAATTCGTTCCCACGAATTAACGAATTGTTATTTCGTGGGAACGAATTGTTAATTTGAGGGAACGAATTGCTAATTCGTGGGAACGAATTGTTAAATTGAGGAAACGAATTGTTATTTCGTAAGAACGAATTAATAAAAAAAAAGAATTCTACGTCTCCTGCGGGGCTCCGTGTGTGATAGATACCTCGGACTTATTGTCTTCAATAGTATCACTATTGAAGAAATGGGGCGTATTGGATTATACCCAGTATAGCTCCTGATCAAATGACACACTCATGTAACCTGATAACGATCTACAATACTTGTGACGTGTTTCATTGATGTAATGGCGATTAGTGCATCTCTTGACTACACTGTGCAGATGCACTGGTCGCAAAAACCCATATGCCCCTTTTTCTCTTATTGGATTATACCCAGTGTAGCTCCTGATCAAATAACACACTCCTGCAGAGGCAGATCTGGAGGGGGGGGGGGGGGGCGGCGTCCGGGGTTGCAACCCCCCCCCCCCCCCCGCCCCCGTTCAGCCACGGAGTTTACATAAATCACAGTTTACCACCAGTTGGAGTCTGAATTTAAATGCCATAACACACAGGAAAGTGCATTTCTGGACATCTAGATTTCAACATTTGGCCTGGGGTGGGGGGGGTGGGGGGGGGGGGCATGCACCCGGACCCCCCATGCATACTCGCTTCACTCCATGGAGTTCGAACATAGGACACCCCCTACCCCAGTCTCACAAATGCTGGATCCGCCCCTGTCCTGTAACCTGATAACGATCTACAATACGTGTGACGTGTTTCATTGATGGAATGGCGATTAGTGCACATCTTGATCAGACTGTGCGGATGCACTGGTCGCAAAAACCCATATGCCCGTTTTTCTCGAGTCACAGCCACATAATAATGAAGTTCGTGCATATCCTTATACCAGTCGCCATGGAGACGGGACTATCGTCTTTCAAAGTGGCATGGAACCACATCTGGTTTACATGCTGGATAACCAATTAAGGACTGACTTTATAGAACTTAAGCATTTGTTCAAATTGTAATAGCTTTTTTACGTACACAAACGTACTTAGCCATACCTGGAGGCCCACTACGTACTACTACGTATTTCTACGCTTTTCTATTTTCTTACTACATCCTGCTACGTTTTATTTCTACGTTTTATTATGCATGGCTAAGCACTACGTTTTTGTACGTTTAATGCGTTTTAACTACGTTGTAATATACGTTTTAATACGTTTTACTACGTTGTCGTAGGTATATGCTACTGCTACGCATACACGTTAATTTTGAACATGTCCAAAACAAACGTGGCGGGAACAATCGTCATTACGTATATAGCCGTTCTAATATTATCTTTATTACGTTTTAATACTTATAGTACTACGTATTTGATCTGGCTTGTCAATGCGGCCGCGTTTATTTCCGGTTTGCCGATCTCGTACAGTGTTCGCTGACACTACCTAACAATCCCTAGTAAAAACGTACTGGATCGAAATAAAACGTAGCGAAAAGTTATTAACAATTCGTTCCCACGATATAACAATTCGTTCCCTCGAATTAACAATTCGTTGCCACGAAATCACAATTCGTTCCCTCAATTTAACAATTCGTTCCCTCGAATTAACAATTCGTTCCCATGATATAACAATTCGTTCCCACGAAGTAACAATTCGTTCCCGTGGGAATGAATTGTTAATTCGTGGGAACGAATAAATAAGAAAAATAATTCTACGTCCCCTGCGGTGCTCCGTAATTCTATCATATATAACGCGCTACATTCCACAAGTCTGACGGTACATATTTTAGTAAAGTAAAACATATTGATACATGACTTTGTGAATTTGGAACATAACATACTTTGTTAAAATTCAAAATCTTAAATGTCAGCAAAATATTTCCTTATGCTAATAGGTTGCGATCTTAAGCCTGCCATATGCAGTTAAAACAGCGTAAACAGCCACGTGCCATGTTTGGTTCAAGCAGCTTATTCAATTAAATCTGAATAAGGACACATAGTCTCCCATTCGTCATTTGAAATGACAATTAAACTTCCGGGATTGGTTTCTGTAAACAGATAAATAACTCCACAAGAATGAAACAATATTTTTACTGCCACCGCGAATTCTCTGCGAATAACAAAATGATGCAGTACGCGAGCATTTTCAAATCACGCACAAAACAACATTGTCGCGTCTGTATGACAAAGACACATGATAACAAAATAGAACTGTACTGCGATATCTGAGGACGTGCTCTGAAATGAAGACATAGAGGAGATTCCATCGTACATGTTGAATAGCGGGAAATAATACACGAGTGTGCGTTGGCTTCCGCGTAAGCAAAGAGTGAGCGTAGCGAACGAGTTGCTTGCACGGAAACCGACGGACACGAGTGTATTATTTCCGCTATTCAAACATGTACGATGGAATATTCCATTTATTTCACTTCACAGCGGATATATATGCATATTGTTTTAGATTGTAAGCAAAAGACGTGTGCTGTCCGTTACACACTGACGTGTTTCCCGCGTTTTGACGTCACGTTGTGCGACGTGAAATGTGACGTCACGTAAACTTTTTGAAATCCAAATTACGCAGCTGTTTCTATGAGCCAGATATATTTGAGTGCATGTTTGGAATGTGTTCAATCACATTAACAGTGTACATTAGTCGAGATGCTCTCCAAATTTTCCAATAACTTTATTTTGACTGTAATACAAGAGGGTGCAATTACGGATGTTCTATTCACGGTTTATTATTTGTAAGGAGTTGATTACGGGTTTTCTCTCACAGCGAGATCCGTGCAATAACTCGCAAGAGTGTAATCAAATTGTGACCGTGATTGGAGAAAGAGTGTTTATACGTTTTGCGACTAGTGAAGTTCCAGATCAGCCTGTGCATTCGCACAGTCTGATCAGGATCTGCACTGTTCGCCATTCCGTTAATGAAACACAATTAGCCCACTTCTAACAAAGAATGCAGATCGTTACCAGGCTACATGGGTGTGCTATTTGATCAGGAGCTACACTGCACACCCGCACAGTCTGATCATGATATTCACTGTTAGCCGTTCCATCTATTAAACACTCGCCCTGCTTGTACCAAGCAATACAGATTGTTATCAGTCTACAGGAGTGCGTTATGTGATGAGGAGCTACACTGGTCACACATCCCATAAGCCCCATTTCTCCAGTCACAACCACATCTGACCACTGTTTGCCTCCGTGGTATAATTCGAGGGACAGCGTATCTGTTCTGAGAGAGAAATAGACGAGGCCAGAGAGCTATTAACTAAAACCCAATTTGCGCATGCGAATCAGCACGGATGTCCTGCTGTTGTTTACTCGAGAAACTATCATTCTGATACACGTTAAGGTTGTTGTTGTAAGGTTATTGGAGCCACATGTAAAGTTAATGGAAATCAAACTGAAAATCTAAAGCTAGTATCTCACTGGGCTACAACTGTTGGCGACAAATTGCGAACGGCATTCGCGAGGGAGTTTCCAAAATGTCTCGAAACGTTCGCGGGGGTTCTCAATTTCCTCGCGTGAGTCGCAGGGCCTCGCTCTCGTGTCGCTGGAATTTTGAACATGTTCAAAACATTCGCGCGACAAATGTTCTCTCAAAATAGTCACAGAGTCGTCGCGGGTGTCTCGAACCCGTCTCGAACTCTTCTCAATTTAGTTTCCGTGAGTCAGAAAGTGCGGGAAATGTGAGGGGTCTGCGAACTATGAAACTAAATTGTGATTGATTGGAGACAAACATGAAAATCTGACGACATTCGCACGAATGTCGCGCGAATGTCGTAATTTATTTGCAGTTTGTTCGATTGACGTCTGATGACAAAATGATTGAAAAGATTTCTCAATTGTAACCATGAAAACACATCTTGGTATTTCATTAGAATTGTCTCCTTTACTTTAAGACCTACAGTTACCTACACAAATATTCCATATCCATATCTAGGGCTTCAGTATTTGGATGTGATTATACTGCCGGCATTAAACTGAAATATAATGCAGTAACTTGTGAATAATAAACACAATTCGGTGTTTACACATGTATATTTTTACCTGTCTACACAGGTGTGTAATGGAAACGTATACATGTAAACAGCTCAATGTGCTTATTATGTCCTAACTGCAACATACTGTGCAATTTCCAGAAAGCAGTATAAGCAGAAATATATTATACTAAACATGTGGATATGGATTATTTGTGTAAGTGACTTTTGGTTTTGATTTATATTTTTCGTTAGATTTCCATTGACGTTACATGGGGTACCCATCATAGGCACTTTGTGGTATGAACATCAAAACGCTCTTTAAATCATACCCCATTTTATTAGTATATTTAATATCTAGAAAGTAGGACACTCGCCATCTTTTCAACCAACGGAAGTGGTACTAGTCTACCTTGTGCCCGGCTCGCTGATTCAGTAATTGTAACGCTCGAGAAGGCCGGGACCCTGCTGGTCCCGGCCTTCGCGCGCGTTACAATTACTGAATTAGCGAGCCGGGCCCAAGGTAAATAATCCACTTCTGTTGGTTGAAAAGATGGCGAGTGTCCTACCTTCCAGATATTTAATTCAATAATAATATGGGGTATGATTTAAAGAGCGTTTTGACGTTCATACCACAAAGTGCCTATGGTTCCCATAAGGGCACACCTACCTTAACTCTGCCGATGGAACATAAGCCACTTCCAGTATTTTTTTAAAAATAGTAAAAATATGTTACTTGTCCAAAAAATCATTGGACGAAACTCCGTCACATATTGATTGCATAAAAAAGTAACAAGTTTGACACTGACTTTTGCAAGTTTTCATATAGAGCGGACAACATATAACTAAAACAATACAATAGTTACAATTTGAATATCGATCTACAGTTATTTGTATTCAAGAACAACACTTCTGGGAGGGCAACATTTGTTTTATTATTTCGATATGTTTAACTTGGCCAAATCCGAAAGGCGGATTTTAAATGTATTTTACATGCAATTACACTACCACCTACGCTAATCTCGACAATACTGTCACTCTCTTTATTTCAAAATACTTGTTGAAGCTAAGCAACTTGATTGGCTGAGCCTGAGCTGTGCCACAGCTCAGGCTCATGTAATCAAACTGCTTGATTACTAGTTGCGATTGCCAATTAACGAATAAAACAATGGGCTGTTGCGTTTACTGGTGTGACTCCACGCACTTTAAACAGACCAAATATTAATTGGCAAATATATATTTACACTGCATTTTCTGATAGTTTCAAAACTGTACATAACCAAATATAGCGTTAATAATCTTGTTTTACGTCATTTTGTCGCAATTCCTGGAACAGCGACGTTATACATTGCGAACTTTAACAACATCGCGCGACGTCACGTGTGTCTAGTATTGTATTGCGTATTGGGATGTATTGTGATGTAAACGCAATACGCCGAATGGGCGTTTAAATTATGAATTTATAGAAGGTGTAAATATTAGATGTTCAGAAACGCTGACATCTGGGCAAGATTAACGCTGGCGGTTGTGCAACAGTGGCTATCACAATCCAGCTGCCTGATACAGATATCGCAGTGTTTGTAATGAAGAAAGACGAATTGTGCAGACCCTGATCAGATTGCGCTTCCTCACTTTCACTCGTCACAAAGGCCGTAGGTTACACTATAGTCACAGTCGCATGCACGGGAATGGCGAAAACAACGTGCTGATAACGAGTCGTGCGTGTTGTGGTCGGACGGTCGCCTTGATAAATGATCTCACTTCCGGTGCTAACATGTAGTTACAATAGTGCACAGCGACTTGCACGACACACGCAATTTCCGGGATTCTGAATCTTTCTTGAATCCCCCAAGGCCAGGAGACATTATATGCAGCTGTGTCTGGAGAAATGTGATTATTGGTTGTGCGACCAGTGTAGATCCGGATCAGCCTGTGCATCCGCACAGTCTGATCAGGATCTGCACTGTTCGCCGTTCCATCAATGAAACACCCGTCATGTTCCTAGCAAGCGGTATATATCGTTATCTGGCTACAGGAGTGTGCTATCTGATCAGGAGCTACACTGGTCACAGATCCAATAAGCCCCATTCCTCCTGTAACCTCCAAACACAAGTCTACGATACAGTTGAACTGAATGCTCCAAATGCATAATCTATGGAGCCCCGCAGGGGACGTAGAATTCTTTTTTTTATTAATTCTTTCCCACGAAATAGCAATTCGTTCTCACGAAATAACAATTCGTTTCCTCCATTTAACAATCCTTTCCCGCGAATTAACAATTCGTTCCCTCAATTTAACAATTCGTTCCCACGGGAACGAATTGTTAATTCGTGGGAACGAATTGTTACATAGTTGGAACGAATTGTTGTTCATTCGAGGGAACGAATTGTTAAATTGAGGGAACGAATTTTCATTTCGTGGGAACGAATTGTTAATTCGAGAGAACGAATTGTTATATCGTGGGAACGAATTGTTAATTCGAGGGAACGAATTGTTAAATTTAAGGAAACAAATTATTATTTCGTGGGAACGAATTAATAAAAAAAAACCTGGGGGTCTCCGTAATAATCTGCTCACATTCATGTAGCTGTCGCGGAATCAACTTTTACATGACCTGCAATATGTCTGCACTGGATGTTAACTAAACAAAGCATAGGTTCACAAACTCCTAGCGAAATTAATCTCCTGACCATCCAAGATTTATGACAGTTTAATCTACTGCAAAACTGTTTTAAGAGCACGTGGTCATCGTGTTCTATAGTTGCGAACAGTAACTTGAAATATCCCGTACCGTAAGTAGCGGTCCGTACCAGAACATGTTGGGAACAGCAACTCTGGAAATCTACTCCTAAGAAAGAAAACTCCAACCTACTCATGTCCCCCAATATTGTTTAAATTACTCTGTTTACATCACGTGACCAACAGGTCCAGTCTTTTCTTTTAAATGCTACAAATATGCTGAAAACTGGTGTTAAAAACACCCCAAAATGTTCCTCACGTCAAACTGGGTAGTAATGGATCAAGATTTGCAAGCAAACTGTGTGTGTGACATCAAAACACCCGCACTATTGTTTTATGCTGGACTACTTTTGCATACCTCGCTTGGCGTTTTTACATTTAGTATTCTCTAACCACACTGATGGTATAAGACTCGTCCGCTGTTCGTGGCGGTTTCAATGTATAAGGAACATATCCTCTGTTGGAGATTTTTATTAGCCGATCTATTTATAGATCGACTATATATTGGTTATCCATTGGTTTGTGAAAAAGTTTGTAACCACCCTTTTCTCCTATATTCGGTAAATCTACAACCGCGAAATTTGTTGTATCACTTCCAAACTACATCAACCGGATACTTTTTCATTTTTGGCCATTATCTCTGTTTACAACTTTAAATATAGCGAAATAACACAATTTGGCTATAAATAAACATTTTAACTACGAGAGTTCGGTAATTTGGCTATAAATAAACGTTTTAACAAGAGTTCGGTAAACTAAAGTTAGGCGGCTTGCCTTCTATTCGTTACAAAGCGTGATATTTTTTATTCGTGATTTGATTGGACCGGACCAATGTTGGCTCACCCAGCTGACCAATCAATCGAACAGTTGCCGATCACGTGATCTTGATATGCGCGCCAGCTTCATTTGCGAGAAGATAGACAACCAGATACAGGAAATATGTTTTGCAAAGTACATTGAGTATAAATACCGCCAAGAGTATACGCTACAAACTGTTAATTAACAATATACGAGTGGGGATTGTCCCTGCAGTATATTTATACTGTACCGAGAGAAAAGTGGAGCCATTATGGCCCTTCTTAGATGCCAGATGTTTTGGGGAAAGTTTTGATTAAACTAGGAACTAAAGAAGGCAAAAGAAAATGGCCGTCATTAAGTATAGTGGAGGTGACACTGGCAATGCTCGCGCATTGACAATGCTCGCTTAATATTTACTTTTCGCCACAGGTCTCCATTTTGTACATTGTCGTTGCAAGATCATTTCACGTGACGATGTGATGTCACGTAACGTCACTGCAGATGCAGTATTTTACTGAGTTTAATACGAGAGAAAGCAGCTTCACAATTTACTAAAAAACATGCTGAAGTGGACTGATAATGATATGTAGCTCCAGTATGTAGAAGTGTAATTAAAATTATTCTAATTTTCGTTCCTTTGTTGCTTATTTATGGTTAAACTTTATAAATCGTTCAATCTTTTATTTATGCATCAGTAAATGTAAATCCCCCCCCCCCCACACACACACAGCCAGGGAATAGTGGGGCTTTTATTGTTGCTGCCGTTAAAGCCCCGGCCCCGGGGAATCATGAAAGGTTAAAGCCCGGGCTACCCTGGGGGGATTCACATTGAATAGCTATGCGCGAGCATTGGTGAACTATTGCTCAAACTTGACATATTTTAGTGGTATAAAATAATAACCGCTCGCTCGATCCTGGTGTAAATGTCACATGATCATTGATAAATTACTATTATAAAGTAGGGTTTCTCTGAGTTTGAAGAACAATGCGCACATTGAAACGCCAGATCAGGATGTCGTAATTTCACTGCGGAATATTTTGTTGTATATTCAGCACCGATGCTGCGATCCCACCCCCACCCCACCGCATACAGTGCAGAGTACTGGTTCTACCCAGTCTACCCGGCTCTAAATAACTTAAGTCACAAGTCACAATAGGTTGAATAAGGTCAACTGAGGTTAGGCAATAACAAATAAATGTATAGATTCTCATCCACACCCGCCCCTAAAAAAATTGCCAGATTATTTTTTTGTTTGTATATACTTTGATGTTTTCAGCTCACCTGAGCTCAGCAAAGCTCATGTGAGCTATTTTCATTACCGTTTTTTGTCCATCCGTCGTTCGGCAACATTTTCAATCATCTTCTACCGAACCGCTTGGTCAATGGACACCAAACTTTACCGGCATGGTCCTTAGGTGAAGCCTTTTCAAAGTTGTTAAAAGAAAGTCGACCTGGATCCAAGATGGCCGCCGTGGAAAGGTTAAAACCTTCGAACGACGAATCCAAGATCATCCATATTTTCATTCTACCCCCTCCTGTGCGGCCCCTGTGCCCAATGTCAAGGTCTAATTACTTTTAAGTTTTTGGTTAACGTTCGTTCGTGTACTATATCTATGCACCTGATTTGCCCATTACCTTCAACCTTCACATGGCAGTTTATCATCATCTATATTTTAATTCTACCCCCCTCCCGTGCGGTCCCTGTGCCCAATGTCAAGGTCTAATTACTTTGAGATTTTTAGTTCAAGTTTTTGTCGCGCCCGCTTGCGGAAAGGGCGATATAGTCGGCACTTTGGCGTACGTCCGTACGTACGTGCGTCCGGTTAAGGTTTTATGGTTAAAGTGTTTCCGTCTACTATATCTCTTGTGTTAGTGTCAATGCCTAGCCCCAAGGTGCGACATGCAGGCCGCGGCCATCTAGTCTCAAAATGAAGTCATTATGTCATTCAAGATGGCCGCCAAAAGGTCAAATATTTTTATTTTGTTCAAATGTGGTCATGTAATATGTCAAATCGAAAGTATCGATGAGCCGATCGCTGTCATATAATGTTTCTTGAAATAAAGTCATTATGTCTTTCAAGATGGCCACCAAAATGTCATTTTTTGATTTTGTTCAAATGTGGTCATGTAATATATCCAATCGAAGGTATCGATCAGCGGATCGCTGTCATATCATTTTTCTCAAAATGGAGTCATTATGTCATTCAAGATGGCCGCTAAATGGTCAAATTTTGTTTTTGTTCGAATGTGGTTATGTAGTCACTATTCAGGTGAAATCAACACTTCTCTCACTTTTCCCTGAGATTCTGTAACTACTAAAATGTCGACATATATTGAACCCTGATTTGATCGGCTAATAACATCATGCTCTGCATGACTTTTCATTTTATAGTTGATGGACGAAATATGCTGGTGCCTTTTATCCAAGACGAACACGTTGCAGCTCGTTCAAATCCATTATTCCGGACACTGTACAAAGTGCATGATCACGTGGTTATACAGTGGCTGAACAATGGCTGAAAATGTTTAAATCTTGAAAGTATTATTTGATATTTTTCTTAATATTAAACGGATTTTGATTAAATATGGCGCAGCAAACGCGTCTTCATGAGCTGCATTTGGTGGTACATGGAGTTTGGCACAGACTTATGTCGTTTTTGCGAAGAATCGATTTCCGTGTCGGAGACACGGACATCGATTCTTCGCAAAAATGACAGAAGTTTGGGCGAAAATACAGAGACCACCAAATGCAGCTTCACAAGACGCGTTTGATGCGCCATATTTCATCAAAATCCGTTACGTAATAAGGACACTATACAATAATACGTACTTTGAATCAGATGGATTCTGGAGATTTCAGTACTTGTTGTTGTTGTTGTTGTTGTTGTTAGTACCACGTGATCATACACCTTGACTGTAGTATATTCTTTAAACTTTAAGCAGTCGCCCCACCGTGTTTCGGGTATGTGGCTGCGACTGAAGAAATTGGGGCATATTGGATCTGTGACCAGTGTAGCTCCTGATCAAACACTCATGTAGCCTGATAACGATTTACATCGCGCCTTCGAAGCATGACGGATGTTTCATTGATGGAATGGCGAACCGTGTATATTCTGCACATGCTGATCTGGATCTACACTGGTCGCAACACACATACGCTACATTTCTCCAGCCTTATATTATGAAACATTATTATTTCGCTAAATTGCTATTTGGATTGTCTGTGTATTCATTTCGGCGAAGCTTGCCTGGCTTTGATACAGTTTGTTTCCGTTTCTAAGGAGACCCGCAGGGGATATGGATTTTTGTATTAATTCGTTCCCACGAAATAACAATTCGTTCCCTCAATTTCACAATTCGTTCCCTCGAATTAACAATTCGTTCCCACGATATAACAATTCGTTCATTCGAATTAACAATTCGTTCCCACGAAATAACGAATTGTTATTTCGTGGGAGCGAATTGTTAAATTGAGGGGACGAATTGTTAAGTCGTGGGAACGAATTGTTAATTCGTGGGAACGAATTGTTAAATTAAGGGGACGAATTGTTAAATTGAGGGGACGAATTGTTAATTCGTGGGAACGAATTGTTATTTCGTGGGAACGAATTAATAAACAAAAAAGTATACGTCCCCTGCGGAGTCCGTACGTTTCCAGTTTGATAACCGATCAGTAGTACATGATTGTGTACAGTGGAATCGCTCTAAACCGGTGTCCGGTTTAGAGATGGTCCACTGTAATTATGGTATATAAGCGTGCCGAGACATGCTTTTGTTAATTGCTAACATGAAGAGCCATTAGCTGTCTATATAAATTACAATGAAACCCATCAAAATTATACAATCTTGTTTTTCTAGGTGGTCGGTATTTAGAGACTCCACTGTAGTAGTGGCATTTCACGGAATCGCTGCCGATTGGACCAGCATTCGGGTCAGTCCAAGAATAGCATTATAGAGAATAGTATGTAGTGAGTTTCATGTCGTGTTCATCAGGCCAGGGTTGAAAATGTGTAGGAATTCTGAGCCTCGACGATGAATTCCTGCCGATTCTGAGCCGAACCTAATCAGCATGGTATCAGAGACACTAACCTGGGGCCCGTTTCACTAAACTTCGTACGACTAAAATGTTCGTAAGTGAAAAATTAGGATATCATTCTTCTAAACGATTATTGGATTTACATTTATTGAGCATAGGCTGCATATGCAGCCTATGCTCAATAAATGTAAATACCATCATTTGAAATTTCCAGACGATCCTAAATTTGTACTTACGAACATTTTAGTCGTACGAAGTTTAGTGAAACGGGCCCCTGGTATTCTATGTATTAGGTAACGTGATATGCTAATAATTGCGCGTGTATAACGTTGTGTGTGTGCTACCGTTGTGTGTGTGCTTGTTTATACTTCATCAGCGTACTGACGTGAACCTGTAATATCACATGACGTTATTCGACCAATGCGACGTCAGCGACAATGTTTTTCACATACGGATTGACCGCGCGATGCTGTATTCGCGTCAGTCAACGTGTATTTGCTAAATTCATAGCAAATTACACAATATATAGACACTACCATGTTAATGTCTTTTTATATCAAGTTCATCAGGCAAGGCTAGGAAACGTGTTGGATTTCCGAGGCTTGCATTACCATGATTACCACACGTATTGATTGGTATTATTATACATTTTATATCAGATGGAAATTTCCACATTGATGCCAGGGGCGATAACTGTGTTTCCTTAAAATGTTAACGGACATTACTATTTATTCTATGTATTTATTTTTTGATGTGCAATGATCATACTTTATAATCTGTAGAAAATGTTATTTGTTCACGTGACGCATTTAATTAGTATAAATAATTAAAAAATATCATGCCTCATTTGCATATGAAAATAGCCTGATCTCAACGCGCGTCACTATCAGTAAAATAAATATTACTAAATGATTATATCTGTATAGCGGGCACTCGTATTTTTTAGAAGTGGTGGAATAGTGACACAATTGTACACTTATTTAATTCCTATAAAGAACAGTTTGTGCCTACTGAATGGGCATGTACCTGTAACGTTATAGAATGAACAATCATTATGGCGTTGCTTTCACTGAAAAGAACGCGGACTTGTTTCTGTGACGTTATTTCACTGACGTTATTCGGTAATGTCATGTGACGCCGCCCGACCAATGAAACATCAGTTGTCAACTCGTTGTAACCCGGTTATTCGTATCAGGTCAATGCATGACACAGCATTATGTTATCAGGCAGAACATATTCGGTCAATACAAAGCTCGTTACCTGGGGCCCGTTTCACTAAACTTCGTACGACTAAAATGTTCGTAATTTCACACTAACACTGTTTTCTTGTAAACAATTATTGGATTTACATTTATGGAGCATAGGCTGCATTTGCAGCCTATGCTCAATAAATGTAAATTCATCAATTGAAATTGACAGACGATCCTAAATTTTCACTTACGAACATTTAAGTGCTACGAAGTTTAGTCAAACGGGCCCCTCATAAATGTCGTCTCAGTGTCAATGCATGATACTAGTATACCATTTTGTTATCAGTTTGTATTTGATCAATGCACAGCTACTGTATGTTCCACATTTTGCTGCCGACGAATTATTGCCTGTTAAATACATTACATATAAAATATATTTAAGTGTAAGTACATTTTCATCGGAATTTCATCTTAGAATTTTTTTTACGATGGTGACTTTCACCATCCTAAACAAAATTCTGAGATGAAATTCCATCAAATATTGATTTTATTGCGAAAAGAAAACAGTTTTCCTATGCGAATTTAACATGGGGGCTAAAACTGGATTTTTGAAAATAATTTTGGAATTTGTTTCACAATCTACATGTTTTCTTAGTTACAACATTTCCAAGCTATCAGGTTTCGGAGTCGATTTCCAAACTTTTTCACTTAAATTCACGTTAAATTGTTTCTTTCCCAATGAAATCAATATTTAATGGCATTTCATCAAATAAAATAATGTGGGGGTGACACTTTTTTTCGTTATTTGAATTAATGTGTTTAATACCCAAAAATTCGTCGGCAGCAAAACGTGGAATAGCCAGTAGGTACCTGGGGCCCGTTTTACTAAACTTCGTACGACTAAAATGTTAATCTTAATTTTGCACTAATTTACGAACATTTTAGTCGTACGAAACGGCCCCCTGATACCACTTCAGACATTTGACGACGCAGTTGCCATACTAATGTGTCTCCAGAGCTTTGGCGAATTGTTAGCTCCGGTCGACGCACAGGGATGTGTTACTGGCTTTCGTTCAGTTCTGTTCACCTGACAACGTCCGAAAATGAACTGCTTGTAACATTTCCGAAAGTTCTGACTGAAGATATTGTACATGATAGGATTGGCCGCCGAGTTGATGTACGCAATAACCATTGTGGTCACAAGGTACGACCAATTCTCGTGGAATGTCTTGGGCGATATAGTGTTCCAGACTAGCAACACTTGGTGCGGCGAGTAACTCGCGAAATACACAAGGACGCTGAGAATTAACATCTTGACGACGCCGCGTCGGGCTTGGAGAGTGTCGGATATCCGGTCGACGGCGATTCCGTTGACGTCACGCACGTGCACACGCCGGTATAGACGGTCCGTGCCGCGGAACAAGTTCCTCGCTATCATGTAATACAGCCCGCATTGCACGGCCATTGGAATGACGTAGAACAGTGCCGACTCCGTGTATTTGAACGCCATGTATATGGACTCGTGGTCGCCGGGGAACTGCACCATACAGTACTGCTGTGTGACGCCCGGCTGCCCGGGGCGGATGGCGTTGAACAGCAGGGTCGGGAGGCCGGCAGCCCAGCTGAACGGCCAAATACAGCCGAGTACCACCACCAGGCGGCGCTTGTTACACAGGATGTGCGCCTTGATTGGGTGGATGATGGCAATGTATCTGAAACAGAAAATACAATTGAATTTGTACTGAATTTTGCACTTACGAACATTGTAGTCGTACACAGTTGTGAATCTGGGGCCCGTTTCACTAAACTTCGGACGATAAAAATGTTCGTAAGGGCAAAATCTGTAAATTTCATATTCAAAATGTTTTATTGTAAACAATTATTGCAGTTACATTTATTGAGCATAGGCTGCATATGCAGCCTATGCTCAATAAATGTAAATCCATCAATTGAAATTAATTATTATTATTATTACTAGGCGGATAAGCTAACATCTAGGCTGGTCACAAACGTCGAACGGATTCATCGGATCGAAACTATTTTCCGAACAAAGCAATTTTATGGAGCTGGTGTTATCAGCGGAGTTCGCATGAATAGACACGTAATTAGCTACCATCCCATAAGTGGTGCGGATAAAAACATCATCATTAAAGTAATGTGTCCGCCGACACGTCCGACAGCGGCATTAGTAGCACACTAACCCGAGTTTACTGTCAGTAATGCAGGGCGACTTACAAGTCTTGTAAGACTTCTGTCTGTAACGCAGGGCGCTTACAAGTATTGTAATACTTCTGTCTGTAACGCAGGGCGACTTACAGGTATTGTAAGACTTAACGTAGGGCGACTTAGAAGTATTGTAAGACTTCTGTCCGTAACGCATGGCGACTTACAAGTCTTGTAAGACTTCTGTCTGTAACGCAGGGCGACTTACACGTCTTGTAAGACTTCTGTCTGTAACGCAGGGCGACTTACAAGTCTTGGACTTCTGTCTGTAACCATGGTAACGCAGGGCGACTTATAAGTCAGTCTTCTAAGACGTGTAAGTCGTCATGCGTTACAGACAGAACATTCGTGTTCTATAGGAATTCATTCATTTCGAGACAACTACATGACTACACCCTCAAAGTATACTTATCTAGATATGTATGTTTTGAAATGTTGGTGCAATAGGCTACTGATTTGGCCATATTGTACTTCTTGTATGTGAGGGTTAAATCTGGTTATACCCCTGATATGAGTAATACGATTATTCCTAATGCTATTACTTTTAGGGGAAGCGGCCACGTGACTTTGATGTGATATGCACCTGACACCCGTAGCCTATTTCATCAACATTGCAAAGTATACTTTAGTAGCAAAGTATACTTTGAGGGAGAAATTTTCAATTTTTTTAAAAATTTATTAATTTTTATTATGCTGAATTTATTACATTATCACAGCCATTTAATGGCTGTGATAATGTAATAAATTCAGTATAATAATTCTGCATACTTTTAATCATGAAATATATGCATTTGTTAGTTCTATATGAAATAATGCATTTCAGGAAAAATAAATGATTACTCCCTCAAAGTATACTTTGCTAGTAAAGTATACTTTGCAATGTTGATGAAATAGGCTACTGGTCAGGTTATTCTAATCTCAAGGCTTAATATATATTTATTTCTATGTAAATATTCCGTTCTGATTTTGGGATATTCTCCCCAATGCAGCAGGTTACATGCGGGATCGAACCCGTAGGCCCGGCTTGAAGTGACCTTAGCTGTTGATAGGCCGTTAAAAACCAATAAATCAATCAATCCACGTTAATATCGTCATTTACAAACACAATGCCTAGTTGTCAGTATGGTCCATTGCTTTATTATTCACATATTTCTAAAATACATGTGAGAATATGTCATAATTAGCCATTTATGTCGTGAGTCAAGTCGTGATGGATATTGGAATAGCAATTAATTCAGCTTATGCTCATACCCGACCGCCTGCACACCCCCCCCCCCCTCCCGCCACCCCTACATAAAAAAATGTACTAAGCACATTTTATCATCGTATGTCACATACTAATGTGTCAATGGTGTCCTGGTGTCAATGCTAAACTATATTTTATCTCCTAATAGGAGTTAGTATCTCCTAATTAGGACTTCCTATATCATAATTAAGACATAGTATCTCATAATTAGGACATATTATCTCATAGTTAGGACATACTATCTCCTAATTATGACGTACTATCTATGTCAATGCTAAACAATGTTTTATCTCCTAATTAGGAGATACTAACTCCTAATTAGGAGAGATGGTGTCCTAATTATGATATAGTAATTCCTAATTAGGATATACTAACTACTAATTAGGAGATAATATTTCCTAATAATGAGTTGCTATTTCCAAATTAGGACGTAATTAGTCCTAATTAGGAGACATTATCTCCTAAAGAATGTAGGACTTAATATCTCCTAATTAGGAGATAAACATATTTTACCATTGGCACCAGGACGCTTCCATAGATAAGTCTTAAGTAGTGACAATCATTTTATGTCCCTATCTCGTCACGCCTTATAATTATTGAAGACTGATTACCGCTCGGTATATACAGAATTGGAAACCCTCCGCTTCCGCGACGCGATAAGCTCTGATCGGGACGGACCGACGTGGATGGAATAGATAAGTGAATCAACAATGAAAATAGCCCGTGTCAGACACATAGTAATGGCATATCCAGTGACGACATCATGTGAACATCGCCAGAGTGTATAAGCTCTAGAGTTGAGTACTGCGCATGCGTATACATTTCCGGTGCATGGTCTAGGTTAGACTATACCAAATGGCAAAAGTAGTCCGGTATAAAAAAATAGTGCGGTCGTTTTGAGGTCACAGACACAGTTTGCTTGAAAATCTTGATACATTACTACCCAGTGTCACTTGTGGAACATGTTGGGGTGCTTTTAACACCAGTTTTAGCATGTAGAAATGTAAACAATATTGTGTGATATGACGAGGCTGGATTTTTCTTTCTTATGAGTAAGTAAACCTACTATTGTTCCATTCATGCAGAACCAGTACAGACTGACTCCAGGTTTATCTATCTATCTATCTATCTATTGATACTGTACTCGCTCCGTTCGGAGCATTATGACAGGTGCATGGTGGCAAATTGCTTTGATCAAGTACAAATATAAAATAATTACAACAGATATATGATCCATAGACAAAAACCAAAGATAGACTTTGCCACTTAAAACTATTTACAAGAAGTAGGTGTCTGCTAAATGAGCACAATTAGCAGACTGAGTTAATTTAAATTTTTGATTTAAACCCAGATACTGTTTCTGATGAAACAGCATCGAGAGGTAGACAGTTCCAAAGTGGTATGATTCTCGGAAAAAAGGAGAATTTATATGTATCCGAGTAAGCCAAAGGTCTAGAATATTGGAATGGGTGGTTGGCCGTAGACCGGGTGGACTTAAGATGCTGAGGCAAATGAAGGTATTTTGGCTTGTCAACGTGGACCAGCTCATTATGGATCTTATAGAAGAACACAAGGCTTGAGTGGTCCCTACGTTGTGCTAAGGTTGGCCAAGAAAGTCCCTCTAACATATCTCCAACATGACTTTTGTTCCTCCACCTACGACCGCACCACATAGCAGCTGTTCTCTGCACCTTTTCCACCCTACCAATGTCTGAAACTGTATATGGGATCCAGGGGCCCGTTTCACTAAACTTCTTACGACTAAAATGTTCGTAAGTGCAAATTTAAGATCGTCTGTAAATTTCAATTGATGGATTTACATTTATTGAGCATAGGCTGCATATGCAGCCTATGCTCAATACATGTAAATCCATTAATTATTTACAAGAAAACATTGTAAATGTGAAATTTACAGACTATCATAATTTTGCACTTACGAACATTTTAGTCGTACGAAGTTTAGTGAAACGGTCCCCAGATGCTTGCTGCAAGCTTTATGCATGTACAAGTAGGCGCCACAGCATCCATACGATTAGTGAACATAGGAGAGACTGGCCTTATTGGATGGCATTCGGTTAAATTATATAGTAAAACTATTTGGAGGTGTCTAACTTTATTTATAGGTTAGACTATACCAAATGGCGCGAAATCACCCAGGGGGTATGCATAAGTAGTCCGGTATAAAAAAAATAGTGCGGGCGTTTTGAGGTCACATACACAGTTTGCTTGCAAATCTTGATCCATTACTACCCAGTTTCACTTGAGGAACATTTTGGGGCACTTTTAACAGTTTTCAGCATACTTGTAGCATTTAAAAGAAAACACTGAACCTGTTGGTCACGTGATGTAAACAGAGTTTCCGTGGCCAAAAAATGTAAACAATTTTGGGTGATATGACGATGCTGGACTTTTCTTTCTTAGGAGTAAGTAAACCTATTGTTTAATTCATGCAGAACCAGTACAGACTGGCTGCAGGTCATGTGCAAGTACAGCAGCATCCATACGATTAGTGAAAGTAGGAGAGACTGGCCTTATTGGATGGCATTCGGTTAAATTATATAGTAAAACTATTTGGAGGTGTCTAACTTTATTTATAGGTTAGACTATACCAAATGGCGCGAAATCACCCAGGGGGTATGCATAAGTAGTCCGGTATAAAAAAAATAGTGCGGGCGTTTTGAGGTCACAGACACAGTTTGCTTGCAAATCTTGATCCATTACTACCCAGTTTCACTTGAGGAACATTTTGGGGCACCTTTAACAGTTTTCAGCATACTTGTAGCATTTAAAAGAAAACACTGAACCTGTTGGTCACGTGATGTAAACAGAGTTTCCGTGGCCAAAAAATGTAAACAATTTTGGGTGATATGACGATGCTGGACTTTTCTTTCTTAGGAGTAAGTAAACCTATTGTTTAATTCATGCAGAACCAGTACAGACTGGCTGCAGGTCATGTGCAAGTACAGCAGCATCCATACGATTAGTGAAAGTAGGAGAGACTGGCCTTATTGGATGGCATTCGGTTAAATTATATAGTAAAACTATTCAGTGGATGTGTCTAACCTCTAGGCGATTTCACAACGAGACCAATGGTGTATCGGTGGTAACAACACTTTCTGAGAATATACAGTGGAACCTCTCTAAACCGAGCAAGAATGTATGTGATCATAATTTTGATGGGTTTCTTGGTCATTTATCTCAGGTGATAATGTATGTTCGTGATCGCAAAGCACACAACTATGGCTAGGAATAATCAAATACCTGATTTACAGGGTGTCCGGTTTAGCGACGTTTCACTGTATATTAAATAACATGACTATATTTTAATATCGAACATATAAGACGTGCAGTCATAAAGTTCTCGGAATTTCTTGTTGAAGCGTGTATTACTCGTGCCATATTGACAATAGTTTAATTTAATGACATTTGCACGTGGTAAAGTATGGCAACATATAGTTGGCAAGGTATATCACGTAATACTCTAAGATTAGGGGCGCCGGAATCATCATAAGATTGGTCCGACGAATCTACTGGGTGCACCCGCTACCCACCGAAAGTGTATGTTGATACCACTCAGTTGAACCGTCTCGCCGAGGCGGTTCAACTGAGTGGTAACAACATACACTTTTCATGAGACATGAGCAAAATTGCAGAAACATATTTACATTCCTTTTTACATAAGGTAGCCTATGTATTGGAATCACGTCGGACAGTCAGCCACGCCCCAGACCCCACCCCCCCCCCATCGATGGGCTAGTCCATAGTGATATCTTGGAATAACCATAACAACAAAATGCATTGTGTTACTCAACGTTTAACTGTCATACGCAACCGCTAATTGAAAATAATATTATGAAAAACTACTTGCACTGAATAATATCAACAACGGATGTTCTACGTACAAAAATAGATCGGGTTATTTTGTTACGCGTTCAGGTTGTTATTTTCCCCCATTTGCGTCACAAATCGTGCGGTCATCGCTAAATTTAGTAACAGGCTATAGTTTTCGGCAGAGTTAACTCCCCTCCGAATACTCTCCACCGGATAAACACGTGTAAACACGCGACGCGTTCAACACACAAACGATAGCAAAGGGTTACAGCTACCTGTTGACCCAGATTTGTTTAATGATCGCGATTGTGTCGCAACAAAACTCGCACGTGTGTGTCTAACTGATGTTAATCTGCATTCTATCGATGGATTTACAGCGGATTTTAGTGACATTCCCGAATTCTGCCTGATTGACATTTGTCTATGGTGGCCAATACATGCCAACATGAGTGTCAATTCTACGTTCAGGGAAGGGCGTCAATAAGTCAGTAAGTGATAAATTATAGCCAAGGAACAAATTAATGACAGTATAACACATCCAGCGTAGATTAATACCCATATTAATGCAAGTACTGAAAATCCGACAAAAAAAAATCTAACAAGTTTGGGCTTCCATGCATTGAAAATTTTGTCAGCGGTTTCCCCAATGACGTCATTTGTATGTTTTAATATACTCGATCCGGGGCCAACTATTTCATTCACAAAACAGAAGTAAACATGGCGATGTCAAAGTAATGCAGAAACTTTAACAAAAATCCTGCTACAACATTGTTTTGTACCGACAAGGCATTTTCAGGCGCGACACCGCTTCCGTGGCGGAATTCTTGTAGTACCCTATGTTCAGTACTTTCAGTACTTTGATTTACATAGGGTAGCCTATGTATTGGAATCGCGTCGGACAGTTAGCCACGCCACAGACCCCCCTCGATGGGCTAGTCCGTGGTGATATCTTGGAATAACCATAACAACAAAATGCATTGTGTTACTCAACGTTTAACTGTCATACGCAACCGTTAATTGAAAATAATTATTATGAAAAACTACTTGCACTGAACAATATCAACAACGGATGTTCTACGTACAAAAATACATCGGATTATTTTGTTACGGGTTCAAGTTGTTATTTGCACCCAGTTGCGTTTCGAATCGTGCGGTCATCGCTAAATTTAGTAACAGGCTATAGTTTTCGGCAGAGTTAACTCCCCTCCGAATACTCTCCACCGGATAAACACGTGTAAACACGCGATGCGTTCAACACACAAACGATATCAAGGGGTTACAGCTACCTGTTGACCCAGATTTGTTTAATGATCGCGATTGTGTCGCAACAAACTCGCACGTGTGGGTCTAACTGATGTTAATCCTCATTCTATCGATGGATTTACAGCGGATTTTAGTGACATTCCCGAATTCTGCCTGATTGACATTTGTCTATGGTGGCCAATACACACCAACATGAGTGCCAATTCTACGTTCAGGGAAGGTGGTCAATAAGTCAGTAAGTGATAAATTGCAGTCAGGGAAGAAATTAATGACAATATAACACATCCAGCGTAGATTAATACCCATATTAATGCAAGTACTGAAAATACGACAATAAAAATTCTTGTAGTACCCTATGTTCAGTACTTTGAGTACTTTGATTCTATTTGAATTACAAATGTGTCAACATTATTGACCCGGCAGTAGCCGGACCTGCCAGACCTGTTCTGACGCCCCTGTTACTTTGCATGTTTGATAACAACCTTGGTATCAGCCGGAGGTATATTGATAATCAGCCTGAGAACGCTGATATCAGGTTACATACATGTAAGGATGATACATATGTTGATATCAAACTAGCCGCACAATAACCTATTTATTACATTGTTTTGTGCATTCCTGTGGTCGGTGTCAAATTTCGACTGAAACCTGCTCATTTAGATAGAACTGGGGCTGATTTCAATTGTGCCGTTGACTTGCTGCAAAGCCGCTGCAGGACACGTGGGAATAACAAAATGAAATTGTCTTCCAAATGGGGAGAAATAGCTGGGAAATGATGTTCATCCCATCAACGCAGTGTACGTGTGCCGTGAAACTTGCGTTTCGTGCCACTTTCCAAGTGTGTTGACATGGCTGACGTCATACGTTTGATTATGTCGATACGTCTACTGCGTCATTTAAATTAAAGATGGCTGCTCATAGTAGTTCCACTTAGTTTTCACGACGCGTTAGCGGATCCATTAAACATGTTTTCCTACCTATCACTTTCTGATATACGCCGCAAATTTCAAAATTACAATCCGGTTAACTATTTCTAATGCAGCATTGTACTGTTTTACAATTGTATCGAGTCTAGTTTGGGACATCGTACCGGAATGCAAGATGGTTGCGCAGGTCATACCGGACGGATCACACACATAATGTTCTGCGAAGAAAATAGTTCCAATAGAATTACCAGATATTAGCACTTGTTACAGGAATGTGTATACATTTATATGTGTATACATGTGTGTTGCTGCTTTCACTTTATTTCAATATTAAAAGCAATAAACGCATCATCGGAATTATAATTGAAATACCCAAGATGTGTTTTCATGTTTTTATCTGGAGCGCTGACTTATAATGTTAGTTATATATGAAATAATGCATTTCTAAGAATTGACGTTAACTTGAACGTGTCTCACCACAATGTACCTCCGAAGATGCATTTCACAATGAGAGTTGAGATACGCCGATCGTAGCCCATATATCCCGGTGTACAATATCCACATTAAATACGAGACACGTCATGTGATTATGTACCTAAATACATGTGCGGTATCTCCGGAAAATTATTAACAAAATGTGCGATGTTTTCCGTACACGACGTCAAAGACGACGAAATTTTCATAGCAAATGCGGAATATAATTCCGCATTTGCTATGAAAATATCGTCATCTGTTGACGCCATTTACTGAAAATATAGCAGTTTCTGCAAATATATTCATGAACAATCGCAGATGCTCTTAGGTACGAACTCACATGGCGTGTCTCATATGATATCACGCCTTATGTACGGTAATCGTATCTGCTCAAACACACCTCGTCTCGTGTATCCACATAACGTGTTTGAACAGGTACTAAAAGTAATTTATATTTCGATTTGCATCGAGTTTTGAAACAATTATACTTACGAGTCGCCTGAAAATAATAATCAATCATGCTTGAATTACTATTTCTTGTGTTGATAAGGTTAGTCATTCCAGTAGTTTTCTGAACGTGTTTGAACAGTTACTGAAGCTAATTTAAATGTCAATTTATATCGAGTTTTGAAACCAATTGTACTTGTACAATGAGTCGCCTGGAAAAAAATCAGGGTGTGGTAAACATGTCTCTATAACTCCTGAAGAATAACAAGCGTTCCGAACGCTTGTATTTCTGAAATCGATGATTTCTAATTTACTAGTAAATTATTTAAATGAATTCAAGTAGTATAATAAAGGCCGGTTCTTGCACAGTTCATACTAATCTAGCAAAGTGTACTTTTAGGGAGTAATAGTTTATTTTTCACGAAATGCATTATTTCATATAGAACTAACGATTGCATATATTTAATGAATACAACCATGGGCTGTTGTGTTTACTATAGTAAGAAATGCAGTTGGTATGTTTAAAGTGCGCGGAGTCCGAAGGACTCCTCGCAAACTTTAAACAGACCAACTGTTATTCTTACTATAATAAACGCAACTGCCCATGGTTTTATTACTTATATTTACTCTGCATTGTTTGAAAGTTTCAAAGATGTAAATAACCAAATACGGCGTTAACATTAGGAATATTATTGTTTTACGTCGTTTTGTCGCAATTCATGGAACAACGACGTTGCCGGTCAATAGCGTGACGTTGCTGACAACGATGATACACGTCATTTTATTTTAATTACGTCAAACAAACTATAACGAATCAACAACGTAGCGCGACGTCACGTGGGGGTAATGTAATGTACTATAGGAATGAATGGCCTTTTTGTGGAATTTATCGGGGTATAAACTTGGAAAAGTCGCGGGAATACTGGACGAAGGCCGGAAGGCCTCGTCCAATATTCCCGCGACTTTTCCAAGTTTATATCCCCGATAAATTCCACAAAAAGGCCATTCATTCCTTATAATTCCAGCATTTGAAATAAATTCATCAAGAAAATGTGTTTATTTTCCGTTTTCTTAAGAATTATTTTAACTGTGCCTCACGGTTATGGAAAGTAGTTTGGCGTGGGAGTTTACTGGGATATAAATTTTGGACAGAGACTTGCTACGGACCAATCAAATGTTAGAGAATTGTGTAAATATTTTTGTGCTGGAATTATTGGGGTATAAACGCAATACGTTGAATGGGCGTTTCCATTACGAATTCAAATACATATAATTCCAGCACAAAAATATTTACACAATTCCCTAACATTTGATTGGCCCGTAGCAAGTCTCCGTCCAAAATTTATATCCTAGTAAACTCCCACGCCGAACTACTTTCCGTAACCGTGAGGCGCAGTTAAAATAATTCTTAAGAAGACGGAAAATAAACACATTTTCTTGATGAATTTATTTCAAATGCTGGAATTATAAGGAATGAATGACATTTTTGTGGAATTTATCGGGGATATAAACTTGGAAAAGTCGCGGGAATACTGGACGAGGCCTTATGGACGAGGCCGTGTCAGTATTGACAGTGAACACGGAAATCGATTCTTCGCAAAAACGACAGAAGTTATGGCCAAAGTACCGATAACCGCCAAATACAGATTAACAAGACGCGTTTGAATCGCTATATTTCATTAAAATTCGTTACATAATATAGGACAATATAACAGAATACGTACCGTGAATAGGAGGCGCTTGTGGAAGTTTCAGTAATTGTTGTTGTTGTAACCACGTGATCATGCACCTTGAATAGCTTGTATAGTATCATAGTATTGTATGTATGTTTAGGGGCCATTGAGCTCAATTCTTCTTCTTCGTATAATCTGGGGGCCGTAATGTTCGTAAGTGCGAATTTAGGATCGTCTGGACATTTCAATTGATGAATTTACATTTATTGAGCCTATTTATGCTCAATAAATGTAAATCCAATAATTGTTTACAAGACAATAATTCCAGCACAACAATATTTACACAATTCCCTAACATTTGATTGGTACGTTGCAAGTCTCTGTCCAAAATTTATATCCCAGTAAACTCCCATATGCCGAACTACTTTCCGTAACCGTCAGGCGCAGTTAAAATAATTCTTAAGAAAACGGAAAATAAACACATTTTCTTGATGAATTTATTTCAAATGCTGGAATTATAAGGAATGAATGGCCTTTTTGTGGAATTTAACGGGGATATAAACTTGGAAAAGTCGCGGGAATACTGGACGAGGCCTTCCGGCCTTCGTCCAGTATTCCCGCGACTTTTCCAAGTTTATACCCTGATAAATTCCACAAAAAGGCCATTCATTCCTATAACAGTGCTAATGTGAAATTTACAGACGATCCTAATTTTGCACCATTAACATTGTCAAAATAGCCGCGCCATGTAATTTCTGTTATTATCCAAGCATATTTGCTTGGATATAGTCCTTATACGGTTTTTGAGACCTCACATGATTTATGCAAATGAGTAATTGTCGACCAACGAACGTACTTCATGCTTCATGATTCTAGCTACGCCACGTGAGAGAGTTCCAAAGCGAGCGGTGCATTATGAACGTGTCACTCACATTTTTGGCCAGCTACATTTATTTCAGCTACAGTTATATTTTTAAAAACAGTTTGTGATTTTATAAAATATTAACTGTCGTGTTTCATAATAAATATTTTGTTAGGAAGGTTATATTTTTAGCGCAATGATCGACCGCTCCACATGTAATTTATACGTAGTTATACGCCATGAAAAATAGTTCTGATAGTGAGCTAACATTATATTGTGTAGTGTAATACATGTGTTGTTAATTTTTCTGTACGACATTTATATTACAAAATGTTTATCTGATTTAATATAATATAAACTGACATGTAATTAATTTGAGTATATTATTTTTCACGCGCACTGATACAATTAACCTCGTGTCTCATGAAAAGTAGTTTCCGCCATTTTATGCCGACAAATTACAGAATCGTTTACATAGTCATAGGTCAATGGCTCGATAAAATCCAACATTGGACAGCGAAATGATGATGATTTAAAACAGAAACATTGTTTTTTGACAGTTACATACCGCATGCTTTAAATAATCATCTTGAGCCATCGATATTATTAATCAGTGTCCATTTTACTTAAAACATCAACTAATCTATAATGACGTTACACAGAAAATGCAGTACGATACACTTCACAAAGGAAACATTGTCTTAGAGTTTGAATAATTTTAGGTCCCGCCGAACGAACGAGTACGCCGAAATATATTTCCGTACAAATCCAAAAACCTATTTATTATATACCCGTTCAACAAAACATGCATCATAATCATTAAATACTCCGATAGTATGATGAAATGCGACTCTCTATTATTTTTGTTGAACAATCCGAGCGCCTGTGATGGCTTCAGTTTATGCAAATTGACAAGGTCATTTCGCGCAGCTGAATCGATACAATAATTCAGGGGTTGAAATTTCACTCGCCCAGCTCGCCATGGCGAGTGCTTTTTGTGGCGGTCGAGTACTTTCTACAGGCACTCGCCCAGTTTGGCGAGTGAAAGATTAGGTCAGGATTTTTTTTTTTGGAAGAAATTGCCAATTAATTCCATCGATAACGGCCAACAAATGGTATTAATTCAGCGACCATTTGTTGTTTACAGTTTACGTCAATTTGCGGGAAGTAAGATTCAAGCAGTATCTATGTAAACGGTTACGGGTAGAATCTCTAGCGATTTTGAACACGGTCCATATCGGGCAAGTTTAATTCACGGATTATTTGTCGGCTTTAAGCGGCCGGGCTAACAAATAATAGGACTGCGAGTATAGACTAGTGTATACGCGGCCACATATATCGTCTCGTATACAGTTGGATTAACGCGCATTTCAGACGCCGAACATAACGGTCGGCGCCGGGTCCGAAACCATTGAATTTAGTAATTAAGGCAGCACGCAGCGCATGCAAACATAGCCACTATAAATTAAACTAAATCTATGTCACTCAACGCTTATAGAAAATAAGAAATGTGCAAGCCTCTGAGCAAATTCGCTGCTATTTGTTTGTTTATGTTCATTTAATACTTAAAATATAAATAACAATAATAGTGAATATGTCTCATACGTTTTGGTAATGATCATATGTAAAAGCTTGTTTTTTATAAATAAGATGCAACATTACAAAAACTGGAAATAGCAATTTATTTTAAAAAATAACTGGGCGAGTAACTTTTTGACCTGGGCAAGTACTTTTTTTTTATTTTCTACCTACCTTGGTTCAACCTTGGTTGAAGGCCGTTTCTTGTAAGCTAGGCTTGTACTGGCCTATTTTAGCGACGTCAAATTGGATAATTGTCTTTGAAACTGGGGGGAGAGCGCAACTAAATCATGGTTAAAATGTCTGTACAATATTTTCACGTGTTGAATTTGCTGGGTCTCTTCTTCCAGGCGGAGTTGTGTGAACTTTTGAAACTATTTAGTGTGTTCGAATTTACACAATCACTAGGGAGTGCATTCCAGTCTGTGACGACTCTTTGAGAGAATACTTTTTGTCGCAACTGCGAAGGATTTCAGGACTTTCAGTCCTTTGATATATAGTAGTAGTACACATATTGTGAATTGCACGCGCCTCATGTTATACGACACGCACAAATGGTTACATGCGATAAACAAACATGTTGACAACGGCGGCGATATCGTACATCTATCACCCGCGACTAAGCCCACAATTACACGCCAGGGCACAGTGTGTTTCTATTAGGCGGTTAATGCGTTCATTCGTCGAAATACCACGATTCTTGCAAATGCTTTACAGCATTCGAGGAGTACCAGCGGTCATTACCAAAATGAGCAAGTCTATAGAGAATACCAGGCTAGTATGAGTTGATATCAAGTTTATCACGTGGTATGTTGTTTTGGTTTTGCGTAATGGCGGCGCCCATCAATTTGGAGGTTAATTTTATTGTTCATCAGGGGCCCGTTTCATTAAACGTCGTACGACTAAAATGTTCGTAACTGCAAAATTATGATTTCACATTAACAATGTATTCTTGTAAACAAGTATTGGATTTACTTTATTGATCATAGGCTGCATATGCTCAATAGATGTAAATCCATCGGTTAATATTTTTACACCATCCTTAATATAATTTGCACATACAAACATTTTAGTCGTACGAAGTTTAGTGAAACGGGCCCCAGTACGACTGCGTTTCATCCTTTAATGATGACCATGTTCCAGCCGTTAATACAACGAGTCCGACAAAGCCAACTGTAGCAGCATTATTTATGTAGTTAGTCGGAAATTCTGTAGATAATTGTCGGATAAACGTCATTTGATAATCTGATGCGTAACCATGGCCACACCCGTGATTTATAACGACAAACATTAGTATACATTTTCAATTGCATATTCATGCGATGTGGGTCAAATGAAGGTCAAACAACATGGAAAACGACATATATATAGGTCGAGATCGCGAAAACGCGAAATTACAACAGGACAAGGACACCGTACAGATTTGTGTTCCAGCAGTATGCCGATATTGAACAGCGCTGCCATAGACACTGCTCAGACTGACAACACTAGGTAGGTACACCATAACACATTTTGTCTGCGAGTCATGTTGATGACGTCATATCCAGGAGTTGATCCCGAAATATCCGTTTACTTACACTGTCCTACAGGCTGCAGCTTACTAAGGAGTTGAAGGAGGTGAGGGAGCGCAACGAGTAACTACTCATATAGCGAAACCGGGCGTATAATTTGTATTCGCCTTGCAACCAGCGTATACGTATACAGACCGGTCTGCGTTTTTACACATTCTAGTTGCGTCAGCAAGTCAACACAAAATATCCCAACACCCATTCCACCGCCGCCAGCCAGCGAACGCAGGCGATTATTATTAGGAATGTCGGCGAGAAAACGTACTTTATGACGTTTGCGATCAGCATAGTCCCTGATGAGCCTGCGCATCCGCGCAGTCTCATCAGGGACTACGCTGTTCGCCATTCAGTCACTGACGAAGCTGTGAGGCCGTTGGTGAATCCATTAGACCAAGATCGAACTATGAGACTGTGCAAGATGACCAGGATCTACATCTATTTATGTAGCAAATTTCTTGTTGTACCTTTTCGCACACGGCGTTCCATACATAAGCCTGAGATTGCATACTGATGATTGATTGATTGATTGGAATGTTACGTCCATTTAACAGCAAGGTCATATACACAGAGCTCCAGTTAACGTGCGTAATTTGACCAACTTGGGGCGAAATTTTGTTATTTCTTCATCAAAAATGGCAAGTTGGGAGTCCTTTAGACTCGTCTCATTGAGACGATTCTAAAGCACTCCCAACTTGCCATTTTTGATGGAGAAATAAGAAACTTACCCCCAAATTACGCACCTTAACTGGAGCTCTGATACCGACATACCTGTATGACCGGATCACACTACATAGTCATATTTCAATAAAACGTTCAGTACTGAACGACAGTGTCCTGATCCGGTTCTTCTAGGGATCATAAACTACAAGGGATCACTTGGCGCAAGGTGTTACTTCCAGTAAGATTCATCGCTAAAAAATGAATGATTGTCGTACACGCCACCCCATCCCCACCCGTCCTACCATCAGACTTAAACTCGACAGAATTGTAAATAAGCGTGGTACATGCCCACTCAGTAGGCACAAACTGTTCTTTATAAGAATTAAATAAGTTCATAATTGTGTCACTATTCCACCAGTTCTAAAAATTACGAGTGCCCGCTATACGATATAATCATTTAGTAATATTTATGTTACTGATAGTGACTTGCGGTGGTATCAGGATATTTCATATGCAAATGAGGCATGATCTTTTTTAATTATTTATACTAATTCAATGCGTCACCTGAAACATAATATTTTCGACTGATTATAAAGTATGATCATTGCACATCAAACTATAAATACAGACAATAAATAGTAATGTCCGTTAACATTTTAAGGAAACACGGTTATCGCCCCTGATATCAGTGTGGAAAGTTACGTCTGATATAAAATGTATACATGTAATAATGCCAATAAAAGTGGGGTAATGGTGAATGAATGTTTATTTCGCCAGAAAATGTCTCAGATGATGTCTCTGATATAAAGAACAGTTTGTGCCTACTGAGTGGGCATGTACCTTTAACATATCGGCCTATATTATCTTAAGTGTTCTATGTTCCAATACAATGGTTATGGCCACATTCTGCGTACATCTGATGTTCCATCAACTCGTTCTAAGAGGCATTATCTCAATAGCAGGCACCGGTTACTGGTCATTAAATATGAAGCATGCATGTGGCTATTGCTTTCTCATCACACGTTTCATCTAGTTCGTATGTGCGTATTTTAACGCAACGTGACGTGTATACTACTGTGTCATATTTTTCGATGATATTAAATTATAGCAAAATTTATGAATGAGCCTTGTAGAACCCGCTTTTGTCCATCGACCACTTTTGTTCACGTGTACGATTAACCCTTTCAACACCACAGACCTCTATAGAGACAATGTTTGCAAACAGTGCAGATCCAGATGAGCCGGCTCGTAACGAGCCGTCTCATCAGGATCTCCACTGTTTGTTAATAATTTTAAACGTCGTACAGATTACCCTTTTAGAAGAATGGGATAATTTGAATGAACAAAATTAATGAAATAGCGTGAAACATTGGCATGGAACATCCTATTAAGTTACTTGGTGTTGAAAGGGTTAAGATGGGGAAAATAAGTCGATTTTTAATCAAATTAAACCTTATAGGGCGTCGTTTAATAACTTAGACAATTTTGAAGACGTTTTGATATCTGTGAACATTAGTGGGCGACAAAGCCCAGGAAATAACTTATTCGTTTTAAATCAAATTAAACCTTACAGTGTGTCGTTGAACAGCTTGGACAATGTTGAAGTCGTTTTGATATCGGTGAACATTGGTGGGCGACACAAGTGGTTGATGTCAGAGCCGACTATCGTTCATCAACCACTAAGTTATTTTCCCCGGCTTAATCGTACACGTGAACAAAAGTGGTCGATGAACAAAAGTGGGTTCTAACATCAACCACTTTTGTCGCCCACTAAAGTTCACCGATATCAAAACGTCTTCAAAATTGTCTAAGTTATTCAACGACGCCCTATAAGGTTTAATTTGATTCAAAAACGTTATTTTCCCCGGCTTAATCGTACACGTGAACAATAGTGGTAGATGGACAAAATCGGGTTCTACAGAGCCTACTTTTTATTTCGTAAAATTTTGTCAAATATTGATTTTGTTGCGAAAAACAATTTCCACATGTTAAATCTTAGTGAAGATGTGTCTGGGGATTTAACATGAGGAAATATTTCTAATTTCAGAAATAGTGGACCGATTTTATGTAACTTTTGTTTTCTTAGTTAGATTTCCAAGCTATCTAGCTAGATTTCAGAATCAATTTCCTATTTTTCGATTTTCTACTCCTCCTCCAGGTTCTCCACCTCTTTTCCCCCCCATGTTGAATTCCCATAGAAAACTCATATACATGCTTGTTTAAAAGACAGGCCGAATATCCAGATAAAACTCATAATATGTGAACATTAATAGTTCATTCTTATCTTGTTTGCAAATTAATTGATAACATAATATTCGCATTTCTAATACACGGATCTACTATTGCAGGTGTCAGAAAACTGACACTGTTTAATACCATATATAAGTCTATTTACCATATTAAATAGGTTGGTCTTCCAGCAAAAATGGAAATTTTCATATTTTATAGGTTATTTTCACTTTTGATTACAGTTGAACCCATACGTCACTGTTGCTAACTGTATGTGTTGTTCCACTATGAATAATCAACTCTTGTTGAATTGCCATAGCTACATACATACTGAAGCTGACCACGATGTGAAAACTCGGGCCAATGGTCTTCATGATATATGGCTGTGACTGGAGAAAAACGAGTTTATGAGATGTATGACCAGTGTAGCTCCCTATCAAATAACATATTCCTCTAGCCTGATAACAGTCTATATTGCTTGTTAGAATCATGACATGAGTTTCATTGATGGAATAGCGAACAGTGCATATCCTGATCAGACTGTGCGGATGCACAGGCTGATCTGGATCTACACTGGTGAGGAAATCTACAAGCCCCATTTCTCCAGCTAGAGCCACATATTTGTATCTGTTTACTTCTCCTAACTTATGGAGATTGAATACCGCTGGGTTATGTCAGTATCACTATATGTACGGGCGAGACATCGACAGTCGCACACGGATTCTGTACGGTATCGATGCCGAAATCTGTACGGAATAGACATTTGCTATGAATGGCGCCTGTGAAATACACTACGCTCATGGATTTCTCTGACGAGGCGATATCTGACAACCAGAGTACTTTTTATGGCCTAAGTTAACTGTATTGCCGGTGTCTTCGGGTAATTGTGTTATTGTATCCTTCATATACATGTATAACCGAATAACTGTGTCAAGCTTACGGTGCTTACATAGTATAATCAACTTAGTGTTTCACCGGCGCCATACATGGCAAATGTCTATTCCGTACATATTTCGGCATCTACACGGTACAGAATCCGTGTGCAACTGTCGATGTCACGTCCGTACATACATACGTTTGCTCGACTGGCTTCCGGAGTTATTATCTTTGAATCAAACGATGATCGGGTATAGAACGGGTCTTTAATATGTTTCTATAAACAGTATGCACTTCATTTCTCTCATTACCATGATTAGACCAAGATGCTTAATACAACCACATATGTATATCATCATTTGCAATGCATTCCACCTTCGAATTATAGCAGGCACACTGTCGCCTTTTTGCCATGCTTACATACATGTACAGCATGTTGCGGTCTGAGATCTGAGATTCCATTCCGGTCGCGGAAAACGTCCATTGATGAACACAAAACGGACAATTTGGATTTTACCAGCAGGCCTACCTAGATTATGATTATGAACGAAGGTGCATGATTACGTGGTTACAACAACAACAACAATGGCTGAAAGTGTTGAAAGCGCGCCCACTCTAAAGTAAGTATTATTTGATATATTCCTTAATAGGCAACGGATTTTGATGAAATATGGCGCAGCAAACGCGTCTTCATGAGATGCATTTGGTGGTCCCGGGAGTTCGGCACATACGCATGTCGTTTTTGCGAATAATTATTCGCAAAAACAACAGAAGTCTGGGCCAAAGTACCGAGACCACTAAATTCAGCTTAACAAGACTTGTTTGATACGCCATATTTCATCAAAATTCGTTACATAATAAAACGAATTATAAAAGAACACTTACGTTGAATCGCAGGGGCTTCTGAAAGTTTCAGTACTTGTTGTTGTTGTTGTTGTTGTTGTAACCACGTGATCATACACCTTGTGAACTATACTCGCCGAACTGCTGACCTGGATCAAAACTGGTATTACTGGTACGGTTAACTAAGCCCGGTGTTATCAGATATTACACGAAATCGTTTTGCTACTTCTGACAAAAGTGGCCAATTTCTCTAAATTACAACCTCCTTCTAATACCAAGATAAACGATTAGCAAAAACATACTCCATCACAGCGCGCCAGGGCCAAGCGTAAAATACTATGTCGTTTTTGCGAAGAATCGATTTCCGTGAGACACGGAAATAGATTCTTTGCAAACACGACAGAAGTTTGGACCAAAGTACCGAGACTACCAAATTCTTACTTTGAATTTGAGGGCTTCTGGAAGTTTCAGTACGTGTTGTTGTTGTTTTAACCACGTGAGAATACACCTTGTGTTTGTTGTGGAATAAACATCCGCACTTGCAATGTGTACATTTTCTGGTAGTCATCTTCATCGATTGTCATAGATATATTGACTATATCTTGATTGCTTTTTTCGCTGACAGAAATGTAGTGAGTGAGTGACTGAATGAGAGGACAGAAGAAACTGTGTTCTCATTGCTTTCTCTACCAATACATATCCACTACAATTCATACATCACCATACGTGAGGTGTTCCACTTATTTTGAAACACTCGTGTATCGACAATATTTCGTGAATAACTGTAGGTAAACAATACGCACTTCCTGTTTATTACATTAATTTTTCTTACTGTAATATAGGATTGTGTCTGTGATGTTGATTTTAATCATGTTTGCCAAATGTAGAACAATAAAAATGCTTAACGTTCGTATATATGAGGACATTATACTTAGGAAAAACAATAATCAAAAACACCTTTACAAACAAGTTATCGGTAGACAGTATACATGTAGCTTGTTGCAGCCGCTTACATACTTTTTTATGCTGTGTTTAATTTGTCAGCAAGAACATCGTATTTAGATTACAAATAGATAGTGATATTAAAATCAGTTGATATGATATAGTGTTATGCATTATAGATTGCAAGGCAAAGCATTTGGCATTGAGATTAATATGATGTCTAAGGTGTTTTTATTTGTTTCAAAATAAGTTGAACGCCTCTCGTAGTTGTAACATGGGAACACGTTTTATTTTATTGTATCGCTTGTAACAGTGGTGAGTTTATTTATACTTATAACGCTTAACTTGACGAAAACAATTCGAGTGGCCGTGGTAGTGCAGGGGTAACGCGCTGGACCGGTACTCCAGAGACCCGTGTAGTGGTTCAATCCCCGGCTGTGGTTGAGGCTGACTTTTGACTGTCAATTTTTTCTTATGTACATATAGATATATATTATTTTATCCCGTCAACACAGTGCGTATTTGCCGTGAAACACGGTGCCGTGAACGATTTTTAATATCCTGTCAATACGACCTAATCACTGCGTATGAATATGTGCGGTTGTCATACTAGTTGATTCTCTGATTTTGAGGATGCGGCTGGGGTTATGTTTTGCATTGTAAAGCTATTTGTAGTGTTGACGGGATAAATAGAATAGTAGGTTAGTGCCGTGAATGGGAAAGCATATCTGGCGCGGCACGGAAACGGCAGAGCCTCGCCCATCCCGTTTCCTAAGCCTTGCCAGATATGTTTTCCCATTCACGGCTCCAACCTACTATTCTCTATATATTAATATAGTTATTAAAAATACATATTTTGTAAAGTTACTGGCTGCCCGGAGAGTACAATCGTTGGACAATCAGAGATGGCACAGAATCAAATAACATGATTGAGAAAATACCACTGCCTATCCGCATCTGGGTATTGAGTGGTGGGACGGGAAACAGGGACAGTATACCAGTCGGCCTGGCTGACCAGACCAACGACATTATTGCAAGCACGGAAGTCTGTGAGAACATCCGGAATGGAATTATCCACAGGGAGTTCGAAGTTTCACCGGGAAATAGTTGAGCGGGCCCTATATGGTAAATGGGCGATATATAAACACCTGAAACCTTTAGCGGGCCATGTATGATAAGGGGCGATATATAACACGCTGTGAAATACCGGGTATGGAAGGTGTTCGATCCACCCTTAAATATAAGCCGAATCGAACATATTTAACTAGTGGTTATATATGATACATGGTGGATATTTAACCAGCAGTCGATAGTTTAGTTGGTGCAATCTACCATTGTGGCAGTTAATCGACTTTTAAAAAGCTTCAAGGAAACACTTTTACCTCGTCTGAATTGATATACAAGGTGCATGCTCACGTGGTTATAACAAAAACAACAGTGGCTGAAAGTGTTGAAATCTTGCCCCCTCCAAAGTGAGTATTATTTGATATTTTTCTTAATATGAAACGGATTTTGATGAAATATGGCGCAGCAAACGCGTCTTCAAGAGCTGCATTTGGTCATCCAGTGAGTTCGGCAAAGACTTCTGTCGTTTTTGCAAAGAATCGATTTCCGTGTCTACCGACACGGAAATCGATTCTTCGCAACAGCGACAGAAGTTTGGGCCAAAGTACAGAGACCACCAAATGCAGCTTAACAAGACTCGTTTGACGGATGCGCCATATTTCATCAAAATCCGTTACGTAATAAGGACAATATAAAAGAATATTACGTACTTTCAAACGGATGGATTCTGGAAGTTTCAGTACATGTTGTTGTTGTTAGTACCACGTGATCATACACCTTGATATAGACTGTAAACTGAACTGTGGTGTTGAAAACGTCAGCAGGGGACGTAGAATTCTTTTTTTTATTAATTCGTTCTCACGAAATAACAATTCGTTCCCTCAATTTAACAATTCGTTCCCACGAATTAACAATTCGTTCCCTCAATTTAACAATTCGTTCCCACGAAATAACAATTCGTTCCCACGAATTAACAATTAATTTCCACGAATTAACAATTCGTTCCCTCAATTTAACAATTCGTTCCCACGAAATAACAATTCGTTCCCACGAATTAACAAATCATTTCCATGAATTAACAATTCGTTCCCTCAATTTAACAATTCGTTCCCACGAAATAACAATTCGTTCCCAGGGGAACGAATTGTTAATTCGTAGGAACGAACTGTTAAATGATTTGTCATTTCGTGGGAACGAATTGTTAATTCGAGGGAATGAATTGTTATATCGTGGGAACGAATTGTTAATTCGAGGGAACGAATTGTTACTTCGAGGGAACGAATTGTTAAATTGAGGGAACGAATTGTTATTTCGTGTGAACGAATTAATAAAAAAAATCCATACAGGAATGACATCTACTATATGTACTAACATTTGTGGTTGTGACTGGAGAAATGGGGCTTACTGAATGTGTGACCAGTGTAGCTCCTGATCAAATATCACCCTAATGTGGCCTGCTACTGATCTATATTGCTTGTTACAAACATAACGGGTGTTTCATTGATAGAATGACGGAACAGTGAGATCCTGATCAGACTGTGCGGATGCACATGCTGATCTGGATCTACACTGGTCGCAAAACCAATACGCCCGATTCCTCCAGTCACAGACACATTTCTGAAATATTTGTAGCCAAATAGCCTTTTTGGCTAATGAACACTCCAGTCACTATTTGAAAAAAGTACTATGTTTTGCACATAATGATGCAAATGCGAAACTGCTCGGTACATTTGGCGAATACGGGCATAATTGTGGCCGTCTACAGCTTCCAAGCGGCACTCACGAAGAGGCGCATTAGCGGTTCGACCCACTTCAAATTTGACGTTTTTGTGTATTTAGCACGTATAAAATACAACATACCAGAAATACAAGAAAACGTTCTTATGCTGAGGCGGTGGCTGGAGAAATGGGACGTGTTGTATTCGTGGCAAATCCTGGGGGCCGTTTCACTAAACCTCTTACGACTAAAATGTTCGTAAGAGCAACATAATGATAGTCTGTACATTTCTCATTACCAATTTGTTCTTGTAAACAATTATTAGATTTACCTTTATTGAGCATAGGCTGCATATGCAGCCTATGCTCAATAAAAGTAAATCCATCAATTGAAATTTCCAGACGATCCTAAATTTGCACTTACGAACATTTTAGTCGTACGAAGTTTAGTGAAACGGGCCCCAGGCCCCGAAATGTGACGACGACTGGACTGTTTACTGTCACGGTTGTGGACCATCTGGCTCCTCCGGATACAGAAGTACATTCCTACGGAGCCCCGAAGGGGACGTAGAATTATGTTTTTAATTAATTCGTTCCCACGAGATAATAATTCGTTCCCTCAATTTAACAACTCGCTCCCTCGAATTAACAATTCGTTCCCACGGGAACGAATTGTTAGTTCGTGAGAACGAATTGTTATAATTGTTATATCGTGGGAATTAATTGTTAATTCGAGGGAACGAATTATTATATCGTGGGAACGAATTGTTATTTCGTGGGAACGAATTAGTAACATTGTAGCCAAGCATGTGTGTCGTTTCTTAGAAGTATGACTACTCGGATGTACATGCTGATCTGGGGGCCATTTCACTTAACTTCGTACGACTAAATTGTTCGTAAGTGCAAATTTAAGATCATCTGGAAATTTCAATTGATGGATTTACATTTATTGAGCATATGCTGCATGTGCAGCATATGCTCAATAAATGTGAATCCAATACTTGCTTACAAGAAAATGTTGTTAATGTGAAATTTACAGAACATTTTAGTCGTACGAAGTTGTGTTGATTTACTATTACATTATTTAACTACATGTAGTTGAGTGATTTCATAAGAACCTCTAGTATTTCGTCCATTCGTTCATCTTCCGCGTACAAACGAATATCCAAAACCTAAAGTTCGCCCCTCCCGCGCCACGCAGAGATCGACATTACCAGCCCTAAATTCCGTACCGTCATGACTCCGCTGTATGGAGCCCCGCAGGGGACATGAATCTTTTTTTCATTAATTCGTTCCCACAAAATAACAATTCGTTCCCTCAATTTAAAAATTCGTTCGCTCGAATGAACAATTTGCTCCCTCAATTTAACAATTCGTTCACTCGAATTAACAATTCGTTCCTACGAATTAACAATTCGTTCCCGTGGGAACGAATTGTTATTCGTGGGAACGAATTGTTATTCAAAGCAACTGGGAATGAATTAATAACAAATAAAAAATTCTACGTCCCTGCGGGTTACATGTATGCTCCGTACCGCTGCGCAATGACAACACTATGTATAACATTGTACACGTCGTTCTGTTGTTTCTCCACTACGTAAAGGCGAAACTAATAATAATTTTAACTTTCGTCTCCACGCCGCGCAAAGATGAAACTGAAGGTTCTTAAAGTTCGGAAACAACAATGAAACAGAAAAGAAGAGACCAAATGTCAGTAACTATCCACCATATTGTTTATCACACATTTTGCGCAAATTGCTTCGTTACAAGTCGGTAAATTGAAAGCTTTTATTTCAAAGAAACTCAGCGAATTCCCTAAATTATAGTACAGGTCTGGCATGCGCAGTACATAATTGAGACTCACGTCTCGAGTTTTGAGAGCGGGAATGGCAGTTTCAGGGCAGCCTTTTACATCGGTCTGCCGTTGTCAGTAGACGTATTGTTATTGTAATTTCTTAGAAATAGTTGTACTTTATAGGAGTAGGGGGTTCTGTAATACATATTATTATGTTGGTTAGCTCCTTTGGAGCAACCTAGTATAGCAGTCGTAGAGATGGAATGTCAAATATTTACACATTTAAACTAACATTATGAGTGTCGAATTTGTAATGTTTCATTACTGAATTTTATTGAAATAGCACATGTAAACTTAAGAATAAAGCACACAGTCTGAATTAAATAATTATATATTTACATTATATTCAATGTAGTGTCCTACTGTCCCATTAAACAATAGTTAACTGCAATGAGACCAGAGGTATCGCACCAGTTTGTGGAAGGATACCTCGCGGCCATTATGGCGACTTGTGAGGTCATATATAGTTAATTTATTGAATATCATCCGAATTTCGGGGGGAAATACGACGGTGTGTGTGTCTTTTTTTACTTTGTATTAAAACTTGTTATAAATACTAATTAATGATTTATCTTCAAATATATTAAAATAAAATATAATCTGGCATTACTGTTTAGGGGCGGGTGGGGATTATATACAGTAAATTAAGTTTGTATTACCTGATGATCTGTGAACAGAGCCGCTAGCTCATTGCGTATTGAGACACGAAGTGCACGTCTGTACAGGATGAAGAAAACACAATATGACAGTTCATGGTAGATTGGTAGGCTATTTCTGAACCCAAGAGTATACTTGGAGAAGTCGTGGGAATACTGGACGAGGCCTTCTGGCCTTCGTCCAGTATTCCCGCGACTTTGTCCGTATAGATCGATAAGTCACAAGGTGCAGTATAACGTGGCTATAACAACAACAACAATGGCTGAACGTGTTGAAAGCGCGCCCACTCCAAAGTAACAATTATTTGATATCGTCCTTAATATGCAACGGATTTTTATGAAATATGGCGCAGCAAACGCGTCTTCATGACCTGCATTTGATGGTCCCGGGAGAAATCGATTCTTTGCAAAAACGAAGTTTGAGCCAAAGTACGGAGACCACCAAACGCGTTTGATGCGCCATATTTCATCAACATCCGTTACATAATAAGGACAAAATAAAAAATACATACTTGTTATAAGTCAGTTGAAAATCAAATCTGGCTTTGATAAAAAAAAATCTGATAAATAACTAGTTTTTAGAACTCTAGATTTTCTAAAATTGATGGTTACGAAATGAATGTATTTCTAGATCTGTAGGTGGTATGATATTATTGTTGCACAATTAACATTGTTAAAATTGTTTTCATCATAAAATTAATATTTGGCCAAATTATAAAATATAAAAAATAGGCTCAAAATTTAAGAATGTGCCTATTTTTTTTTATAGAGAGCCTACATTTTGTCTACATTTCAAAACACTACTACCATTGGTTTTCGTATTTCGCGCAGTATTGCGCTCCACTGGGTGACAGTGACTACCAGTCAATGCCAATGCTACTCCGAGGTCAACCGCGATGTAGATCTCTGTATATGTGGTTGACACCCACATCCGACCGCCCAAGGTCAAGGTCACCACTCAGGGCTTATGTTCACCTTGATTGTAAGGCAACAATGCAAGGGACGTAGAATTATTTTTTATTAATTCGTTCCCACGAAATAACAATTCGTTCCCAAGAATGAAAAATTCGTTCCCTCAATTAAACAATTCGTTCCCACGAAATAATAATTCGTTCCCATGATATAACAATTCGTTTCAATGATATAACAATTCATTCCCTCGAATTAACAATTCGTTCCCACGATATAACAATTAGTTACCACGAATTAACAATTCGTTCCCGTGGATGTCACAGCGAACAGTGCAGATCCTGATCAGACTGTGCGGATGCACAGGCTGATCTGGATCTACACTGGTCGCAAAACCCATACGCCCCATTTCTCCAGTATCAGCCAACAGAGCACTGTGTATGGTGTCTCGACGTAACACAGCGTACAAACGAAGGGGCGCCATGTACCTTTCTGAATGCTCGTTTCTACGCGACGAAGAAGCGAAATGACGAAGTACTCCGAACTCGACACCATGCCTATGCGTTGGCCGCTACTTTAATTTGTCACATAACTCTAAAATGGTGTAAAGTTCGTCAAGTCATGCTAAGAAATGCGATGCTCGTGCTAGCGTATCGCCAATTTATGTTTCTTATTAAAGAACACGTTAAAGGTGCATGCCCACACAGTAGGTACAAAATGTTCTTTATATCAGAGACATCATCTGAGACATTTTCTGCCAAAATATACATTCATTCACCATTACCCCACGTAATAATTGGCATTATTGTACATTTCATATTAGACGTAAATGTCCACACTGATATCAGGGGCGATAACCGTGTTTCATTAAAATACTAATGTACATTACTTTGTATTCTCTGTATTAAAGGTACATGCCCACACAGTAGGCACAAAATGCTCTTTATATCTGAGACATCATCTGAGACATTTTCTGGCAAAATCATTCATTTACAATTACCCCACGTATTGATTGGCACTATTATACATTGTATATCGCAAGTAAATTTCCACACTGATAACAGGGGCGATAACCGTGTTTCTTTAAATTACTATTTATTCTCTGTATTTATTTTTCGATGAGCAATGATCATACTTTATAATCTGTCGTAAATATTATTTTTTCAGGTGACGCATTTAATTAGTATAAATCATTAAACCATATCATGCCTCATTTGCATATGAAAATAGCCTGATACCACCGCGCGTCAGTATCAGTAAAATAAATATTACAAAATGATTTTATCCCGTCAACACAGTGCGTATGTGCCGTGAAACACGGTGCCGTGAAACATTTTTGATATCCTGTCAATACGACCTACTCACTGCGTATGAATATGTGCGGTTCCTGGGATTATTTCTTTGCATTTTAAAGCCATTTGTATGTGTTGACGGGATAAATAGAATAGTAGGTTAGTGCCGTGAATGGGAAAAAATATCTGGCGCGGCACGGAAACGGGATGTGCTCGGCATAGCCTCGCCCATCCCGTTTCCTGAGCCTTGCCAGATATTTTTTCCCATTCACGGCACTAACCTACTATTCTCTATATATCTGTATAACGGGCACTCGTAAGTTTTAGAACTGGTGGAACAGTAACACAATTATACACTTTAAAGCATATACAAACAGTTTGTAACGGTAATGATTCGATTTCTCGGGACAGATACATTAACGTCAGTATTTTCCACAACAAAAAGCAAATTTATTGCAGAATAATTTTATGTGCAATGATCATACTTTATAATCTGTAGAAAATAGTATTTTTGTAGCTGACGAATTTTATTAGTATAAATAATTAAAAAACATCATGCCTCATTTGCATATGGAAATAGCCTGATACCACCGCGCGTCACTATCAGTAAAACAAATATCCTTAAATGATTATATATGTACAGCGGGCACTCGTATTTTTAGCTCACCTGAGCGAAGCTCATGTGAGCTATTGTTACCGCAATGTGTCCGTCGTCCGTCCGTCGTCGTCCGTCGTCGTCCGTGAACATTTTCAAACGTCTTCTCATCGGTAACCATTGGGCCTATTGTTACCAAACCTCATGGTCATGGTCCTTAGGTAGGGGGATTACAAAATTGTTAAAATGACGTCATTACGTAACCCAAGATTGCCGCCGTCTAAAAATAGCACAAATTCTTAACAAATCTTCTTCTCCTGAACCGCCAGCCGGATTTCGACGAAACTTGGTAGGAATGATCGATGTACAATGCACTTTCAAAGTTGTTAGAATGGTGACCCCGGGGTCAAAAATGGGCGTGGCCCGTGGGGTCAAATTTGGGTCAAATTATATTTTTGACCGAATATGGTCATGTCTGTATCAAATCGAAGGTATCAAAGAGGCGATCGCTCTGGTACATTCTTGTCGAAATTGGATGGTCTTGTCATCCAAGATGGCCGCCGAAAAGTCAAAAGGTCATTCTTTTATTTCTCAAAATTCTTCTTCACACGAACCGCTTGGCCCATGGTGGCCAAACTTCACAGTTATGGTCCATGGGTGAAGCCTTTTCAGATTTGTTTAAACGGAGGTCGTCTCTAATCCAAAATCTTCTTCTCATGAACCGCCAGCCGAATTTCGACGAAACTTGGTAGGAATGATCGATGTAGATTGCTCTTTCAAAGGTGTTAAAATGGTGACCCCGGGGTCAAAAATGGGCATAGCACGTGGGGTCAAATTTTATTTTTGACTGAATATGCTCATGTCATATATCAAATTGAAGGTATCGATGAGGCGATTGCTCTGGTGCAATATTTGTCGGAATCTGATGATTATGTCATCCATGATGGCCGCCAAAAGGTCCATTTATTCGAGATTTTGAACTTATTAATTTTCTCAGGAACCACATGACCGATGCTGGCCAAATTTCATAGTAAGTTAATATCCTTGGGTGAAGCATTTTCAGATTTGGTAAAATGAGAGTCATCGCTTAATCCAAGATGACCGCCATCTAAAAATAGCACAATTTTGTTTAAAAAACATATGAACTCAATGTCACATTCTCCTCTGGTGTTCATGGAGTCATGTGAGCGAATTAGGGCCATCATGGCCCTCTTGTTTTTAAAACTGGTGGAATAGTGACACAATTATTTAATTCCTGTAAAGAACAGTTCGTGACTACTGAGTGGGCATGTACCTTTAAATTAAGTATGTGAATACAAAACAAGTAAAGTAATAATACCCTGTCTGCGTGAAATTGTATAGAACACTTCCTTGTACTGATGATACGTGGGTTGAAATTATTTAACTTATTGGCAGAACATGAGTAAACATATTAGTGTCACAGTACGTAGCGCATTATGGGGTGAAGGTGTGTATTCGTGCCGGGCAAATCCAATGTGTATGATCACGTGGTTACAATAACAACAACGTCGCCCACTCCAAAGTAAGTATTATTTTATATTTTCGTCAATATGAAAGGGACTTTGATGAAATATGGCGCAGCAAACGCGTCTTCATGAGCTGCATTTGGTCGTCCAGGGAGTTCGGCACAGACTTTACACGGAAATCGATTCTTCGCGAAAACGATATAAGTTTGGGCCAAAATACACAGACCACCAAATGCAACTTAACAAGACGCGTTTGATGCGCCATATTTCATCAAAATCCGTTACGTAAGAAGGACAATACCAAAGAATACGTACTTTGAATCGGATGGATTCTGGAAGTTTCAGTACTTGTTGTTGTTGTTAGTACCACGTGATCATACACCTTGGTATACATATGTTTATCGTATATACTTTATGTGTGTGTATAAAACAGTCAGTGGCTATAGCAGCTACATGTATCCTGTATTCCTGGTTCCACTACCAGGGTCAGGGGCGGATCTGGAGTTGCAGCCCCCACACACCCCCCCCCCCCCCCCGTTCAGCCACGGAGTTTACATATATCATAGTTTATCAGTTGGAGTCTGAATTTAAATGCTGTAAAACACAGGTAAGTGCATTTCTGGACATCTAGATTTCAAAATGTGTCCTGGGGGGGCATGCCCCCGGACCCACTAGCATACTCTCTTCACTCAATGGAGCTCGAACATAGGAGACAACCTCCCCTCCCCCCCGTTCCCCAAATGCTGGATCCGCCCCTGAGGGTGCGTATGACACGCACCATGGTAGTAAAACCACGAACAATGGGGCCCGTTTCACTAAACTTCGTAAAACTAAAATGTTCGTAAGTGCAAATTTAAGGTAGTCTGTAAATTGCGCATTAATAACGTTTTCTTGTAAACAATTATTGGGTTTACATTTATTGAGCACAGGCTGCATATGCAGCCTATGCTCAATAAATTTAAATCCATCAGTTTGAATGTGCAGACGATCCTACATTTGCACTTACGAACATTACGGCCCCCATATTATACGATGAAGAAGACGAAGTGAGACAAATGGCCCCTGAGCACACATACAATACTGTTACTATACATGGTGCATGATCACGTGATTACAACAACAGCAACAATTACTGAAACTTCCAGAAGTGCCTCCAATTCAAAGCACGTATTCTGCTATATTGTACTTATTATGTAGCGGATTTTAATTTATATTAGTCATACGATGTATGAAACGGCCCCCTGGTGTTTCTAGCACAGGTATCATATTGCATATATGATGTCAACATAGCTAGTAATCCAGTTACGAGTAAAACCAATTATTGAGCGTGTCATTCATTTTCCGTAGACAGACGCCATTAGGTGACATTTGACAACTGGACTTAATGCCACCAGGTCCACCCGCCTGTTATGGACCTTATAGTAGGGGAATATGTTCTATATAGGCAGACAGTCTATATAGGCAGACACATCAACGGCGACTCTCGGGCGAGTGAATAACACTCTGTTGCACCATCAAGGTGCATGATCACATGGTTACAACAATAACAACGTCGCCCACTCTAAAGTTAGTATTATTTTATATTTTCCTTAATATGCAACGGATTTTGATGAAATATGGCGCAGCAAACGCGTCTTCATTTGGTGCATTTGGTGGTCCAGGGACTTTGGCAAAGACTTATGTCGTTTTTGCAAAGAATCGATTTCCGTCTCCGACACGGAAATGATTCTTCGCAAAAACGACAGAAGTTTGGGCGAAATTACACAGACCACCAAATGCAGCTTAACAAGACGCGTTTGATGCGCCATATTTCATCAAAATCCGTTAAGGACACTATAACAGAATACGTACATTGAATCGGATTGATTCTGGAAGTTTCAGTACTGGTTGTTGTTGTTAGTAACACGTGATCATACACATTGACTATGGCCAACGGCTAACAATTGTAGGTGCTGGTAATCCTGGACATTTACTCAGGATAATGTGAAAGGGAATTCGTTTAACGCCCCAGCAAAAACGCCAATGTCATTTAAGGACGGTAACTCGGTTTCAAGTCCGAACTACTATGACAGTATTGTTGATGCCGAAGGCGTGGTTTGAACCCACAACCTCCGGATTGGAAGTCAGCTTTGTCGAGACGATGCTCTGAAAGATACGTCAGTAGCCTATTTCACCAACATTGCAAAGTATACTTATCCCGTCAACACAGTGCGGATGTGCCGTGAAACACGGTGCCGTGAAACATTTTTGATATCCAGTCAATACTATTTTTGCATTTTACAGCCATTTGTAGGTGTTGACGGGATAAATAGAATAGTAGGTTAGTGCCGTGAATGGGAAAACATATCTGGCGCGGCACGGAAACGGGATGTGCTCGGCAGAGCCTCGCCCATCCCGTTTCCTGAGCCTTACCAGATATGTTTTCCCATTCACGGCACTAACCTACTATTCTCTATTTATCTAGCAAAGTATACTTTGAGGGAGACATTTCCAATTTAAGGATACATTTATTAATTTATATTATACTGAATATATTACATTATCACAGCCATTTTGGCTGTGATAATGTAATAAATTAAGTATAATAATTATGCATACTTTTAATAATCAACTATATGCAGTCGTTAGTTCTATATGAAATAATGCATTTCTGGAAAATTAAATGATTACTCCCTCAAAGTATACTTTGCTAGAAAAGTATACTTTGCAATTTTGATGAAATAGGCTACAGGTGGTCTAACCCCTAGGCCACCAGTCCTCCCTTATAACCGTATTTCCATAAAATGTTAACGGACATTACTATTTATTCTCTGTAGTTATTGTTTGATGTGCAATTATCATACTTTATAATCTGTCGAAAACAGTATTTTGTTCAGGTGGCGCATTTAATTAGTATAAATATTTAAAAAAAACACAATGCCTCATTTGCATATGAAAACAGCCTGATACCAACGCGCGTCACTGTCAGTAAAATAAATATTACTATATGATTATACCTGTATAGCGGCCACTCGTAATTTTTAGAACTGGTGGAATAGTGACACAAGTATACACTTATTGAATTCCTAGATAAAGAACATGTGCCTACTGAGTGGGCATGTACCTTTAAGGCAATTTCCATTAATTATCAAATAAAAGAAATGGCATTTTATCAGACCTTAGCATCCATATCTCTGTCTGAACCCTGAAAGTAAATAAAGTGCATTTCGTATCTTAATTGAATTCAAATTTATAGCGAATTATACCAGTCACTTTATCGGCTTCATTCGCTCAGCTTTAATTGTTTATTACGATAGTATTTGTGGGAAATGCAAAGAACTGAAATGGAAACTCTCACATGACCACCAGTGACCCCCACAATAGAACATATTAAAGGCATGTGGTCTCAGAATATACGGAGCCCCCACAGGGACGTATACTTCTTTTTTTTATTAATTCGTTCCCACGAAATAACAATTCGTTTCCTCAATTTAACAATTATTTCCCACTGGTTAACAATTCGTTCCCACGAATAAACAATTATTTCCCTCAATTTAACAATTCGGTCCCAATGATTAACAATTCGTTCCGACGAATTAACAATTCGTTCCCTCAATTTAACAATCCGGTCCCACGAAATAACAATTCGTTCCCACGGGAAGGAATTGTTAATTCATGGGAACGAATTGTTATATCGTGGGAACTAATTGTTAATTCGAGAGAAAGAATTGTTAAATTGAGGGAACGAATTGTCATTTCGTGGGAACGAATTGTTGATTCGAGGGAACGAATTGTTATATCGTGGGAACGAATGGTTAAATTGAGGAAACGAATTGTTATATCGTGGGAACGAATTGTCAATTCGAGGGAACGAATTGTTAAATTGAGAGAACGAATTGTCATTTCGTGGGAACGAATTGTTAATTCGAGGGAAAGAATTGTTAAATTGAGTGAACGAATTGTTATTTCGTAGGAACCAATTAATAAAAAAAATCAATGTCCCCTGCGGGGCTCCGTACAAATATGCCTAGAAATTTATGAAACAGACTTTGAAAAATGTTTTGCCATCAATGGTTACTAATTTAGTTTATTTATATTATTTAACCTAGCATCTATAATGAAAACGTCTGTCTAAATGCGGTTTAGTATGATAATTTCAATAGAAAAAAAGAACTTTCTCAAATTTTTGCTTTGGGAATTTGATCAAATAAAATGATGCGATTGATGTATATAAATTATGTCATTTACTGTGTATGAAGCGAAGAATCACATAAGCTCAAATTCAGCTTGTTCTCTAATCCGTATTACAATTTCTACCCATATATGTTGACTTGTACATGTATTTAATCTGAAATAAAATATTGTTTAAACTAAACTAAACTAAGAATCACATATCTGCTATCTGAGACATCATCTATCTGAGACACGGTCACCTTAAATTATAATGTACATCGGTAAAGCATGTGTAAAGGTTTCGTGCTTTCAGCCGATTTAACTGGTCGTTGCCCCGGATTCTTGTTTGTGCTGGTGCTATGTTCTCATTGGGTGCACACACAGCGTACGGTATTTCCCTTTGTTGTACCGCCAGGTCATGATGTTTATTATTGCCTGACTTAACTGAGCAATATATGATATGATATGACTATTGCTCAGGTAAATCAGGCATAATAACCATTTTAAGACATATTTATATGATATGCGAGCATGAACAGGTATTATTATCTGAGATAAGTGACCAAGAACCACATCAACATTAAAGGCCCTGAACGGCTCAGTATTACAATTTTCCGATTTTTTTCAAACACAAAAACATGTTTGGCAACTGATTTAGTACACAAAACTAACATATACTGCCTAATAGATACATCTCAAGTCTTGAGATTTACATCTTAATCGCAATGTGAAGACAACAAAAACTTGTTTTGTGTACCACTCAGTGCAAAATGTCAATATTGACAATTTCATTTCCGTAACCCATCGGCTTCGGCTCGGAAGCGAGTCGATAAACTCCGGCTATCGGAATTCATCGGCCGGAAATCGGGTAGTTGAGGAGTTGACCCGAGCGTCTATCGGAAAATCGATCGGGCTTTGAAACACGCACCTGCTGTTTGTTTATCAACAACTATTGATATTTGCATCGACTACAAACTCATTTTTGTATCAAAATGAATGCAAACAGTTTCAAAGTGTGTGTAAATAGAAACCTGTTGGATTTATGTGTGGGAAAACCCAATAGGAGGCCAAATTCGGCAACTTGAGCCGTATAGGGGCTTTAAGATCATATATGATTTCTTGGTGTCAGGTTTAGAGAGTTTTCAATGTATGTTCATATTACGCTACATTGTCTACTGTATATACATTGTTCTCGAGATGTTTAATTGTGAGAATCCAGTAATATTCGCCGTTTCGCCGTTCAGATGCGAGTACTTAAGGATGTAGAAACAAATTGCTACCCCGCTCCATACCTCTCGCGAGGGTAGCAATTTAACCCCATCTCTTTAATGTAACGCATGGAAGATTGACTTTTGCAATCGATTATCCGGCATGTTTGATATGTTAGCGATATAAAAATGTCAAAGCTGCATCAATAAATTATTAATAAAGAACATAAACATGCATAAATTGGTTATTTTACCGTGACAAGGTGTTCATCTGACACTAAGCTTCATTTCGTTACGTTGAACAAAAACTTGAGAAAAGATGGCTTCCATGGGAAAATGATTTCCCTGTTCTATTATTTTTGGCAATTTACTACATGTAGTTCTACATCAAATGTTATTTGTTTAAAGGTATAAAATATACAGTTTACTAAATTTTGACATAACATCAACAGGTTTGGGTATGCACTTCCGTTGCTCACATTTTTTGAATGGGTCAACTTGTAGCCGTATATAACATATCGGAGGCGAATTAGTGTAGTTATTAAGGATGGATTCATCGTTATCATAATGATATGAACCCTCCCATCATAACGACTAATGTATTGATTGTTCAGTGATTGACTAACGAACAGTGTATACATAGATCAGACTGCGTAAAAGCAGGCTAATTGTGTGTACACACGTTGCATATATCACAGGCCCGGCTTTATCAGATGCCTAGCCATATGCCCATATAGGAGTATACTAATCAAAACAATTGGAATGGTAAATGACACTCTGACATGCAATCAGACAGACGAAAAATGGATACATCAATTCTGATTTGTGACATTGTTTTGAATTCGACAGGCCGATTCTTGCCATTTGGTTTTATGTACGCGCCTTGGATCTTACTGGGTGCGAAAGTACGGAGCCTCGCAGGGGACATGGCTTTTTCTTTATGAATTCGTTCCCACGAAATAACAATCGTTCCCTCAATTTAACAATTCGTTCCCTCGAATTAACAATTCGTTCCCACGATATAATAATTCGTTACCTCAAATTAACAATTCGTTCCCACGAAATGAAAATTCGTTCCCTCAGTTTAACAATTCGTTCCCTCGAATTAACAATTCGTTCCCACGATATAACAATTCGTTCCCACGAATTAACAATTCGTTCCCGTGGGAACGAATTGTTATTTCGTGGGACCGAATTGTTAAATTGAGGGAACGAATTGTTAATTCGTGGGAACGAATTGTTAAATTGAGGGAACGGATTGCTATTTCGTGGGAACGAATTAATAAAAAAAATAATTATACGGGGCTCCGTAGACATGAAATCAATCAGACGAAACATGGATACATAAGTTATGATTTGCGACATTGTTTTGAATTCGACAGGCCCCGATTTCTGCCAATTGGTCTTACAAACGCCCCTTGGATATTACTGGGAAGGAAATCGTATGACCATTGTGACGGCGAGAAAATATTCGTCAAGATCCAAGCACGGTAAATAGTTTTCACAGTTGAACAACACAGTGTAATAAAAATCATAATACACTAGTGTAATAAATATGCAGATGAGCCCGCTACAGAAAACATGTTAGGTAATCAGCCAGCTTCAAATTATGATGATGTGCTTATGCAATAAATATAATCACATATTTGTGTTGATTTAATATAATATTTATTAAACTCGTTGACTGATTTCATAAGAAACGAGGCATAGCCTCGTTTTTTATGAAATCAGTCAACTCGTTTATTATCATATTCAATCATCACTCATGTAAGATCCTCTTTTCTTTTTTTCTTTTCTTTTTAGCTTATATTTAACGGCGGCACTGGCTCTAGGACCTTGCATGCCGTCTCCCAAGAATGGGAGAAAGAACGGAGGTAGAGATTTTTGAGAGAAGCCGGTAATTCGTATTTACAGAGCAACTACGAATTATCGGTACCCATTTACAGCTGGGTGAACTGGAGCAGTGTGGATAAAGTGTCTTGCTCAAGGACACAACGCACGCCGCTAGTCAGGCTCGAACCCACTGTAATATCCTCTATTTATTTTACGCGTTATATAGTTTTGCCTCTATGCCATACAATGTTCAGCATTAAAGGTACATGCCCTGAGTGGGCATGTAGCTTTAATGTTGAACAATGTATGGCATAGAGGCACAACATTTTCTTTATATCTGAGATATTTTCTGGCAAAATAAACATTCATTCACCATTATCCCACGTATTGACTGGCATTATTATACATTTTATATCAGATGTAAATATTCTACAATTATATCAGGGGCGATAACGTTTTCGTTAAAATGTTAACGACATTAATATTTATTCTCTGTATTTATTTTTTGATGTGCGATGATCATACTTTATAATCTGTCTACAATATTATACTTTCAGGTGACATATTTAATTAGTATAAATAATTAAAAAATATCATGCCTCATTTGCATATGAAAATAGCCTGATACCACCGCGTGTCACTATCAATAAAATAAATATTACTAACTGATTATATCTATATAGCGGACACTCGTAATTTTTATAACTGGTGGAATAGTGAAACAATTATGCACTTTTTTAATTCCTATAAAGAACATTGTGTGCCTACTGAGTGGGCATGTACCTTTAACCGTACTGACCGTGAATTGGTCAGTAAAATATGATTACACTTATTTACGGTTGTTAATTACAAACTGGTCTTTATATATCAGAAATGATTATATAATCTCATAAACAGGAAGTATGAAAATTCATGCAAAGCATGATGTTATTAGCCGATCAAATTAGGGTTTAATATATGTCCACATTTTAGTAGTTACGGAATCTCAGGGAAAAGTGAGAAAAGTGTTGATTTCTTCCCCAACCAAATTCTCCCAGTTATATTTAGCTATCATTAATATCTGATCATAGCAATACTTATGGTAGTCAAATGTAAACAATTTATTCCAGTTGAAAGATTTAACCTTTGAATATAGGTGAAGGCGCTTAGCATTACACAAATATGTAGCAAGTCAACCGAAATCTCATAAATACCCGATTTTTGCGGCCATCTTGAAAATATGATAATTATATACTGAATATTAGTGTAGTTTATGTAAATTCTTTAATATATCCATCAGAAATGTTTTTTAACAACTTACAACAATTTCCAAGTTAAGGACCATGACCTATTGGCTCATATATTGGCAATTTTCGACTTCCGTCAAGCATAAAGTTCAATGACCTTGAAATGACCTTGAACTTGGATTAAAAAATGGCACCCGGATTTTTTGGAAACCTTATACATTCAAGTTTATAAAAACACCGGGTGCCATAAATTAACACGAGGTGCCTGAATCTTATATATATATATACCTACAATTGCACCTGGACTAGAAGGCAAACTGCCTAACTTTAGTTTACCGAACTCTTGTAGTTAAAACGTTTATTTATAGCCAAATTGCAAACCGCCTAACTTTAGTTTACCGAACTCTTGTAGTGAAAACGTTTATTTATAGCCAAATTGTGTTATTTCGCTATACATGTATTTAAAGTTTTCAACAGAGATAATGGCCAAAAATGAAAAATTATCCGGTAGATGTAATTTGGAAGTCATACAACAAATTTCGCGTTTGTAGATTACAGAATATAGGAGAAAAGGGTGGTTGCAAACTTTTTCACAAACCGATGGATAACCAATATATAGCCGATATATATAAATAGATCGGCTAATAATAATCTAAAGCAGTAATTTGAAATGAACACTTCTAGCCGTCGTGGGTTTTCGTGATCAGTCTACTGCAATCGATGACGTATTAAGCATAATTCATAGGTGAAGGTTGTCAACTCGATTTCAAATCCAGTACATGTCTTTGCTGAATTTCATACATTTTGAACGGCAAACACATGTAGATAACAAACTAAAATAAAAGTTAGAAATAATAAAATTAATATATTTGTGTTGACATTGAATAAACTGTTTAATGTTGTTGATATGTGACAAAGACATGTTGGTGACACATGCATCGTTGGGGAAACATTCAAATACTGTACATCACAGGGGCGTCCAGTCCGGCGACTGCCGGATCAATAACTTTGACATATTTGGAATTCATATATATATACAAAACGGAATGTAAATATTGTTTCTGAAATTTGTCTCATTTCTCACCAGAAGTGTACGTTGTTACCACTCAGTTGAACCGTCTCGGCGAGACGGTTCAACTGAGTGGTAACAACATACACGTTGGGTGGGTAGCGGGTGCACCCACTAGATTCGCCGGACCAATGTTATGATGCTTCCGGTGCCCCTGTATATCATAATTGATGAATGAATCCTTCAAAACTGCTTGTTTTACCTGAGGTGAAACAACAACAAAATGTATTTGAACAATTTGACAGGCAACTACTATTTCATTGGAGTTACGCCATGACAGCATACGATTTATATTGTATTTTTAGCTGCAGTTGTTCACGAAGTCTTGCCGACATTGTCGAAATAGTGTCGATATTGTCGAAGTATTGTCGATTTTGTCGAAATATTGTCGAAATATTGTCGATATTGTCGAAATATTGTCGATTTACGGGTGTTTCAAATTAACTTGAACACTTTTTCTAATTATTAGTTTGTGATTGTCATTAAACATCAATTATAAAAAAAATAAATATGTAAAACATATACGAAAACAGCAGGGGGCCGTTTCACTACACGTCGTACGACTAAAATGTGTAAAATTATGATAGTCCGTAAATTTCACATTACTGTATTCTTGTAAAGTATTGGATTTACATTTATTGAGCATAGGCTGCAAATGCAGCCTATGCTCAATAAATATAAATCCATCAATTGAAATTTCCAGACGATCCTAAATTTGCACGAACTGTAGATGCTAATACAGCCAGACGCCGCGGATTTGAATTCTGTATTCGATATTATACTCTGGCAAGGATTACAATCAGGGGACGTAACTCTGTATCAATTGTCTGTATCAATAAAATGACGGAACGTGTAAATTTCCCAGGGGCACAGTGTTTCTCTTTTTGTCACTACCAGAGAAAACTGCCGCAAAATAAGTCCGTATTCAGTATATATGATGAAGCCTCTCTAAACCGGACACCCTGGGATGTCCCCAGGGTATCCGGCTCAGACAGGATTCCCTGTCAATCAGGCATTTGATCACTCTGAGCCATAGTTGCGTGCTATGCGATCACGAACAGACATTATCACCTGAGATAAATGAACAAGGAAATCATCAAAAATAAGATCACAGGTGTGTTCTTGGTGTCCGGTTTAGAGAGGTTCCAACGTACAATATGGCGTAATGGGTGACCAGCCATGAGATAACGGGGACTATTGAGTTGTTGTTTGTTTGTTTGTTTGTTTATAATCAGTGTATATGTGACACGCCATGTCATTTTGTACCTGTATGAAATACTGTGGAACCTTCTTAAGCCGACACCAAGAAAACACATGTGATCTTATGTTTGATGGGTTTCTTGGTCATTTATCTCAGGTGATACTGTCTGTTCGTGATCGCATAGCACACAGCTGAACAAAGGCCGTTTTTGTGAGAAGCTTGTTAGTTCCCATGTGCGCTCACCGGGCAACCTAACTGTTAGTTTTTGTTTGACAGTGTCCAGTACACGCATTGTTAAACAATGCGTGTACTGGACACTGTCAAACAAAAACAAAAACGAGGTACTCGGAGACCAGCAACTCAAATATATGATTGGCTGTATTGGCTGTGTCTTTGATTTTGGGGTTTTACGCCAGTTCGTCGGCAAGGAAACATACAGATGGGAATGCACCGGTATGGGCAGCATCATACAAACAGCACTGACAGTACAATATAAACTCTGGGCACTGAAATACAGTATCCTGATCCGGTGCCAGGTACCCTTCATATAAAAGTTTGTAGCTCAGTCAGACTCTTCGTTATCATAATTGAGACACGCCATATGATTGTGTACCTTCGGACATCTGCGTAGAAATACATTTAAGTTTACACAATTTACGATATTTCCCGTAAATGGCGTCAAAAGTTGACAAAATTCATGCGAAATCAACTTTTGACTTTATTTCTGAAAGCAATTGAACATTTTGTAAACGTATTTATATGTGCGAAGATACACATGTACATGACGTGTCTCATAGAGATTAGTAGGTTAGTGCCGTGAATGGGAAAACATATCTGGCAAGGCTTAGGAAACGGGATGGGCGAGGCTCTGCCGAGCACATCCCGTTTCCGTGCCGCGCCAGATATGTTTTCCCATTCACGGCACTAACCTACTATTCTATTTATCCCGTCAACACCTACAAATGGCTTTAAAATGCAAAAAACAATAACCCAAGCCACCGCACATATTCATACGCAATGATTAGGTCGTATTGACAGGATATCAAAAATGTTTCATGGCACCGTATTTCACGGCACATACGCACTGTGCTTACGGGATAAATATGGATTCGTGTACCATCCTATCACAACGAAGACAGATTTAAATGGCACCGGAACATAAAGAAAAGATTGCGTGGATGCCAAAACAAAATCACCAAAATCTACGGAGCCCCGCAGGGGACATGGATTTTGTTTTATTAATTCGTGCCCACGACATAAAAATTCGTTCCCTCTATTTACCAATTCGTTCCCTCGAATTAACAATTCGTTCCCACGAAATAACAACTCGTTGCCTCGAATTAAAAATTCGTTCCCACTAAATGACAATTCGTTCCCTCAATTTAACAATTCGTTCCTGCGAATTAACAATTCGTTCCCACGATATAACAATTCGATCCCACGAATTAAGAATTGGTTCCCGTGCGAACGAATTGTTAATTTCGTGGGAAGGAAACGTTAATTCGAAGGAACGAATTGTTATTTCGTGGGAACGAATTGTTAATTCGTGGTAACGAATTGTTATATCAAGGGAACGAATTGTTAAATTGAGGGAACGAATTGTCATTTCGTGGGAACGAATTGTTAATTCGCGGAAACTAATTGTTATTTCGTAGGAACGAATTGTTAATTCGAGGAAACGAATTATTGAATTGAGGCAACGAATTGTTATGTCGTGGGCACGAATTAATTAAAAAAATCCATGTCCCCTGTGGGGCTCCGTACTTGTTTGTTACCGGAACATAAAGAAGAATTTGCATGGATGCCAAAACAAAATCACCAAAATCACCGCGATTAGCAACTCCACATCCGAGACATACAATGTGAACATTCTTTGTAACATAGAACGCCTTAATTTCTCTGGAGACGCGATATCAAGTGGAATAGAAGGCAGGCATCAACCGACATGACCGAAGTGGCGTACATTGTACCGCCACCATAATCATGATAATATCGGGCTTTACTTCGAGCAAGACCATTGAGTATATCGTCGCTGTTCTTCGAAAACCTGGTAACTCATTTTCGGCTCCGAAAGTATTATACAATAAACATTTAGTTCAAATCAAAACTCGTTATCTAAGAAAATTCCGGATATTTTAGCCAAACCTTTGACACTTTAATGGTCATGTGACAAAATCAAATAAATATATTGGTTCACATTTGTATCTTCTAAGACCTCGTATAACTCCTTTGATGCGCGGTATCCCAAAATTGCACAAAAAATAACCAAAATCATTCAGAAACGGATACTAGGGTAAGTGTACATTTTGTATTTTAATTTCTTACATAGTATTAACATATTATACATACAAATGACAATTCGAAAACCAGGTACACGTCGTGAAATGAAAATGAAATGGTGAGAAAATCCGGAATATCTCGTATCTCTAAGAACTGGAAAAAAAATACTGGAAAAATACTAGAAAAACTAGAAATGAAAGCTCGAAATGTTAAAAACGATTTATAAATGTATTAGTTATTTCGAAATATTATGCCAATATTCATTTTCTGTCGGAAGATATTTAATTATAATTCCAGCACCAAAATATTTACACAATTCCCTAACATTTGATTGGCCCGTAGCAAGTCTCTGTCCAAAATGTATATCCCAGTAAACTCCCATGTCGAACTACTTTCCGTAACCGTCAAGCGCAGTTAAAATAATTCTTAAGAAAACGGAAAATAAACACACTTTCTTGATGAATTTATTTCAAATGCTGGAATTATAAGGAATGAATGGTCTTTTTGTGGAATTTATCGGGGATATAAACTTCGAAAAGTCGCGGGAATACTGGACGAGGCCTTCCGGCCTTTGTCCAGTATTGCCGCGACTTTTCTAAGTTTATACCCCGATAAATTCCACAAAAAGGCCATGCATTCCTATATTATTTGGTCCCTGAAAAGTAGACAGGTTTGTTACGAGGTTTTAGAAGAATAGCGACGACATGCTCTCGGTGACATAATCTCCGTAAATTATGCAAATATCATTCTCGCCATCTGCAGTTAATACAGTTGAACCTCTCTAAACCGGACACAGATACATGCTAGGTTTACTGAATTATTATTGGGTTCATTGCCATTCATCTCCGATTATAATGTCTGTTCGTGATCGCAAAGCACCCACGCGAGTCATGAGGTAGTCATCTGTATGTTTGACAGTGAACTTGTCTAAACCGGACACCCTGGGGACATCCACTCTTAGAATTATCTGGCGTTTTCGCAGGGTGACATATGGTAGTTCGTGCATGTATCTGTATACTGGCTTATTCAAGGTGCATGATCACGTGGTTACAACAACAACAACGTCGCCCACTCCAAAGTAAGTATTATTTGCTATTTTCCTTAATATGCAACTGATTTTGATGAAATATGGCGCAGCAAACGCGTCTTTATGAGCTGTATTTGGTGGTCCAGGGAGTTTGGCAAAGAATTATGTACTTTTTGCGAAGAATCGAGACATGGAAATCAATTCTTCGCAAAAACGACAGATGGTTGGGCGAAAATACACAGAGACCACAAAATGCAGTTTAACAAGACGCGTTTGATGCGCCATATTTCATCAAAATCCGTTACGTAATAAGGATACGTACTTTGAATCAGATGGATTCTGTAAATTTCAGTACTACTTGTTGTTGTTAGTACCACGTGATCATACACCTTGTTATTTATACCACAGTCACAAATACGTCGTAAGCGGATAAGGCGCCCGTACGATGTGTGTTTTCGAAGAAGTCCTACGCGATTCGGCGACATCCAACGGACGTCGGTGACTTTTTCGCGCGACCGCACGGCTTTATAGGACGCCGTATGGGAATGGTAGGGTAAACTTGCGATAACCGTACGGTTGCCGTACGATGTAAAAACAAAAAAACTCCGGATCATGTGCAACTCGCACGGTACCCGTACGGGCGCCGCACGACATCGACCTATCTGCGATGTCTTGCGGCGTCCCTGCGGCGTCCTTCCGGTATAAAAGCAGCTGCTTCGAGTGGAAGTCTCTCAGAACAGATTCTCCCCGATGTGACTGAGGTTTAATATGCATATAAATGGAGCAGTAGATTATAGGGTTAACTGTATTGTAATTTTCAAATTTGCGGCGTATATCAGAAAATGATAGGTCGGAAAATCTGTTTAATGGCGACGCGCTAGCGGAGCCATTAAACATGTTTTCCGACCTATCATTTTCTGATATACGCCGCAAATTTCAAAATTACAATGCGGTTAACCTATTTCTAATGCACTCCTTTACTACTGGCGTAGGAATACATATTGAAATAATTTGTGTCCGTTCATCAACAATGATATACCTGTAATGTATGACCATCAGATTGCGTGATATTTATAGAGTGCATTATAATAACAATTAGCACGCTGATCTTCAGCTGCATATACTGTGTGCATGTACGTCGGGCGGAAATGAAATAAGTATTAATTCGCAGTTAACTGTGGCTCCTATAGATCGCCAAATATTACAGAATACCAGGGGGATAGCAACATATCATCCTATCTAACATGCTTCTATTGACGACTCGCGTATGGATATTAGGGACGGTCCAGCGACAATGAACGGTTCCGCTTAAGTGTATAAATATCTTGATCTGATAAAATCACTCTTATGTATTATTAGACAGCTGTTTTTATCCGAGCTATTAGCTCGGATTTAGTAACTATATGAAAATGCTCAGTCATTGCAGATATGCTAATGAGTTAAGTGGCGGTCGTAGTGTCACTGTTTGCGGGTTTAACTTTAGAAAAACACGCGGTACTACGCCATAAAAAAAGTAGTTCAACAACAGTAAAACAGCGAGCTATCTTACCGTTTCAGCGTAATACATGTATTGTTTGCTTTTTTGTGCTATATGTGTGTTATTGCAAAAGTTTTTGTATACTTTATAAAATATTAACTGTTATGTATTAATATGAGTTCTTTGTTATGTATGTTGATATTTTGCGCAATGATATAGTAGGGGCGGGATTTCCCTGTGACGTTTTTCTTGAATGACCAATCAGATTAAAGTTTACATTCTGAACTTTACATAGGTCAATGGCTCGATAAAATCCGATGATGATGATGATGATGATTTAAAGCAGAAACAGTGTTTTTTGCCAGTTACATACTGTTCTAATCATCTTGAGCCATCGATATTATTATTCAGTGTCCATTTTACTTAAACAATCACCTAATCTATAATGAATTTAGTAAAACAGTTCGCGCGGAAATCCAAACTTTCCAAAGAGGTGCTAGCAATTTTTTGATAATTACACGTCGTGTGTGTTAGCGCATACGCTGTCGACAGTCTTGCGACTTGACGTTACACAGCATATACAGTACAATACATTTCACAAAGGAAACGTTGTCTTGAGTTTTAATAAGGATAATAATTATCTCTAGATTATTTGTATTATGAATTAAAAAAAGTATATTTAAATAATTAGATAATAATTTAAATAAATATTTCGGCATCATTTACTCAATAAATTAAAATTGAATGTGTAGCTGAAATGAAAGTGAAAGTAGAACGTTTTTGTTATATCCTCCGGGTTACAAATCGCTGAGGATTCCTATTTAAATTGGAAAATGATATGAATTTTAAATTTAGGAGACTGTGTCAGGAGAAAATGGACTGATGACATATGTCACAAGTCTAGTTCCTGAGCTATGAATGTGACAGGAAAAAAGAACTGATGACATATGTCACCTGTCGTGTTCCATGCATGACTGCTCGCTCTTGTTTGTAATTGTTGTAAAATATATAAAGTTTAAACTGTGTATACAAAACTATAGATATACCCCCACCTCCCCCCCCCCCCCGGCATACAAAGTATGTCGAGGGGTATATAGTTCGTAATTCCGTCCGTCCACGTTAAAGAGTTTGGGTACCCATTATCTCTGTGACGGAAAGTCGGATGGACGTCAAACTTCATATACTTCCTTATCATCAACTATATTTTCATTCCATACCACACTAATGCGGCCTTCATTTCCAAGGTCAAGGTCAAATTACTTAGACATTTGCATCCGTACGATTTGCCTTAAAGTTTTCTGCCACCGTAAGTCAGATTGACTTCAAACTTCATATACTTCCTTATCATCATCCATATTTTCATTCCAAACATGTACCACACCCATGTGGCCTTCATGTCCAAGGTCAAGGTGAAATTACTTTTAAGAAGATAAATATTGTTTTTGCAGCATTGATAATGTATACTGATTCGATGAATATATTGATTTTAAATGGAGTACATATGATTTTTGTGTGAAATATTAAAATGGTTGAGCACGTACTGCGAAGGATTTCAGGACTTTCAGTCATTTGATTTTTAACAGAATCAGACAGCTTCTCATTGACAATTGCAAACAAAAACAATCTGAAATCCTGAAAGTGGAGGGCCGACCCCCGGGCCACCTCCTGAATCCGCCACTGGATGTTTAATCCAAATGTTTTATGGACGATGAATAAATAAACCCGGGACTGGCAGGCGTATTGCCACAGTTCGACCACCCCTCGTAGGTTTCTACGGAGCCCCATATTCGTTCCCACGAAATAACAATTCGATCTCTCAATTTAACAATTCGTTCCCTCGAATTAACAAGTCGTTATCTCGAATTAACAATTCGTCGAATTAACAATTCGTTCTCTCGAATTAACAATTCGTTCCCACGAAATGACAATTCGTGCCATCAATTTAACAATTCGTTTCCTAGAATTAACAATTCGTTCCCAGTATATACTAATTCGTTCCCACGAATTAACAATTCGTTCCCGTGGGAAGGAATTGTTATTTCATGGGAACGAATTGTGCAATTGAGGGAACTAATTGTTAATGGGAGCGAATTGTTAAATTGAGGTAAAGAATTGTTAATTCGTCGGAACGGATTGTTAATTCGTGGGAACGAATTGTTATTTTGAGGGAACGAATTGTTAATTCGTCGGAACCATTTGTTAATTCGTGGGAACGAATTGTTAAATTGAGGGAACAAATTTTTATTTCGTCGAAACGAATTAATAAAAAAAAGAATTCTACGTCCCCTGCGGTACTCCGTAGGTTCGCGCTCTCCAGCGTCTAAGCTTAGTCCGGGAAAGCTGTATGGACCCGCCGCATTCTATGGTCGCGTTATGTCTACATTTCTCACGGCGTGACTACATAATGGCTACCGTGATGATCATTACAAGCGACCCTGTGTGATAAATGTCACGGAGTTTTGTCGAAATTCCGTGAATTGGCGAATCCCAGACGCCCAATAACACGGCCGGTGTACCTTAATTGCACGCCTCGACATATGGGCCGCACGCCGACAATAGCGGGCTTGACAGCTGACAGTGTAGGTGTCTACACAATACACAGATGCACTGAATGATCTGGATCCGCACTGGTTGCTAAACCAAACAGTGCGAAGCCAAGTCCAATTGCGTAGGCGTTTAGTAGCCATGATCGATAACTGTGTATATAAATTTCACTTCATTTTTTTCTCACCGTACTCACAGTACAATCATGTATATTTTCACTGCATGTTCCTCAGTAGTATGTGTTTCTGATATTATATTGCATTTGGTTATACATGTACCATGATCTCTGTAAAGAGGAAATAAAGAAATGGAATTGAATTGAAAGTATACTTTGCTAGATAAGTATACTTTGCAATGTTGGTGAAATCGGCTACAGGGCAAGATTACCGCCGACGGTTGCGTAGAAGCTAACACACGGCCACATACAGGTTCCACTTTGCGGATATAAATCAATAAACTAAAAGTCCTCAATGTATTTTAAATGCTTCATAAATAATGTATTTGTCTGACTACAGTATATCCTGATCAGACTGCCCAAAGGAGCAGTCTACACTGGTAGCAAACGCAACATAATCCACTTCATAGTCAGACGTCTATATGGTCTGCCAGCGACGTAATGACGTTAGCAAGAATTAGACACCAAACAAGTAGACTTCATTCTGACTTAATACCGGCTGAAATATATAACTTATATACATAAATAAGTAACAACCTTAAACAGACATTTTTCATGATCACGAGGTCAGGGGGCCGTTTCACTAAACTTCATACGACTAAAATGTTCGTAAGTGCAAACTTATAATAGTCTGTAAATTTCATATTAACAATGTTTTTTGGTAAACAATTAATGGATTTACATTTATTGAGCATAGGCTGCATATGCAGCCTATGCTCAATAAATGTAAATCCATCAATTGATATTTCCAGACGATCCTAAATTTGCACTTACGAACATTTTAGTCGTAAGAAGTTTAGTGAAACGGCCCCCAGAAGAGTAATGATGTTCGTCAAGGAATGATGCTATATTTATGAAAAAATAAACACTTACCGGTTGATGGTTATACGCTATACTACGCTTTATATTTATAAATACATACATTACTGTTTCACTCCGTCGGAACGATATGTAATGGTCTAGTAGATGCGTTCACTGGATTGCAATGTTCATAAGAATGGATTAAATATTTCTTATGACGACAGTAAATATGTCTAACAACAGTAATTGGTGACAATAGTGCGCCTATTACGGGGCTGCTGCCGGCCGGCATACACGGGAAACGGGTGCACCCGCAGAGGCGGGAAATAGGCAGTGAAACACCCGCGGGTGGCGATGTTACATGGGCACATGGCAGGCCGTCCTGTCGGTGATATACATATATGGGACCCGTTTCACTAAACTTCGGACGACTACAATATCCGTAAGTGCAAAATTATGATAGTCTGTCAATTTCATATTAACTATATTTTCTTGTAAACAATTATTGGATTTAAATTTAAATAAAATTGATGGATTTACATTTATTGAACATAGGCGTATGCAGTCAATAAATGTAAAGCCATCAATTGCAATTTCCAGACGATCCTAAATGTGCACTTACGAACATTTTAGTCGTACGAAGTTTAGTGAAACGGCCCCTGGTGTCCGTCTACCTCCAGGCATTATTACATAGAAATGGAATAATGGAGTTATGCGAAACTTAGTACAAGAGAAAATGGCAAATCGAATCACCCAGTTGTGTCTATATTAGGCCATAAAAAGTACGTTGGTTCCCAGATATCGCCGCGTTAGAATAATCCCTAAGCGTCGAGCATTATCGTCCTGCAGGAGAAATAAAATTGTACTATAAATTCGCCACACGATCAATAAAAAACACTACCATGCAGAAATATGTTAAATCCAATCATGGCCCACGAATATCTTGTGAGTTTTCACTTGCAAAGAGGTTATAGTAACCTTATAGAACATATTATTTTTGTTTGCGATGTTCGTCTCTAATTTTTTTCAAGTTGCCTATTGGCAACTTGAAAAAGATCAGAGAAGAACATCTCAAACACACACAAAAATAAAATGTATTGAAATGATCCGCCCTCCCGCTTCACATTCCGCAAACCCCGTGTCTGAGAACCTTATATAGAGCTAACCAATATAGCATACAGTTGCCAATCTTGGTGACCATCTTGCATGCTTCTGAATGTTTCATATATACAGTGACCTAATTATAATGTTTGATCAGCAAACAAAAGTAACATAATTTCATTTTAAAAAGCGAATACATCCCTTTATGTCGTGGCGAGTGGCACATTGTTGTCTCGCTATAAGCTGTCCAGGACGCGTTGACACGAGAGCAATATGAAATCCCTTAGGACGATTGATCATGCATTCATTGACGAACTTTGGTTACGAAGTTGAATATCTTGTCCTAGACATATTCACTTACTGGAGATCGTTAAGAACAGACGCCACTTTGTAAAGCAAAATGGAAACTCGATTTTATGCATTAACTAAAGCCTTTCTATCGCAATAGCTCAGATGCGACAAAGACCCTATATGTCACTCACTTGTCGTGTCTAAATTAAGGCTGCTCTGTCCACGATTTGGCTGGAAAGTCGTATAAAATAGATACGTTTCGGTTTGCATCGTGTTTAATAAAAAATATGAGTAATCCGAAATGAGAAATGTATGGACGCCCTGTAGGGACTTCTGACGTCAATACTTCTAACTTCATTACTTCTAGCTTCCTTAATGTTTGTAACTTCCAACTTCCAACTTCTTTACTTCTAGCTTCATTACTTCTAACTTCTAACTTCCAACTTCATTACTTCCTTACTTCTAACCTCCAACTTCATTATTTCCTACTTTTAACTTCATTACTTCTTAATTCTAGCTTCCAACTTCATCACTTCTTACTTCTAACTTCCTTACTTCTAACTGCATTACTTCTAACTTCATTACTTCTAACTTCTAACTTCCTTACTTCTAACTTCATTACTTCTAAAACGTAAAGAAGTTAGAAGCAAGAAAGTTAGAAGTAAGGAAGTTAGAAGTAAGAAGTGATGAAGCTGGAAGTTCGAAGTAAAAAGTAAAGAAGTTAGAAGCAAGAAGCAATGACGTTAGAAGTATGTAGTAATGCTTGTATTTGAGAGATGTCTCATTGAAGTAGATAATGTATATGTATATGGGAACATGAGAAATCATAAAAAGCTTTTCTGCATTGGTGATTAGCACTGATCTTCTCAAAATGTAGACATAGCGATATGGCACAATCACTCACTTCATGTTTGTAACTTGTCTAGCATTTTTATTTTTCTGTTATGCGGGAGGGTAACTAATAAAAAATTAAAAATTAAACAACAATAAATAGACATGGCATTAATTCTACTCAAAATTGTTAAAGATACGTGTGTAGAGCCGGTTTTTGTAAACCCCCGGTTTTTGTAAACCCCGTTAACAAAAACAGGGGGTAACAAAAACCGTTGACGTACGCGCCGGTTTTTGTAAACCCCCGGTTTTTGTAACCCCAAATATTAATATTGCGATACATGAAATAAGATTGTTTCAAACCTTAAATAAAGTATTTTTGTGCCTGACTCGACGTTCCGAGTTCGATACTCAAGCCGTTGGGCAGTGGCCGAGCACAAATTTAACTCAGTCGTTTTTTCAACCTTTTCTACACTATAGCCGAGTGACAGAAAATGTAATAGACTTTTCACTGCATAGGGTTAACGAAAACCGGGGGTAACACAAACCGTTGACGTACGCGCGGTTTTTGTAAACCCCCGGTTTTTGTAACCCCAAATATTAATATTGCGATACATGAAACACGATTGCTTCAAACCTTAAATAAAGTATATTTGTGCCTGACTCGACGTTCCGATTTCGATACTCAAGCCGTTGGGCGGTGGCCGAGCATAAATTTAACTCAGTCGTTGTTTCAACCTTTTCTACACTATAGCCGAGTGACAGAAAATGTAATAGACTTTTCACGGCATAGGGTTAACGAAAACCGGGGGTAACAAAAACCGTTGACGTACGCGCCGGTTTTTGTAAACCCCCGGTTTTTGTAACCCCAAATATTAATATTGCGATACATGAAATAAGATTGCTTCAAACTTTAAATAAGGTATGTTTGGGCCCGGTCCGAAGTTCCGAGTTCGATACTCAAGCCGTTGGGCGGTGGCAGAGTGCAAATTTAACTCTGTCGTTTTTTCCAATTGTTTATACATTATTGCCGAGTGACAGAAAATGTAATAGACTTTTCACAGCATAGGGTTAACAAAAACCGGGGGTAACAAAAACCGTTGACGTACGCGCCGGTTTTTGTAAACCCCCGGTTTTTGTAACCCCAAATATTAATATTGCGATACATGAAATAAGATTGTTTCAAACCTTAAATAAAGTATGTTTGTGCCTGACTCGACGTTCCGAGTTCGATACTCAAGCCGTTGGGCAGTGGCCGAGCACAAATTTAACTCAGTCGTTTTTTCAACCTTTTCTACACTATAGCCGAGTGACAGAAAATGTAATAGACTTTTCACAGCATAGGGTTAACGAAAACCGGGGGTAACACAAACCGTTGACGTACGCGCCGGTTTTTGTAAACCCCCGGTTTTTGTAACCCCAAATATTAATATTGCGATACATGAAACACGATTGCTTCAAACCTTAAATAAAGTATATTTGTGCCTGACTCGACGTTCCGATTTCGATACTCAAGCCGTTGGGCGGTGGCCGAGCATAAATTTAACTCAGTCGTTGTTTCAACCTTTTCTACACTATAGCCGAGTGACAGAAAATGTAATAGACTTTTCACGGCATAGGGTTAACGAAAACCGGGGGTAACAAAAACCGTTGACGTACGCGCCGGTTTTTGTAAACCCCCGGTTTTTGTAACCCCAAATATTAATATTGCGATACATGAAATAAGATTGCTTCAAACTTTATTTAAATAAGGTAGTTTGGGCCCGGTCCGAAGTTCCGAGTTCGATACTCATGCCGTTGGGCGGTGGCAGAATGCAAATTTAACTCTGTCCTTTTTTCCAATTGTTTATACATTATTGCCGAGTGACAGAAAATGTAATAGACTTTTCACAGCATAGGGTTAACAAAATAAAAACCGGGGGTAACAAAAACCGTTGACGTACGCGCCGGTTTTTGTAAACCCCCGGTTTTTGTAACCCCAAATATTAATATTGCTTCAATACTTGAGTTCGATACTCAAGCCGTTGGGCGGTGGCCGAGCACAAATTTAACTTGTTTTTACCAAAAATGTCTACACTATAGCCGAGTGACAGAAAATATAATAGACTTTTCACGGCATAGGGTTAACAAAAACCGGGGGTAACAAAAACCGTTGACGTACGCGCCGGTTTTTGTAAACCCCCGGTTTTTGTAACCCCAAATATTAATATTGCGATACATGAACTATGATTGCTTGAAACGTTAAATAAAGTATGTTTGTGCCTGACTCGACGTTCCGAGTTCGATACTCAAGTCTTTGGGCGGTGGCCGAGCGCAAATTTAACTTGTTTTTACCAAAAATGTCTACACTATAGCCGTGTGACTGAAAATGTAATAGACTTTCAAGTGTTGAACTCAAGCTTTTCCACCTCCGAGTAAGATAACATATGATGTTAATATTGCGATACACGAGATATGCTTGGTAACTGCATACCTGAAAATAAGGTATATATAGTCTGATCCTACCTTCTAAGTTCGAGACTCAAGCTTATCTCAAGGAAAATGTAGCTCAGTATGTTTTCAACTTTTCCTACACTATATTGCTCGACTGGCAGACTCGAATCTCATTTTTTTAATTGTTCTATATCGTAGCAGAGTGACAGAAAACGTAAGATATTTCTCATGGCATATGGATGATAAACACCAGGTGTTACAAACACCCTGAACGTACGCGACGGTTGTGCTGAAAACCCGCTTGTGTAGCCCAAATAGTATTATTACGATATAGCAAAGTATCGTTCGCGCGGGTGGCTGTATACTTAAACCTTAATGTTTCGAGCTCGATACTTAAGGTTTTTGGCCATTGCCAAGTGACAGGCCTAGGTTTACTGCATTCATTTTGTTTTCAAATTCTTTCTATTCTACAGCAGAATGACAGAAAATGTAAATGAATTGGTTCGTTATTTCTTTCTTATTCTGTACTTTAACTATTTTATTTCTACAGAGTGTATGTTCATTTGTACACCTTCAACCGTATGATGTGTGCGGGTATTATGCACAGCAAACTGACGTCATCTGTGGAGATGTCACTTCGTCTACTGACATCCGAAACGTTTTGGTTTTACGCTTTTTTCATCGACAAATCTTTATATATCAGCTCGTGAGTTCCTGCCTCAAGTATCAAGATGATGGGTCAAGTAGCAGTACCTACAGACAGAATGTATATATACATGTCTTATACCTTGTGCCAACAAGAAACCCGCTATCCCACCATGTGGAACTTTTGGTGAGTACAATTCTGCGAAACATTAGCATATTGTCTATTAAACGCTTAAACGGCATATATCGTGGGAACGAAGTGTTAATTCGAGGGAATGGATTGTTATATCGTGAGTACGAATTGTTATAGCGTGGGAACGATTGTTAAATTGAGGGAACGAATTGTTATTTCGTGAGAACGATTTGTTATTTCGTGGGAACGAATAATAAAAAATAATTATACGTCCCATGCTGGGCTCCGTAGGTATGTAACCGATCTCGATTGTCAAAAATACTCGCTCTCTGATTGTAAGCAGGGGTACATTGTATAGGCTAGAGCCTGGACCAGTTCTGGCGCACGGTCTACAAAACAGTAATTGGGGGAAACATGTAACTTTATTGTAAATCACAATACCACTGACCATTCAGTCCATAAAATCAAACGTTCGTTGTGCTGCACGTATGCTATCAACATGTAGGCCTGCTAATATATTATGGGATAGTCAACAGCAAATAACTGGCGCCATTTAGACGTCTGTAAACGTTTGTTACATTACATGAGAACACAATAAAAAATCTGTAATATGTGACCTGACTTCGCTATAGTTAAAGGAACTATATCACCTTTTGAGAAAAATAAAAACAATCTTTTCACATTGAAACAATATATCCATCTGTAAAATATATATTTCGATGGATTTCATCATTAGTTAATGCACGTTTTGGGGAAAATTTTTAGTATTAAGCCATTTTTTATCAATTTACATAGAGTCAACATAGCATATGTTTTGGAAATAAAGAAATCACCATTATGTTTAAAAAACATTTGCCAAAAGAAAAACAGTGTCCGATACATCATTGACTATTATATGGACAGACGCGTAACTTGGTCATAAACAGACGTTTGTCGGATAATTATCACAATTGCATCTCTGGTTTGGATGTCCTAAACAGCAAATCGAGGAAATAGTATGCTAAATTCAAACTTATCTGTATCAGGAGAACAAAATCACTAGTAGAGACGTAATTCCTTTTACCGATTCAGTTACACTGACTATCGTTTTGCTGTAGATCAGACACAAATACATACCGGATTGAAACTCTACAACACCTTTATTGCAAAACATTATCAGCATTGCACACGTCTATATAACAGACCTCGATAACTTACTGATGCGAATAATTTGCACGGGATTCATGGTTTGTACATTGACTATATATGAGTCAGTAGGCATGTGCTTGTCAAATTTTGATCAGTCATATCTGAGGTATTGAATGTCAAAACATGGCAAGTGGGGACTGTAGAAGTTTCAAGTCGAATTAAGTACAGAGCTGTGATTAGATATTTGTATCTGAAAGAAAGGGAAAACGGGCAGGATATTCATGTACGGCTTGTTAGTGTATATGGAAATTCTGATCCTTCGTAAACACCGGTCAAATGTTGGGTTACCGAATTTAAACGGGGTCGAACGGACTAGAAGATGAGTCACGGCCTGGTAGGCCAAAGAACACAATCACTAGTAAAAACTTTGCAAATATTAGATAGATCGTTACGTCAGACAGACGAATGGATATTGATGAGATTGCTATGAAAGCAGGGCTTTTCACATGGTACTGTTTTTTCAATTGTGCATGAACATTTGGAAATGAGACCGATGGGTGCCGCGCTCGTTGGATGCCGACCAAATGGCAGCTAGGATTGCCTCAAGTAGGGCTCTGTTGCATCAATATAACTCCTGCACAGGACATTTTTTAGTGCGATTAGTGACAGCAGATGAGACATGGGTTCACTGGTATGATCCAGAGACGGAAGAGCAAAGTCGTCAGTGGGTGGGGAAGGGGTCTTCGAGACCCAAGACATACAAGACCCAGTCATGAGTAGGTAAGATCAGGACGACCATTTTTTGCAGGCATTGAATTTGTACACCCACCATACTGGCACCCACCATACTCACCAGACCTGGCCCCCAGCGACTATTTCCTATTCCCAAACTTGAAATAAAGTATCCATGGACGTCACTTCCGTTCCGATGAATCCCTGCAGGCAGCAGTTATACAGTGGGTCGAGGAAAAACAGTCCAGTTGTTTCTTGCAAGGAATTACAGCGCTGAACTCTCGCTGGCAGAAATGTATTGAATTGTCGGGAAATTATATCGAGAAAGAGGAAGTCAGTCGTGACTAGAAAGTATCTAGGCCGGATACTTATTGACTGACCCTCGTATATAATGGTGTGAACAACGACCGGATTGACAATATTGTAGAAAAAACATAATACTTTGGCGGCCATTTTGAAAATATAAAAATGTTCAAGCTTAGTATAGTTTATACTAAATAAATAATGTATCTGATATTACATGTTGTTTAAACACAACTTCGACGGATCTACTGTAGAAAATGTGTATACATATAATGGAAACGATCTCAATGAAAGCAAAACAATAGTGTTTGGCAGCCATTAAACATTGCCGCCATGATTCAACCAGCTGCCGTTTAAGCGTTTAATAGACAATATGCTAATGTTTCGCAGAATTGTACTCATCCAAAGTTCCACATGGTGGGGTAGCGTGGTTCTTGTTGGCACAAGGTATAATACATTTATACATACATTCTGTCTGTAGGTACGCTCTTGAACCATCATCTTGATACTTGAGGCAGGAAATCACGAGCTGTATATGAGATTTCGTCGGTGAAAAAAACGCGTAAAACCAAAACGTTTCGGATGTCAGTAAACGAAGTGACATCTCCACAGATGACGTCAGTTTTCTGTGCATAATACCCGCACACATCATACGGTTGAAGGTGTACAAATGAACATACACTCTGTAGAAATAAAATAGTTAAAATACAGAATAAGAAAGAAATAACGAACCAATTCATTTACATTTTCTGTCATTCTGCTGTAGCATAGAAAGAATTTGAAAACAAAATGAATGCAGTAAACCTAGGCCTGTCACTTGGCAATGGCCAAAAACCTTAAGTATCGAGCTCGAAACATTAAGGTTTAAGTATACAGCCACCCGCGCGAACGATACTTTGCTATATCGTAATAATGCTATTTGGGGCTACACAAACGGGTTTTTAGCACAACCGTCGCGTACGTTCAGGGTGTTTGTAACACCTGGTGTTTATCATCCATATGCCATGAGAAATATATTACGTTTTCTGTCACTTTGCTACGATATAGAACAATTAAAAAAATGAGATTCGAGTCTGCCAGTCGAGCAATATAGTGCAGGAAAAGTTGAAAACTAAGTTAAATTTTCCTTGAGATAAGCTTGAGTCTCGAACTTAGAAGGTAGAATCAGCCTATACATACCTTATTTTCAGGTATGCAGTTACCAAGCATATCTCGTATATCGCAATATTAACATCATATGTTATCTTACTCGGAGGTGGAAAAGCTTGAGTTCAACACTTGAAAGTCTATTACATTTTCAGTCACGCGGCTATAGTGTAGACATTTTTGGTAAAAACAAGTTAAATTTGCGCTCGGCCACGCCCAAAGACTTGAGTATCGAACTCGGAACGTCGAGTCAGGCACAAACATACTTTATTTAAGGTTTGAAGCAATCATGTTTCATGTATCGCAATAATATATATTTGGGGTTACAAAAACCGGGGGTTTCAAGCAATCATAGTTCATGTATCGCAATAATTAATATTTGGGGTTACAAAAACCGGGGGTTTACAAAAACCGGCGCGTACGTCAACGGTTTTTGTAACCCCCGGTTTTTGTTAACCCTATGCCGTGAAAAGTCTATTACATTTTCTATCACTCGGCCATAGTGTAGAAAAGGTTGAAAAAACGACTGAGTTAAATTTGCGCTCGGCCACCGCCCAATGGCTTGAGTATCGAACTCAGAACGTCGAGTCAGGCACAAACATACTTTATTTAAGGTTTGAAGCAATCTTGTTTCATGTATCGCAATATTAATATTTGGGGTTACAAAAACCGGGGGTTTACAAAAACCGCCGCGTACGTCAACGGTTTTTGTTAGCCCCGGTTTTTGTTAACCCTATGCCGTGAAAAGTCTATTATATTTTCTGTCACTCGGCTATAGTGTAGAAAAGGTTGAAACAAACGACTGAGTTAAATTTGTGCTCGGCCACCGCCCAACGGCTTGAGTATCGAACTCGGAACGTCGAGTCAAAACATACTTTATTTAAGGTTTGAAGCAATCATGTTTCATGTATTGCAATATTAATATTTGGGGTTACTAAAACCGGGGGTTTACAAAAACCGGCGCGTACGTCAACGGTTTTTGTTACCCCCGGTTTTTGTTAACCCTATGCCGTGAAAAGTCTATTACATTTTCTGTCACTCGGCTATAGTGTAGAAAAGGTTGAAACAACGACTAAGTTAAATTTGTGCTCGGCCACCGCCCAACGGCTTGAGTATCGAACTCGGAACGTCGAGTCAGGTACAAACATACTTTATTTAAGGTTTGAAGCAATCGTGTTTCATGTATCGCAATATTAATATTTGGGGTTACAAAAAACCGGGGACAAAAATTTACAAAAACCGGCGCGTACGTCAACGGTTTTTGTTACCCCCGGTTTTCGTTAACCCTATGCTGTGAAAAGTATTACATTTTCTGTCACTGGCGGCTATAGTGTAGAAAAGGTTGAAAAAACGACTGAGTTAAATTTGTGCTCGGCCACCGCCCAACGGCTTGAGTATCGAAACTCGGAACTTCGAGTCAAAACATACTTTATTTAAGGTTTGAAGCAATCATGTTTTATGTATCGCAATATTAATATTTGGGGTTACAAAAAACCGGGGGTTTACAAAAAACCGGCGCGTTACGTCAACGGTTTTTGTTACCCCCCGGTTTTCGTTAACCCTATGCTGTGAAAAGTCTTATTACATTTTCTGTCACTCGGCTATAGTGTAGAAAAGGTTGAAAAAACGACTGAGTTAAATTTGTGCTCGGCCACCGCCCAACGGCTTGAGTATCGAACTCGGAACTTCGAGTCAAAACATACTTTATTTAAGGTTGAAGCAATCATGTTTTATGTATCGCAATATTAATATTTGGGGGTTACAAAAACCGGGGGTTTACAAAAACCGGCGCGTACGTCAAACGGTTTTTGTTACCCCCGGTTTTCGTTAACCCTATGCTGTGAATAAAGTCTATTACATTTTCTGTCACCCGGCTATAGTGTAGAAAAGGTTGAAAAAACGACTGAGTTAAATTTGTGCTCGGCCACCGCCCAACGGCTTGAGTATCGAACTCGGAACTTCGAGTCAAAACATACTTTATTTAAGGTTTGAAGCAATCATGTTTTATGTATCGCAATATTAATATTTGGGGTTACAAAAACCGGGGGTTTACAAAAACCGGGGGTTTACAAAAACCGGCGCATACGTCAACGGTTTTTGTTACCCCCGGTTTTTGTTAACGGGGTTTACAAAAACCGGGGGTTTACAAAAACCGGCTCTACATACGTGCCCACTCAGTAGGCACAAAATGTTCTTTATATCAGAGACATCATCCGAGACATTTTCTGGAAAAATAAACATATCTTGATCATTATCCCACGTATTGATTGTCATTATTATACATTTTATATCAGACGTGACTTTCCACACTGATATCAGGGGCGATAACCGTGTTTCCTTAAAATGTTAACGGACATTACTATGTATTCTCTGTATTTATTTTTGATGTGCAATGATCAACTTTATAATCTGTCGAAAATATTATTTTTTTCAGGTGACGCATTTAATTAGTATAAATAATTAAAAAATACCATGCCTCATTTGCATTTGAAAATAGTCTGATACCACCACGATTTACTATCAGAAACATACATATTACTAAATGATTATATATGTATAGCGGGCACTTGTAATTTTTTGGACTGGTGGAATAATGACACAATTATACACATATTTAATTCCTATAGTGAATATGTTGTGCCTGCTGAGTGGGCATGTACCTTTAATAGCGGGTGTGGCCACCGTAGACACGGATGCATGCCACGTTTCTACGGCGCATGGACGTAACGTAACAGCTAACCATAAAGTCGGCAGATTCTGCCGTTCGTGTTGCAATGTATGTGGCAGATCACGTACAGTATGAACCTGGGGGCAGTTTCACTAAACTTCGTACGACTAAAATGTTCGTAAATGCAAAATTATGATAGTCTGTAAATTGCACATTAACAATGTTTTCTTGTAAACAATTATTGGATTTAAATTTATTGAGCATAGGCTGCAATTGAAATTTCCAGACGATCCTAAATGTGCACTTACGAACATTTTAGTCATACGAAGTTTAGTGAAACGGGCCCCTGATGTGCACATCTGGCCCTGCGGCCCAATTCATCCCCGATGTTCTCTATATGGCTGGGATCTGGATACACTGAGGGCCACAGAAGACGTCAATGTTGTTGTTAACCCGAATGTTCTGTCTGTAACGCAGGGCGACAGAAAATTCGTATACATCGTAACACCCACACACCCACAATCAATCGGGAGATGAAAATGCATTAACGCATTAAACGGAGCTGATAGGCGCATTAATAGATAGTATTATACGTTGTTCGTTTCCCATTGAAACGCAATGCAACGCAAGACGTCAATATTGTTTCCATATTGGCGTCTCGTGAGTTCATATTGGTCAGTGCCCGAACTACGCTTACCATCGTAAAATAGTTTCTTCTAAATCACCACTAATTTGTTTATTTATATTTTGTATATATTTTGAAGCGCATATACATATACATCAAAAATGGCAAATTGGGAGTGCTTTAGAATCGTCTCAATGAGACGATTCTAAAGCACTCCCAACTTGCCATTTTTGATTGCAAATGATGTACGCAGAGCTTCAGATAAGCTGCGTATTTGCGTAAATACCCAATTAAAATTGCCATAAACCCAATTGAAATCAGAAGTAGCGAGTATCAGAAAGCAATAACAAATTTATGGTACCTTTATCATGCTGCAGAAAACAATAAACAGACCACAAATATAGCATAGTTTTCTTATTTTCCATGAAAGCACATCTTCGTATTTCATTATAATTGTCTCCAAGGTGACATTTCTAATGAAATGCCAAGACATGTTTTCATTTCGAAGCAAACTATGCAATATTTGATGTTGATGTGTAAACAGTAGTGTGATTTTATTTTAATGAATTAAAATATTGAAATACCCAATTGCTTCAGATATGATTGAGTGAAAATACTCAATTACTAATTCCTTATCTGGAGCCCTGTGTACGTATATAATAACAATGTTATTTGATTTGTATGTGGAGTATGCCACTCGTTCCGCCGCTCCTAATTTTAAAGTGGCGCTATATCGCACGCTGCGCAACTCGTGCATAGATCCAAATACAAATCAAATAACCTACTGTCTGTTTCACGAAAGCTTCCCAAATTTTACGGCCATAAAAACAATGCAAAACAGTATTTTTTTTAATAATGTTAAATTTTAGCAAATTTAAGAATGAGCCTTGTTGAACCTTATAGGTCACAGAAACGAATATATCACACGTGTGAAGTATTCGTGCGAATGCGTCACACATTTAGGTGAATACTGGTGAATACTGGTCGAATTCGGCCGAATACATCACAAACTGAAAATCTCACCCAAATATTTTTCACTTTTTGGTATAAATTATATGTCACACAATCGTAAATTTCAAACTTGACCAAACTGTCTGATCAGAATCTACACTTTTCGCCATTCCATCAATGAGACACGCGTTGTACGTCTAACAAGCAATGTACATATACATTGAACTAATTCCCTCACCAATAACAAATCGAAATTTCCAAGAATTGTGACCTACTTTCTTTATTTGGGTAGTAGTATTAGGCCATATCGATATCACAGAACTATGACCTATATAACTGAATGTCGTGTCGTTGACATTAACACTTCGAAACCTTTCCTATTGTTGCGAATCGACCGCACGATCGAAGCGAAGTAACAGTCACATTTTCAAGTAGACCCTTTTGTCGCTGGAATTACGGGATCTTTACATGTGGCTGTGACTGAAGATATGGGAATTGTGGGATTTGTGACTACTGTCTGTTTCACGAAAGCTGCCCAAATTTTACGGCTATATAAACAATTCAAAAACAAGATTTATTTTGATAATATTAAATTAAAGGAAAATTTAAGAATGACCCTTCTTTTTATTTCGTGAAATTTGGTCAAATATTGATTTTATTGCGAAAAAACAATTTCCCCATGTTAAATCCCCATAGACATCTTCACGGAGTGAAGATGTCTATGGGGATTTAACATGGGGAAAAAAATTTTAATTTTAGAAATACTGGACCGATTTTTAAAATTTAACTTTTGTTTTCTTAGTTAGATCATATCCAAGCTATCTAGTCAGGTTTCGGAGTCAATTTGCAACATTCTTCGTTTGTTGACTCCTCCCACACTTCCTTACCACTTTTTCCCCCATGTTAAATTCCGATAGACAAATAAATTTTTTCGTAATAAAATCAATATTTGACCGAATTTCACGAAATAAAAAGAAGGCTCATTCTTAAATTTTCCTTTAATTTAATATTATCGAAAATAATATTGTTTTTGAATTGTCTATATAGTCGTAAAATTTGGCCAGCTTTCGTGAAACAGACTATAGTGTAGCTCCTGATAAAATGTTGTAGCCTGATAACGATTTGTATTTCTTGTTAGAAGCATGACGGATGTGTCATTGACGAAATGGCGAACAGTGCAGATCCTGATCAGACTGAGCGGATGCACAAGCTGATCTGGATCTACACTGGTCGCAAAACCCAAAAGTCACATTTCTACAGTCAGAGCCACATATAAATGGTACTTTATTTCGACATTGATCCGCGGTATGATGACTAACCTTACATCCATACACGTCCGTGGGAATTTACGCCTTATCGGACATGGATACGTTTCCGGAACTAATTATACCCCCGTATACTAAGTATATCGAGGGGTATATAGTGTCCGTTCGTCCGTCCTTAAAGGTACATGCTCACGCAGTAGGCACAACATGTTCTTTATAGGAATTAAATAAGTGTTTAATTGTGTCACTATTCCACCAGCTCTAAAAATTACGAGTGCCTGCTATACAGATATAATCAAAAGTAATATTTATTTTACTGATAGTGACGCGCGGTGGTATCAGGGTATGTTCATATGCAAATGAGGTATGATGTTTTTTAATTATTTATACTAATTAAATGTGTCACCTGAAAAAATAATATTTTCGACAGATTATAAAGTATGATCATTGCCTATATGTTGCCCGAGGCATGACCGTGTTGTCGGTAAAATTATTAGTGAACAAAGTAACCAACATTTTCTATTGATTTGTAATTTCAGCATTTGTCTCATTTGATTATCTCGATAATTGTAACTTGCAATACTTAATATAATTGCATCTTAATTTGATTTGGCTAGAAATAATTAATGTAATTCCCTTTATACATGTACGCGCGAATTATAAGTGTTGGTCAGACTACGTTAGTTTGCAAGATTACTTACACTGGTTGTAAATATTTGTATCGTTGCATGTTTTCTCTTGATTTCATGGCAATATTAACGGAATTTATACCGATTATCGAAACTAATGTTGGTGAAAGTGTCACAAATTATAAAATTGTCAATAAATGGAAATGTGTTGATTTTATTTACAGGGAATTACGCAGAATTATCGCGAATTATTTACTGCAAACTAAACCTTGAACTATATTTGTACAACCAGGGTAGACCCCTTCAGAATGTGCGGATGCGCAGCTTGATCTGGGTACACACTGGTTTCAATCGCTGTTTTGCATTAGGCTACATGTATATTGCCCGAGATATTAACTTAAAAAAAGTTCGCTAGCCTGCGAATATATATATCGAGTACATCGGTCATATGTAATTATGTACGTGATTTGACTAATTGTTACGAATGTGTGGTTGTTTTCTCCGCATAACTATAGTGCAGGCTTCATAATGATTAACAGTGTAAGCCCAGATCAGGCTCATACACGTACACATTTTAAAAATCGATTAGAAAACAGCATACACGCATATACGGTCTGCATCCGCGCAGTCTGATCATAGTATACACCTATAGCACACTGATTTGTAATTTCAGCATAGACTTTGTCTTATTTGATTGTCTTTGAGATAATTGCAACTTGCAATACTTAATATAATTTCATCTTTATTTGATATGTTTAGAAATAATTAACGTAATTCCCTTTTACGTACACGGGAATTATAAATCTTGGTCAGACTACGTTAGTCTACACATTTACTTATGCTGGTTGTAAATATTTGTATCGTTGCATGTTTTCTCTTGATTTCATGGCAATATTAACGGGATTTATACCGATTATCGAAACTAATATTGGTGAAAGTGTCACAAATTATAAAATTGTCAATAAATGGAAATGTGTTGTTTTTATTTCCAGGGAATTAAGCAGAATCATCGCGAATTATTTACAGCAAACTAAACTAAATCTCCTTGAATTAGGCTACATGTATATTGCCCGAACTATTAAGTTAAAAAAGTTCGCCAGTCTGAGAATATATATAACGAGTACATCGGTCATCTGTAATTATTTACCTATAGTGCAGGCTACATAATGATTAATGAACAGTGTAAACCCCGACAGACTCATACACGTACACATTTTAAAAATCGATCAGAAAATAGCATACACGCATATAAGGTCTACATCCGCGCAGTCTGATCATAGTATACACCTATAGCAACTGACATATTATTAATGTTATTTTTGTGAATAACTTTGTAATTCCATTGATAATAGTGACATTCACGTTCATAAGGATAATAATGCTAAACTGGCATATATTGCTCTGTTTTATTACAAGATTTGTGCAACGTTAAATTATGAGACCCTAATCAAAAGTGTTCTCTTAAATTTGCAGTACGGCAAGCATGTTCTACTCATTTGTAATTTCAGCATAGACTTTGTCTTATTTGATTATCTTTGAGATAATTGCAACTTGCAATACTTAATATAATTTCATCTTTATTTGATATGGTTAGAAATAAGTAATGTAATTCCCTTTTTACTTACACGGGAATTATAAATCTTGGTCAGACTACGTTAGTTTACAAATTTACTTACGCTGGTTTTAACTATTTGTATCGTTGCATGTTTTCTCTTGATTTCACGTCAATAATAACGAGATTTCCACCGATTATCGAAACTAATATTCGTGAAAGTGTCACAAATTATAAAATTGTCAATAAATGGAAATGTGTTGTTTTTATTTACAGGGAATTAAGCAGAATCATCGCAAATTATTTACTGCAAACTAAACTTCATTGAACTTTATTTATACAAAGGAAGAATATTTAATTCCACATTTGATATAAAATATATGCGATGTCATTTACGGAAAACATATTTAACTTTGGAAATCATTTTCACGTGGTCATAAATGTCATTTTCAATAAAATAAACATGTTCGGGAAGTGAGATACATGTTAGCCTGACACGTTAATTCGAAATACATGTACCACAGTGGTCAATGATGGACTCGCCACACTACATGTACATGGATAAAATTACATACATCACGTGACACCTGTAGATTTCCGAGAGATTACGGAAAAAGCCGATATCACGGAAATTGCCGACTGACCATCACGTATTGGTCACTGAAGTTGACCATGTGGTCACTATGGATTTTTTCCAGGTTAGGTGGCCGCGAAAGTTGGATATGGCATAATCCAAAATGGCCGCCGTCAAAAAGTCGGTAGGAATGATCGATAGTCGATGTCGTCTGCTGTTATTTTCTATTTTCCATTTGTAACATCAAAAACATGCTTTGACAGCACTTTAGAATAATTTACAACATGCTTTGACAGCACTTCAGAATCATTTCCGTTGTAAATGATTCTGAAGTGCTGTCAAAACATGTTTTTATTGAGAAATAAGGCAAGATATAAAAACAACAGCAGACGACTATTGTTGTGAGTAGCAGTCTATGGGTTAACGCTGTTTCAGATTTGTTCAAATGGTGGCCGCTGGGTCAAGAAAGGGCGGGCAGGAGGGGTCAAGTAGGGGTCAAATTTCAGGTTTTACCGTTTATGGTCATATCATATATCAACTCAAAGGTATCGACAAGACGATCACTCTGGAGCATTTTTGGTCGACATCGGATGATTACATAATTTAAGATGACCGCCCGCCGAAAGGTTATTCGTGATTTCAAGCGTATTTTCATTGTGCATCAGACTGTCTGTTATATATACCGTTTATCATTTATTCATACATTTTGTTCTGCATCACATTTGTTAATGCTGTTTTATAAGCATTATACTGTTTACATTGTTCTCAATTGTTATGTTTCAAGCCAACTATTACTATGGTGGACAGAACAATTTTGTTGGTATATTATATTATGTATATACATGTAATAGACAGTCTGGACGATTTCTGACTTACTTTCTAATTTGGATAATACATGTAATTTCAGGTGAGCGAAGCAGGCCCATTTGGGCCTCTTGTTATATTACTTTTTAATCTCCATGTCTGTGATATAGAGTCTATCGCATGAAATGTAAACTTCTATGATAATAGTAACTAAATATAAAACATTATGGTACAAATTGTTAACCGATGGTCAGTTTCGCCTGTTCAATATTTGCATGTCCAATACACTTTACATAATATAATTATTATATAATAATGTTCCAATCATTGGGTGTTCTATTTAGATGATTAAAATGAGATCAGCTTTCGATTTTAAAAGCATATATAATATGTTATCATCAGTCAATGTATATTCCCTCACCATTTCCCTCCAGGGAAGTAGCGGGGCTTTATCTGGGCATACTGGTCATACACCGGGGCTTTAACCGCCGATGATGTCCCGCACTGCGGTGACATTACAGGTTCTTTAACTGTTGCTATAAATGTGCTGCGACGTTCACCAACCAAACTGCCTTGTACTGCGGGGCATTTTACCGGGACATTTACTGGATTTAACAGCATAATTATTTAAAGCCCCTCTATTTCTCGGGGGGTTGCTGGGTGGGGGGGGGGGGGGGGGGGGGGGGGGGGGGTCTATGCAGGGGGGGGGGGGGGGGGGGGGGTGTGTGTGGAGCGTGTATTTAGTACTATTTACCAAGTTTGAGGATCCTATGTCAAGATTATTTTGAGCGCAAACCAAATCGCTAACAGACGGACAGACATAACATGATACGCCCCTAGTGCTGTCTGAAATCAGCTGAAATAGCTCAGTGGGTACAGCATCGGACTCCGGATCGGGAGACCCCGAGTTAGAATCCCGCCACTGGTCGATTCGGCGTGTCCTTCGGCAAGACAAGACACATTCGTAATAGCCTAGTCCTATCGGACGGGGACTTAAATAGTCATTATCGACATGCAAGGTCATCGAGCCAGTGCCGTCGTTAAATCAAAGCATTTGCATTTACATTGTCTGCATGCGTGGCATGACTTTCAAATAACCCGGCGAATATGCCTGCTCTATTATGTTTTATTTTATCGCACTGGTATCCCCCATTCGAATGTTCATGTGACATATTCGTCTGGACAATATTTTATTAATTTTTGTTCGAGTTTTTGTAACATGTGACACATTCGTTTTTATCCGAGCTATTTGCTCGGATTAAGTAACTATATGAAAAATTTCGGTCATTGCCGATATGCTAATGAGTTAAGTGGCGGTCGCAGAGTCACTGTTTACGGATTTAACTTTAGAAAAACACGCGGTACTACGCCATCAAAATGTAGTTCAACAACAGTAAAACAGCGAGCTATCTTACCGTTTCAGTGTAATACGTGTATTGTTTGCTTTTTTGCGCTATATGTGTGTTATTGGAAACGTTTTTGAATACTTTATAAACTATTAACTGTTATGTATTAATATGAGTTATTTGCTATGTATGTTGATATTTTGCGCAATGATATAGTAGGGGGCAGGATTTCCCTGTGACATTTTTCTTGAATGACCAATCAGATTAAAGGTTACATTCTGAACTTTACATCGATAAAATCCGACATTGGACAGCGAAATGATGCTGATTTAAAGCAGAAACATTGTTTTTGACAGTTACATACTGTTTTAATCATCTTGAGCCATCTATATTATTAATCAGTGTCCATTTTACTTAAAAAATCAACTAATCTATAATGAATTTAGTAAAACAGTTCGAGATACAAATGAACTCGGCACTTAGCACAAAGACAATAAGCGTCTGTTGATCCAGACGATCAACAGAATTTAAGTGGATATGTTAACGGTTTCGTTATTTTGTGATTACAATCTTGCGACTTGGCGTTACGCAACATATACAGTACGATACACTTCACAAAGGAAACGTTGTCTTGAGTTTGAATAAGGATAATAATTATCTCTAGATTATTTGTATTATGAATTAAAAAATGTATATTTAAATAATTAGATATTAATTTAAATAAATATTTCGGCATCATTTGCTCAATACATTAAAATTGAATGTGTAGCTGAAATGAAAGCGAAAGTAGAACGTGTTTTGTTATATTCTCCGGGTTACAAATCGCTGAGGATTCCTATTTGAATTGGAAAATGATATGAAATTTAAATTTAGGAGACTGTGTCAGGAGAAAATGCACTGATGACATATGTCACCAGTCTAGTTCCTGAGTTATGACTGTGACAGGAAAAATGGACTGATGACATATGTCACCTGTCGTGTTTCATGCATGGCTGCTCGCTCTTGTTTGTAATTGTTGTAAACTATATAAAGTTTAAACTGTGTATACAAAACTATAGATATACAACCCCCCACCCCTGGCATACAAAGTATGTCGAGGGGTATATAGTTTTCGTCATTCCGTCCGTCCACGTTAAAGAGTTTGGGTACCCATTATCTCTGTGACGGAAAGTCGGATGGACGTCAAACTTCATATACTTCCTTATCATCAACCATATTTTCATTCCATACCACACTCATGCGGCCTTCATTTCCAAGGTCAAGGTTAAATTACTTAGACATTTGTATCCGTACGATTTGCCTTAAAGTTTTCTGCAACCGTAAGTCAGATTGACTTCAAACTTCATATACTTCCTTATCATCATCCATATTTTCATTCCATACATGTACCATACCCATGTGGCCTTCATATCCAAGGTCAATGTGAAATTACTTTGAACAATCATGTTTGTCAAGATAAATATTGTTTTTGCAGCATTGATAATGTATACTGATTCGACGAATATATTGATTTTAAATGGAGTATATATGAGTTTTTGTGTGAATGGTTGAGCACGTACTGCGAAGGATTTCAGGACTTTCAGTCCTTTGATTGTTGCAAGGGGTATTGATGCCAAACGTAAACGTCACACATTTGTGTGATGTATTCGTACGTATTCTTCACCATGTGTGACGCATTCGCACGAATATATCACACGTGTGATATATTCGTTTCTGTGACATATAAGGTTCAACAAGCCTTCTTTTTATTTCGTCAAATTTGGTCCAATTTTGATTTTATTACGAAAAATTTATTTGTCTATGGGAATTTAACATGGGGAGAAAGGAGGTGGAGGGGCTGTGAGAGGAGTCAGGAAATGAAAAAAAATGGAAACCTGGCTATATAGCTTGGAAATGATCTAACTAAGAAAACAAAAGTTAAATTTTGAAAATCGGTCCAGTATTTCGGAAATTCAGAAAATTTACCCACGTTAAATCCCCATAGACATCTTCACTCTGGGGATTTAACATGGGGAAATTGTTTTTTCGCAATGAAATCAATATTTGACCAAATTTCACGAAATAAAAAGAAGGCTCTGAACGATAGTCGTCGATGGACAATAGTCGGCTCTAACATCAACGACTATTGTCGACGACTAAATGACTAATGTTCACCGGTAGTGAAATTTGTTCAACAACGCACAGTAGAGGTGAAATGGCTTCAGAAATGGTTATTTTCCCCGGCTTAAAATATACACGTGAACGATAGTCGTCGATGAACAATAGTCGGCTCTACAAGGCTCATTATTAAATTTTCCTTTAATTTAATATTATCGAAATATTTTCGAAAAAATATTGTTTTTGAATTGTTTATATAGCCGTAAAATTTGGGCAGCGTTCGTGAAGCAGACAGTATACCAAAACGCCGTGAATCGCGTTACCGCGTAGTTCATATTCAACCATCGCTGTTAACTATTATGTTCACTGACCGTTCCAAGACGACCATACCTTTCAAACCTCCGTACGTGTCCTGTTTATACTACAATGTTGTATCAAGGTAGTGCACTTTTCGTGCTATTTTTTTTTTCGGGGCAAATCTAAAACATTATTGTTTTCTATATATCCATTTCATTTTAAAATAATTCTTCTGTCCTGTGATAATATCAGTAATGAACTTCATAAACGCGTAATAACGTGACAGTTTACTTTTTATATCTGCTTAAAGGATGAAAATATTCCACGAAATGGTGTAAGGTAAACTATGTAAATAGCATTTAGTTAAGGATTGGAATTGTCTCTACAAACATCCGGGGGCCGTTTCACTAAACTTCTTGCGACTAAAATGTTCGTAAGTGCAAATTTAGGATCGTCTGGAAATATCAATAGATGGATTTACATGTATTGAGCATAGGCTGCATATGCAGCCTATGCTCAATAAATGTGAATCCAATAATTGTTTACCAAAACAAATTGTTAATATGAAATTTACAGACTATCATAAGTTTGCACTTATGAACATTTTAGTCGTACGAAGTTTAGTGAAACGACCCCCTGACATGAAACATACGAGTGCTAAATACACCTGGCCCTGGACATTAACTGAAGTAAGAGGTCACATTTTGACGTTTAGTCAGAACAAACACCGAACCCACATGCGTGCAACGCGTGTTGAAATGTTTGTTTGAAAGAAGCCATCCAATTCGACAAACTGTTAACAATAATTGTAACTCTGCCACATGCGCTAAGTGTTGTCAGGATATGTATATTTATTATATACCTACCCATGAAATACATAGTTATACGATGTAAATAAAAGTCATATGTTCTCATCGATGAAATAAACAACTCCCGGTGAAAATACGACTACTTCCGCTATCTATATTCATAACGCGCATCTGCACAAAACAGCGCAAATAGGCTGCAAATACACATTCATTACCGTATACAGTCTGCATAAAAAACTTCTATTTCCATGGAGGGGTATATATTAAATAGAATATTCATATTTTTGAAACGAATATGACATATATGTTCATCGGGTGGTGTGAAATGTCCATATTTCACGGCACTCGTGAAATATGGACATTTCACACCACGAGTTGAACTTATATGTCATATTCGTTCTCTATGTTTTAAATCTGACCGTCTTAATATGTGGCTGTAACTGGACAAATGGGCCGTATGAGGTTTGCGACCAGTGCGGATCCAGAGCAGCCTGTGTATCCGCAGTCTGATCAGGATCTGCACCGTTTGTCATTCAATCAACGAAACAACGGTCGTACTTCTAAGAAGTAACACATTTCGTTATCAGATTGCACGATAGTTGCGAATAGTAACTCTCGCAATCTACTCCTGTACCGTCGGTGGTGCTACCGATGGTACGGTGGTAGATTTCAAGAGTTACAGTTCGCACCTATCGTGCAATCGTGATACAAACAGTAACTCTTACAACCTACTCCCGTACGCGGTAGTAGATTTCAAGAGTTACAGTTCGCAACTAGCTACACGAGTGTGCTATCTAATCAGGAGTTACACGTGTCACAAACCAATCAGCGCCAGTTCTCCAGTCCCAGCCACGGATACCCACCTTTCAACGGAGAGCGCGAGTAGCGTGAGGATCGAACCGTAGAGCGCCACGACGAGGATGTAGCGGTTCACCTTGCACGTGGTCGGGTCTAACGTCCAGCCGGCGTCCCGGATGAACAGGACGATCTCCGGGATCCCGAACACCATGATCACCAAGTCAGCCAGTGCCAGGTTCGTGATGAGCAGGTTCGTCATGGAACTGCGCATCTTCCGGTTAAACATCACGGATAAAATCACGAGCAAATTCCCGCCAATTCCAATGACGCCGATCGTGAAGAACACAAAACAGAGCACGATAATTACCTCCCTTGAACTATTGTTGTTGTTGTTAATGCTTTCAATAAACTGCGAGGTGTTGTTCTCGTCGGTAAAGTTTGATATACTCGAGTTTACGTCCATGGCCATCTGTAAGCGTTCGAACGACGACATCCCGAGGTTTCTAGTGCTCATTATATTATAACAGTTGTTTCTGGTGCGCTAGTAAATTCACACGAACATACTTTTTGCTTTAATCTCCAAACTGCAGGGAAAAAAAGTTAATGACTCCATATTTTCAATTCACTTCCACCACACAGCTAATCACTTTCGGATTTCCAGCATAAAGAAATTGTAATCCACTTTTTATCCATCCATGCGTTACAAAAGCTGCTATTGAATGAAATATGTAAAACTCGCCTTTCTTAGATTGGAACTGGAATGATATTGGCAGCGTCTGTCAGACAATAGACCTTATTCCACGAAACGTTTACCAACAAATATTTTAAGTAAAATTCCCAAAAATTAATACAATAATCTGTGAATTCTGAGAAATGTTAGTGAAAATTGGTGAAAATGTGTGAGCCATTCCGGAAGTACACGACTTTCTGCCCCAATGTTTGTGATCTTAACTGCAAATTCCTCTACAATACTGAATGTCGGATATAACGCCCATGCGCTAAGCCGTTATTTCACAGCACAGCCCAACTGCGCCAGTCCAATAATTCACCAGTGAAGCCGCCCGCTTTCTCTTCACTGCTTGCTCTCAAGATGCTTAGCATCAATAACAGACTTGTTCAAATAGCACAATTATATACACCATTAGGCGTGATGGGCGACAACCAATAACTTGTAACACGCAAGAACAATGTTTTTGTTCCGCAATTAAGTCAACGTACATTTTTAACCATTGAAATAGGGTTTGTCCATACAAAATAGCACCATTATAGTCACATGCGTCACACTTAAGACATGAAATATACCTTAACTTTGTGTTTTCTATAGCACTGACTTTGATTTTAAACATTCATACACTTATTATGAAATATATCAACTTTTCAGCCCTCAGTGTGGCTACGTACTGCTGAGCTTGTCATTGTTAATGTATGGTGTACGAACGGGGTAAAAACTAAACTTACAGCAGCTTGCAGCTATAAAACATATACAGGTGCGCCTGCATTTTTTACAGCCGCACCTGTAAATGTATAGCTGCACCTGTAAAAATACAGCTGTACATGTACAGCTGCAGCTATACATTTACAGTTGCAGCTGTACATTTTACAGGTGCAGCTATACATTTACAGGTACAGCTGTAAAAATGCATGTGCACCTGTATATTTGTATAGCTGCACCTGTAAGTTTAGTTTTGACCACGTTCGTACACCATGTTAATGACCTGGGGCCGTTTCACTAAACTTCAAATTATTGATTGTCTTGCGCCCGACATCGCGCAAAAAATCACGGATGGGGCACATTAGGCCAATCTGGGCATGTGCCTGAATACGCAGGAGCTTGCGTCTATTTTTAGATGACACTGTAACCGCTAGATATATATAGCTCTGGTAGCTCCGCCCACTCGCTTGCTGCCACAGAATTCGGACAAACACACAGTGACTACAACTTTGTGTATTGCGGAGTGTAATTTGTAGATAAATAGAGCATACAGTACAGGTGTTACGCTGGAATATTTCGCAACATAATGGTGACAACAAAACATTGCTGCTATGGCATTGCTGCTATTGGATGGATTTGGGAACGGGTTTCCAAAACCTGCACAAAATCGAGAAAAATGTCAACGCTGGGTACAGAACTGTGGTCGAAAATAATTTACCATTGACAATGTTACCAGAGACACCTACATATGTTCGATGCACTTTACCCTGATTTGATCGGCTAATAACATCATGCTCTGCATGACTTTTCATATGTTGTGTTTTAATTTTCTATTATTATGAAGTGCTTATTTGTTAGCAAGTTACTGTCTTAAATTGTAGTAGCTATGTGTTATTATGTATTATTATATGACTAAGCATTTCAACTAATGAGATTGTCCAATTGCGGGTCACGTGATTGTGGACATATATGATATTCACCTGAATATCAGTCTCGGACTCGTCTCGTTGCGCGAGAAGAGTCCGAGAGTGTTATTCGAAATGTGATATTCACCTCCAGGCACCTCCAGGTGAATATCACATTTCGAATATCATTCTCAGACTAGCTATATATAGTACATTTCTTTTAAAAAAAAAATAACAAAACTTTGAGGCTGAATTTTTTTGGGGGGCCCTAAAATTTAAAAAACATTTTTTTTTAAATAATTATTGAAAATTGTGTGAAACGAAAAAAAAAGTGAACAATTTTTTTTGGTCGGATATTTTGAAAAAAATATTGGTCAGAAATATTTTAATATGGGGCTAAAAAGTGTCATATAATAAAACAATTATAGTCTTTTGAGTCGGTGTACATGAGATTTACGGACCTGAGAAAGGTGATGTTCACCTCCGCCTTCGGCGTCGGTGAACATCACTTTGCTCAGGTCCGTAAATCTCATGTACACCTCAAAATACAATAATTGTATATTGTCATGTATTGTGGCGATACTGCCGTCCCATTGTTGTGGTTTGAGCTTTGTATCGTCATATTCCCTTTAATTCTTACAGTTATATTTACAATAGTATCTTTTATTTCATGTTTATTGTGGTACGCTATTCGTTTGGACTATTTTATCTTTTTCGCCCACTTGTAGTTTTTAAAACTGATGGAATAGTGACACACTTATTTAATGCCTATAAAGAACATGTTGTGCCTACTGAGTGGGCATGTACCTTTAATCGTGTGCTTTGTCCTTTCTAATGCACTCTATAAATATCACGCAATCTGATTGGCTGATGGTCATACATTACAGGTAAATCATTGTTGATGAACGGTGGTAAATTATTTCAATATGTATTCCTACGCCAGTAGTAAAGGAGTGCATTAGAAATAGGTTAACCGCATTCAATTCGTAATTTTGAAATTTGCGGCGTACATCAGAAAATGATAGGTCGGAAAACAGATTTTCCGACCTATCATTTTCTGATATACGCCACAAATTTGAAAATTACAATACAGTTAACCCTATAGTATGTTTCTGTCCTGTTGAGGCATGATTGCGATCGGCGGCGCGCTAACCATGTCCCAGTGGGCTGCTTTGTCCATCGCGGCACCCTTGCTGTTATGTATTTGTGTATCCTTTATTTTAAGGAATAAAAACAAGGTCTGTTGCGTTTACTGTAGTATATATTTGTTTGTTTATTGGTGATTAACGGCCTATCAATAGCTAATGTCATTTAAGGCCGGGCCAACGGGTTCGATCCCGCATGTAACCTGCTACGTGCGGGGCGGGGGGGGGGGGGGTGTGTGGGGGGGGGGCGGGAATTCCCGAAAATCAGAACGGAATATTTACATCGATAAAAACTATATTCAGCCTTGAAATTAGAATAACCTGACCTGGTGGCAGGTCCATACCACAGCGAAGTCACTTGGCCCCTTCCCCTAAAAGTAATACGTAATACCGGTAGGATTACTCTTATAAGGGGTATAACCAGATTCAACTGTCACATACAAAATGCCAAAGACGGTACGTGAGAGCCAAACCAGGTCTCCAGTCGGGATTCCGGTAAAGTTGAATCCCGATCGTTAAATTACCCATCGCATGTGTATGAAAAACATTTGGTCTGTTTATATTAACTTATGTAGGGAGTTGGGTAATAGTAGTTGTTGTGGGGCTTTCCTTGTATTTGTTTTACTTTATAATATATATATAGAGAGAGAATAGTAGGTCAGTGCCGTGAATGGGAAAACATATCTGGCAAGGCTCAGGAAACGGGATGGGCGAGGCTCTGCCGAGTACATCCCGTTTGCCGCGCCAGATATTGTTTCCCATTCACGGCACTAACCTACTATTCTATTTATCCCGTCAACACCTACAAATAGCTTTAAAATGCAATACAAAATAACCCCAGCCGCCGCACATATTCATACACAGTGATTAGGTCGTATTGACAGAATATCAAAAATGTGTTTCACAGCACATACGCCTTGTGTTGACGGGATATATGTCGGTACTGTTGCTATCTCTTCAGTACCGCACGCCACTTATTGTGGAGTGCATGTTTGTGCCCCGTTGAAGTTTATTCGACCACCGAAGTGCGTGCGTCGGGTGTTTATCATGATGTATCGCGTTAGTTTCTGCTCTATATGAATGTATGTGTCTCATTGTGTGTATCCTGTACATAATTGTTCGAAGTTATTGTCTAAACAGTACGATCGTAGTACCTATGTGTATTACGCACGATTGTCGACAATTAATAATTGGAAACACACAAGTTTGCGTTTGTATCAGACATTATATCAACAACGGTATAAGGAAATACGACCTGATACATTAACGACGTCATTATTTTGATACGTTTATCGCAATTGGGAAATAAAATGAATTTGTATTCAATAAGGCCATTATAAAATAAATGCTCATCAGTTTTATTTTCAAAATAGGGGCGTGGGTGAAATTTTATTTTTTATTTTATATGTTCAGGATATCGGAAATACCGACCATCGACCATCGTTTGTGTTAACTCTTTGCATGCTGGGAATGAAAATAATGGCTATACTCTCTAACTTAAAGGTACATGTACATGCCCACTCAGTAGGCACAACATGTTCTGATATCAGAGACAACATCTGAGACATTTTCTGGCAATCTCATCATTCATTCACCATTATCCCACGTATTGATTGGCATTATTATAAATTTTATATCAGGCGTAAATTTTCACATTGATATCAGGGGCGATAACCGAGTTTCCTTAAAATGCGAACGGACATTACTATTTATTCTCTGTATTTATTTGTTGATGTGCAATGATCATACTTTATAATCTGTCGAACATATTATTTGTTCAGGTGACCCATTTAATTGGTATAAATAATTAAAACCTATCATGCCTCATTTGTAATTGAAAATAGCCTGATACAACCGCGCGTCACTATCTGTAAAATAAATATTACTAAATGATTATATCTGTATAGCGGGCCCTCGTATTTTTTAGAACTGGTGGAATAGTGACACAATTATACACTTATTTAATTCATATAAAGAACATGTTGTGCCTACTGAGTGGGCATGTACCTTTAATAGCAAATGACAATTCATCTATATCTTTCTTATTTCTCTCTGAAAATATGTAATTTGGTAACGAGCGCGCTTCTCACCAATGTTGCCCGGGTTCGATCCTCGACCGGGGAAGTATGTGAGATGGTATGGCGGTCGCGTCACCGGACAAACGGGTTTCCTCCGGGAACTCCGATTCCTCTCATAGTATGATCACCTTTATACTACATCCATATGTGCCAACGAAAACATGTATATAAATGGGGCCCGTTTCACTAAACTTCGTACGACTAAAATGTTCGTAAGTGCCAAATTATGATACTATGTAAATTTCATAATAGTAATGCTTTCTTGTCAACAATTATTGTATTTAGATTTATTGAGCATAGGCTGCATAAATAAATTCAAATTTCCAGACGATCCTAAATTTGCACTTACAAACATTTTAGTCGTACGAAGTTTAGTGAAACGAGCCCCTGCTCTCGCGCTTCTCGTAATCGTTTTAAAATAAATAAAGTTTAAATATGTCTCTATGTTTTAAATGTACACTTATTTGCCCTGAAACTAGTTTATGCTCTGGCATCGCAAATTTGAAATGTATTGTAACGGACATATTCAAAGACATGCACGGACATTATATACACTGAGGATATTTGTTGTTTTCAGTGTAAGATCGAATTATTTTTCATCGAGTGAACTTTCATCGAGTGAACACCAACCGTAGTATTTTCACGACTAACGTTTGGTGTTCACGAGATAAAAAATAATTCGAACTTAAACTGAAAACAACAAATTTTCTGTATATTTTATGACCATATAACAGTTTTTACGCTCTTTGCTGATTTAGTATTTACATTAGCACCCGCATCGTACCTCTGGCACTTCGCTAGGAAACCTGTGGGGGCCTCATTTATCAGCATGACCAATTTACTAAAAGCATTAGTTTAAACAATATTTATTAAGTTATAAGTCATGTAAAGGAACAATACATGGTATGATACAAACATTAAATAGTGTGTGGATTGCAAAACAAGCTTGAAAAAGCTTATATGAATTCTTCTCCACTAAAATCATTTGTTGCATAACAAATAATTCCACATTTTATAATTTATTATGCTTATATTCGTCTCATAATATTAAAATAAAATAGATAAAATACATTTTACACAAATAATTAAACAAGAAAATAATACTATTAACAATAATACACATGTTATTAATAGACTTGACATTTTAAGCCACGCCCCAATGGCGCAATAATATTCGTTATTTTCAACAGTGCACATAAAAGAATGGCCGCCATGGTGATTCATTCCGTGTCGATCTGGATTTAAAATAACTGACGGGAGTAACACGATTTATCAACAGGAATCTATTCACTATCAATGTACTGCAGCAAATTTGATCATTCGTAAGGCAATTCAAGGAGCTGACCAGGGGCCCGTTTCGCTAAACCTCTTAAGACTAAAATGTTCGTAAGTGCAAAATTATGATAGATTTATTAATAATGGACTTGACAGAGCATAATAACAGGTAAATATTTTAAATACGAATTTCCTCTTGTCGCTATATCACGTGCCGTGGTAGCTATGTCATAAATTTCACCGATTTTATCAAAGTATATAGTTCGTCTTAAAATTATATTTTCACAGTTTCAAACAGTGTAATATCAAGACTAGTGATATTTCTCTAATAGTAAATCTCGATAATTCACCGTTAGTCATAAAATAAATAGACCATTAGGCACGATTGACGATATTAAAAACTTGTAATACATATGAGCCCGTAGTTCTGACACTCGCACATGATATACGACGAAGTGTGTTTTTACACAAGGCGACAAGGCGATCGCCAGGGAATGTCTTACCCACGATAAAAGTCGACCAGTGTCAACTGAATGACACAATGTGGTTAGCTATCAACGCGAGGATGCTGATGATGAAGTTTGGTACAGATCCGGCTAAAGTATCTGAAGAAATGTGACATTTGAACGTTTCTACGTTAAACAATGATGGCGCCTACGTCAACGACGACGTTTATGCCTCACTCTCCACTAAAGTGGGCGAGACAAAACAAATATGTATTAACGTATTCGTTGCATTTACGGTTTCTGTTGGTGCCAATTAGAGACGATATTAAAAACGTGAAATACACATGAGCCCGTAGTTCTGACACTCGCCCAACGATATACGACTAAGTGTGTTTTTACACAAGGCAATCGCCAGGGAGTGTCTTACCCACGATAAAAGTCTACCAGTGTCAACTGAATGACACAAATGTGGTTAGCTATCAACGTGAGGATGCTGATGATGAAGTTTGGTACAGATCCGGCTAAAGTATCTGAAAAAATGTGACATTTGGACGTTTCTACGTCAAAAAATGATGGCGCCTACGCCAACGACGCTGGAATTGTGACGTTTACGCCTCACTCTCCACTAAAGTGGGCGAGACAAACAAATATGTATTAACGTATACATTGCATTTACGGCTTTTGTTGGTGCCAATCAGAGACTTGTTTTTCAATGGCATAGCCGAGAACTCGACCAGTCAAACTGTCTGATTTCGAACTTGACAGCCAAGTAAATTACCAGAAATTGTTTAAACACTGAAACGCTTGGGAATCTAACGGCCCAGCTGGCGTATTGATACAGCAGAGATATGCCAGGTTCGTGTTCGAAATCGAGTATTTGGTCGATGTACTCAGTCTCGGGCAATACAATTACAATGTACCTGATTTTGAGAACTGGCTCGTGAAGGTAAAACTATATAAGGACGGGTCAAATTCAGTTTCAGTAATTCGCCTCCTACATGCGTCCCCGACTCGGTCCTCATGACGACTGAGACCCGGGTTACCCAGACCATCCGCGCGGTCAAATTCGGGACTACACCAGTCGCAATTCCGTGAATCTGACATGTACTATAAAGCCATGACATAACCGTGTAGATCACTATGAGTGTCTCGGCACGTATGATGATCAATGTCTACATCGACCACGCAAGTCAGTGTTCCAAACCGCCGACGCACGTGTATCCGATCGCCATACCGTGCCAGGTGTTTCATTGATGGAATTGCGAACAGTGCAGATCATGATCAGACTGTGCGGATGCACAGGCTGATCTGGATATACACTGGTCGCAAAACCCATAAGCCCCATAAGGCCATTTCTCCAGTCACAGCCACATATCACCGGGTGGGCGGGTTTGTGACACCGCTGACAGGCCGGCCACATCTGTTGTCATTTATTGGGGGTTCGTAATCCGGTTGTCTATTTTAAACCTCTCATACACTATGGATATTTTTCTCCAAATGTCCAAAAATAGAGACAGATACTTATAGTCACTGTCAGCCATACTGTATAATGTCGATATCCTCCCTACACTACCGTCTGCGCTAATCTTGACAATACTTATCATTTTCTTATATTGTTTTTGAAATATCTGAATATATGCTCGAAGTCAAGCAGCTTGATTCGTCTGAGCCAGAGATGTGCTACATATTGCATGATTGCGAGTTGATATTGCCAATAGCCGTCCGTCCGTCCGTCCGTCCGTCCGTCCGTACCAACATACAGTGTATATGTGGCTAGCCCCACAGGGGATGAACTTGTTAAAGGTTAGGGTTAGTTACATAAACCCAATTTGTAAGAACGCTTTTTGGTTTATGTGGCTTTTTTTCGGTTTATGTGGCTTATTTCATGTGTACAGATGGGTCTTATGTGGCTAGTAGACACATAAACTCAATTTGTAAGAATGTTTGTCCGTCCGTGTCCGTCCGTCCGTAACATACAGGGTATATGTGGCTAGCCCCACAGGGGATGGACTTGTTAAAGGTTAGGGTTAGTCCGTCCGTCCGTCCACTTTTCGACTTAGAATTTGGCATGTTTGCCTTGTAACTCGTAAAACTTTTAGAACGTAATAGCTACAGACCAGATTCTTGGTACATTGTATGTAGTTTCCGTATGATGAATAGATGTGCAATGTTTATTTCGATTTTCGATTCGACTCCCGGATCATGGATTATCTCCCCTTTGGGCTTGGAATTTTGCCTCGTTTACTATCAAAGCGATATGTGGTGCATCCGTGTTCTATGAACACATTTTCTGGTATTACTTATATTTACATTGTATTTTCGGATAGTTTAAAAAATGTAGATAACCAAATATGCCGTTAAAATTGGAAATATTATTGTGTTATGATGGGAAACATACCTTACAAGAAATCTACCCCTGCGTTAAGCTGTGTGACGGACGCACGCTCGCACGCACGGAATTATGACAGCAGTGTACGTCCCCAACCTCCACAACTCGTTGCAGCGGGTCAAATGCAGAAGATATTAAATTTTGTCATCTGCTGCTTGTTTTTTATTTTATTTTTTTCTCATTAAAACATTGTGTGACAGCACTATAGAATCATTTATTTTGGAAATTATTATAAAGTGCTGTCAAACCATGTTTTTATTGAGAAAAATGTAAAACATAAAGCAACAGCAGACGACAATTTTCGTCAACAGCAGTCTAAGGGTTAGAAATACCATCGCAATCGGTTCAATGCCCTGCGTACTCTTCTAAATCGTCTGCACAATACGACACCTGCAGCGATGATAAGTCTGCACCTGGCCGTTTCACTAAACTTCGTAAGACTAAAATATTCGTAAGTGCAAATTTTAGGATTGTTTGGAAATTTCAATTGATGGATTTACATTTATTGAGCATAGGCTGCATATGCAGCCTATGCTCAATAAATGTAAATTCAATAATTGTTTACAAGAAAACATTGTTAATGTGAAATTTACAGACTATCATAATTTTGCACTTACGGACATTTTAGTCGTACGAAGTTTACTGAAACGGCCCCAGTGCGTACTGGTGATCTTAAGCAATATACTTATTAAGCGGCTGAATGGCGAACAGCGTAGGCCCTGATCAGACTGCACGAATGCGCAGGATGATCTGGGACTACGATGTTTGCAAAATCCAGTGTCCTTACCGTTGGCAGTAGAACAAGGAACAACAATTAACTGGACTGGACGTTATTGGTATTTCTCAGCTTCGTACAACCAACTAATTCTGCCGCTGACAGCATTTCCATCAACGATATTCGTTGTCCGACGTCTCTGACATGTAATCTGAGTTCTAATCAATTTATTTTCTCGCCTTGTCATTGTGCCTTTAATAATTTATAGGTCAAACGGAGTATGTCGCCCCGTTTCACACACAGGTCTTGTTTATTACGTAAGGAACATTGCATTTTATTGGCCAAATGTTGTACCCAGCATTGACTAGATATCCACATCCGAGTATGACGGATTCAAAACTACTTTCACTGACGTTTCAGGTTTAACCACACTAAATCATCAGATATTCGTGCGCGGTGTAGAAAAGTAGTACGTTAAAAAATAGCTAGTTGTTATGCCATATACACTCTTTGCTTGCAGAAACCAGTCAATTGATGCACTAATCTACTTCACAGGCATCTTAATGTATCATTTACATCAGTTTCAAGCATATACTTTGGATTATTTTGTAAGTCGGAGCATTTTTGTCATGTGAGGCGGTTTCAATTGCAGCTTCTGACTTTGCGGCACCACCAGGGTTGTCACAAGAGATTGTGAATTTATCTTTCTTAACAATAATTAAACCTATATTTTAATTAGTGAATATTCAGTGCAGAATGGGTGCATGTTATGGGAAAATATGTCCCACAACATCCATACATAAGTGTCTATAAGCACGTCTAGTAATAAAACACGCGTAACAATCACGGTTATGCATGTAGGTAGAACCGTGGGAGTAAATTCCGGTTCTGCATTTAAGTTACAACGGTAGAACCATGCGAGTGGCTTTTTCTGTTGTTTTTTTATCTTAACTTCTCTGTACAGAACTGTGGGAGTGCATGCCAGTCTTGCTAAGTTATCAAATGTCCGGAAATGTGTGCAGTTTCTTGAATCTCGTTCGCCACAAGTAACGCGAGCATTGGCGTGCACATGGAACGGGAATTACACGGCGTACTCTGATTGATGGCATCCAGCGCCGCATGCCGTAATTATAAACTATCACCCCATCTCGCGTGGCACGTGCACTCATCAATCAGCAAGGCTCCTGGACGTTCCCCATCATGACATAGATATAGTTAATTCAACTACCATTTTGAAATACCGGAGGTCCCATGGGTGTCCCGTTTAGAGAGATCCCACTGTAATTCAGCACTACATTAACACGTTTTGCCTTTTTTAGTCATCAACAGACAAGACAAAGAAATAAATTAATGTGAAACTCATCTAAATTAAACACAATGCAATAGCGTACACAGGGTGTCCGGTTTATAGAGAATAGTAGTTTAGTGCCGTGAAAAAATATCTGGCAAGGTTTAGGAAACGGGATGGGCGACCCTCTGCCCCATCCCGTTTCCGTGCCGCGCCAGATACTTTTCCAATTCACCGCACTAACCTACTATTCTATTTATCCCCGTCAACATTACAAATAGCTTTAAAATGTAAAATATAACCCCAGCAGCATCCTTAAAATAGGAGAATCGACTAGTATGACAACCGCATATATCCATACGCAGTGATGAGGTCGTATTGGCAGGATATCAAAAATGTTTCACGGCACCGTGTTTCACGGCACATACGCACTGTGTTGACGGGATAAAGAGAAGTTTCACTGTAATACATATACGTTCATTTGAACAATCTAGACAAATTAAACTTCTGAGAAGAGAATTGTGAAATATAAGACATCGCCCGAAGAAAAATGGTGTTGCTATTCATGTTTAAGAATGAGCCTTCTTTTTATTTCGTGAAATTTTGTCAAATATTGGTTTTATTACGAAAAATTTATTTCTCTATGGGAATTTCACATGGGGGAAAAAGAGGTAGAGGACTTGTGGGAGGAGTCAAAAAACTATTTTTTTTGGAAATTTGACTCCGAAACCTAGCTAGATAGCTTGGAAATGATCTAACTAAGAAAACAAGTTAAATTTTAAAAATCGGTCCAGTATTTTTGAAATTCTAAAAAATGTCCCCATGTTAAATCCCCATAGACATCTTCACTGCGTGAAGATGTCTATGGGGATTTAACATGGGGAAATTTTGTTTTCGTAATAAAATCAATATTTGACAAAATTTCACGAAATAAAAAGAAGGCTCATTCTTAATTTTTCCTTTAATTTAATATTATCAAAAGAAATCTTGTTTTTGAATTGTTTATATAGCCGTAAAATTTGGGCAGCTTTCGTAAAACAGACAGTAGTCTACTATTATTATTAATGTGCGCGCTATGTCGTAATTATCGTTGTAACTTCCACGGTACAATGCGCCGATGGGAATAGATATGTGGGCGTGACTGGAAAAATGGGGCTTATGGGATTTGTGATCAGTGTAGCCCCTGATCTAATAGCACATTCCTGTATCCTGATAGCGATCTATGCTGCTTGTTAGAAGCACGACGGGTGTTTCATTGATGGAATGGCGAACAGTGCAGATTCTGATCAGACTGTGCGGATGCACAGGCTGATCTGAATCTACACTGGTCACAAAACCCATAAACCCCATGTCACCAGTGATAGCCGCATCTATATACCAATGCTTGGTTAGATCAAAGATACCGGGTTTGGAAGATCCTCGAGCCAATTCCAACCCTTAAATATAAGATAAAAATTGATCAAAGATAGCGGAAATGGATGATAATGCGGATGTAGAAACATAGAGTAGGTTTTATGTTTGATATTAATTCAGAAGCCATATCGGTAACTAGTTCTGAGTACAAAACTAATTACATTTCATTACACAACATTACATGTGCATTATAACGGAGTAGTGGGCTTGAAGCGTTCTTTGTTTACTTTCTACTTCGTAGAGAGTGACCTAAGAAGTTTGCTATTACACACTTTATTAGGTAAGTTTATGGAAATATTTCTGTGGCATATTAAAGAATTGTATCTCAATAACAATAGAGCGAAATATGAACGTCAACGCCCTGCAGATTTTTTCTGTAGTGTATTGCGCGAAGTTTTCTATTGCGCATATTTTTACTGTGTAGCTTGGTGTAGCGATATAGTGCAACCTGTTGCCTATAAAGCGGAAAACGTGCAGCTAATTGGTAACGCGATTCCATACCCATGTTCTGGGACGTGACAAGACAAACGTCATCTGGGAGACGCAGTTACGTTGTTCGGTAACACATGGTGTCGTCTAGATGTGAAAAACGTAGAATATACAACAAGGTCAAGCAAGTATGTGAATGGAAAAACTAACCATAAGAAATTATGTGAATGAGCCTCGCCCATCCCGTTTCAGATATGTTTCCCATTCACGGCACTAACCTACTATTCTATTTATCCCGTTAACACTACAAATAGCTTTAAAATGCAAAAAGATAACCCCAGTCGCATCCTCAAAATCGGAGCATCGACTAGTATGACAACCGCACATATTCATACACAGTGGTTAGGTCGTATTGACAGGATATGAAAAATGTTTCACGGCACCGTGTTTCACGGCACATACGCACTGTGTTGACGGGATAAATAAGAAACACTATGCTGTCATTGTAACATCCAACTGGAAAGGTACACGTTCCGAAGCGACCACAGTACCTTCGGCATAGAGACTACGATACCAAGAGGTCAATGAACCCATGGAGACAAAACTGACGCAATGTACATGTATTATGATATTACAATGGGACCTCTCTAAACCGGACACCCTGGGTGTCCGGTTTAGAGAGGTTCCACACTATTTAACCGCCCTATAAACCGCCCTATAAAGTTTAAGTGCTTGTTGTTGTAACCACGTGATCATACACCTTGATTTAATATACCAGGCAATAAAATAGACGTAACTGAGGTCCCAAGACCGATGTAAAATTTAGTTACTGCATGACAGAGTGTCTATTCAAACTGTGTCTATCATCGAGCCTGTAATTACGTTTGTTTTGATTCATCTGTACGAGTTACAAAAGCCAGCGTATATACACAGTTCAATCAGACAACTTTAATGAATTACACGTGCCATGTTAATTGCTGATACACGGAGCCCCGCAGGGGACATGGACTTTTTTTATTAGTTCGTTCCCACGATATAACAATTCGTTCCCACGAAATGACAATTCATTTTCTCAATTTAACAATTCGTTCCCTCGAATGAACAATTCGTTCCTTCGAATTAACAATTCGTTCCCTCGATATAACAATTCGTTCCCACGATATAACAATTCGTTCCCACGAATTGACAATTCGTTCCCGTGGGAACGAATTCTTATTTCGTGGGAACGAATTGTTAAATTGAGGGAACGAATTGTTATTTCGTGGGAACGAATTAATAAAAAAAAGAATTATACGTTCCCTGCGGTGCACCGTAAATTGCTTATATGCTTGGAGAGAGGCTGCTACTGAGAATACCCTGCATGCCTATGCAAAAACATGTTTACATTTCTACCTACAAATCAATCAATGGCTTACATAAGACACGCCATGTGATTTTGTACCTAAGAACACGTGCTCATGAAAAATATTTACAAAATTTACGATACTTTCCATAAATTACGTCGAATGTTTACGAAACTTTCATAGCAAATGCGGTATTCTGGTTCGCATTTGTTATGAAAGTTTCGTGATCTTTCGACGTCATTTAAATAATATATCACGGTTTTTGTAAATATATTTCATGTGAAATCGCACATGTTACATGTATTAGTACAAAATCACATGGCGTTCTCTTATACGTATATGCATGTTAGTGGGCCCGTTGATTTGTGTTCTGTTTGGTATTATATTTATGACGTTTGCTAGTTGTCTGCTTGCTGACTATGTCGGTCGGTCGGTCGGACGGTCGGTTAAAACAAAATACAGGATATTGTATGAATGATGATGTATGCACATGACCATGTACTATTTATAGATTATTTGATTTGTATGTGGATATATGCACGAGTTGCGCGCGTGAGCGCAATATTGTTGCGCGGCGGAACGAGTGGCATGTATCCACATACAAATCAAATAACCTTTTTATTATATAAGTATATCATTCGCGATTTATATGCTCTTCAAAAAGCATACACCATATAAGTAAAGTAAACAAATTAGTGATAAATTAGAAGTAACTATTTTGTGATGTGAAACGTAGTTCCAGCACTGACCTATAAGAACTCACGAGACGTCAATATGGGAAAATATTGACGTCTTGCTTTGCACTGTGTTTCAATGGGAAACGAAAGTACGTATAATAAAATGTTTTATACGAAACGAGTTTACTGATTTCGAAAACGTGTTTCTTATGAAATCAGTCACCAAGTTTACATACACACTCGGTAGCACAAACTATTCTTTATATCAGAGGCACCATCGGAGACATTTTCTGGCAAAATAAACATTAATTTACCATTAAAACCCACGTATGGATTGGCATTATTATACATTTTATATCAGACGTAAACTTCCACACTGATATCAGGGGCGATAACCGTGTTTCCTTAAAATGTTAACGGACAATACTTTTCATTTAAGTCTCTGATAGTGGGTTGATTACTTTCATAATTATAGGAATAGTTGTAATTTTGCCATCATTGCTACCAAGCGTTTACGGATGATTATATTGGAGACGAAAGACCGTTTAATACCACGTATTAATACAGCAACTGAGGTCGTAAAGTGCCGGCGTTGTAGGCAGACAGTCGTCCGATAAATGGATGCGAATCATGTTAAGTCTCAGGCAGTTTGACGCTATGGAACATTTTTGCGAGGTTCCTGTGAGCCCTTCTTGACCACATGCCGTCCCAGCTGACACCGTTCACTCGCCAGTCGGCCGCCTACATCGTCAATAATATCCAACACACAGAACTGGTGGCCATTTCACTAAACTTCGTACGATTAAAATGTTCGTAAGTGCAAACTAATGATAGCCTGTAAATTTAACATTTAGTCATCCCCCACCAATCCGCGGCAGACAGTGTCGATATTGTTGGCCCTTTACAACTGACGTCATAATGAACCCGACTTACAAGTCGCCCAGTGTTACAGACAGAACATTCGGATTCATACGGTGTTCCGTTAAGGCCATCGTAATATCGCTATCGGGTCGATACTACGATAGTACGATAGTCGATATTACGATACTACGATGACGATAGTACGATATTACGATGACGATAGTACGATATAATATCGTAGTATCATCATCGTACTATCGTGGTATCGCGCTATCGTCATCGTGGTATCGTACTATCGCCATTGTGGCATCGTAGTATCGTCATCGTAGTATCGTACTATCGTACTATCGTCATCGTAGCATCGTACTATCGTCATCGTAGTATCGTACTATCGTCGTCGTAGTATCGTACTATCGTAATATCGTAGTATCGACCCGATAGCGATATTACGATGGCCTTAACGGAACACCGTAGATTCAATCATATGCCTCCGAGTTATTACTGCATGAATAGTTTCATTATGACACAACAAGTTGCAATGATGCACACGATTCACAGATATATATAATATGTGCATGCAGAAAGGATAGTTTCATCCGGAAGATTCGTGCCATGTGTATACTCGCTGACACGGTATTTGTGAAGTAGAATTATTGCCCGAGATATGCAGATTGTAAGGAGCCCCGCAGAAGACGTAGAATTCTTTTTTGTTATTAATTCGTTCCCACGAAATAACAATTCGTTCCCTGAATTTAACAATTCGTCCCCTCAATTTAACAATTCGTTCCCACGAATTAACAATTCGTTCCCACGAAATAACAATTTGTTCCCACGGGAACGAATTGTTAATTCGTAAGAACGAATTGTTATATCGTAAGAACGAATTGTTATATCGTGGGAACGAATTATTAAATTGAGGGAACAAATTGTCATTTCGTGGGAACGGGTTGTTAATTCGAGGGAACGAATTGTCATTTCGTGGGAACGAATTGTTAATTCGAGGGAACGAATTGTTATATCGTGGGAGCGAATTGTTAATTCGAGGGAACGAATTGTTAAATTGAGGGTACGAATTGTTATTTCGTTGGAACTAATTAATAAAAAAAATCCATGTCCTCTACTGGGCTCCGTAAAAAACGTCCTTTTATCTGGAAATAATGGCACTAATTTCCACAATAACACGATATAACAATATGGACATATATAGACATTAATTACCAGCTTTATGGGCTGAGATACAATGAAAGAAGATGTTTCAGAAATGGCGGCAATAATTGTCATAGAATGATACATGGGACAGTCTTGCAATTGTTTAACCCTTTCAACCCTACCTAAGTAACTGAATGGGCTGCGATATGTTCGTTTTGCAACCAATCCAATCATCGCAAAATGATTTTCAGACTATTCCATTTATAAATATAGCGATGACCGCACGATTTGTGACGCAAATGGGGGCAAATCACAACTTGAAGCGTAACAAAATAATCCGAAGTATTTTTGTACGTAGAACATTCGTTGTTGATATTGTTCAGTGCAAGTAGTTTTTCATAATATTATTTTCAATTAGCGGTTGCGTATGACAGTTAAACGTTGAGTAACACAATGCATTTTGTTGTTATGGTTACTCCAAGATATCACTACGGACCATCGCATCGAGGGGGGTCTGGGGCGTGGCTAACTGTTCGAGACGATTCCAATACATAGGATACCCTATGCGAAAAGGGGGTATTTGTTTTTCTCAAAAATATGAAAATTACTTTCAAACAGTGCAGATCCTGATGAGACGGCTCGTTACAAGCCGGCTCATCTGGATCTGCACTGTTTGCATAAACCGATATAGCGGGCTTTCGAGTTCAAAGGGTTAAAGGTACGTACCCACTCAGTAGGCACAAATGTTAAAACAATCAGAGACATCATCTGAGACATTTTCTGGCAAAATAAACAATCATTTACCATTACCCCACGCATTGATTAGCATTATTATACATTTTATATCAGACGTAAAATTTCCACACTGATATCAAGGGCGATAACCGTGTTTCCTTAAAACGTTAACGGACATTACTATTTATTCTCTGTATTTATATTTTGACGTGCAATGATCATACATTATAATCTGTATATACTATTATTTTGTTCAGGTGACGCATTTAATTAGTATAAATAACTAAAAAATACCATGCCTCATTTGCATATGAAAATAGCCTGATACCACCGCGCGTCACTATCAATAAAATATATATTACTAAATGATTATATCTGTAAAGCGGGCTCTTGTAATTTTTAGAACAGGTGGAATAGTGACACAATTATACACTTAATTAATTACTATAAAAATATGTTGTGCCTACTGAGTGGGCATGTACCTTTAACATAAAACATTGATTTCCACGTAACTTTATAAGTTTGTTCCAGGGAGAGACTCATTTTTTTCCGACCCAACTAGTAGATAGGTAGGTATGTGTATGTGAATAATAGGTATTATAGGTTTATGTAGGTTTTTTGTGTTTGTTTGATTGACTGTTGGATATGTAGATAAATTAGGTGGGTGGGTACCTAGGCAGGTAGGTATTTGGTTGGAAAACTGATTTAATTATTTGTTCATCAGTTGCTGATATAATTGCATAGCATTTCCGTTTATACAAAGTAAACATACAACATAATCTTTAGAACATTGTACTATGGTGGCCAATCACAGATATTTCGAATTGATCACCAAATAATCGTCACTATAACAACGTCACATAACTTCGTCCTTTCGCTAATTCGACCATAAGTCAAAAGTGCGAAGCACCATGAAAACTTATCTTGGAATTTCATTAGAATTGTCTCCTTGGAGACAATTCTAATGAAATACCAAGATGTGTTTTCCATACTGCATTTTCACCTCACAAATAACTCTCATCAGATATGACAACAGTTTTACACTAGTGTAAAGCTCATAGCGGCACGAAGCGGGACGTTTTTATTGCACTCGACCAATAAATAACATTATAACGCAAACGTTATATCCTACAGAGCACCGCAGGAGACGTAGAATTATTTTGTTTATTAATTCGTTCCCACGAAATAACAATTCGTTCCCTCAATTTAACAATTCGTTCCCTCGAACTAACAGTTCGTTCCCACGAATTAACAATTCGTTCCCTCAATTTAACAATTCGTTCCCACGAAATAACAATTCGTTCCCTCAATTAAACAATCCGTTCCCACGAAATAACAATTCGTTCCCACGGGAACGAATTGTTAATTCGTTGGAACGAATTGTTATATCGTGTGAACGAATTATTAATTCGAGGGAACGAATTGTTAACTTGAGGGAACGAATTGTCATTTCGTGGGAGCGAATTGTTAATTCGAGGGAACGAATTGTTAAATTGAGGGAACGAATTGTTATTTCGTGGGAACGAATTAATAAAAAAAAATCCATGTCCCCTGCGGGGCTCCGAAATATCCCGAACAAACCATCACAGCGGGCTATATGTGCAGACACTCTACATTTTCTTTAGCAAGCCAGATGCATTATTTCCTAAATTAATGTTCATGACAGAAGACAATGAGGACGATGGTTGACAAAATGGACCGCACAACATTTGTGACCAGTATAGTCCATGATCAGGTCCTACAATGTGCGCCATTCATTCAATGATTCAATACAATCTCTGACGAAAGTAATTGAAAATCACTAGACGTCGGTTAGAATTGGTCAATTGGTCCAGGACCTACACCGGTCTAGAATGCCCAAATGTCTCTTTGCCTGTCGGAGGCTGAAATAACGACATGCCAAGAATATTGGCTGCAAAAAGAATAATGATACCAGAGCGTGCCATCGAAATGGGGCAATGCTGCAATATGTGATCAGCGTAGATACAGACACATTGTAATGGCGAATGGAGACATGGGTGTATCGACTTTGCGACCATTGTATACTCAGACCAACCAGGGGCCCGTTTCACTAAGCTTCGTACGACTAAAATGTTCGTAAGTGCAAATTTAGGATCGTCTGGAAATGTCAATTGATGTATTTACATTTATTGAGCATAGGCTGCATATGCAGCCTATGCTCAATACATGTAAATCCAATAATTGTTTACAAGAAAACATTGTTTATATGAAATTTACAGACTATCGTAATGTTGCACTTACGAACATTTTAGTCGTACGAAGTTTAGTGAAACGGCCCACAGAACAGCAACGGTATAACACCGGGGATAAACCGGGACATGGATGGTTAAACAATGCAACTCATGTTTAGATACCAGCAGAAAGTTACACAAATTAAAATTGCCATGATAACAAACAATCGACTTATCGTCTATTATTAGGACTTTAGAGTATATTTTTGTTGTCATGGCAACTTTTATTTTTCGTTCTTTTCGCTGGTTTCTGAACATAAGTGTTTAACATTTTACCATCCTTATCACGCTGTATCCACCTATACATTATAGTACAAACTGTTTATTTAACGTCGGCGTATCAATATAGTAAATACATGGTTTGTGCCGTCGAATATAAAATATATTCGGTTGAGCCTTAGACAGCTTTATTGAAGCGAGCTTTAGCGAGCCCCAATAAAGTTGTCGGGGCGAAACCGAATAGACGGCACTAATCATGTATTTAATTCATACCGCATACTAAACTTAATTGTTTGAACGTGCGTGACGTCATTTCCTCGTCATACGTCACAAATCTAGTGACGTCATTCAAAGCAAAATGGCGACGTCCATTCGGTAGATTCGGTATTGTATTAATTTTGATTAAATCTCCGATTTGGTTTGCGATTAGCGTCAATATTGGCTGGCTTTACACTCCACAGTTGTCATAATAAACATTACAATCATAATGTACCTGTCCGTGTCGCTTGTTACGTGCATATACTGTAAAAATGGACAAAATTCAGCTGAATCGACAGCGATTTCGATTTCAAAATTCTCCGCCATCTTGAATTTGCTGTTGAGACTGACCAATCAGAGGCCGCGAGTAGGGGTCAAAGGTGAAAAAATAAAGGCAAAAATCGGCACTTCATGTATATTAGGCTACTTCAGGTATATTAGGTTACTTCAGATATAAATAGCAATTATTCAACCCCTTTATTACGCTACATGGAGCAATGTTGCGGTATATATATATGTATCAAGACGAGTCCGTCGGGGGAAATATGCCTACCTTTCGCAGATTCGCATAGATATTCTGGCGTCCAGTAGCTCATTTCACCAAAATTGCTAAGCACACTTATCTTGCTAAGTATACTTCGAGGGAGTAATCACATGCATTATTTCGTATACATGTAGAACTAACGACTGCATATATTTGATGATTAAAAGGATGCATAATAATTATACTGAATTGATTACATTATCACAACCATATACTGTGATATCATAATGTAATAAATTCAGTATAATAATTTGGTCCGAAAACATTTGATGTCATTAAATAAAAAATAATAACTTTATCCTTGAATAGAAAATTTCTCGGCCCTCAAAGTGTACTTAACAAGATAAGTATACTTTGCAAGTTTGGTGAAATAGTCTACAGGAGCTAAATGGCCACAAACACAGGCATTTTGTGATATAAACGACAAAACTCTCTTTAAATCATACCCAATTTTACTCCGATATTAAATATCTAGAAGGTAGGACACTCGCTATATTTTAAACCAACGGAAGTGGTACTAGTGTACCTTGGGCCCGGCTCTCTAATTCAATAATTGTAACGCGCACGAAGGCCGGGACCCTGCTGGTCCCGGCCTACGTGTGCGTTACAATTACTGAATTAGCGAGCCGGGTCCAAAGTAAATAATCCACTTCCGTTGGTTTAAAAGATGGCGTGTGTCCTACCTTCTAGATATTTAATATCGGAGTAAAAGTTGGTATGATTTAAAGAGGCTTTTCTGGTTCATATCACAAAGTGCCTGTGGCCACAAATAGCGTAAACACGTTTTCTACGTCACACACGCATTCGTAGTCATTTACATGCATTATTTCGAACGAATTCGTCGTATTCTCGAGCATCACAAAAGCTTATACTTACGACAGTTTAAAAGGAAAATCACATTTTGTTTCCTACCTCGTTCCCACGAGATAAACTCTCGTTCCCACGACATGGCGTCTCGTTCCCACGAGATAGAATCTCGTTCCCACGACATAGTCGGCCAATCAAAAGGTAGCATCACTGTCATGAAAGATAGTGGAGTAATATCTGCTATTCTATTGGCTGATTACGTCGTTCGAAATGGATGCTATCTCATGGGAACGAGATAGCTAGCTCGGTCGAACAAGATGCCGTCGTGGGAACGAGATGCTATGTCGTGAGAACGAAATACCTAACTCGTGGGAACGAGATGCTATTTCGAGTGAACGAGAGAGCTAACTCATGGGAACGAGATCCTAGGTCGTGGGAACGAGATAAAATAAAATACTGCACATGTCTTTTTAATCTGCCATATATACTGAATAAATGGTGAATCGTGTAGTCCTGATCGGACTGGTTACGCAGTCTGATCAGTTGCCTTTATCATCAAAATTGCATACTTGTCTTACTAAGTACACAATGAGGGAGAACTTTTCAATTTAAGGATAAATTAACTCATTTTCATTTTTCTGAATTTATTACATTATCACAGCCATTTTGGCTGTGATAATGTAATAAATTCAGTGCAATAATTCGGCATACTTTTAATCATCAAATATATGCAGTCGATAATTATATATGAAATAATCCATTTCGGGAAAAATAAATAATTAATCCCTTAAAGTATACATAGCTAGATAAGTATACTTAGCAATTTTTGGTGAACTCGGCTACAGGTCTACACGGTTCGCCGCCGTAGATGATACGATACCAGTTCCCTCAATTTAACAATTCGTTCCTTCGAATTAACAATTCGTTCCCACGATATAACAATTCGTTCCCACGAATTAACAATTCGTTCCCGTGGGAACGAATTGTTAAATTGAGGGAACGAATTGTTAATTCGTGGGAACGTATTGTTAATTCGTGGGAACGAATTGTTAAATTGAGGGAACTAATTGTTATTTTGTGGGAACGAATTATTTAATAAAAAAAAAGTAGTCTACGTCCCCGGCGTGGCTCCGAAGTAATGTACCAGCAGTCAGTGACTGCTGGCTCCGTTACTGTACAACCCGGACTATTTCCGTGATTACGTTTCATTGGATGCTCGCCACACGGGAAGTAAATCGGCGATATTTATCAAACGTAAAATATTGCAAGCACGTGGTCAGGAAATTGTGATTGTTTCATGCTGTGTAACTGTGTGTTTGATTAGCTGTATGAAGCTCTTCACAGCTTCTACGAGTCGACGTCACGAGGGCATCGTCCGAAGTTCAAAGTTATTGTACGATGCATCTGTAGTTCCTATCGCTTGAACTACAAAGGCATTGCCTACTTAACGTTTATTTCATTTTCAGGCACTTTGTATTGACGGCAGCGTCCGATAAACGGGCCTTACGACATTCATAGCTCCAGATAAGGTATTGGCGTAATTTAGGCATCTATTTTAGCTGAATACGCAGTGATTATCAAAAGTGGGAGTACAAAATACGCACAGCGATGTGAAAATACACATTGATTTTCAAATTGAGTATTGAAAATACGGTCAGAAAGTTGAAAATTCACTTAGTTGAGCTGATTTTGCAACTCAAATAAGTGAGTGTTTACAGTTGTTATATTGTTTGTATCATGTGCCCTAGTTAGTCATGAAGACAATCAAAAATCCATTTGTGAAAGTCAAATGCGCAATTATTTTGAAATCACGGGGTATAGTACGCTTTAGACACAAATATTATCTGGAGCTCTGGGGCCGTTTCACTAAACTTCGTACGACTAACATGTTCGTAAGTGCAAATTTAGGATCGTCTGAACATTTCAATTGATGGATTTACATTTATTGAGCATAGGCTGCATATGCAGCCTATGCTCATTAAATGTAAATCCAATAATGTACAGACTATCATAATTTTGCACTTACGAACATTTTAGTCGTACGAAGTTTAGTGAAACGGGCCCCATGACATTAACGGTATTGAACTTCATACAAGCACAGAAAGTGAAACAGAAACTGATCAGGAAACAAGAGTACCGAATGTCATAATATACGCCCGTCGAGGTGTAGCCAGTACACAAGGGGGCATAACTCCATGGTAAAAGATATCAGTAACCACTCAGAAACTAAAACTTAAGGACCCGTTATATACCTGATCATCGTTTGATTCGAAGATAATTGCTTCGCAAACGTGATGGAATATATGTATAACATATGTGTGAATACTGTCACGTTACTGTATCCTATGCGGCACATGGAGTTGCCAAGTCGGCCATCTGTGTGTGTTTCAGGCATCAGCCAGTTACATATGTTCTGCCGTTTGACAAAGAACTCAACATGTGAAGTAGAACACATGATATAAAAGAAAAGCCAGTATAAAAGTAGAAAAGCCAGGAGAACGGACTCCTATCCATTATATTACATCAAACTGTAAAATATGTCAGCGTTTTAACAACTCGAACCACCATTATAAATAGCATCATACACAAAATCGCACAGTGTATCACTTTTACGTGGCAAACCACACAACACATACCATATATACCCACTACTGTACTATGTTATTAGCTATCAAATCCAGTGATATATAATCAGTTACCTCAGTATATTGTCCCTGGTGTCTACACTAACATAGGATGTGCATCAGATTGAAAAGTTTACACATCAAAATTTATTTTGAAATTGATGGGAGAAATGCTCAGATATCTCGTCTTTTGTATAGTTTGATGGCATAATATGTATAGCTTGCCGTTGTCATATATGTCTATTATGTATTGCACCAAATGTTATTTGGTTTACTGTCATATTATTTGCTGTATGTGTCACGCACGAAGTGGTAAAACTGTACGATGGCTTGTACATATAAAGATGGCGGAGATGCACGAAGTGGTGAAACTGTACGATGGCTTGAACATATAAAGATGGCGGATATGGCAACTCAATGTCTCCCATGCACAGAGATTAGGATAGTAATGTTGGTTTATTGTCGTCGGTGCGATGGTGTGGGTGTTTGGTCAATAATATTTGTTGTTTTTCATACACGCTGAAACGTTTGAATAGTAAATTGATGCAAATGGTAAATAGTAAGTTGGTGTAGCTGGGTGTCGGACACCACCAGTGTGGGTGTCTTCATAAATATAGAGAATAGTAGGTTAGTGCCGTGAATGGGGGAAAATATGTGGCAAGGCTTAGGAAACTGGATGGGCGAGGCTCTGCCGAGCACATCCCGTTTCCGTGCCGCGCCAGATATGTTTTCCCATTCACGGCACTAACCTACTATTCTATTTGTCCCGTCAACACATACAAAGGCTTTAACATGCAAACAAATAATCCCAGCCACCGCACATATTCATACGCAGTGGTTAGGGCGTATTGACAGGATATCAACAATGTTTCACGGCACCGTGTTACACGGCACATATGCACTGTCTTGACAGGATAAATTTAGTTAATATGTCTATCTATATAACAATATAATGGATTGATGGTGAACATTAATTATAATTGTTAATTATATAAGTTAGATCGGAATATTTTCGGGTGTGGGAAGCCATGTACAATTCCATGTGTTTTCAAATTGATTCACGTAGTACAACAACAATGGCGCATCATTGAGCTCGCGTGAATTGTCTGACATGTGACACACATATTTCCGGTGCTGTGTCTGTCAAAATACAAACAAAGGCGAACTTCATTTGTATAATTGTTTCCGATAATTATCAAAATATATGTAAAGTGTACGAAGCCACGTACACTGACTGTATATTTTTGTCTGTAAATATTCTGTTGATTTTGGTTTTTTCTTTCTTCCGTACATATAGGATTTTGGCCCTGTTAACCGACCTAAAATGGATTTAGCTGATGATAAGCCATTAAACATCATTATATAAATAAATAATATGTATTAGTAATCGTGTGGAGCTAACCTAGTTTCAGTACTTTCATCTTGTTACTGCATCATTCCTATACGGCGCATGCTGTCATTTATGCTCGGGTGGACACGCGATATTAACCTTTCTACTCGGAAATGTAATTTTTTTGAATTTTACATGTGAGGGTGGTCGACTTTGATCAATTATTTTAGAGTGATCGCGTAATACAATAATACAATATTGTCTATACTGACTTTCTAAATAATTAATCATACGTATACAGGCGCGGATCCAGGATTTCGGGTTAGGGGGGGGGGGGCGTAACTATTTTGCAATACTTGACTATATTATTGAACGAGCTATGCTCGTTCGATAATATAGTCAAGTATTACAAAATAGTCGACCGAGCGGAGCACGGGATAGCGGTAGGGAGTTCCGGGGGCATTCCCCCCGGATTTCTTTTTGAAATCTACATCGCATTTCCTGCGTTCTGGCGCATTTTGGAGCAAACATATTGACACTGTCACAATATGTTTAGACATGATTTTTGATTGAAAACGTTTAAATTTTGAAACAATAAGACAACGACCGAAAAATGCATGGAATACATGACACTTGGCATGAAACGTGCCTGGTAACTTGTAAAAATCTTTACTCGGCGAATTTAGGGGGGTGCGCGCCGGGTCCGCCCCCTCCCCCCCCCCTGAATCCGCCCATGATATAAATCACATTTTAAACTTATTGCAGCTTGTATTTGTCTGAAAACGTCCCTAGTATAGGGTGACCAATTAGGACTTCGCGCAACTGTACATCATCATTAGCTGTAGCTTCCGATATGCTGGCAATGACATATGCATAAATGTACTTGTGTACTTGACTGGGAAACATGGGGCTTAGGACTGTTGATATTTGCGACCAACCTAGCTACTTATCCGCAACTTCTTATCCGAGATATAGAACAATTCGTCTGTAACTTTGAAACAATTTGCATACCAGTAATTTGACACGGATATGAAGCAGTCGTTCGTTTTAGACTTGCCACTGGCGAGAATTGCCGCCAATCAGTGATTCGCCAGGGTGTTATATTACATTCACGCAGGATAATGGTGGCATCGATTCGGTTGTTATACCGTATGTCTGTCATTGTTGATATAGTGACAAGTATGGACACGACACGTATTCAAATGGAGAAACATATGCTTATTGAAAAGTTGTTTCGTTTGTCGAAATAGAGAATAGTAGGTTAGTGCCGTGAATGGAAAAAAAAATCTGGCAAGGCTTAGGAAACGGGATAGGCGAGGGTCTGCCTACTATTCCATGTATCCCGTCAACATTACAAATAGCTTTAAAATGCCAAAAAAATAACACCAGCCGCATCCTCAAAATCGAAGAATCGACTAGTATGACAACCGCACAATATTATAATTCATACGCAGTGATTAGGTCGTATTGACAGGATATCACAATGTTTCACGGCACATACGCACTGTGTTGATGGGATAAAATGGTATATACACGAATGACGATTTAATATCGTTTTCATTAAACTAGTTCACTGTTTCACACCAAACAAGCATAGGGCGCATGATCACGTTATAACAACAACAACAGTGGCTGAAAATATTGAAATCTTGCCCACTCCAAAGTAAGTATTATTTGATATTGTCCTTAATATGAAACGGATTTTGATGAAATATGGCGCAGCAAACGCGTCTTCATGAGCTGCATTTGATCGTCCAGGGAGTTCGGCACAGACTTTTTAAGTTTGGACCAAAGTACAGAGTCCACCAAATTCAGCTTAACAAGAAGCGTTTGATGCGCCATATTTCATCAAAATAATACGTAATAAGGACAATATAAAAGAATACGTACTTTGAATCGGATGGATTCTGGAAGTTTCAGTTCTTGTTGTTGTTGTTAGTACCACGTGAGCATACACATTGAAGCATATGCCGAGTTTCATTCGCCAACGCCAACGAGTATTACTGTCTGTTTCACGAAACCTGCCCAAATTGTAGGCCATATAAACAATGCAAAAACAATATTTGTTTCAATAATATTAAATTTTATCAAAATTTAAGAATGAGCCTTCATATTTTGTGAAATTTGGTCAAATATTGATTTTATTGTGAAAAATGAGTTCTCTATGGGAATTTAACATGAGGGTAAAAGAGGTGGAGAACCTGAAGGAGATGTAGAAAAAATAAATATTTTGGAAATTGGATCTGAAATCTAGCTATATAGCTTGGAAATGATCTAAAAGAAAACAAGTTACATTTTGAAAATCGGTCTACTATTTCTGAAATTAGAAGAAATAGGAACATTTCCCGCATGTTAAATCCCCTCTGTCAAGATGTCTATGTGGATTTAATATGTGGAAATTGTTTTTTCGCAATAACATCCAAATTGGACCAAATTTCACGAAATAAAACGTAGGCTCATTCTTAAATTTTGCTAGAATTTAATATTATTGAAAAATATATTGTTTTTGCATTATTTTTTGTTTTTTGTTTTTGCATTATTTATATAGCCGTAACATTTGGGCAGTTTTCGTGAAACAGACAGAAATAAATATCATATTAAATCAACACCAATGATAATATTCTATCTATTGCATAATCTCAACGTGTTTCGCGGCGCCGTTTCATATAGATACTGTAAGGTGCGTATTGGCGTATTGTACGCAATTATTTTAGCTAAATACGCATTTCTTATCAAAATTGGGAGTACGGGTTGGGAGTACGGGTTGGGAGTACAGCAATGTGAAAATACCCATTGATTTTCAAATCATGAAAATACTGTCATAAAGTTGGAAATTCACTTAGTGCTGTTTGCTTTTTGCAGCTCAATTAAGTGAATGTTTAAATTTATTATATTTGTTTTATCATTTGTTCCCTATTTAGTAACAAAAAATCAATAATCACTTTGTAAACGTAAAATACGCAATTATTTTGAAATCAGGGGGTGTAGTACGCTTTAGACACAAAGCTTATCTGGAGCTCTGGATACATGTATATATATATATATATATATATATATATATATATATATATATAATGTGCTTATGTCTCACCGATTGTACAATACTACATAAAACGCATTATACATGTATATATATTATCTTAAAGTGGCGAAATTGAAAAGACTGTATCGTTTCGTCATAAAAGACACCGGGTGGACGTGTTCAATATGTGCAGAAGACTGTGCAAAGTTTCCGATCCATTGACTGAAAGTTGTCGGAGGCGTAGATTACAGTATATGATTGTATGCTTCAAACAATTATTTTCTGCCCACCGCCGCCAAACATGTATTGAAGCGATCCATCAAGTAATATTAAAGGAGATATAACCAGGTTATGTGTTCGCGGTACGCTTATGTATTCATCATTTATATATCAAATAAAACAAATGTCACAGTAATCCGACCAGTATGTGCCGTTCTGTTTCGAATTTCATATTCCGGACAACCAGTTGTTTCAGCCGTCACTGCATGACTAACTTCCCCTTATTTTGCTTACCACAGCTATTTCCCTTTGCGGTCACGTGGTTATATGACGTATCAGTAGTACTTCCGAACTGTATGCACAATATGATTATTACACTTAATAGTTTAACAGACTACTTAGAACTCCAGTAAATGTATTGGACCCTAGCTGTATAAATATAAGAATGACCTAATTACAAACTACATACTGAAATGCGACAGTGGGTGACGAAATGGACATACTGTGCAATTTTCAACAGCTGTAGGATACCAGTATGTATATACATGTATTTGTATTTACATCGTCTGGTTACAATCTATGTTTTCCCAGATAGAACTTATATATAATGCTAAATCAGGCGTGCAACGGAGTAGACACTTATCAGAGCTGTCAGGTGCATATATGGATATGGTGCTATGCTAGTCAAACTGTCATAACTGTCCACTCATAATGAAACAATGCTGTATATGGGGTCAATTAAGGACAGCCAAATGACAGCAGTGGGAAAATTAGTGCTCTAATTGCCATTTTGGTGGGGTGCACTACATGCTAAGTGACGGCTATATCCCGATGCAATATGTTGTTTGAAGATTGTGTCAACATCCGCTGTGCTTATCAGAGCCATTAATTGCCCCGTCAATGGTCCCTGCCACCGGGCACTGCGACTGAGAAGGTGCAATAAGCCAAACACAACACGGGGCTCATAGGGCGTTTGCGAACAGTGTAGATCCAGTTCAGCCTGTGCATCCGGACAGTCTGAACGTGATCTGCATTGTTCGGCATTCCTTCAATGAAACACACTAATAAGCAATATAGATGGTATTTAGACTACAGGAGTGTTATATTTGATTAGGACCTACAGTGGTCACAAATCACACAAACCCCATTTCTCCAGTCACAGCCGCATATAGGACCAAGCTATGTTTAATCAACGTAACCCAAATTTGGAAAAACAACGATTTTTTTCTGGAAAACATTTTTTGTTTTTAACATCAAGTCCAAACATTTTATATTTATTTGAAACATGTCAGTGGGCAAATAGATTATAAATAGTATAAGAATTTTACTGTCAATGTGAAAATTTAATATACAGTTATAATTCTTTTTATCTGTCAAAGAACAAAATATGTAATTGAGTTATATTTTAGTATTCGAAAACAGTATTTACGGGAAATAAGGGAGGGGACATTCAAGTTACACAATTTTAGTCCTGCAATATAACAATCATCCATGTGTAAAAACAAACATATGAAGATTGGATTTTCGGAACTGTAGAAAGCATCCTGATGTGCACAGTGTATCTGTTTTCCATGTCTGTCAAACTGGACTCAACCAATCAGCTTGGCATAGGTGTGGCATCGCGGATTCAATATAGAATAGAATATAATTTATTGACTTAAACTCATACAAGTTTCTCGTCATATAAACAAATACATGTTTTTTTAAAAATAGTAGATAATATTCCAAGAGTGAACACATTTACATTAGAGAATGGCTGATTTTCTGTACTCGAATGCTTCTTTTAAATATTTACAAAAATTTACGACCGTCCTTTTATGATATGTAGCTAATATACATCTGCCGCATTAGTGTTGACGTTCCCGGGTATGGAAGGTGTTCGAGCCAATTCACACCCTTAAATATAAGCCGAATAGAAGAGATTTGCTAACATCCGGTGGGCAACAATTTGAACGTAGCTTCACACGTCTGTCACTGACTAGGACAGATAAACAAAATGGATTCAACCAATCAACATATAATATGTGTGGTTTCCTTGAATTTAGAATACACCTGTCCCAAAATACACTTCCCTATTTGCCTGCGGTCAAATCATCGGATAAGTTTTTTGCTATGCCGAACTATTAATGACCTCCGGCGATATCCATTTGAACGTAGCTACACACGCGTGTAATAAAGACTTCATTTCATCTCGAAATTGTCAAAACACAAGTGTGCTGAAGTGACTATCTGCAAACTATTGCGAATCAATTTACGAAATGTCGGAGATTATGTCAGCATTTTGTAAAAAAATAAAAATTTACATTTAATTCCACATTTGTTTCTGATTTTGGCTCGGCTGTCGGTTTCACCGTGAATTACAACCGACTTCCGCACAGATAATAATCGCCGACGATTGTAACCAATGTATAAATAATGCAAGTACTATTCGAAGTAAAAAATAACGATTAACGTATATATATATATTAAACGACAAAAACGAAGAAATTGTGCAACAAATAAATGATGTCCGTAAATCCAAACGATATTATATAAGAAACCTTTATCCACCAATTAGGTAAGCTGTACTAGTGCTACGTCATAAGGGTTATTTTTACAGCGCCATCTCGCGCCAGTAGGTCGCAGAAACAGGAGAGATAAGTGATGACCAATTCATTACCTGGCTCTGTATAGGTGTCTCAATATCACGAAAAATACAAACGAACCGGAAATCAGTTATTATGGTCGCCTTTGTTGCTTTTAGAAAAGTTTGAAGAAAATAAGTGATAGTTTGTAATGTGACCTTTAATGAATACATTTAGAGAAATAGTCGCAATATTTCAGTCACAGCTAGACACATCTCGGTCCTGATTTTGGGATTTTCCACCATCCGTGTGAAATACGGGATTCGACCCCATTAACCGGACAAGGATACGGTGGGTAGGAGATTTTATTTGGGTCACAGCTTAACACATCTGGGCCCATTTCAATAAAATTAAGTCCTGATTTTTTGGATTTCCACCATCCGTACAGGTAAATATGGGATTCGATCACATTAACCTGACCAGGACAAGGTGGGTGAGACGTTTTATTTCGATCACATTTAAATAAATTTCGGTCCTGATTTTGGAATTTCCGACCATCCGTACAGGTGAAATACGGGATTCGATCCCATTAACCCGACATGGACAAGGTAGGTGGGAGGTTTTATATATGGCTGTGACTGGGGTAATGGGAGTGTGCTACTTGATCTGGATCTACACTGGTTGCAAACACCCATAAGCCCCATTTCTCCTGTGACAGGCACATTTGTATTTCTCAGTGAACCCATTCATTTGACGAAACGATTAAAATATATACTTCCGTGAAAAAAATAAGGAAAATGCATGTTTGCACACATAATGATATAGCTAGTGTTGAAAGGCTTAATAATGAGGAAGATGGATTATGTTTGAGTGGACCCATTCCTTCCCAATAGTGAAGCAGGACAACTCGATGGCATACGCGTTATTCGCCAATACGAAAATGCGAATCTATAGATACAATAAATTTGTCGCTGTAAGTAGTCTAACCCTTAGAATGTGGGAAACAAAAATAGCCGTCTGCCGTTGCCGGACGTTTTATTGTCATACCGTGCGCGCTCATCGCCATAGTTAGGTAATGTGCATTGACAATGTATGTAGATCTAAGTTAAATAGTCCGAAATGGTCGATATATTGTCGAGTATATTGTGGTAAAACACAAAAAGTATTCACTTCCTAGTTGTAAACAAGCTTGGGTATCAAAATGGCAGCTCTCGCGGAATTGTGGGTTATTACCCATACTTATGTGACGTCAGTGAAAACAAAGGATTGTAAATATTTTTCATATTTTGTCTTTCTTCTCAATAACAACGTGGATTGACAGAACTTCAACAGTGTTGTCAAAGCATGACCTTGATGAGAAATATGGAAAGTTAATAGTTCAATAAAATTGTTTAACCCTTAGAATGCAAGAAACAAAAATGGCTGTCTGCTTTTGTTTTATATTTTGTCTTCTTCCTCAATGAAAACATAGTTTAACAGCACTTTAGAATCATGTCTAATTTCCAAAGAGTTGTTAAACCATGCGTTTGATGACAAAAATGGAAAGTAAAGTATAAACGGCAGACGACAAAAAATGAATTCAGCATTGTAAGGGTTAGCCTTCACTGATGGTTGGGTACAATGAATGGATGATCATGTACATGTTAATATTTTGATTGTATAATCTCTGGCTGATTGCAGTATTCTCTGTGACTATTATCGATACATCTGGTTGCTTGTGTATCACGTATAGTACAGTCTGCACTTTTGCTATATGTGTGTGCTATTTGATCAGGAACTACACGGGTCAGTAATCCCATAAGCTCCATTTCTCCAGTCACAGTTCTAGTTCATGTTGTTTGTTATAGAGACAAACACCCAATCTTCTGCGGGAAAAAAACTTTGTGATGACATTTACTGAGCCGAAAATCTGTGATGTTTGTGGTAATTAAACTACTGCGGGGTATTTTCTTCCAGGGATACACTTGTCCTGGTGAGTATTTCAGAGATTCCAACCAATACCAGACATGCCAAGTCTACCGGAATTTCCGTGAGTCTCCAGAAATCAAGGCTTATCTCCCGGTCTCCCGAAAATGTAATAAAAACTCCCGGATTTCTATAAAAATGTCAGCATTATTTTTTATTTTCAAAAATAAAGAAAATCGTCTTGCAATCCATTCAATCGCTATCGAAACAGATGGATCGAAGATTACAGCGTCACCAAATCGAGCGCAGCTGTATTAAGGTAGAATTATGGTCCTTGGTTAATGAATTTTGATTGAATATATTGGTCAATATTAGGGTGAATTTCATCCTTAAAAAATAAGAAGAAAGTTCAGTAATTGGAATAAGAATTAGATCCCTCAGAATTCAGCAGAGTGTGTTTCAGACACTCTCATTTAAAACAAATCCAGTGGGGCATGCACTTGGACCTCCTAACTTCGCTCGAAAAAATCTCCAGAAATTTGCTTCTGTCAATTTTGCATCTCTGCATTACATTTTGGGCGTAATGATTACTATTCCAGTTGGCCATTACTCTATTACGCCCATCCCCTCAGCGTCTGGATGTCATTTTATAATCAACAACTTATTACTTTCAAACTTTCTTTTATCAATGTTTTTATTTTGTTGTCCCTTTAGACTTTTGGTACACAGACATGACAGAGGTGAGGAAACAAAATTGCGTAAATAAATATACATGTATAAGCTACATAAAACAAAATGATGTAGTAACAAATGTGGGACCAGTGATTGCTAGTGTCTGGTAATAATGTATGTAATACGAAGTGTCGAAAGGATACAGATGATGCATCGGCCGACTGCACGGAAAGAATCCCACCCACCGCTACAAGCACATAATAATACCAGGAAATAAATTATAGACAGAAACCCAGTGCCAATGTATATATGTACAGTAGTTTTGATTTATGTGCACATTGTATTACAAACTTTAAATACGATTTTACTGTGATTTGAAAACATGCCTTACGTATGTTATACGGTGCCACGATAAGCCAGCGTGGGAACGTCAACAACAACAACAACAAATTTCCAAATTTTTATTTCCGGTAGTAAATTAGTAAAAAAAAGTGTTTGAATGTGAAATTACGATATAAAAACCAATTAGGAATGAAGCAGAGATCTTTCCTGATTCAGTGAAAGAGGTACTTTTTGCAACATGTTAAAGGTAAAGGTTCTTTTTCGAAATGTAATTGGTTTTCGTGGGTGGCACTTTTTTTTGCCAACGTTTCAGATGCATGGAGTCGGGTACTGGGCACATACATGCAGTTTTCTATGCATAGATAAAGTACAACAGCACACTCTAATGTTGTATGCCTTGAGCTTAATTTTTTCAGTGGGCTTCATATTCATAATTTAAATCACCTCACAGGATCTTGATCAAAATAGTTGCAGCATCATGAGCATGTAACTCTGTTACAGTTCCTCCCATAGCATTCCCCTGCAGAATAACGAATCAGATCTGATTCGCACTTCAAATATTAATTATGAGCAAGTTTGTCTATTATTTATATGAAGTAAATGTTGGTATTATGAAACTAGAATATTACATTAATTATTTCATAAAATTTACGAATGCACATGACTTTAAATACTAAGTAAATTTAAGCTAGAATCTACTAGAGACCAAATCATTACCAGCCAAAACCCACATGAAATATTTTTGTTGGACCCTAGTTTCTAAATAGACAACATTGTATTACCTGTATATTCTGCAAGGATAAAAACTACTTTAGAAGTGTTAGTTTGTCTCAGTTTCCTAATTCTAACACAGATTTCAATTGGAAGATGAAAAAATGTCATAATTACTAACTAAAGTGCGAATCAGATCTGATTTGCTACTCTGCATGGAAATGTTATGGGAGGAACTGTAACTGATAAGTACGGTACGGGTGGATCACAGAGTTACAGGCTGCAACTATTGATTGAACAGCGTCACATGACGTTACCAAATTACGTCTGTTCAATACCCACGTGTCTGCGTTGAAGGTCAAGGTCACACTTAGAGATCAAAGGTAAAAAATGTGCATGATATTTCATTTCCGCTTTATATCTTCCAAATCGATGACTAGATTTTAAAATGCCTTGCCACAAGGTTACACTTAGAGGTCAAAGGTAAAAAAATGGGCATGAAATTTTTTTATTCCGACCTATGAAACTCTTTCTGATATTAAATTTGTTTATGTGTTAAAGCAATGTTTGTGGGGGTATTATGATCACTCGTGTGATAGCTCTAGCTATACCCCCGCCATACAAAGTATGTCGAGGGGTATATAGTTTTTGTTATTCCATCCGTTCGTCCGTCTCATTTGCATTAAAGTTTTCGGGTACCAATTATCTCTGAAATTGTAAGTCGGATTGACTTCAAACTTTATATACTTCCTTATCATCATCCATATTTTCATTCCATAAGACACCCATGCGGCCTTCATATCCATGGTCAAGGTCAATTTGTGTCCATACTATTTGCGTTAAAGTACATGTATTTGGGGTATGCGCAGACCTGTTTACTCCTACGGATTGTTGAAATTACGCACTACGTTTTGACATCGCAATCCTACGGATTCAAAAAATCGCCAATCTGTTTTATTCGTTTTCGGTCGTTTCGGGTAATTCTGTAACGTTTGCCCAATTTCGTCGCAGTGATGTCCCCTTACAGCCGCGGTGTGGCGCTTTGCTCGTTGTCTAGGTCAGGTAAACGCTCTTTTTTGCACTCACGTTTATTGAAGTACCGGCGTTAAGCGTCCGGTGATAAAGACAACCAAGGTTACGTCGGACAACAATAATGTAAATTTACTGCAACAATTTCTCGTTATTATACGAATGTAATGTATTTTGTTGAATGAATTCATTGAAATTTGCGACGGTAGTGCGGTGCAGGTGTCCATGTCTTTATTTAACGTGGTGTGGTTCACGGGGCGACGGGCGCTCCACGGAAATTAGCAAGGAACTATCTTTTTTTGTTTCCTTTTTTGAAGTGGCCATATCTGCAAGTCAACTTATGATACGCCTGATCGCAAGCATGGTAAGGTACATTTTGTCAGGTGATGATTAGCTTCGTTTAACGATGCCGCTCTTGTTGTTGTTATTATGTCCAGAGTTCGTGTTTTTTTATTTGTTGCACATTGTTCATGCATACGTGTAGTCAAATATGCTAAATAAAACCGTTTGAACATAATACAATTTAAAAAACTTGATCTATTGACTATTCCCATTAAGAAAATGCCTGTTTTTAGGTTACAAAATATGGATTAAAAGGCACTCAAATGTTCTCCGAATGCAGGATCTTGCATCTTAGATTTCAAAATTTTCCGGAGGTGACCCCCGTACCGCCCTTACGAGAGGGGGTTAGCACCCCCTCTCGTACTCTCCCCTCTGTCGAGGCCTTCGGCCCCGACGTTCGTGCCTTCGGCACTTCAATGCCCCTCTCCTACAAAACTACTGACAGTTAGCTAAAGCTACTGACAGATAGCCTTTGGACTACTGAAGGTGTCAGCTCAGGGTAAACAGGTCTGTATGCGTGAGCCTCTTCTCACTTGCTCTAGTTTCTAATTCCAGTGACCAAAGGGAGCGTACATAAGGAGTGTATAGGCAAGAAAAAGCCATCCACGGTCCCAGCTGTACCCGTGAGACCAGGTGAGGTGATAGTATAGCTTCCTGAACATGTGCTCATGCTCAAAATCATGAAGGTTGATTGGTCGAAGCTGGGCTACAAATAAAGACTTTGAGTAGTTCTTAATCACAAAATCAGAAAGATTGATTTGGCTGATTTTGATTAGTTCTTTCTCCAAATAAGAAAGTTTGATTGGCTGAGGCTGAACTGTCGTCAGTCTCTACCAGTAAAACTGCCTAATTTTGAGCACTTCTCATTAATATCTAAATCAGGAATTTTGATTTGTTGTTCAGCTAGGGATGGGGTGTGGCCTAGAGTTTAGAGCACTAGACTTCAATTCCAGCGGTTATGGGTTCAATCCCGCACTGGTCTTTCGGATGAGACTCGAAACCAAGATCCTGTTTCGATATGACCCTAGCTGTTGCAGGAATGTTAAACCCATTCACTTTCACTTTATTGATTAATCGGTTTCAATCAGGAATTATGTCTCCCCCATGAATGGGGAGACATATTGGTTTTGGCTTGGTTGTCTGTCCGTCCGCCCTGACGGTACTATACTTATGTGGCTAGCCCCACAGGGTTATGGACTTAGTAAAGGATAGGGTTGGTTACAATTAGCCACCTAAAAAATCCTTTTATGTGGCTAAAAATCATTTTATGTGGCTAATATTTAACATGTGATAAGCCACATAAGTATAGTACTGTAAGAACGTCCGTCCGTCCGTCCGTCCGTCCGTCCGAGTTGACGAGGGTATGCTTGTGCTGCAATTTCTGAGAAAAAAGTATGCTTGTGCTGCAAATTGATCTTGTGTGACTGTCACACAAGAAAATGTGTCTAAATCGTCTAAAAAGTAGCCTGTGTGACTGTTTCAATGTGTCCCAAAAATCGCAGCAGAAGTGTCCCAAAAATCGCAGCAGAAGTAAGTTGGACACTCTCGGTCATTTGGATGCTATTAGGGTCCATGGACATGATGGAGTTTGGACGATACCGCAAATCTTCAACATTGTCTGGTTTACGAATCTGTAGCTCCGAGGATATGAGACGCTTGGATATATGGTGCCGTGCATACACTTTTTGAATTGACACAGAAGTAAAATTTGTTGCCACACAAGCAGCATTGTCACACAACTACCCCGCAGTGTGTCCGTCCGTCCGTCTGTCCGTCACAAAATTTGTGTCATGCATATCTCCAAAAGTTTTTGAGTTACAGTCGTGAAACTTTACAGGAATACTTGTCATCGTGTGAAGTTGTGCACCTGTGGTTTTAGATGCGGATTCATCCTGTATTTACGGAGTTATGGCCCTTGACTTAGTGAAAATTGGGGATTTTCAACTTGTGTCGTGCGTATCTCCAAATATATTCCAGTTAGAGTCGTGAAACTTTACAGGAATACTGGTCATCGTGTGAAGTTGCGCACCTGGGGTTTTAGATGCGGATTCATCCAGTATTCACGGAGTTATAGCCCTTGACTTAGTGAAAAGTGGGGATTTTCAACTTGTGTCGCGCGTATCTCCAAAAGTATTTCAGTTATAGTCGCAAAACTTTACAGGAATACTGGTCATCGTGTGAAGTTGCGCACCTGGGGTTTTAGATGCGGATTCATCCTGTATTTACGGAGTTATGGCCCTTGACTTAGTGAAAAGTGGGGATTTTCAACTTCGATATGACCCTAGCTGTTGCAGGAATGTTAAACCCATTCACTTTCACTTTAATATTGATTAATCGGTTTCAATCAGGAATTTTTATTTGTTGTTCAGCTAATTTCATTCGACCAATCAAACTCTACTGTCCTCTGTTCCAGAGTTGTATAAATTCAACTTTAATATTTAAATCAGGAATTTTGATTTGTTGTTGAGCTATGCTCACTCGGCCAATCATACTACTGTCCCATCTTGCAGAGTGGTACAAAGCCAACATGATGTACCCTGGGGTACCGAGCCCCGGTCCCCGACTCACGCCACTCAAGTTTAACGTGGGTGACACCATCACGCTCACACAGAGGGACGGCGACTGGTGGAAGGTAAGTGGGTCATGTTTATTGTATGAAGGTTGTGGGTTCAAACCTTGTCTGAGACATCAAACATACTTTCATAGTATTTCCATCCCACCGTTTTTATACCTCCCGCAATGAGTTGTGGGGGGGTATACTGGAGTCAGGTTGTCCGTCCGTCCATCCGAGCTTACAAATGGATACATATGTGGCTAGGAGAACAATAGGTATGTAATATTCTATTGTTCCGTGATTTTATGTGGCTAAAAATGGGTTTATGTGGCTACAGAACAATAGGGATGAACAAAGGAAAAGGTTAGGGTTAGCCACATAAGTATCCATTTGTAGGAACGTCCGTGCGTCCGTCTGTGCGTCCGTAAACTTAACGTCAGAGAAATATTGTTATAACTTCTATTTCCTTCATCTAAGATGCTTAATATTTCACACATGCATTCCTGTAAGGCTCTACTACCATGCTGTGCCAAATCCACGACCGTCCAACCCCCGCTGCTCACAAGGTCAAGGTCAAATACTTAGTCTCTTTACAAAACTTAACATCAGAGAAATATTGTTGTAACTTCCATTTCCTTCATCTAAAATGCTTAATATTTCACACATGCATTCCTGTAAGGCTCTACTACCATGCTGTGCCAAATCCACGACCGTCCAACCACCGCTGATCCCAAGGTCAAATACTTAGTCTCTTTACAAAACTTAACATCAGAGAAATAAGTTATAACTTCTATTTCCTTCATTGAAAATTCTTAATTTTTCACTTGTGCATTGCTCTAAGGTTGTACTATCATGCTGTGACAAATCTACGACCGTCCAACCCCCGGTGATCCCAAGATCAAGGTCACATACTTAGTCTGTTTACAAAACTTAACATCAGAGAAATATGTTATAACTTCTATTTCTTTCATCGAAAATTCTTAATATTTCATGCATGCATTCCTCTAAGGCTCTACTATCATGCTGTGACAAATTCCCGCTGATCTCGAGGTCAACCTCACAAACTTAGTCTCTTTACAAAACTTAACATCAGAGAAATCGGTTATAACTTCTATTTCCTTGCTCGGATCTGCTTCACATTTCACACACGCATTGCTCCAATGGACCTCTACCACCCTGTGACAAATTCACGTTCATGCCGCTCCCGCTAAGTCCAGAGTCAATGTCACAAGCCCACACACTTGGAAATTTTTACATATTTTAGGGGTACCTGGGCCCACGCGGGGGGTATTCTGTAAGCCTCGCTTACTGACCAATCTAGTTTCGCATGAGACTTTGCAACTAGTGTAAATCCAGATCAGCCTGTGTGTCGGCACTGTCTGATCAGGATCTGTACTGTTTGCCATTCCATTAATGAAACACGCGTCATGCTTCTAACCAGCAATATAGATCATTATCAGGCTACAGGAGTTTGGTATTCGATCAGGATGTACACTGGTCACAATTTCTCCAGTCAATCACATTTTAGTCATTCTTGGTCAGCAGAAATTTTTTAAACCATGATAGCTAGAGACTATTTCATATATATATATGTCTTTCTTATGGTGTGTGATGTGATTTTTTATTTTTGTTGCGCCCTCTTGCGGACAGCGCGATATAGTCGTCACATTGGCGTATGTCCGTACGTTTGGGGGGCGCCGTTTGATAGTCTGGACACGGGTGCCGACCCGGGTCGCTGAGATTTAGGCTAATTTCGAACAAATGCACTTTGCGGTTGCAAAACTACGTTGTTGTTGTTGTTAGAGAGGTTCCAGGGACCAGCGGCCTGTTTCACTAAACTTTGTTCGACTAAGAAGTTGGTAAGTGCAAAATTGAAAGATACAGTAGCTGTTTCACTGACAGTGGAGTTGCAAAATCTTTCTTGGGTGTGTTCACATTTAATTATGTGTACATATAGCTGGAAAATGGTAATAACATTAATGAACCACGTTAGTGAGAAGAAAATTAATAAAAATCTTTGTACAAATGTTTTTATTGTACAAAGTTTAATGGGTCATAGGTAGTGATCACAAGAATGTTACACCTGACCATTGTGTCTATCCGCAGGGTTGCAAAGGAGGAAACGAAGGTTGGTTCCCATTACAGTACGTTGATAAGTGGGATCCTCACACTGTAAGTTAAACTGTAGAAAGCGGGAAACGAAAATTGTCGTCTGCTGTTGTTTTCATATATGTCAATTAAAACAGGGTTTGGCAGCGCTTTATAATCATTACGTCTCCCCCATATAGGGAGACATATTGTTTTTGGCATGGTTGTTCGTCTGTCCGTCCGTCACAAATTTTGTGTCACACGTTTCTCCAAAAGTATGTCAGTAGTTGCGAAATTTTACAGGAATATTTTACCACTCATTTGAACCGTCTCGTTGTTACCACTCATTTGAACCGTCTCGTTGTTACCACTCATTTGAACCGTCTCGTTGAGACGGTTCAAATGAGTGGTAACAACATATACATTCGAATTTGTCATCATGTGAAGTTGCGCACCTGGGGTTTTAGATGCGGATTCATCCCGTATTCGCAGAGTTATGGTCCCTGACTTTAATGAAAAGTGGCGATGTTCAACTTGTGTCGCACATAAGTGAAAAACTATTTGAGCTACATTATCAATATGTAGAGTTGTGCATTTGGTGATTTTGATGCGGATTCATAGAGTATGGGCGGAGTTAAGGCCATTGACTTAGTGAAAATTGCTGATTTTTAACTTGTGTCACCGGTAACTCAAAAAGTATTTGAGTTACAGGCATGCAACTATATAGGAATGTTAAATCAGCATGTGTAATTTTGCACTTGGGGTTTTGTTTGCGGAATCATCCAGTAAGGATGGAGTTATGACCCTTGAAAATTGGCAATTTTGTTGGCATCACAAATTCATCACAAATTTGTGTCGCGCGTATTTCCAAAGGTGTTTGAGTTATAGTTTGTCACTATGTGCAGTTGTGCACTATGGGTTTTTGATGCGGATTCATGTATTATTGGCAGAGTTAAGGCCCTTGACAAGTGAAAATTGCATATCTCGCAATATACAGCTAACTTACTCAGTAGAACAAGGTAGCTACATATATGCTGTTCTTGCCTTAAATTCTAACAAGTGCATCGAGTGCATAACATAAACTTTTCCCTGTCCCACCGATCCATCCGCAGTTATGCCCCTTTTTCGACTCTAAAAATAATGTTTTCCCCAATCACGCACTCAGTGATTGCTGTTGTATTCATGAATGCTCAACAGCAGTGTCATTTTGTTTTGCAAACAATTTTCTATTATTATATTATTTTTTATGTTAATATATTGATCAAATCGCGTATGGGGCTGTACATGTACATGCTGGACGCGGTATTCAGTGTTGGTATGTTCAGCCATGGCAGTCCTCGAGTCATGTAAGATGTTAACTATTTAACCCTTTCAACCTGAAATAACTTAAATGGACTGTGATATGAAGCGACTTTGCGACTAGTGTAGATCCAGATCAGCCTGTGTGTCAGTATCATCTGATCAGGATCTGTACTGTTTACCATTCCATTAATGAAACACGCGTCATGCTTCTAACCAGCAACATAGATCATTATCAGCTACAGGAGTGTGGTATTCGATCAGGATCTACACTGGTCACAAATCTCATATATGCTCCTTTTCTCCAGTGACAGTTAAATTTTAGCCATTCTTGGTCAGCAGAAAAAAATTAATTGAATTTCACAAGTTTTTTTTAAGATGTAAAACTTTTGAACCATGATAGCTAGAGACTATTTCATACATGTATGTGTCTTCCTTATTGTTCACAGTATTTCCATCCCACTGGTCTTTCAGATGACAACAGAAACAGATTTCCCGTCTCTATATGACCTTAGTATTTCCATCCGACTTATCAGGGGTTGACACTAACTTTTTGATAAGGGATTCCGCAGCATAGACATCCAGATTTTTACATTATATTGAATGGGATCTTCTTGAACGTTCATACAAAACGGGGGTCCTCGGGGTCCTGGGACACTGTGAGTCTCGACCCCTGCTTGCCTGTCGAATGGCACTTTAGACTGTGGTCTTGTCTCTATATGACCTTATCTGTTGCTGGGACGTTATACCTTAGAATGCTGAAAACGTAAATTGTTGCTGTTGTTTCATATTTTGTCTGCTTTCTCAATAAAAACATTGTTTGACAACACTTTAGAATCATTTCCATTGGAAATGATTCTAAAATGTTGTCGAATTATGTTTCTAATGAGAAAAATGGAAAATAAAACAGCAGACGGTAAAATTTAATTCAGCATTGTAAGGGTTGAACCATTTCACACGGGCAGTTGGTTGGGAGCATGCGATGGGTAAATCTAACAATGAGATACATCCTTAACATAAATCCTGATATCCCTGGTTTGGCCCTCTGGTACATTTTCGGCTTTCTGATACGTGCGAGTTAAACCATTTCGCCTTTTCTCTTTCCAGTGGCGATAGTGGGTCCGAATGGAGTGGGCAAAAGTACCTTCCTCAACCTGTTTGTTGGTGTTCTAGAACCGGTACGTTTCTGTTGATGTACTTGAGAGCTAAATCCTGCTATACCTCACTAAAAGGTAATACGATTAGTGCTGATCATATTACTTTTGGGGTTGGAGCTAAGTGACTCTGGTGTGAAATGGACCTGGAACCATGTCGGAATATTCTAATTTCAGGGCTGAATATCTATTTTTCTGTAAATATTCAGTTCTGATTTTGGGAATTTCCCTCATTATGGACAGGTTAAATACAGGATAGTCCAACCCTTTGGCCCGGCCATAAATGACCTTAGGTGTTGATAGGCTGTTAAACACCAATAATCAATCAAATCTATTGATGTGGAGGTTGTCCACTGATACCTTGCTGTTAGTGTTTCCCACATTTGATTGATTGATGAACCGGGTCTGCAATGTAATCTGGATATACACTGGTCTCGGGTTGTAAGGTCGATTTCATATTATATTTATACCCCACGCAACGAGTTGTGGTGGGGTATACTGGAGTCAGGAGTCACTAAACTTAACATCAGAGAAATATGTTATAACTACATATTTAGGGTACCTGGGCCCACAAAAACCTCGCTTACTGACAAATCTAGTTAAATGAAGGAATCCTTGTTTTATTTTGATGTGCCAATATAGTAGGCCTCGATAAATTCTCAATTGTCCGCTCATCCAGATTTGATTTAAACTGTCAGATACATTCCTATCTGTTTTAACCGTTAGACCGCTACACACAACAATTGTCATCTGCTGTTGCTTTTATATCTTGCCTGATTTCTAAATAAAAACATGGTTTGACAGCATGGTTCGCCATTCCATCAATGAAACACCCATCATGCTTCTAACAAGCAACATTATCAGGCTACAGGATTCACTAGCGTGCTATTTGATCAGGAGCTACATTAGTAACAAATCCCATAAGCCCCATTTCTCCAGTCACAGTCACAAATGACAATGTTACTTGGCCGTTAAACACCATTTCATTCCATGTGTTGTAATACCTCACTTACTTGTGATTCTTATCATTTGTGTGATGGCTTGATAGAATATGGGATACAGCATGGGACTCAAATACCCATTGGGCTAAATTTCATAGTATTTGCATGCCACCGGATTACACTTGAAACTGAGTCCCGTCTCTATACTATCTTACCTGTTGCTGGGACATTAAACCTTTCACAGTTCACATTTTATTTACAGCGAATAGAAAAATACGACCAGCCCTCAGATGATCAACTGCGACTGGACGAGTCACCAATAGAACACATGCAGGTAAGTCTTGGGTTTATTACATGCAGGCACATATGTGATACACGTCATGTGATTTTGTGCCTAAGAACAGGTGCGATTTTTCATGAAATATGTTTACAGAAACTGTGATATTATCTGTAATAGACATAGAAAGTTTACAAAATATGTATAGCAAATGCGGAAGAATATTCCACATTTGCTATGAAAATTTCGTCAACTTTCTATGTCATTTAAAATATCGTAAATTTTGTAAACATTTTTCACGAGATACGGCACATGTTCTTTATCGCATTGCGTGTCTCATATGTGACCAGCCAACATGAAATTTAGCTTATTGTAAAGGTTTATATCTTAGTGCCTGAGCCTTAAATGACCTTTAATAGCTGTTGATAGGCCATTAAACAGCAATGAACAAACAAACATTATACCTTAGTGGTGAATGGTACTGGGATTCAACAGCAAGCAAACCCCAATCCATCAATCCCCCATGCCGGTGCATTCCTGTCTGTTTATGACCTTGCTGTTGAATGGATGTCAAACCCCAATCAATCCGCCATACAGGTACATTCCCAACTGTATATGACCTTGCTGTTAAATGGATGTAAAACCCCAAACAATCCCCCATACAGGTGCATTCCCGTCTGTATATGACATTGCTGTTGAACGGACATACATTCCCAATCAATCCCCCATACAGGTGCATTCCAGTCTGTATATGACCTTGCTGTTGAATGGATGTAAAACCCCAATCCATCAATCCCCCATACAGGTGCATTCCTGTCTGTATATGACCTTGCTGTTGAATGGATGTAAAACCCCAATCCATCAATCCCCCACACTAGGTGCAATTCCTGTCTGTTTTATATTGACCTTTGCCTGTTTGAATGGAGTAAAACCCCAATCCATCAATCCCCCCCCCCCCATACAGGTGCATTCCTGCCTGTATATGACCATTGCTGTTGGAATGGATGTAAAACCCCCCAATTCCCATCAATCCCCATCCCAAAACAAAAAAGGTGCATTCCTGTCTGTAAATTTGGACCTTGCTGTTGAATGGTATTTAAAACCCCAATCAATCCAATCAATCCCCCCATACAGGTACATTACCTGTCCGTATATGACCTTGCAGTTTGAAATGGATGTATAAAACCCCAATCAATCAATCCCTCCATACAGGTACATTCCTGTTTGTTATATGACCTTGCTTTGGAATGAAACGATGTTAAAACCCCATTTTTAATGCAGCCCACCGAAAACAGAAAGCACGCATCTGATTGGTCAATTCAAATCAGAGCCTATAAAATATGAAAAATCACAGCATATAAAATCTCCGTTTTACCAGTCTGTGTTTTACAACTTGACAGATTTATGTAACCCTACACGCTTTTGTAAACAATGGCCAGCGGCGGGGCTTGCAATTATTTCAAAATTAATTTCGGTACATTTTCGGTTATGCATTCTGCCATATTGACCTGTACAACCCAAAGCGGAAAAGAAAATCTAACAACGACTGACAAACGTGACTTCAGTGTGGTGGCCCTTCAACAAATTCCTAAAAATATTACCCCACCCGCCCAAAATACAGAAAAAGTTAATAAAGTGCTCAAATCTAAACTCAATATGCCAGTACCAGCCTATAACTTTACGAATTCCGATGTGCACATACATGACTATACATAATAAACTGTATTGCAGATGGGTAATCACCTGAATTAGGCGTAAATCCAGGGAAATCCTAGGCCTGTTGACACAACAAGTTGTTGACATTTCCTTTGTAAAAATCACACAAACCCAATGAAGAAATGTTGGCATTTCTTTAAATTAATAAAAGCAAATAACTGTTGCAACTACACATATAAAAACAATACAATTGTTAAAATAAACATTACAGTTGAATAAATGTATAGATGTCTTAGAAAAAGTCCCGTTAATCTCTATTTGAAATGGGAATAATCCTTGGCAGAATTACATTTCATTAAATTAATTTGGTGTGAGGCGGTTATAAATCGATGACGACAACAACCTGCTGACGTAATGAAAAATATCACTGTTCGTGATATGCTACGACGTTGCAGAAAGCGGGGAGCACACTAGGTGCATTAGAATCGGGATAACCATGCTTTGTTTTTCGATTTGGAGCGGTATGTGTGAGGTTTTATGGTCTGTGAATCACTGATTCACAGACCATAAAACCTCCCATATGCCGTTCCAAATCGAAAAACAAAGCATGGTTATCCCCCCAAATCCATCAAATCCCCCATACAGGTACATTCCAGTCTGTATAGACCTTTTCTGTTGAATGGAAAAACCACCCAAAACCCAAACCATCAATCCCCCATACAGGTACATTCCTGGTCTGATAATGACCTTGCTTTGAATGGACATAAAACCAAATCAACCAATCCCCCATACAGGTACATTCCGTTCCTGTATATGACCTTAGCCTTTGAATGGACATAAAACCACCCAATTCCATCAATCCGCCCATACAGGTACATTCCCTGTCCTGTATATTGACATGCTGTTGAAAATGGAATGGTAAAACCCCAAATCCATCAATCCCCCATACAGGTTACATTCCTGTCTGTATAAATGGACCTTGCTGTTGAATGGGATGTAAAAACCCCAATCTAGTAATCAATCCCTCCATACAGGTGCACATTCCCTGTCCTGTATATGACCTTGCTGTTGAATGGACCATAAAACCCCAATCCAATCAATCCCCCATACAGTACATTCCTGTTTCCTGTATATGAACCTTAGCTGTTGAACTGGATGTAAAAACCCCAAATCAATCAATCCCCCATACAGGTAACATTCCTGTCTGTATATGACCTTAGTTTGTTGAATGGATGTTAAAACCCCAATCCATCAATCCCCCATACAGTACAATTCTGTCCTGTATAATGACCTTGCTGTTGAATGGATGTTAAAACCCCAATCTGTCTGTATAATGACCTAGCTGTTGAATGGTATGTAAAACCCCAATATGTCAATCTTCCAATACAGGTGCATTCCTGTCTGTATATGACCTTGATGTTGAATGGATGGTAAAACCCAATCTGTCTAAAATCCTCCCAATACAGGTGCATTCCCTGTATGTATAATTGACCTTGCCTGTTGAATGGATGTAAAAACCCAATATTGGGTATCAATTCCTCCATACAGGTGGCAATTATGTCTCGTTTATGTCCAGTTGCTGTTGAATGGATGTAAAACCAAAACCCCAATCCATCAATCCCCCTATAAGGTACAATTCCTGTCCTGTATATGACCTTGCTGTAGAATGGATGGTAAAAACCACATCCATCAAATCCCCCAATTACTGGTTAACATTCTGTCTGGATATGGACCTTGTTGTTGAATGGATGTAAAACCACCCCAATTCCATTCAATCACCCCCAATACAGGTACTTTCCTGTCTGTATATGACCTTGCTGTTGAATGGATGTAAAACCACAATCCATCAATCCCCCATACAGGTAACCCAAATTCTGTCTGTATATGACCTTGCTGTTGAATGGATGTAAAACCACAATTCCTCAATCCCCCATAACCCAGTACATTCCTTTACTGTATATGACATTGCTGTTGAATGGTGTAAAACCACCCCAATCCATCATTTCCCCATTACAGGTTACATTCCGTATGTATATGACCTTGTGTTGAATGGATGTTATGTACATTGGTTGTTGACCCCAATGGATGTAAAACAAATCAAATCAAATCAATCTTTACAGGTTACATTTTCCTGACCTGTATATGACCTTGCTGGGTTTGATGATGTAAATACCCCAATCTCTCAATCCTACATACAGGTACATTCCTGTCTGTATATGACCTTGCTGTTGAATGGATGTAAAACCCCAATCAATCAATCCTCCATACAGGTACATTCCTGTCTGTATATGACCTTGCTGTTGAATGGATGTAAAACCCCAATCAATCAATCCTCCATACAGGTACATTCCTGACTGTATATGACCTTGCTGTTGAATAGATGTAAAACCCCAATCCATCAATCCCCCCCATACAGGTACATTCCTGACTGTATATGACCTTGCTGTTGAATGGATGTAAAACCCCAATCTGTCTGTATATGACCTAGCTGTTGAATGGATGTAAAACCCCAATATGTCAATCTTCCATACAGGTGCATTCCTGTCTGTATATGACCTTGCTGTTGAATGGATGTAAAACCCCAATCTGTCAATCCTCCATACAGGTGCATTCCTGTCTGTATATGACCTTGCTGTTGAATGGATGTAAAACCCCAATCCATCAATCCTCCCTCCATACAGGTACATTCCTGACTGTATATGACCTTGCTGTTGAATGGATGTAAAACCCCAATCAATCAATCCTCCCTCCATACAGGTACATTCCTGACTGTATATGACCTTGCTGTTGAATGGATGTAAAACCCCAATCAATCAATCCTCCATACAGGTACATTCTAGACTGTATATGACCTTGCTGTTGAATGGATGTAAAACCCCAATCCATCAATCCTCCCTCCATACAGGTACATTCCTGACTGTATATGACCTTGCTGTTGAATGGATGTAAAACCCCAATCAATCAATCCTCCATACAGGTACATTCCTGACTGTATATGACCTTGCTGTTGAATGGATGTAACACCCCAATCCATCAATCCTCCATACAGGTACATTCCTGTCTGTATATGACCTTGCTGTTGAATGGATGTAAAACCCCAATCCATCAATCCTCCATACCGGTGCATTCCTGTCTGTATATGACCTTGCTGTTGAATGGATGTAAAACCCCAATCAATCAATCCCCCATACAGGTACATTCCTGTCTGTATATGACCTTACTGTTGAATGGATGTAACACCCCAATCAATCAATCCCCCATACAGGTACATTCCTGACTGTAAAATAAAGAAATTATTTCAAATTTTCAGCGTGTGTTTATCCTGGAATACCAGGACAGCCGTAAAATGCTGGGGAGGTTTGGGTTGGCGAGCCACGCCCACACGATGAAGAACCACGACCTTTCTGGGGGTCAAAAGTCTTGAGTTGCCCTCGCCGACCTTTCGTGTAGACAGCCGGACATACTTGTACTGGTAAGCTGTAAATTATATCCCCTTCCCACCCGCCCCTCCCCCGCAATAAACTGTTTATTGTCTGGGATGGGTTGTGGCCTAGAGGTTAGAGCACTGAACTTCAATACCAGATGTTGTGGGTTCAATCCCCGCTCTAGGCATGAACAATATTTGCATTGTATTTCCATCCCACTCGTCTGTCAGATGAGACTTTAAACCAAGGTTTCGTCTCTATATGACCTTAGCTGTTTCTGGGACATTATTACCATTGGCCCGGCCTTAAATGACCTTAGCTGTTGATAGGCCGTTAAACACCAACAAACAAATAAATTAACTTTCACTTTCCCATTTTTATTGTCTTAGTCTGGCAAAATTTACAATTCAACTGTTTGTGCGAAGTTACCATTTAACTTGCTTATTATTCCCCCTGCAGGCAATGATCTGGAGGGTATACCGAGTCGGAATGTCTGTCCGTGCTTCACAAAACTTAACGTACTGGTAAATGTCTTTTGGTATGTCATGCTGTGACAAGTCCATGACCCTCCAATCAGCGTTAGTCCCAAGGTCAAGATTACAGATTTAGTGCGTTCTCTAAACGTAGCGTGGCAGATAAATGTCTTGTAACCTGTTTTCCTTCATGGAGCTTCTTGATGCATTCATCTGATAGTGGTAAATGTCTTTTGGTATGTCATGCTGTGACAAGTCAATGATCCTCCGACTCCTGATGGTTCCAAGGTCAAGGTCACAGTGCGTTCTCAAAAGTTACACATACATTGGTGCACATGTTTGGGGGTGGGGCGTATTCCGTAAGCACTCGATTACCGACAAGTCTAGCTATTACACTCACTGGTGTGTTATTGTCACGCCTGCTTTTTCCGTCGTCCGAAATGTCAAAATGTTTGTACAAGCTTCGTTATCATGGTATAACTTTTTAATATTACTTGACAGATCGCTTCAATATTTGGACACTTGATACATATGAGCATTTGTAACACACTCATGCCGCCATTAACATGACCTTGACCTTTTTTACCTTCACATTTTTGTGGAAACATTGCCATTTTTTTGGCGTCAAAACGTTTGTACAAGCTAATCAGGCATGGGAAATTTCCGGATTAATCCGGAAATCCAGATTTGAGGTCCCAGTGACCACTTTTGTGAATCTTGTAAATCCGTTGAGAATGGCGATAAAAAATTACAATTTAAAAAAAAAATGATTTTTTTTTTTTTTTTAAGTGGCGATTCTTTTATTTTCCCCAGCGGAATCCCTGTTATACATGTACTGACTTCTTGTTGCAAGTATTATTTTAAATTGAAATGGATTATGTTGCCAATTTTTCCTAATTATAGCATATATTTTCAGGGGAAAATGTGATCTATTTAATGCTAAATATACCTCAGAATGAAGCACAGAGCATCTAGAATTGAAAAAAAATTCTCGGGGGGTGGGGGCATGCCCCCAGACCCCCCTAGCAAATCGCAGCGCAATTCGCTGCACAAATAAATTTTCAGGATTGGGGACAGTGATCCACTCTCATGCCTGAAGCTTCTTCATCATGATATACCTTTAATATTACTTAACAGATTTCTTTAATATTTGGACACTTGATACATGTGAGCATTTCAAACACACTCATGCCCCCATTAACATAACCGTGACCTTTTGTAACTTCACATTTATTCGGAAGCACTCACAAAGTTTGTACATGTTTCTTCTTCATCTTCGTATAACATTAATATTACTTGATGGATTGCTTCAATATTTAGAAACTTGATACATGTAAGCATTTTGGAACACACTCATGCCGCCATTAACATGACCTTGACCTTTTATACCTTCACATAGTTGTGGAAAAACTTAGCAATTTTTTTTTTAAATCAAAAAAATTCTTCAACCTTAACCTTTTTCGTGTTTTAAGCTGCACTTCTCTGACGGTTTTTGTGATGCTTACTTTAGCACATCATGACATGCCCATGATCATGTTACTGTCAAATGCCTCGGCAGATGCGACACCGCTTCCGTGGCGGAATTCTTGTATGCAATACAATACATGTATGTTTAAACCAGCCAATCAGTTTATTACATCGCGACCCTGTGAGCGTGCCAATTGTCTGGAGCTGTCTTATTTACATATTTATTAAAGCTAGTATGATTTTTAATACACTGCATAAGTCAATTTTATTCAGTAAAATATGTTTAAACAATCAGTATGTGAGATCACGACCCCAATGACCTTGCCGTGCGTCTGTTGCAGGATGAACCGACCAACAACCTGGATCTGGAGTCGATAGACGCCCTCGCAGACGCCATCAATAGCTACACAGGAGGTGGGTGTGGCTGCCAACTGTCGTCTGCTCTTGTTTTATATTCCGTCTTTTTTCTCAATAAAAACATGATTTTACAGCACTTTAGAATCATTTCCATTGTGTTGTCAAAACATATTTTGATCAGAAAAATTAAAAATAAAATTAAACAGCAGACGACAAAAATGGTTAAACAGGGCTCCAGATAAGCCTTGTGTCTAAAAAGTATTTTCAAACTCAATGCATATTTTGTATTAGCAAATGGACTATTTATGATGAAACAGATTGTCGTCTGCTGATATTTTATATTCTTTCTTCTCTTTCTCAATAAAAAGATGGTTTTGCGGCACTTCAGAACATTTCCATTGGAAATGATTCTAAAGTGTTGTAAAAACATGTTTTGATGAGAAAAATTGAAAAAATAAATTAAAAACAGCAGACGACAAAAATTAATCTGCATTATAATTGTTAAACAATGCTCCAGATAAGCCTTATGTCTGTTGAGTAATTTCAAACTTGATCCGTATTTTGTATTTGCCAATGGACTGTTTATGATGATAGTGTCAATACAGTTAACCATTTTTCCCAAGTTTATCTGGCAAGGCTAGGATATGTGAGGAATCCCATATTTTCCGAGCCAAGCCTGATAAACTCAATATCAAAAGACACTAACCTGGTACTCTATTGATCAAGTCATTCTAGAGGATGAGCAAAATAATGTCATGGTTTTCGTTGAAAAGAACACGAACTTGTAAAAATGTTAACATTGTCTCATTAGGTCGACTATATTCAGTAACATCGTGTGACGCCGTTCATACAACGCCAGCGAATATGTTGGTAACCTAGATATGCATGTTAATAAATACCAGGGCTCCAGATAAGGAATTAGTAATTGAGTATTGTTTCTCCATCATTTCTGAAGCAATTGGGTATTTCGAAATTTTAATTGGGTAAAATAAAATCACACTACTGTTTACACATCAACAGACAGCAATTATTGAATGGTTTGCTTCGAAATGAAAGCATATCTTGGAATTTCATTAGAATTGTCTCCTTGGAGACAATTCTAATGAAATACCAAGATGTGTTTTCATGGAAAATAAGAAAAATATGCTATATTCGTGGTCTGTTTATTGTTTTCTGCAGTATGATAAAGGTACCACAATGTTTTTATTGCTTTTTGATACTCGCTTCCGTACTTCGGATTTCAATTGGGTTTTTGACAATTTTAATTTGGTATTTAAGCAAATACGCAGCTTATCTGGAGCACTGAAATTGAGATTTGAATCCAGTTATACCTATTATAAATTTAAAGTAGTAAGACTAGTACTAATCCTATTACTTTTTGTGTGTGGGGCTAAGTTACTCTGGGGTGGTGTGGACCTGGCACCAGGTCAGATTATTTAATTTCAGTGCTGAATATATATTTGTTTCTGTATAAATATTCAGTTCTGATTTTGAGATTCTTCCCCCCCCCTCTAACCCTACCCCCCCCCCCCCCCTCCATCAATAAATAAATCAACCCTGTTAACCCAGCCTAAAATGACCATACCTGTAGACAGGCTGTTAAACACCATTGAATCAAATCAAATTTATTGCAGCTGTGGTGATAGTGTCCCACGACGAGAGATTGATACTCGACACCGACTGCCAACTCTGGGCCGTCAAAGACAAGTGTATAAATGAGGTCGAAGAAAAGAAATCTTAGAACAATTGGGGGAGACCGTGAAATCTCCCGGTAACGCCGGCTTCACTCTAGAATAGCGGTGGACTATGATCAGTGATGGATCGTCTTTCTTGGGAGTTTTATTATGTCCTCGACGATAGGCAAGAGGGGATATAGCGTTAGTCCATGTTCGTGAGTACGTTATTAACACCTTTCATTTTTCAATAACTCGTGAACTGCTTCACACCGATCATATTTGGCCACAATGTGTGTCATGGGATGGTGCTTTGTTTTACATACGACCCATGTCTGACAGCCCAAGGTCAAAGTCACTGAGGACGTATGTTCACCTTGTTTGTAAGGCAAATGCGTTAAAGTTGTTTTGTTGTTTTTGTCGCGCCTGCTTTAGCAGAGGCGCGACTATAGTCGGATCTTTTTCCGTGGTCGTCGTCGTCCAGTTTTTTGTAAGGCATATGCATTTTTTCACAATATCTCTTTAACCCCTTGCCAGACTTTGATAATATTTCACATCAATGTTTTGTCTAGGGATTGGATGCTTCCAATTTACGCCACACCCCACCCCAATCCAAATTTCTTCAAGGTCAATGGTCATTTATTTACTTTTAATGTTCACTGGTTTTGTAACAGAAATGTGTTAAGTTATTGTTTTTTCACAATATCTATTTAACCCCTTGCCAGACTTTGATAATATTTCACATAAATGTTTGTCTACGGATGATGCTTCATTACGCACACCCCCACATCCAAATTCTCAAGATCAAGGTCATTTATTTACTTGTAATGTTCACCGGTTTTGTAACAGAAATGCATTAAAGTTATTGTTTTTTCACAATATCTCTTTAACCCCTTGCCAGACTTTGATAATATTTCACATCAATGTTTGTCTAGGGATGATGCTTCATTACGCACACCCCCACATCCAAATTCTCATGGTCAAGGTCATTTATTTACTTGTAATGTTCACGGTCAAATGCCTCGGCAGGCGCGCTACTGCTTCCGTGGCGGAATTCTTGTTTATCAAGGCTGCCAGTGAGGACATGTTCACCTTGTTTGTAAGGCAAATGTGTTAAAGTTGTTTTGTTGTTTTTAAGGCTGCCAGTGACGGGGATTAGCTTAGTGATAATGATGACCTTGCTACAACCTTCAATTGAGTTTGGAATTTGGACGAGACCAACTTAAATGCCAGTTGACCAATCGATCAATAAATCGGAGGTTCTTGAAATTTGTTCCCAAATCAGACAGTTCGACCAATCCAACTTTCTGATTTTGTGCAAGAAAACTCCTGCACTGGTAATGTGATTAATGTTTTCTGCAAATTTTTGTTTGACTACCATCCAGTTTTGGACTTGACCTGTGACATAGTTCCAAGCTCATTTGAAGGTTGTTGTAAAATTACCATTTAATATTTCAGAATGGGAATTATTCATATTGCCAGCATGTTTACAATATTACCGTAATAACCTTAAATATTTTGACACTGTTTGCTCTGGGAAACTCCTATTAAATATGGATTTGCAAAACCTAACTAGGATTAGGACACTCTTTGTTGTGGCAAACCACATATTTATATATTTATATGTGTTTCCCATAATAAATTGTGTCTGAAAATTTAGGGTTATTGCGGTAGGTTTATTTATATCCAAAATAAGACCTGGCAAAACATTTAAAGGCACTGTGTCTCAGATGACGTCTCGGATATTTAATACGTGGTTTTTCGCTTCATGCACTGCAATGACCTATAACACCAATCACACCAGTTGATCAAATTCCCAAAAATGTTGCGTTATATTCAAGTGTATACAATCAGAATCTGTGATAAACAGGGGAGATAATTTGGTTATGCATTTTCGGTATACACGTACCAGTAAGGAAACATTACAGTACTTGTGTAATGATCATGTGATACCACATTTACAATGAAGTTTCCATTATAGACTAGTAATATAAATAGCAATAAATTAGTAACCATCGATCGCGTTTTTCAGTATTCAACTTTTTTTATTTGATAATACCAAATTATTTTCAGAGGGATATGTACAATTAGGTTCAGAAATACTATGTAAATCTATGATTGACCCTTAGACTGCTACTCACAACAATTGTTGTCTGTTGTTGCTTTTATATTTTGCCTTATTTCTCAATAAAAACATGGTTTGACAACTCAAAGCATGTTGAAACTTATTCTAAAGTGCTGTCAATGCATGTTTTTGATGATAACAATGGAAAATAGAAAATAAACAGCAGACGACAAAAAAATAAAGATAGCGGTCTAAGGGTTAAAATATTTTTTTCCAATCGGTTTCATCACTTCAAAGGGATGGGGTAGAATATAGGCTGAGGGGTAGAAAATAGGATTTCAATACTGTAGGTTGTGAGTTCTAAACCTACCCTAGTGCTTAAAAATACTTTCATAGTATTTCTATCCCACTGGTCTGTCGGATGAGACTTTAAACTGTGATCCCGTCCCTTTATGACCTTAGCTATGTTTTCCTGAGACACAGTCCCTTTAAAGTAGTGATAGAACTCTGGCCAAGTGATCATAAAACATTCCGTTCAGGTTCTCTAATCATAGCTCAACTTAGCTTGTTCAAAACCAAGCAATTTCATTGGTCAAGCCTCGACTGACCAATGAAACTGTTTTATAGTAAGTACATGTGTGTGGCTGTGACTGGAGAAATGGGGCTTATGGATATTGTGACCAGTGTAGTTCCTGATGAAATAGCACACTCCTTTGGCCTGATAACGATCTATATTCCTTGTTAGAAGCATGATATGTGTTTCATTGATGGAATATTGAACAGTGCAGATCCTGATCAGATCCTGTGGCTGTGGCTGCACAGGCTGATCTGGATCTACACTGGTCACAAAACCCACAAGTCCCATTTCTCCAGTCACAGCCACATTTCAAGAACCTTCTCAACGTGTTTTATAATCACTAGACGGAGCTTACTGGGTCACATGTGGTTCAGGCGAGAAATCTGTACTAGATCTTGTTATACCCCCCGCAACGAATTGTGGGGGGGGGGGGGTATACTGGAGTCCGGTTGTCCATCCGTCCGTCACTAAACTTAACATCAGAGAAATATGTTATAACTTCTATTTCCTTCATCTAAAATGCTTAATATTTCACACATGCATTCCTGTAAGGCTCTACTACCATGCTGCATCAAATACACGACCGTCCAACCCCTGCTGATCCCAAGGTCAAGGTCAAATAATTATCTCTTTACAAAACTTAACATCAGAGAAAGATGTTATAATTTCTATTTCCTTACATATTTAGGGGCACATGGGCCCATGCGGGGGGTATTCCGTAAGCCTTGCTTACTGACAAATCTAGTTAATATAATGTATACTGAACCAATTGAAAAAACGCAACACGGAGGTTTGCACGTTATTGAACACCCTTATTGATTTACACACGTGATCGCAGTGTACCATGTGACTGATGCTTCAATTCCGGGTGTGTTGGATAGATACTGAATTACTATTTATCCTCATTATAAAATGTTTGCTATGTAATGGGTGAATATATAGAGTTTATTCAACTACCATTTGCCCCGTGCAGGCACCGGGGCGAGATCAACTGATCCTGAGAATAGTGCTGCAGTAGCCATTGCTTGTCGTAAAAGGCGACTAAACTGGCTTAACGATTGGGTTCATACTTTCCGGAACCCACTATACCGGATTTGGCCCTCATGTACATTTTTGGCTTTCTTGTATGTGAGAGTTGAGTCGGGCTATGCCCCATATATAAAAGTAAGATTAGTGCTAATCCTATTACTTTTAGGGATGGGATAAATGATGCTGGTGTGGCGAGGGCCTGGCAATAGATCAGGTTGTTCTAATTTCAGGACTGAATATATATTTTGATTGTAAATATTGAGTTCTGAAGTTGGGATTTACCCCCCTTGGACAGGTGGATACGGGACTCGACCCTGTTGACCCGTCTGCGTGTAGACTCCCTGAGGCTTGTACCTCTATGTCAGAAAAGCGGACGTTAAACCCTATTCACTCACTCACTCACTCACTCAACTACCATTTTGAAATATCGGATTTATTTCCCCGAGACATCTGGAAATCCGATAAAGAAACGAGTGCGGAGCACTAGTTTCTTTGTCGAATTTACAGATGTTAAATTTGAAATTTGCCATTAGCAATTTTGTCGTTAAGAGTATGAATTGTTTCTGCACTGGAAATCACGTCAAATATGACGTCAGAAAAGCGGACGTTAAACCCTATTCACTCACTCACTCACTCACTCAACTACCATTTTGAAATATCGGATTTATTTCCCCGAGACATCTGGAAATCCGATAAAGAAACGAGTGCGGAGCACTAGTTTCTTTGTCGAATTTACAGATGTTAAATTTGAAATTTGCCATTAGCAATTTTGTCGTTAAGAGTATGAATTGTTTCTGCACTGGAAATCACGTCAAATATGACGTCAGCTACGTCTCGCGAACGTCTAGGAAGAAATATTTCCTTCAAGGATATAAATCCCTCCAGAAGCACGGTAAATCACTGGGTAACATGTAATATATACAGTCGAACCTCCCCGAACGGCCACCTCTCTACAACAGCCACCTCTCTGTAACAGCCGCTATTTTATATCCAAAATGGATGATTTCCTCTATATCTAACCCTTACACTGCTGAGCATGAACATTGTCGTTTGATGTTGATTTTGCATTCTTTCTCAATAAAAACATGTTTTGACAGCATTTTAGAATCATTTCCAATGGAAATGATTCTAAAATGCTGTCAAAACATGTTTTTATTGAGAATTATTGAAGAAAATAAATAAACATCAGACGATAAAATTGTATTCAGCATTAACCTCCCTACAACAGCCACCTCTCTATAACAGCCAATTTTGGGTGGCTGTTGTAGAGAGGTTGCACTGTACCATGTTTTCCTGCTTGTTGCGTTAAATAGTTTCAGTATACATAACGCATATGTGTGTAGTGTGTCATGGGCTATGTAGGTTTCGCCTTTCCGTCTGTACATCTGTCAATTCATAGATAATAGGTTTCGTGGGTGGCAGGTGGGAGCATTTGATGGGTAATTTAACGATCGGGGTTCATTCTTACTCGAATCCCGACAGGAGACCAGGGGGCCATTTCGCTAAACTTTGTATGACTAAAATGTTTGTTAGTGCAAAATTATTCGTAATCCTATTACTTTTAGGGGGTGGGTGGCAGGTGGGAGCATGTGATGGGTAATTTAACAATCGGGTTCATCCTTACCGGAATCCCGACTGGAGACCTGGTTTGGCCCTCACATACGTCTTTGGCATTTTGTATGTGACAGTTGAATCTGGTTATATCCCTTATGTGAGTATTACGATGTTCGTAATCCTATTTTAGGGGAAGGGGCCAAGTGACTTGGTGTGGTATGGACCTGGCACCAGGTCAGGATATTCTAATTTCAGGGCTGAATATATTTGTTCTCGATGTAAATATTCCGTTCTGATTTTGGGATTTTCCCCCCAATGCAGCAGGTTAAAATGGGATCGAACCCGTTTGCCTGGCCTTACATGACCTTAACTGTTGATAGACCGTTAAACACTAATAAACAAACAAACTTTTAGGGGAAAGGGCCAAGTGACTTTGGTGTGGTATGGACCTAGCACCAGGTCACGTTATTCTAATTTCAGGGCTGAATTTTTTTTTTTATGTAAATATTCCATTCTGATTTTGGGATTTTACCCCAATACAGCAGGTTAAATACGAGATCGAACCCGTTAGCCCGGCATTAAAGTACCTTAGCTGTTGATAGGCAGTTAAACATGCATACTATCATAAACGTGGGTTTGACATGCATATTATCTCTGCAGTCATAGTCAAATGTGACAAGCCATGTGATTTTGTACCTAGGAACATGTGTGATATGTCATGAAAAATTTGTAAATGATAGCGAAAGTTGACAAAATCAGACGACATCATTTACAGAAAATATCACAGATTCTGTAAATAAATTTCATGAAAAATCTCACATTTTTGTGGGTATAAAGTCGCATGGCGTGTCTCAAATGGTCTTGATACTTCATATGCTTTATGTTCTATATATATATACACACCCATGCGGCCCAATGCCCACAGTCAAGGTCAAATGACACGGAAATTTGTGTTTGTGTTTCTGCTAGTAGCTGGACTCTAGTTTCACTGACTGATTGGTGAACAGTGCAGACCCTGGTCAGACTGTGAGGATGTGCAGGCTGGACTGGGTATACACTGGTCGCATCGGCCATAAGCCCTATTTCTTCAGCCACAGCCATATGAGCCGCCAATACACGTTTGTGTGCTTTGCAATCATGAACAGACATTATGAGTTGAGATAAATGACAGTGAAATGCCAGCTACAGAAACACATTGGAATAAACTACAGTTGTGGGGAATTTATCGTGGTTAAATGTTGATTAATTCTCACAAAATGTTTCTTCCATATAATTCCACCCTAATTCTGTATTAACACATTGTCTGATATAGGTTCTGTGTACATGTTTTGTCCCGAAATGTCTCGCTGGATTCCTGTAGGGGGCCATCTCTGATGCAGAACATCGAGAGTGACCATCTTGGAAGCCATCTTGAATCATGGTCGTTTTCCTGGAATTCAAGATGGCGTCCAAAATGGCTGCCATACAGACATATTGGTATATAACAAGTTGTAACTGCAGTACCAGTAGGTAATATGTAGGATGTTGTGATCATTTATGTCAACTAAATGATATTTCACTAGAAAAAAAATATAATTTGGTGTTTAGAAATTAAAGTGTCGTGTAAAAATGAATTTATTTCACAAAATTTACAAAAACAAATAAATTAAAAATGGAATTCTTTTACTAGATTACATATTTTCTTTTCATTAAAAAATAAATATAATTATATTATCCATGCACTCATTTACATGGTCAATAGGTGCCGATTGCAATCCATTTTAATTTAAAAAAAATGTTAATGAAGCTATTGGTGGGTGGGGAAAATCACAGTAAAACACACACTAACAGACATATCTTTCATGTACTATAGTTATGTAATTTATGGGTTTGTATGTCATGTGGATTCATTGAAACATAAATCGATAATCCGTCTGTCAGTCGGTCAACATTTTCTGAACTTCTTCTTCTTAACTGCTGGGCTGATGTTGACCAAACTTCACGGAGATGGTCTATGGGTGAAGCCTTTTCAGATTTGTTAAAATGGATGTCGTCGCATATCCAAGATGGCCACCGTAGAAAAGTAGCTCAAATTCTTAAAAATCTTCTCACGAACTGCCAGACCGATTTGACGGTACTAGGCAGAAATGAACGAGATAGTCCATGCTCTTTCAGATTTGTTAAAATGATGACCCCAGGATCAAAAATGGGCGGGGTCAGGGGGGGTCAAGTAGGGGTCAAATTTTACCAAATATGGTCGTGTTGTACATGTATATCCAATACTGCATGATACTGGTCAAACTTCACAGTTATGGCCTGTAGGTCAATACAGGCCCATTTGGGCCTCTTGTTTATTGGGGGGGCCTGACCTTATGTTTTAGCCCTGTCTGTTTGTCTTTCCGTCATACAAATATTCACCTTGTTTAAGTCTGCAAGTTGTATATCGCTTGGCATATCTTCATGATACTTCCCACATGTATACACCATGACCTAGTGACGCGTTACATGCAAGAAAGACGACTCTGGATTTGTACTTTTGGAGTTATCTCCCTTTGACAAAATGTTCTTGTTTGTTGGTTTGGGTCTTTGTCTGGGTTGCACGTCGTCTACCACATGGCATATGTTCATGATACTTTACACATGTGTACATCACGATTTAGAGGCATGCAGCATGCCAGAAAGATGATTGGATTTTGTACTTTTGAAGTTATATCCATATTCACGATGTGGTGGTTGGTTGGGAGTATGTGATGGAATCCCGACTGGAGACCCATCAGATACGTCTGGCTGTCTTGTATGTGGGAGTTGAAACTGGTTATACCCTTTAGAAGAGTAATCCTAATCAGAATATTATCATCATGACACATCACATGTGTGTCCTATTCTTAGGGTCTGCTAGTTCTACAGCTTCCCAATAGGCTACCAGTGGGGGCATCCGTATCCCATGGACACATTTCTAGTTTAATATTATTCTCTTTATGGTTAGGCTTTACTCTAAACATAACTGCATACTGATACTGCAATGAGATATTAATAATATGTAAATTTCTAGTAAATAGAAATCAATTATCACCAAATATGCTTTAATGCGTGTTAAAAATTGAGGGAGTTTCTCAATTCCATCATAACTTCTATATCCCTTGAAGGATTATGTTAATATTTCAATACATCATACATGTCCACATCAGCTTGTATGTCTGTTGGAGATTTTGTTTCGGCTGTGTATCTTCTAAACCGATCACTGAATTTTCAAATGATTTGCCACAAATGTTTGCCATGATGAGATGATGTGTCATGTTCAATACCGACGTGTCTACCTCCAAGGTCACTTAAAGGTCAAAGGTCACATTTCGTTTCCACACTATATCTTCTAAACCGATGAATGAATTTTCAAATGATTTGGCACAAATGTTTGCCATGATGAGACGATGTGTCGCATCCAATACCCATGTGTCTACGTCCAGGGTCAAGGTCACACTACTGAACCAATGAATGAATTTTCACATGATTTGCTACAAATGTTGGCCACGAGACGATGTGTCGCATTCAATACCCATGTGGTTACATCCATGGTCAAGATCACACAAAGAGGTCAAAGGTCAAAAATGAGATTTCGTTTCCACACTATATCTTCTAAACCGATGAATGGATTTCGAAATGATTCGACTCGAACGTTTGTCATGATGACGATGTGTCACATTCAAAAACCCATGTACCTGTGTCCGAGGTCAAGGTCATACTTAGAGGTCAAACATGTGCACGAGATTTCCCTTCTGTACATCTTCTAAACCGACAAATGGATTTTCAAATGATTTGTCACATATGTGTGCCTTGATGAGACGATGTGTATTGTTCAATATCAATGTGTCCACATGCAATGTCAAGGTCACACTCGGAGGTCAAAGGTCAATAAGATTTTGTATATCTTCTAAAACAATGAATGGATTTCAAATGATGTGGCACAAAAGTTTGCCATGATGAAATGTTGTGTCCCGTTCAATAGCCATATACCAAGGTCAAGGTCACAATTAGAGGTCAAATATGTGCATGAGATTTCATTTCTGTATATAATGTCTTCTAAACCGATGAATGGAATTTTCGAATAATTTGCCGCAAATGTTTGTCATGATGAGACGCGAAGTGAAGTGTCGCGTTAAAAAATAAAACACGTACCTTCGTCCAAGGTCAAACTTGGAGGTCAAACATGTGCATACGATTTCCTTGCTGTACATCTTCTAAACCGACAAAAGGATTTTCAAATGATTTGTCATAAATGTTTGCCATGATGAGACGATGCATCACGTTCAATAGCCACAATCAATGTCAAGGTCACAATTTGAGGTCAGGTAAAAAGGGGCATGAAATATATATTCCAACCTATGAAACTATGTCTGATATTAAACCTGTTCATGTGTAAAAGCGATATTGGTGGGGGTATTATGGTTTTTAGCTCGCCTGCACTTCGAGCTTATGGCATACCCCCGGCGTCGTCGGCGTCTGCGTCGTCCACAAACTTCCTTTCATGGAACACCTTGTTATTTCATACATGCATTCCTCAGATGACCCTCTATCATGCTGTAGCAAATCCATGACCCACCACCCAGCCCTTACCCCAAGGTCAAGGTTACAAACTTAGCACATTCATAAACTTAACGTTGGGGTAAATGTCTTATAACATCTGTTTCTTTTCATGGAACGCCTTGATATTTCATACATGCATTCATCTGATGATACGTTATCGTGCTATAGCAAATCCATGACCCACCGCCCACCCAATCGTTACTCCAAGGTCAAACTTAACGTTGGGGTAAATGTTGTGTAGCTTCTGTTTCTTTACACTTTGAACACCTTGATATTTCATACATGCATTCATCTGATGATACTCTATCGTGCTATAGCAAATCCATGATCGACCTTCACCCCTTTCTCCAAGGTCACGGTCACAAACTTAGCACATTCATAAACTTAACGGGGTAAATGTCTTATAAAACATCTGTTTCCTTCCTTTCATGGAAGGGCCCTTGATATTTCATACATGCATTCATCTGATGATACTCTATCGTGCTATAGCAATTCCATGACCCACCGCCCACACCTTACCCCAAGGTCACAAACTTGACACATTCATAAACTTAACTTTGGGGTAAATGTCTGATAACAACTGTTTCCTTTGATGGAACGCCTTGATATTTCATACATACATTCCTCAGATGACCCTCTATCATGCTGTAGCAAATCCACAACCCACCACCCAACCCTTACCCCAAGGTCAAGGTCACAAAAACTTAGCAGTTCATAAACTTTACATTGGGGTAAATGTTGTGTAACGTCGGTTTCTTTACACTTTGAACTCTTTGATATTTCATACATGCATTCATCTGATGATCCTCTATTGTGCTACAGCAAATCCATGACCCACCCCACCCCTTTCCCCAAGATCAACATCATAAACTTAACGTTGGAGTAAATGTCTTTTTATAACTTCTGTTTCTTTACAGGGAACACCTTCATATTTCATACATGCATTCATCTGATGATACTCTATTGTGCTACAGCAAATCCATGACCCACCCCACCCCTTTTGCCAAGGCCAAGGTCACAAACTTAGCACATTTATACATGCATTCCTCATGTGAATAGCTATCATGACGTAGAAAATCACCAACTTAGTGTGTTCATAAACTTAACGCTGGGTTAAATTTTGTTTTCCTTCTCTTTTCAGGGAGCGCATTGATATTTCATACATGCATTCATCTTAATATGCTATATCATGCTATATCAAATCCACGACCCACCTTCCACCACTGACCTCAATGTCAAGGTCCACCGCACACCCCTTATCCCAAGGTCAAGTTATATAATATTCATGTTTTTTATACAACTGTGACAAGTTTGAATGAAGGCTGCCAACAGGCGAGCTTCGTTGTCTTCTGACAACTCTTGTTTAATCTCGATTGACCCAACATTTTTTTAACTAATTCAGTTTTCCATACTGATCAAACTGTGCAACTTTCAGCTTAATCGGACATAAACAATGTTTTTCCATAAACAAACACGAAGGACTTGGTGTTTTTTTTCTCGAGAAATTCATCAACTTTTTCCGATTAAGTTGAAGTTTACACATATTGATCAGCATGAAACACTGAACAAATCCACAAATTTTCAGCCAAATCGGACATAAAAAAAAATGTGTTCATAAAAAAAACATCAAGGTGTACGTACCCCTTGGTGTTTTTTTTCGAGAAATTCATCAACTTTTTCCGATTAAGCTGAAACTTACACATATTGATCAGCATGAAAAACTGAACACATCCACAAATTTTCAGCCAAATCGGACAAAAAATAAGATTTGTTCAGCTTTTAAATAATGATAGTCCACCGATAGTCTGTAAATGTGTTTTAATGTGCTTTACCCCACCCACCAATATGCATTAATACTTTTTTCCTTATCATTCTAATGAAAATTGATTGCAATTGGCACCTATTACCCATGCAGTCAGCATGGAGAATATAATTACATGTATATTTATTTTTAATATAGAAAGAAATGCAATCGTGTAAAGGAACATTTTTATTTGTAAATATTGCTCAACTCATTTCTATATATATTTACATTTTCTATACACAAAATTCATTGATTTTTTCTGGTAAATACATTATTCAGACATAAATGATGATAACATCCTATATTTTCCCTGCTAGTACTGCAGTTACAAATTTTATATACCGTCTGTATGGCAGCCATTTTGGACGCCATCTTGAATTCCAGGACAATGACCACAATTCAAGATGGCTACTCTCGATGCAGGTTATATACGGGATCGATTCGTTGGCCCAGCCTTAAATGACCATAGCTGTTGATAGGTTGTTGAACACCAATGAATCAAATTGAGATGGCTTCCAAGATGGCCACTCTCGATGTTTCTGCATCACAGATTGTCCCCTACATGAATCCAGCGAGACATTTAAGGGACATAAACACGGACATAGGACCTACATCAGACCATGTGTGAATAGACTTTGGTTGGAATTATATGGAAGAAGCATTTGTTGAGAATTAATCGACATATTAACCCATCACAAATGTTTATTCCAAGGTGTTTATGTAGCTGGTGTTTCACTGTCATTTACCTCAACTCCTAATGTTTGTTCATGATTACAAAGCATACAAACGTGTATTGGGGGCTCGTATGGCTGTGGCTGGAGAAATAGGGCTTATGGCCGATGTGACCCATGTATACCAGACCAGCCTGTGCATCCAGAGTCTGACCAGGGTCTGCACTGTTCACCAATCAGTCAGTGAAACACGAGTCTGGCTACTAGCAGAAACACAAACACAAATTTCCTTGTCATTTGACTTTGACCAAGGGCATTGGGACGAAATAGGGGGTTGGTTATATGATATCTGTATCAATGAATTGGTTTATTATTAATAAACAATGACCAGGAACGTTTCTATTTCAATTATTTGTAACCTGCGAGATATGGGGAGAAGAGGATGTGAGGATACGTATTCATTTAGTGGGATTCACACTTTGAATGGTGACAAGTAATCTCGCATTTGTAAGGGTGCCTGTCACAAGATCAGGATATTGTCGTCTCGGTGCTGAACATACAGTGCTCCTACTGCACAGGTGGAAGACTGAAACCCGTGACCAAACACTCATTAAAACCACATTACCCCACCCACCTGGTGTCGTACTGTATGTTCGGTTTCATATAAGGAAACATAACGTACAGTACGACAAAAGATGTGTGGGGTAATGGGTTTTTTTGTTTAGGTCACATGTCAGTCTTGCCTTCCACCTGTGGTGTATTCCTGTCTAAATCATGTAAATGACCCTGTTGTTGATCGATTAGGGTGTTCAATGTAACGTCTATGAATATCTATTAAAAAGCCTTACTAATAATAACAATTAGCTACTTACACAAATAAACCATATGAATGTGATCAGCAAGTCTTTATGCAGACACTGCCGCAGATAAAAATACACCTACTACTGTAATCTGCAAATAATACACCAGTGTTGATGTTTTACATGTGTAGAAGCAAAATTATTCATATAAAACATCAACACGTGCTTATTATTGTCTAACTACAGCATATGGTGTCATTTCCTTGCTGGCAGCATCTGCATAAAGACTTCATGAACACATACATTATGGTTTGTTGGTGAAAGAAGCAAACGGTTTGAGTAGGGCTTTTTATTAGATTTCCATAGACTTCACGTGTGGCCATGAGAAGGGTACGATTACCCGAACAAGCAGGTCATTATTCAGACAGGAATTCACCAGTATGTGGGCGGGCACTGGACATTCAGCACCAAAACTACAATAAAACCTTCCAGCACAGACACAATATCCTGATCTGCTGTCATGCACCCTTACTACACCAGACCACTTGCCACCAGGTGTGAATCCCAGTAAATATGAATCCTTAAGGATGGATTCATCCAGATACGTGCATCCTCCGATCCTCCTGAAATGTAGAAGAAACAAGAATGTAGAGAACAAATTTATTACCTCACAGAGGCGTCCGAGGTTCCAGGTATATACACACACCGGTACATTAATACAAGCTATCAACAAAATGTACACAAAATTATTTCACATTTTTTTCTTATTTCTGCTCAAAAGTATATATTCTCACCACTCATTTGAACTGTTTTGACGAGATTGTTCAAACGGTGGTACTTGCAAGCAGCAATAAAAAATATATTTATTTACATTTTTCTGTCAGCAAAATTATGTAGTCGATATGTAACAGCTTAAACTGGTGAATTGGGCAGTTCAGTTTGGAAACTTATTCTCAGCGAATTAAATGAAGCTTCAAGTTGATTCAATGAGTTTGCTGACTAAATGCTGGCTAATTCCGTCCAGACTAATATTAGTAAAAGTCTTTAAATGGTCTGGCTCTGCGCTAATCGAACACAACCTAAAATTAATAGCAAAATATAATTATTCATGTATCTACATAATAATGTGAATGCAAATGTAATCTTTATGACGGCAAATAAAATAGGGTTTCCTTTCACAACGGCAGGGCCACGTATAATTCATAGTTGATGATTCGGTGACTGTTGTTCAAAATTTTCCACTGATGCAACTCTCACATTCCCCTCTTATCTGTCTCCTTCTGTTCACGGCTGTTGAATCGTTGATGAACTATATGTCAGTGAGTAGTGTGATTGATTAAATACACGTTAATATTGATAGAATAATATGGACTTAAAAATAGGAAGCTTCAATGTAAAGGGTATGGGGTCAAAAGTCAAGCGACTACAACTTTTCGAATGGATAAAAGAAAATGATTATGACATATGCTTCATCCAAGAGGCACACTTCACATACATGACAAAACACAGTGGGAAAGTGAATGGGGTGGAGACGCTTTTTTTAGTGGGGAATTCAGTAATAAGGAAGGTATATGTATTCTAATAAAACCAGGTTTGGACCATGAAACGGTATATTATGAAAACATTGTAACTGGTAGAATTCAAACTCTTAAAATCAGCATATCCGACAAAGAATACACATTAATTAACATATATGGGCCAAATGAAAATAGTTTTCAATTTTATCAAAATTTCGAGACATATTTAGAATCTGTAGAACAGGATACGCTAATAATAGGAGGGGACTTCAATATTATTTTAGATCCCGACCTTGATAAGAAAAATGGTAGACATGATGCTAACAAAAAAACAAGAGAAAAAAATAGTGTCGATTATGAACAAATTTAAATTTAATCTACATGATATCTGGAGAATCCTTAACCCTAATACTAAAAATTCACATGGCACTCTAATACTAAACCACCAATATTCTGTCGATTGGACTTTATTATAATATCGGAGAATATAATAAATAGAATAACAAAAAGCAAAATCACTACAGGAATTAAATCAGACCATTCGATTATATATATAAAATTACTAACGCATTGTAATGAACGGGGACCTGGCTACTTTAAAATAAATAATAGTCTGCTATTAAAACCGGATTACCAACAACTAATTAGAGATAATATAACAGCTATTGCCGATATTAACAATGACGCAAATCCTAACACATTGTGGGAAATTATAAAAGAACGATAAGAAATGAAACAATAAAATTTGCATCGAAAGAAAATAAAATAAATTTAAAGTTAGAAAGAAAACTCATAGAAGAAATAGATCAACTGGAAACAGAATACGCAAACAATATATCGGACACCACTTTATTAGAATTACAATCTAAAAAACAAAGTCTAGAGGACATCCATGAAAAGAAAGTAAGAGAAGTATCATACGATCAAAAGCAGAATATATAGAGGGTAATGAAAAAAAATACAAAACATTTTATTTTTGCAAATTTAGAAAGGAAACGAGCAGAGAACAAAACTATAGTCCGATTAAATGTAAATGGAAAAAATGTCACGAAAAATGAAGATATATTACACGAGCAAAACGAATACTATAAAAAGCTATATAGCAAAAAAGATGTTCAGAATAGTAATCACAATTTTTTTACAAACAACGATCAGAATAAATTATCTGAAGAAAACAAACAGCTATGCGAAGGTAATCTTTCCGAATATGAATGTAGCACTGCTCTAAAATAAATGAATAATAATAAAAGCCCAGGCTCCGATGGACTAACAGTAGAATTTTTTAATTTAAAATATTCTGGAATGATATAAAAAAGTATTATATAGAATCTTTCAACTATTCATTAACAAACGGGTCGCTAAGCGAAATGCTAAAAACAAGGAATAATAACATTACTACCGAAAAAAGGGCGACTTATCAAAATTAACAAATTGGAGACCCATATCATTGCTTAATGTAGATTATAAAATAGCATCTAAGACGATTGCAAATAGAATTAAAAAAGTTCTACCATCAATAATAGATTATTCACAAACTGGATTTCTTAAGGGAAGATATATTGGCGAAAACATTAGAACTCTTTACGAAGCAATTGATCATCTTAACGAAAATGATGCCCAGGTCTCTTTTTTTTCGCAGACTTCGAAAAAGCATTTGATACTGTTGAACATACATACCTTTTGAAAACATTGGACTATTTTAATTTTGGTAATGATATACTTAATTGGATCAAACTATTTTACTCTGATGCAAAAAGTTGTGTAACAAATAACGGATACTTATCAGAATTCTTTTCAATACAAAGAGGTGTGCGTCAGGGCTGTCCGTTATCACCGTATCTTTTTATTATGGCCATTGAAATATTATCACAATCTATCATAAATGAAGCAGATATAACCGGAGTCAAAATGTATGATGTAGAACTAAAGAACACAATGTTTGCTGACGATGCAACCTTTATGACAGACGGCTCTCAAAAATCCTTCGAAAAGTTAATATACATAATAGACGAATTCAGTATGATTTCTGGCCTAAAACTTAACATTAAAAAAATCAACAGTAATGAGAATAGGTGCTCTTAAACATACAGAAACCACATTTTGCCCCAACAAACAATTTACTTGGACCTCACACAGCGCGAAAACATTAGGCATCACATTCCTAAATGATAATATTAATACCCATGACCATAATTTTTTTACAAAAATCTTTAGAATTTGAACAGTGCCTAGACAAATGGAAACACAGAAAGCTCAGCTTACTCGGAAAAATCACGGTAATAAAAACATTTGCTGCCCCAAAATTAATATACCCATTGACAGTTTTACATGATCCACCAGAACATATGATAAAACGTGTAAGAACCAAGTTATTTCAATTTTTATGGGATAACAAGCCTGATAAAGTAAAAAGAAATACAATTATTCAAGCTTACGAAAAAGGGGGACTAAAAATGTTAGACATCGATAGTTTTATTACTTCAATAAGAGCTTCATGGGTAAAAAAGAATATGCGATACTACTAACATAGGGAAATGGAAAGCAATTTACGAAAAAATACTTGAAAAATATGGCGGGACTTTTATTTTCGAATGTAACTTGAAACCGGAAGACATACAAAACATAGTGAAAAATAAATTCCTGAACAATGTTTTGAAATCTTGGGCAAGTATAAACTATTCTTCTCAAACAGATACAGTATCAAAAGAAATAATTTGGAACAACTCTAATATAAAACATCAAATAAAACTTTGTTTCATAGACACTGGTTTGATAAGGGTATCAAGTACATCGAACAAGTATACGATTATAGAACAAAAACTTTTCTGACATTCGGTGATATTGTAGAGTTATTCAGCATAAGAAATGATGATTTTATGAAATATCAATGTATATTAAATAGTATAAATCCAATATGGAAAGAAACAATAAAAAACAGAACAAATAAACATTAATACAACTGTCTGAAACACTGAAATCAAGGGTACAAAAAAGCAAATACGTTAATAAATTACTTTATACAATACAAACAGAAAAAAAAATCACTGAAGAAAAAAAGTCTGAAAAAAAAAAAATAGGATAGCTGAATTTCCGGAAGCCAACTTAAACTGGAAACATATTTACATGTCAACCTTTAATTGTACTATAGATTCCACATTGCGGAATTTTCAATATAAATACCTTATGCGAATGAATGGAACAAATAAATTACTCTTTCGATGTAACCTAATTAATAGTAGTTTATGCGATTTTTGCTCTATGTATGTAGAAACTATAAAACATTTGTTTTGGGAATGTACTCATGACAACATATGTGGTCACAGTTACGTACCTATTTGAATGAAAAAGGTTTTACTTACGCTGTAAATTTCCAAAGTATTTCTTTAGGAATAGATGAAAGTACACACAAGGCACAACAATTTAATTTTATACTCATATTAGCCAAATACTTTATTGTTAAATGTAAATATGAAAACCGGGAAATTGCTTTCGAACCGTTTATAAACTACTTAAAATATAGGATAAATTTAGAAGAGTTAATAGCTACTAAAAAAGACAAACTTGAGCAACACAACATTAAATGGGATGTTTTTCAAACATAGGTATGTTTTTTTGGGCATAGTAGGGAAGGTTCAATCACACTAATCACACAAAAGTAAACGTATATATAAAAAAAAAAACTCAATTCAAGCGGATGTGAACAAAAGGGGACTATATACACTTTTCGATACTCTTCCTTCTTCCTGATTGTACTTTACCATCTATGCTTTTCTATATTCTTTTTGTCTTCTCTTTCTCTAAAAACTTATTTTCAAGTACAATGAGTGCATGTGCAATCATTTCATAGCGACTTTAGTCACAGTGTGTTAGTTAATAATACATGTGTTGTATTGTATGTACATGTTTGTATTTAAAAATAATAAAAAATATTAATTAAAAAAAAAAAAAAAAAAGTCTTTAAATCAACTGATTTTAGTTGTTCTATGTTTTCATTTTGACTGCTAAACACCATAGCGCTATACAGGGCCGTTACAAGCTTGCTGTTTGTCGTGACTGCAACATGAACGTCTTCAATTCCCCATTTCGGATGTCAAGTTATTTCTCTCTACCGACCCAGAAACTCATTTATGGCTGTGACTGGAGAAATCAGGATTATGGGATTTGTGACCAGTGTAGCGCCTGATCAAATAGCTCTGACACTCCTATTGCCTGATAGCGATCTATATTGCTTGTTAGAAGTACGACAGTTGTTTCTTTGATGGAATAGTGAACAGTGCATATCCTAAACAGACTGTGCGGATGCACAGGCTGATCTGGATCTACACAGGTCGCAAAATCAATGAGCCCCATTTCTCCATTCACAGCCACATTTCTCACCATAGCACTATAGACGGAGGGTTGTTACACAAAATTGGCACGATCAGCACATATTTAAAACCCCTGATTTCAGTTAGGCCATTATAAAATAAATACTAGATTCTCATCCCTGCCCGCCCCGAGAATTAAGGCCCGTCCCAATTTTTTTTATAGGCAATACATGGTGGTTGGTTGGGAGCATGCGATGGGTAATTATATATTTTCAGAGAGAAATAAGATACATTGATGAATTGTCATTTGCTATTAAGTTAGAGAGTATAGCCATTAATTTCATTCCCAGCATGCAAAGAGTTAACACAAACGATGGTGGATGGTCGGTATTTCCGATATCCTGAAAATATAAAATAAATTTCACCTCCCCATTTTGAAGAAAAAAAATGGGTGAGAATCTAGTATTTATTTTATAATGGCCTTATAGTCAATTTTGTGCTACTTCGGCTGCTTGAGAGCTGTTACAAGAAGCATGATGGGATTTTCATTGACGGAATGGCGAACAGTGCAGCCCCGATCTCCGTCGTGGTCAATTTCGTCTTCATCGCCCCAGAACCAAGTCCGTTCCTGGCTGTCGCGCTATAGTGCTCCTTCAGCTGATTGATGGCCGTTACGAGTTTTCCGTTTGCGGTGTCGAGGGAGCGTATTTACCGTTCCTGGGCCTCCATAACCTTCTTCCGACGACCTGCATTTCCTCCTGCGGCAGCTCGTCCTCCACGTGGATCAAACTGCAATTAGACGACAAATCAAATTATTATAAGAATAACAACTTGCTTTTTTATATATAAGTTATTAGATTTATACAATTAAAAGTTCAACAAGGTCTGTTCAGCCAGTATTGCTGGGACTTCTAAAAGTCCAGCAATAAAGCTTGTTCCCTGATAAAATGCAGCATGGCAATAATGCACCATTGTTTATACATTTATTTAAACTTAACAGTCCAACAACTGGCTGCATGCCTATAGGCCTTCCACCAGTATTATTGGACTTTCTAAAGTCTAGTAAGAAGTGAAGTTCGTCTTCCACGTGGATCATTTTATATTATTTAATGTTGTTGAACTGCTAGTCAACATGTGGATCAATCTGGAACGACCGATTGATTGATTGATTGACTAATTGAGATGCAGATGAAATTAATACAGGTGATAAATATCAACTTTTAAAATTAAAATGTACTATTGTACATAAAGCAGTCAACACTAACTGGGAACTAATTAGAAAGCCCGCCTGACTCCAGCAACCAAATATTCGGACACAATTTGATTTCGGAAACTCCTATAAAACTAACTGTATCCAAATATATTTTATTGTGATTAAACCAGTACTGTCATACTAACCCTAAACATTGGCACAATCTATGTTATGGGGAAACCATAATGCTATAATCATGAATCCTGCTTGAAGAATTCATGCCCGACTGCCCTATTTCACAGATGGAAGACCCGCACCGGAGACACACAAAAAATGCCCATTAAAAAATTCCATTACCCCACCAACTTGGTCTAGTACAGTACTATGGTCTATGTAGACTCGCAGTTCAACACCATGTTCTATATAGAACAAAGTACTGTACGAGACCAAGTGGGTGGGGGGTAATGGAATTGTTTTAATGGGCAGATTTTTTGAGTCACAGGTCAGGGTCTTCCACCTGTGCTGTATTTCTACACCATCGCTGGGAGCGCCGACAGAAAACAGCCGTACTCAATTTGTGGCCAGTGTACACCCTGACCATATTATGTGCTTGTACAATCAGAGTGACAAAACTCATTTTTCCAAAGCATAAAACAAAGGATGGATAGAATGGTGACCAGCGTAGGGCCTGATCAGACTGTGCTGCGAATGCGCAGGCTGATCTGGGACTATGTTTGTCGCATACGTTGTACGGCAGTTTTTCTCAGCGGTGGGCCATTTATGAAGCTACAAGCTCTATTCGATTCCGCCCAATTGTTTGATCAACGTTGTCGAGGCACGATATTCAACAACAAATATACAACAATGTCCCAGGAGGTCAGGGATGACAACATTGGGGCCAAAATCTTCAGAGCTATTTCAGTTGAGCTGCCGGCTGAGAAAAAGAAACCTTGGGGACATTACATGCAATCATAACTTGTGGCTGTGACTGCTGATGTGGGGCTTATGGGTTTTGTGACCAGTCTAGATCCAGATCAGCCTGTGCATCCACACAATCTGATCAGAATCTGCACTGTTCGCCATTCCATCAGTGAAACACGCGTCATGCTTCTAACAAGCGCTATTGATCGTTATCAGGCTACAGGAGTGTGCTATTTGATCAGGATACACACTGGTCACAAATCACATAAGCCCCATTTCAGTCACAGTAATCAAATATGCTTACTGAACCACAAACACACCCTTTCAACACCACATGCTTATATAGTGGTATTGGCAAACAGTGTAGATCCAGATGAGCCGGCTCGCGACGAGCCGTCTCATCAGGATCTGCACTTTTTGCAAGTAATTTTCATATTTTCACCTTTATGCCTCTAGCTGTGTATAAGTATACATACAGTTTTAAACAGAACAAATGTTTTTCATACTACAGTAAACGCAACAGCCCATGATGGTATTTGTTAAACCTTTCAACACCACAGGCTGATATAGTGGTATTGGCAAACAGTGTAGATCCAGATGAGGATAATCAGGATCTGCACTTTTTGCAATTAATTTTCATATTTTTGAGAATAAAAGCACCCCCTTTTCATAAATGGACTAGCCTGAAGATAATTTTGTGACAATTGGATTGGTTGCAAAATTAACAAATCAAAATCCATTCCAGTTACTTAGGGGTGAAAGGGTTAAGTACATACAAATGTACATAAATCAAAACTGATATTTAGACGCATACATAGTGTTTTTAAATTAGTTTTATTTTTTATTATTTGTTCCCTATTTTATTAAGGAAGAAAATCAATAATACATTTGTAAAAGTAAAATATGCATTGAATTTGAAATCTGGTGATATAATACTCTTTAGATAAATTTTTTTATCTGGAGTTCTGACTGTACATTGTAATTTAAAAACATTAATGCAGATTTCGGATTGTTGTGGTCGCAGCGACACTGGCCCTGTTTCCTTCCTTTTTAACAAATACCTGATGAGCTAAATGCGAGGTGATAGCGGCTTTCGGGGCTAAACTTCACACAACACACATTGGCCTTTGCCTCCAGACTCGATATAGAGTGGTCAGCATTGATTGACCATAACTTCACTGCAATGGACAAATAGGGCGATCAAATAGCGGAGGAGTAATGATTTAAATAGAGGAGCTGACATGTGTGATGATTTAAATAAGAGGATGAGTACCTTGAAATGCCAATGTCCCTTATAATATAACAACCCCACTATCGTTTTAAATAGAAACGTGCCCATTTTTTTGGCCATGTTTTCAAACAATTCAATATTATTCAGATATATGGTATCAATAAATATAAGACAAACCTGAAAGACTTTGAACTTCTGACCCGTAAAGGCGTCCCACAGCGTGATGGTGCCTTCGTAGTCCACACTGGCCAACATGTTCTTGTGGTACGCGCACCATGTCACACAACTGGGGTGTTAAATAACAACATTGGTTCATATAATTGATAGCACACAGTAGACATATTCCTTAGAACATAACATATTAAGCCATCCCAATTGCCAATCAAACTGTATCATGTATGAGGTAGGTGAACATGGGCCAAAAATGTTATAAGCACATGCTCTAGATTTTGTTCTAAAGGTATCTATCTACCAGGTGCTGTCAATTGTAGCTGTGACTGGAGAAATGGGGCTGATGGGTTTTACGACCAGTGTAGATCCAGATCAACCTGTGCATCTGCACTAGTCGCCGTTCCAACAATGAAACACCCATCATGCTTCCAACAAGCAAAACACATCGTTATCAGGTTATAGGAGTGTGACATTTGACAGGCGCTACACTGTTTGCAAATCCCATAAGCCCTATTGTTTCCAGTCACAGCCAGTTTTGTTCTAAAGGTATTTGTCTACTTTTGCTGTCAAAAATATTCATTTAAAGTCTACAACAATGTACAGAAGTGCACACAACATAAACCGGTATGCAGAAATAAGAAAAACATATACATGTCAGGGGCGTAGCTAGCCAATTTGAATCTGCAGGCCCGGTTGACGACTTCGAGCACCGTTGGTGCGAGTATACTAGGGGGGTCTGGGCGCATGCCCCCCCCCTTCCCCGAAAAATGTTTCCGTCAGCAAAACAAATTTTCCTCAGCATGAAAACAGTTAACTGTCAGTAACCTTATTACAGCAGCCAGTTTTGTGTTTTACGATGTGTAGCCAATGTACATAAAGTTTCACTGTACCTGATTTTTGAGTTGCAAACCATCTCCCCAATTGGATAGTGATATCGATGGCATCTTTTATGATCGTTCCGTACTCGAACACCTGCAGTAAAGTAATTTATTAGGTAACTAACTGTGCATAGACTGAATACACAGACTGATAACAAATTTCTGAACAATCGAATTGCTATCACTAAGCTAATCCCTGCGCTGGCAGCCTTGATAATAATAAAAACTTTGTTATCGCATTTGCCTTACAAACAAGGTGAACACAAGTACTCGGTGACCTTGACATTGGGCGGTCGGACGTGGCTCATATGCAAATCAAAGCACCATCTCTAGACACACATTGTGGCCAAATATTATCACAAGAGCTCCGCGGAGCAAGATGTCCCGCCTGGCGCAGTTTGATAGTACATAAGGAGCTTGTAATAACCTTGGCGTTAGTGAGCACCATGGGCTTTCTGTAGAATGATGCGAGATGTTGTTACAAATGAATGTATGGAATATTAAAGCATTCCATTTAGGGAAACAGAAGTTACAATGAATTAACCAGAGTGTTAAGTTTTAGACACAGAGCTAAACACAAAAACTTAACGTTGAATGCATGTGAAAAGTAAGTCAATGAACCATGAAAACTAGGTCAAGTTCACATGGGCTCCCTCTGTGTGAGATGGTTACACCACAATGTTGATTGATGTATACCAAGTATGGAGGTCGTAGGACTTATAGTTTTCTGGAAACTGAGATAAACGCAAAAACTTAAAGTGAAATGTTGACACCACCGCCAACGCCGACGGAAAAGCGATACCTATTGCCCGCTTCTGCTAAAGCAGGCGGGACAAAAATCAGTGAAGCGGTCAAGTTATTGAGAAATAAAAGGATACTGAACATCAGTCTTCAGTGACCTTGGGTGTTCAGACGTGTGCAAAACAATTGTCAAAGCACCATCCATAGACACACATCGCTGCGAGCTGGCTCAGCATGATCCACACTGTTTGAAAATATTAGGAAATTTCCACACCGACATCAGGGACGATAACTGTGTTTCCTTAAAATGTTAACGGATATTACTATTTATTCTCTGTATTTATGTTTTGATATGTAATGATCATACTTTATAATCTGTAGAAAATATTATTTTGTTCAGGTGACACAGTTAATTTGTATAAATAATTAACAAATATCTTGTCTTTTGCATATGAAAATAGCCTGATACCACCGCGTGTCACTAACAGTAAAACAAATATTACTAAATGATTATATCTGTATAGCGTGTGCTGCACTCTTAATTTTTTAAAACTGGTGGAATAGTGACACAAGTATACACTATTTAATTCCTATAAAGAACATGTTGTGCCTACCGAGTGGGCATGTACCTTTAAATTTGGATGGGCGGTGGAGGGTGTTCCTAAAAATGAAATTTGTGCATGGTGGTGTTTTCCTAAAAATAAATTGTGTGCATCGTGGGTCTATCTTCCTAGGGTGAATTAAATCAAGGTGGGTATCTAGCAGGTGAAATAAATATGGGGTCAAAATAAATGAAAACAAGAAATGCGTCTGTCGAACGCGGATGCCACCTGCAGCATATTTGAGAAACTGTGACAAAGTGGTTAACCGAAAAGTGTGACGGACGGACAGACGGACGGACAGATGGATGGTCCAAAAACAATATGCCACCCGGCTCTTCGAGACCGGTGGCATAAAAATTCCAATTTGTCCGCAGGTCCGAGTAGACATGGCGCGACTTTGACGGCATCTTTTTCGGAATTACGGTGGTTTCGCTACCTGCGTGTTCGCTATCTGTACGTTTTCGCTGCGAAACTGCAGGGTAGCCAAGCCTCCGTCAGCCTCTTTCTTTTTGCGCAAGCGTACTATCATCAAATGAAGCCATGTACAGAAAGTGGACTTGCCGCGATGTGAAAGAATGGTTTTACAAACATTGTCGATAATTTGATTGATTTTAATTACTGTGATCCAATTGTCCAGTCCTATTGTATACAGGCAATACATTTTCTAAACAAAATAGGGAAAACTAGGGATTTTTCCAACAAAAAGTGTGGATGAAGTAGGAATTTCTTTATTATGAAATTCTTACACATTACAAGGTATATGCATGCTCGACAACTACCTGATATTTATTTAATGGTGAAATGAGTACAAATGCAAAAATGGGTATTCAACATTTAAATAAATGCGTAAATTAAATTATTGGCGCACGATGGTGACAAATGCAATATTTCAGGCAATAATAGCGGTGGTAATAGTGTGTGCACCTTGTTTGTTTGTTTGTTGGGGTTTAACGGCCTATCAACAGCTAAGGCCATGTAAGGCCGGGTCAATGGGTTTAGTACTAAATCCCATATATTACATGTACAAGTACATGTTCAAGTACATGTACAAATGGGGGAAAATCCCAAAATCAGAACTGAATATTTACAACAACAAAAATATATATTCAGCTCTGAAATCAGAATAAACCTGATCTGATGTCAGGTCCTCGCCACACCAGAATCACTTGGCCCCCTCCCAAAAGCAGTATGATCAGTAATAATAGTTGGGCAATAACTAAATTCAACTCCCAGGTAACAAAAGAGCCAAAGGTAAAAACGTACCTGTGGGTCAAACCAGGCAAATCGTGATTCATATAAGGAGGAACCCCTACCATTACTTTACGCCGTCACGTTCACCCGACCAACCACCCACCAAACATGTACGTACATTTTTACTGCCGTTGAAGCCATCCATCTTGGCTGAAGGCGGTGCTAGTGGAAGCCATCACAGGGTCAAATCCACCGAGTGGTCCTATAAAACACAATACACACGGTTACTTATTACACACTTTGAACAGATTTATTATTGCTTACACACAATTTGAATGGATTTATTATTACCTACACATAAATTTAATGGATTTATTATGGCTTACACACAATTTGAATGGATTTATTATTGCTTACACACAATTTGAATGGATTTATTATTACCTACACATAAATTTAATGGATTTATTATGGCTTACACACAATTTGAATGGATTTATTATGGCTTACACACAATTTGAATGGATTTATTATTATACACAATATTTGAATGGATTTATTAATGTTTATACACAATTTGAATGGATTTATTATTGCTTAAACACAATTTGAATGGAAATATTAACAATTTGAATTGATTTAGTATTGCTTACACACAATTTGAATTTATTTAGTATTGCTTACACACAGTTTGAATGGATTTATTAACAAGTTGAATTAATTTATTATTACCTACACATAATTTGAATGGATATATTATGGATTACACACACATTTTGAATGGATTTAGGTTGAATGGATATATTATATTGCTTAACGGTGCAAATAGGCGATGAAATCATAAAAATTATATAGACGTGAAGTGGTCAGTGGAATAAGGTGGCTAACTCCTAACATGAAGTTAGCAACCTTATTCCACTTACAGCTTCAATCAGGATAGCCTAATTTTTGCTTATAAATACCAATACGCGATGAAATAATAAATACCAGTACTTAGTACAACTATTACAGACAGTAGATTGGTCAGTAAGCGAGGCTTACGGAATAACCCCCGCATGGGCCCAAGTACCCCTAAAATATGTAAACATTTCCAAGTGTGTGGGCTTGTGACCTTGACCCTGGGCTTAGCAGGAGCGGCATGAACATGAATTTGTCACAGGGTGGTAGAGTTCCGTTGGAGCAATGTGTGTGTGAAATGTGAAGCAGATCCGAGCAAGGAAATAGAAGTTATAACCGATTTCTCTGATGTTAAGTTTTGTAAAGAGACTAAGTATGTGACCTTGACCTCGAGATCAG